>JAJIBD010020980.1:0-600000 GCA_021461705.1 Cryptotis parvus
TCATTTTGAACTCTCACACCGGCCTGTCTGCATCTCAGGTAGCGCTCCCTGGGGTGTGCGGCTGGCCGAGGCGGGCGCCTGGGGTCGTGGTAGAGCCCCAGGTCTCGGCAGAAGGTGGAACTACAACCCCCAGAAGTCCGAGCGGAACCGGAAGTAAACCGTCATTTTGAACTCTCACACTGGCCTGTCTGCATCTCAGGTAGCGTCCCTGGGGTGTGCGTGGCTGGCCGGGCGGGCAGCGCAGCGGCCGCTTATTAATACTAAAACTAGGAAATTCAACACCAAGGGAAGGTAATACCCTCAAGAAAAAAGAAACAGTACACTAGAGGAATCTATCCCTGAACACCGCAACACCATGGGAAAACAACGCAGATCCCCAGCTCGAAGAACAGATGAAGGAATCGACCGTGAAGAATCAAAAAAGAATACAGATGTGCATGATCACTCTGACAATGAAATTAGAGAAGAAATTGGTAGGATGTTTAAGGAGCTCAACGAAAAAATTGAGCAGATGTCCAATAAAATACAGGAGAACATAAACGAAGCAGTTGAAAGGGCAGTCAATAAACTACGGGAGGAAATGAGAGCAGAAATGAGAACCATGCAAAGAGAAATATTATCGCTTAAAAACTCAGTAGATGAAATGAAAAACACAATCGGGGCTCTCAACAGTAGGATGACAGCAGCGGAAGAGAGAATCAGTGAGACTGAAGATGAGCTGCAGAAAGCACTCAGAGAACTACATAAGATGGAAAAAGATCGGAAAATGGATCAGCAACGGAACAGAGAACAATGGGATGAAGCCAGGCGGAACAACATAAGAATCATCGGAGTCCCAGAGGGACAGGAAAGTAACCCCAAGGAAATTAAAACAGTTAAAAACATCCTGGCTGAAAAGTTCCCAGAGTTAAAGGATGAAGGCATCCAGATCCAAGAAGCCCGACGCATACCAGCAAGAAGAGACCCCAATAGAAAGACCCCAAGACACATCCTAGTCAAAGTAATGGATGCCATAGACAGAGACAGAATTCTTCAGGCAGCAAGATCAAAGAAGGAAATTGTATACAAAGGAGCATCCATTCGACTTTCAGCAGACTTCTCAGAAGACACCCTCCAAGCCCGAAGGCAGTGGTGGGATATAGTAAAAAAAACTTAATGAAATGAATGCCTCAGCAAGAATTCTTTATCCAGCTAAACTCTCACTCAGATTTGAAGGACAGATATACAACTTCTTGGATAAACAACAGCTTAGGAACTTTGTAAAATCAAAACCAACCTTAAAAGAAGGACTGAATGATCTACTATAAGACGAGACATAACCCAAAAGAACAACCAACCTATACAGAAAGATGGCACAAAATCCCATGACAATAATCTCTCTCAATGTCAACGGTCTAAATGCACCAGTTAAGAGACACAGAGTGGCAAAATGGATCACAAAATTGAATCCGACAT
Source organism: Cryptotis parvus (assembly GCA_021461705.1). Taxonomy (NCBI): domain Eukaryota; kingdom Metazoa; phylum Chordata; class Mammalia; order Eulipotyphla; family Soricidae; genus Cryptotis; species Cryptotis parvus. The sequence continues at coordinate 1,456 of JAJIBD010020980.1, forward strand.
TCTGCTGCCTTCAAGAAACACACCTGAACAATCGGAGCAAAGACAGGCTCAAAATAAAAGGCTGGAAAACAATCCTTCACTCAAACAACCCATCCAAAAAGGCTGGGGTAGCCATACTGGTATCTGACAACATAGACTTCCAGGCTGAAGAAGGTCAGAAGGGACAGTGAAGGTCACTTCTTAATAGTCAAGGGATGCATATATCAGGAAGAAATCACGCTATTAAACATATATGCACCCAACGAGGGGCCAGCAAAATACCTAAAACAACTACTAATAGACTTCAAAGAAGACATTGACAGCAACACAATTGTAGTTGGAGACTTCAACACTGCTCTATCAACCCTGGATAGATCAACAAGATTGAAACTTACCAAGGAAATACTGGCCCTAAAAGAAGAGATGGAAGAAAGAGGGCTGGTAGACATATACAGGACATTTCATCCCCAAAAAGCTGAATACACTTTCTTCTCCAGTGCACATGGAACATACTCGAAAATAGATCACATGCTGAGCCATAAATCATACCTCCATAAAATCAAGAAGATAGAAATTGTGCCAACTATTTTTTCAGACCATGATGCACTGAAAATAGAAGTTAATTGTACACAAAAACGGAGACCAATACCAAGTACCTGGAAACTAAACAGCTCACTGCTGAACAACCAGCAAGTCATAAAAGAAATCAAAGAGGAAATCCAAAGATTCCTTGAAACAAATGAGACTGAAGACACGAATTACCAGAACTTGTGGGATACAGCAAAAGCAGTGTTAAGAGGCAAGTTCATAGCTCTTCAGGCATTCATCAGAAAAGAAGAAAAGGCCATCATAAACAGTCTGACTTCCCAACTTAAGATCTTAGAGAGTGATCAACAAAAGGAGCCCAACCCAAGCAGAAAGAAAGAAATAATAAAACTTAGAGCAGAAATCAATGAGATGGAATGTCAAAAAACAATCCAGAAGATCAACGAAACCAAAAGCTGGTTCTTTGAAAAAATAAACAAGATTGACAAACCACTTGCAAGACTTGTAAGAAAAGGAAAAGAGAGAACCCAAATAAATAGAATCAGAAATGAAAACGGGGACATCACAACTGAAAACACAGAAATTCAAAAGATCATCAGAGATTACTATGAGAGCCTGTACGCCACGAAACAAGAGAACCTAGAAGAAATGGACAAATTCCTGAATTCCTATAGCTTCCCAAGTCTGCAACAAGAAGATTTGGAATACCTCAACAAACCTATCTCCATCGAGGAAATAGAATCGGTAATCAAAAGTCTCCCCAAACACAAAAGCCCAGGTCCAGATGGATTCACCAGTGAATTCTACAAAACCTTTAAAGAGGACCTACTCTCAATTCTTTTTAAGCTCTTCCGGCAAATTGAAGAAACAGAAATACTCCCAAATAGCTTTTACGAGGCACATATCACCCTGATACCCAAAGCAGACAAAGATGTCACAAAAAAGGAAAACTACAGACCAATCTCCCTGATGAATACAGATGCTAAGATCTTCAACAAAATACTAGCAAATAGAATCCAAAGAGTCATCAAAAAGATTGTACACCATGACCAAGTGGGATTCATCCCGGGAATGCAAGGATGGTTCAACATCCGCAAGTCAATCAACATAATACATCATATCAACAAAAAGAAAAATAAAAACCATATGATCATATCAATAGATGCAGAGAAGGCATTTGACAAGATTCAACACCCGTTCATGATGAAAGCTCTCCGTAAAATGGGGATTGAAGGAACCTTCCTCAAGATAATCCAGGCCATCTACTACAAGCCCACAGCGAGCATCATTCTCAATGGGGAAAAACTGAAAGCCTTCCCCTTAAGATCAGGGACAAGACAAGGCTGCCCGCTCTCACCACTTCTATTCAATATAGTACTGGAAGTACTTGCCATAGCAATCAGGGAAGAAAAAAGACATTAAGGGCATCCAGATAGGAAGGGAAGAAGCCAAGTTATCACTATTTGCAGATGACATGATATTATACCTGGAAAACCCAAAACTCTCTACCAAGAGGCTCCTAGAAATAATACATTCTTATAGTAGAGTAGCAGGGTACAAAATCAATACCCAAAAGTCAATGGCCTTCCTATATGCAAACAGCGAAAGAGAAGAAAGGGACATTAAAGAAACTATCCCATTCACAATTGCACCGCAGAAAATCAAATACCTAGGAATCAGTTTGACAAAGAATGTAAAGGATCTCTACAAAGAAAACTACAAAACGTTACTTCAGGAAATAAAAGAAGACCTGAGGAAATGGAGACACATTCCCTGCTCATGGATTGGAAGGATTAACATTATCAAAATGGTAATACTCCCTAGAGCTTTATACAGATTCAATGCGGTCCCTATAAAGATACCCATGATGTTCTTCAAAGAAATTGAACAAACACTCCTGAAATTTGTATGGAATAATAAAACCCCACGAATAGCTAAAGCAATCCTTGGGAAAAAGAAGATGGGAGGTATCACTTTCCCAACCTCAAGCTCTACTACAGAGCAGTTGTAATTAAGACAGTGTGGTATTGGTATAGAGACAGACCCGTAGACCTATGGAATAGAACTGAGTATCCTGAAACGCACTCACAAATATACAACCACTTAATCTTCGATAAAGGAGCAAAAAATATTAAGTGGAGCAAAGAAAGCCTCTTCAACAAATGGTGCTGGGAAAACTGGGCAGCTACGTGTAAAAAATGAACTTAGACCTCCTTCTAACGCCATGCACAAAAGTCAGATCAAAATGGATTCTAGATCTCGATATCAGACATGAATCTATAAGGTACATCGAAGAAAACATAGGAGAAACGCTCTACGACATCGAAACGAAAAGTATCTTTAAAGACGACACACCACTGACCAAGCAAATGGAAGCAATGATAAACAAATGGGATTATATAAAATTGAAAAGCTTCTGCACCTCAAAAGAAACGGTGACCAAGATACAAAGACAATCCACAGAGTGGGAAAGGATATTCACCCAATACCCATCTGACAAGGGGTTAATATCCAGGATATATCAGGCACTGGTAGCACTCCACAAGAAGAAAACAGCCAACCCCATCAAAAAATGGGGAGAAGAAATGAACAGAAGCTTCCAAAAAAGAAGAAATTCGAATGGCCAAAAGGCATATGAAAAAGTGCTCTTCATCTTTAATCATCAGGGAGATGCAAATCAAAACAACAATGAGATACCATCTCACCCCACAGAGACTGGCACACATCCAAAACAGCAAGAACAACCGGTGCTGGCGTGGATGTGGGGAAAAAGGGACTCTCATCCACTGCTGGTGGGAGTGCCGACTGGTCCAGCCCTTTTGGAAAACAATATGGGCATTCCTCCGAAAGCTAGATATTGAGCTCCCATTTGATCCAGCAATAGCACTCCTGGGAATATACCCGAGAGACCGAAAAACACATAGCAGAAACACTATCTGTACTTCTTTATTCATCTCTGCGCTATTCACTATAGCTAGAATCTGGAAACAACCTAAATGCCCGAGAACAGAGGACTGGCTAAAGAAACTGTGGTTCATCTACACTATGGAATACTATGCGGCTGTCAGAAAAGATGAAATTATGAAATTTACCTGCAAATGGATGGACATGGAGTCTATCATGCTGAGTGAAATTAGTCAGAAGGAAAAGGACAGATATAGAATGACTGCATTCATTAATAGGATATAAATAGATACCAGTGTTTTACTAAATATGGGGAAATGGTAATGGCAGATTAAAACTCACCACTGAATATACACAAAAGAGACTTAAGTGATAAACTCTAAATATCTGCAGGGCTAGCCACAATGTGTAAAATAAGAGGGAGAGAGATGCAGAGACAGAGAGAGAGATAGAGAGAAAGAGAGGAAACTGGGGTACCTGCTATTAAGGCGGCCTGGGGGGTGGAGGGGGGGAGGGGTACATTGGTGGTGGAAATGGGGCACTGGTGGAGGGATGGGTGCTGGAATACTGTATTACCAAGAACCAATTATGAACACCTTTGTAATTGTATGTTTCACGGTGGTATAATAAAAAAAATTTAAAAAAAAAAAAGATGAAGTTATGAAATTTGCCTATGAATGAATGGACATTGAAAATACCATGTTGAGTGAAATTAGCCAGAAGGAAAAAAAGACAGATATAAAATGATTGCATTTATTTGCATGATACTATATATATCATGCAAATAAATATATATAAATATATAAATATTTATATATATAAATATATATAGTATGATACCAATATCCAAGGTCAGGCAAAACATGGATCAGGAGGTCTTGTCAAAGGTGGAATCTATCACAGACACAGACGTTTGGGAGTCAGAGGTTAGGTAAGACAGAGAAGGGAAAAATAGTGTGCTAATAATTGCCAAAAGTGATACCACAACCTAAATGCCCGAGAACAGAGGACTGGCTAAAGAAACTGTGGTTCATCTACACTATGGAATACTATGCGGCTATCAGAAAAGATGAAATTATGAAATTTACCTGCAAATGGATGGACATGGAGACTATCATGCTGAGTGAAATTAGTCAGAAGGAAAAGGACAGATATAGAATGACTGCATTCATTAATACAACATAAATAGATACCAGTGTTTTACTAAATGTGGGAAATGGTAATGGCAGATTAAAAACTCACCATTGAATATACACAAAGAGAGTTAAGTGATAAACTCTAAATATCTGCAGGGCTAGCCACAATGTGTAAAATAAGAGGGAGAGAGATGCAGAGACAGAGAGAGACAGAGAGAGAAAGAGAGGAAACTGGGGTACCTGCTATTAAGGCAGCATGGGGGTGGGCGGGAGGGGTGGGGTACATTGGTGGTGGAAATGGGGCACTGGTGGAGGGGGATGGGTGCTGGTATACTGTATTACCAAGAACCAATTATGAACACCTTTGTAATTGTATGTTTCACAGTGGTATAATAAAAAAATTTTTTAAAAAGTGAAAAAAAAGAAAAGAGAGAAGCAGGATGGCTGCAATTCTGAGCTGCAGTTCCCTAGCAAGCACATGTGCTAGAATCCATAATCCCATGGTCACCGATGTGAAGAGGCGAGGCTAAGCTGCAGACATCAGGGGAGCTGACCAGTGGGGGTTCGGCTCCATCAGTAGACTATATGCTTCCACTATCCTATGCCTTCTTCGTGAGAGGTACCAGGCTTTAGACAATGAGTTGATCCAGACTTTTGGGGAGACACTGCCAAGTAACATGCAAATCCATTCAGAAAACTCACCATATGACTCAAGCTCATAATAGTTTAAGTGCTCTCTGTCTGTCTAGATACTAAGTCTACTACCTCAACTAATAAGTTCTCTAGAACTCATTTCAATCAGTTGCTTGACCTGATTGAACTCATTTCAATCATTTCTTATCAAATTAAATGAAGAATTTTCTATGGGTAATTCTAACAGCTACTATTCCAACAGGTCCATCTGCCTCCACCTCTTATCACTATTAGCTGTAATTGAGCATTCTTTGGACATTTTCACCTCTTGCATTTGGGTCAAATAGACAAAGGGCTGTAGAGCCTTTAAACTGAGATACCGACATTTATAAAAACTTGGATAACTTAAAGGTCTTGACATTGCATGAAATAGATGCAAAAGGACAAATAATGCCTAGTATCAATTACAGGTGGACTCTGAAGAAGCTTATGCCAGCGGATAATAGAATAATGATTACCAGGTACAGGAAGGTAAGGAACATAGGAGAAATGTTGGTCTGACAATTATTCAGATGACTAAGTTCTACAGAATAATACACTACTGTGTTCTACTTTAAAGTTGCTAAAAGAATAAATCCTAAGTGTTCTTACCACAGAGTGGTAACTACGTGAGGTGATAAATATGTTAATTAGTTCATTTATGGCAGTTACTTCTCAGTGAATGCATATATCAAAGTATCGCCTGTACCCCTTAAATGTTAAGTAGTCTTGATTTGCTAATTATACTTCAATAATGCTAGAAAAAAGTTCACAAACCATATTGGAAAAGGTTAAATAAAAAAGAGAACTAAAGATATTAAAAAGCATAAGCACAAAGATAATTAATAGATTAAAAATACAAAGCCTTCTAAATATCAAAGTAAACTTTTAAAAATAGGCAAAACATATCAGCAAATATTAAAAAAAATTAATATAGAAAATTGTGACTGTGATATAAAGAATAATTGACAAAACTGAGACCAAACATATCAGTAACAAATGTGGATGGGTTTGACTCACATCATTAATGGAAAAGTTCCCAAATCTCAAATGGAAAGACACAACTATATGCTATATACAAAGGTTACAACTACAGCAAAGTAATAAAAAATGCAACAAAAAATAATGGAAGCACTATAAATGGTAAGTGAAAAAAACTTAAGCAGTAGAAGCAATCTTAATATCAGAGAGTAGAGTTAAATGCAATTTACAAAGCATTATATGTTACAAAGGACACCTTTTAGTGCTAAAGCCTATAATTAACAAAAAATATGACAGATGTGAATATCTACATACCAAACCTCAATAATCATCTTTATGAAACAGAAAAGACAATAGAATACCAGTTCCAGTGTAAGACAGTGTAATAGCAAAAACACATTTTCTGTAGGTAAGCTACAGAAAAGCTAAAATAATTGGGTAGAGTGTGTGTGGAAACAGATCAAACCCTATATAGCCTTAAAGAGCAGAAAAACCCTACAAACTTATGAAACATTCATAAAAATAGAACTCATAATAGCTAATTAAGCAATACTCTATCATTATAATGTAGTAAAATGAGATTTTTTAAAAGAACACTTTTTTAAATGAAACAAGGTCTTACATCTGGATGTTTACAAAATCATTTCTTTTGACTATAAGAGGTGGGAGAGAAAATTATAAGTAACAATGTTAATGTTTTAAGCAAGATATATTAAAAAACTGAGAATTTATGAAAAAAGCTAAATCAGAAAGCAGATGAAAGAATACCCAAAAAATGAAAGACTATAAATATTCAACTAAATTTCAAGCACAAAATCCAGAAAAGGAAAAAGTGAGCAAAAAGATAACAAAGGTATGTAATAAAGATAGAAGCAAAAGTATTGACTTAGAGAAGAGAGAAAAGAGTATAAAAAATGGAATACAAAAACTCCGATGCATAAAGGAAGAATGGAAATGGGTAGGGCACTTGCCTTGCAGGAGGCAGAAGTTAGCCCTGAGACCTTTCAGGGACGACCTCCAAAACCAAACAAAAACAAGTGGGAAATAACCATTCAAACAGAAGAAATTATTTCTTTGAAGGGAGTTCTGTTCTGTTCAGATTTCTGGAAGTCCTTCGATGAAGTGGGAGAGAGATATCAAAGAAACACTGAAACAAATGAGCCAAACACCACTCAGGTATTTTCCCAGAAGAATTCCACCTGACCTTTTTAAAGACAAGAAAATACTTATGACTGTTTTACAATTTGGGAGATAAATGAAAGATTTCTTATTCTCTTGTATGAAACCAGTATACATTGGCAGCTAAATCCGTGTAAGATATTTATATTTGATAAGACAAATATCAAAGGTGGTAAAAAGAAAGAACAATTTTACTTTTGTATGTATAAAATTATCATCTAATGTGCTAGTGAAAGGAATCTAATGCTTTGTTGAGGAAAATAAAATTATTAAGTGCAATGGATTTGAGAACTAAAGTTTTGTGTTAGATCATTCATACAGTAGTTCACCCAACAATATATCAAAAGAAAAATCATATCTCTGTGAACACTGGACTGCATTTGCAACACATTGTCACCCATTTCCTGATTTTTTTAAATCTTTTTTTTGTGGTGAGAAGATGCCCAATTGCTGTAGATGGCCCAATGCTCAGGTCTGAGGATGTAGTCCTATGCCCCTAGTGACCACCAAACCACCAGTGCTATCCCAGAAGTGTTCAGAGGACATCAGGACCACATCCCATGGTCCTCAGGGATCCTTCAGGGCCACCCTAGTAGTGCCAGGAAGTAAGGTGGTTTAAGTGGCACTGGGGACTGAACCCCACTCTCTCATATCCCTGATTCCTGTGCTCTATCTTTAGCCCCCGGTTATGCTTTTAAAGAAACATTCAAGAAAATAGGTTTGGATGAGCTTTTTCATAATGTACATAGTATTTGTATATAGTATATAGTATATAGTATATAGTATATAGTATATAGTATATAGTATATAGTATATAGTATATCACTATCTTCCCATTCATCATCTATTTGCTAGAGCGGGCACCAGTAATATCTCCATATGTCCTGACTCATGCTAGTAGAACCCAAAGGCATCCCCTTGCTCCAGGAACTTAAAGAGCCTCAAACCATTATATTAGGTCATAGGAATGACCTAATATAAATGTTACTGGTATTTGGCATATCAAATATGACATGAGCAGCTTGCCAGGCTTGCTGTGCGGGTGGCATACTCTTGTAGTCACCTCTAAATAAAGCATTTATTGATGAACTGTGCGGCCGCTAGCGGCTGCAAGCTGGGCTGTGATAGTCTGGTCTGCTGGGTGGAGTTGTGACCAGAGGGGAAGTCCGGATGTGGAAAATGGTGGCCCCCATGGAGTAGGGGGGGTCGTCTGGCTTGTTGTTTGGCTCTGCTAGGGTGGCAGGCCAGGGCTAGAACCTGCTATGCCTCCCGGGCGCCTCATGAGAGGCTGGGCACAGGGAGAGCAAGTAGCAGCTCTGCCCCATGTCTGAGAGTCTCTGGTTCAGCATACCTGGGCCGGATTGAAAAAAAAAACTGTGGCAGGGTGGGTGTCGATGATCCGGACTGTGATAGTCTGGTCTGCTGGGTGGAGTTGTGATGAGAGGGAAGTCCGGATGTGGAAAATGGTGGCCCCCATGGAGTAGGGAGGGTAGTCTTGCTTGTTGTGAGGCTCAGCTGGGGTGGCAGGCCAGGGCTAGAACCTGCCATGCCTCCCGGGCGCCTCATGAGCAGCTGGGCACAGGGAGAGCAAGTAGCAGCTCTGCCCCATGTCTGAGAGTCTCTGGTTCAGCATACCTGGGCCGGATTGAAAAAAAAAAAACTGCTGCTGGGTGGGTGTCGATGATCCGGGCTGTGATAGACTGGTAGTTTGTGATGTCACCTTGTAGCTGCAAAATCTGAGGAACTGGGATTGTAAGGACAATAGCATCAAACTGCTCAGAGGGGCCTGTTTCTTTGGAGATTCCCACTTGCCATTTCTGAGGTTGATCTGGGTCACACAACACCTGAAGTAGATTTCAGCACCTGATTCTTTCAAGTAATGCTTAACAATCGAAGAAATTCCTTGAGGGGCCATAAAGTTACAGTCTCCATCTTTAATCACCATTCCTTCAATATGAGAGGTCAGAGGTTTCAGAATACCACATGCTAACAGTTCATCATAAAAACTTTGGTGTTTTTTGGCATAATACAAGGTGCAGGTAATGTACTGAGCACCTAAATCAACCGTGCTCTGTGGATTATGGGGATTACTGGCTGTGGTCATTCTTCTTCCTGAGTCCCCAGCCTTGTCCCACACAGTGAGGTTCAAAGGACAGGCCAACTCCCTCCTCAGCAGTGAGGCACACAAGCTTTCTGTCACCCCGGCGCCCATGATCAGCACCTGCGCCATGGCCGAAGAGCCCCGCAGCGGGTCGCTGGGCCTATATACTAGTATACAGTACATAGTATATAGTATATAGTATCACTGTCTTCCCGTTCATCATTGATTTGCTTGAGTGGGCGCCAGTAACATCTCCATATGTCCTGTCTCATGCTAGTAGAGCCCAAGGGCATCTGCTTGCTCCAGGAGTATATAGTATATCATAGTATATAATATATAGTATTTGTTATGTAAATGGCTCAGAAAGCCCCTGGCTGAGTCCAACATAGCTCCTAGGGTTTGCTCACATGTGCGGAGCGACCGTGCAACAGTCTTAGATAATAATGGAAGTTAGAAACAGATCCTACCCAGGATCTTTCACATTTATACACTATATACAGTTCTAGGTGAGTTCTAGCCCTGGCCCATCAACCCAGTAGAGCCTAGCAAGAAGCCAGAGGAACCCCCACATCATGATGCCAGACATTCTCAACATCCGGACTCCACAGTCCCTCAGTGCTCCACCTAAGAGAAAAGCCGATCTCTCCCCGTTGCGTGTTCATCAGTAAATGCGAGATGAGAGCCTACTACTGAGAGTGTATCACCCATACAGCAGAGCCTGGCAAGCTACCCGTGTTGTATTTAATATGCCAAAAACTAGTAACAATTATAGACCTCATTCCTATGACCTGAAGGAATGGTTTGAGGCTCTTTGTGTTCCTGGAGCGAGCAGATACCCTTGGGCTGCACCTAGGTTGCAACAGGACGTATGGAGATGTTACTGGTGCCCGCAGAGTCAATCAATGAACAACAGGAAGACAAGTGATACAAGTGATAGTATTTGTTATGTGTAATAGATGTATTAGTGCATCATCATAATGCAATATAGTAAAGGTCATCCTACTAAGAGCAAAACAAGAGAAGGATGTCCTGTATCTCTACTATATATTTGTATGGCACTATAGTATTACAGTCTCATTGCATAAAATAAATCAATTAGAGCTTATAAATTGGAAAAATAAGCTACAAACTATCTGTGTTTGCAGATGACACATTATATCTGAAAATATTTAGAGAATGAATGCTAAAAATAGAAAAATATATAATTAACACACTTAGAGAAGAACAGCATCCCTTAAAGATAGGGACCTGAATAGAAAGATTTCAGGTGGTCCTAGTTTAGATGATTCAACTTCTAGAGATCTCTAATTAATGGAAATCTAATTAAAAAAATTCCAGTACAGTTCCTGTCAGACATTTTATGGAATTAGATAGGTTGACACAAAGGCTTCTATGAAAAATCAAACATGTAAGGAGAACGAGGAAATCATGGAAAAAAAACAAATAACTGGGTAGAAGGAGGAACGAGCTGATCAGGATGTTAAAGCGTGGAACTTCAATTAAGGAAGTGTGGTACAGCAAATGGGTCAATAGGTTGGGGACGAAATGCAAAACCCAGGGGTAAAAAGCCAAGAGCAAATAAAATGTAAAGTATGAGAAAAGCAGCATCTCAAGTTATTGGGACAAAAATAATCATTTTAATTAATCTGGGGGAGGAAGTAAAATTAGATCTATACTTCATGCCTGTATTCAAAAATCATCAGAAATTTAAATGTAGAATGGGAAGAAGGAAGGAAGGAATGAGAAAGAGAAAGAGACAGAGACAGACAGGAACTATGTAAGTACTTGAAGCAAACACAATTTCTTTGTAAACTTGTAAGAAAACTGAGACTCAAAAATCTGGATGCAATGAAACACAAAAAATGGATGTAAGGATTTTTTTTTAAGATTTAGAAAAACACTATCTTCAGAGTCAACAAATAAAAACCTGAGGAAACTTGTGACATATATCATAGAAGAATTACTATCCCTGATACATAAATTGTTCTTAGAAATTAGGGGAAAATGAAAGGTTGATGGAAAATTAGGTAAAGACATAAAAAGTAATTCTAAAGTCTTACAAAAACCTCTTAAACATATAAAAAGATGCCAATTTCACTTTACAGTGAGATTTGAAACTAAAATCATATTGAAATAGATATTATATATCACTTTGACAGAAATGAGATGGCATGAACAACTCATGAGGCTATGGGGAATCATGTCCGTCCACATAAGAGAGTGGGATTTAGATACACATCACAGACAGCGACACCCACCCTGCAGCATTTTTTTTCCTCAATCCGCCCAGGTATGCTGGTCCAGAGACTCTTAGACATGGGGCAGAGCTGTTCCTGCTCTCCCTGTGCACAGCCCTTCATGAGGCAGTCGGGAGGCATGGCGGGTTCTAGCCCTAGCCCACCACCTCGGCAGAGCCTCACAACAAAGCCAGACCACCCCTCCCTCACTCCCCGGGCGCCGCCATTTTTCCACATTTGGACTTTCCTCTCGTCAGAACTCCACCCAGCAGACCAGCGCATCACAGCCCGAATCGCGAGGCCACTTGCGACGCGTGGTTCATCAATAAATGCTGGAACAGTGTGCTAATAATTGTCGAGGGTACTAATGCCAACCTAGAACTGAGCATTAAATAGAGGCAAAAGGATACACATGACAACCTTTTAATGTATGTTCTGTAATCCATAGTCTGGAAGGAAAGGAAAAGAGAAAGAGAGGGAAAGGGAAAGAAATAAAGAACCTGCCATGGAGGTGGGCTGGGGAAGGGGAGGGAACTGGGGACGTTGGTGGTGGGAGATGGGCACTGGTGGAGGGACGGGTGCTGGAAGACTGTATGACCAAAACCCAAATATGAACTTTTAATTGTATATCTTTTTATTTGTATATCTCACGGTGGTATAATAAAATACTTAAAAATTGAAAATTAAAGAAAATCTGATTAAAAAAAAATAAAATAAATTTCCTTATTAAAAAATAAATGCTTATTTGGAGGTGTTTAAAAGAGTTTGCCTCCCGCTCGGCAAGCCTGCAAGCTTCTCGTGTTGTATTTGATATGCCAAATTCCAGTAACAATTATATTAGGTAATTCCCATGACCTAATATAATGGTTTGAGACTCTTTATATTCCCTGTAGCAAGCCGATGCCCCTGGCTCTACTGGCATGAGGCAGGACATATGGAGATATTACTGGTGCCCGCTCTAGCAAATAGATGATCAACGGGAAGATCATGATCGTGATCACAGACAGAGGTGGAAGTTTGAAGAACAGCATGCTTACACTGTCTAGAAATATATCCTTCTAGACAAACAGTGACTTTATTTCATTTAATGCATTTATATTGTGTGGTACTGGAAATCAAATTGAGGCCCTTAGACAAGTAAGACAAGTGTTTATTCACTGAGCTAAATGCCCCAAATGGTGACTTCAAAGGAGAAATTTATGGCAAAGATATGGAGAAAAACCCTTAGTGATCAAAGATGACATTGCCATTGATACCAGATACAATTTCCTGATTCCTTTTGAAATATTCCTGCCCAAACAGCATAACCTAAATCCAATTGTGAGAAAATCTGAGATAAATCCAACTTGAGGGACATTTAACGAAACAGCTGGCTCTTAATTTTTGAGTCAATTCATGAAAATCAAGACAAAGGAGATACAAAGATCTAGAGACATGAAAATCAAATGCAACATGTCAACCTAGACCGGATGTTTTCCTAAATGTGAAACACATAACAGATAATTGGTAAAACTGGAACTAAGATGATGACAGGGATATTAATAAAATATAATAATATTTATGTATTATAATTAATTAAGTTTCCACATCCGGACTTCCCCTCGTCAGAACTCCACCCAGCAGACCAGTCTATCAAATCCCGGCTCATCAAGATCCACCCTGCAGCAGTCTTTTTTAAATCTGGCCCAGGTATGCTGATCCAGAGACTCAGACATGGGGCAGAGCTGCTACAGGCTCTCCCTGTGCCCAGCCGCTCACGAGGCGCCCGGGGAGGGAAGGCGGGTTCTAGCCCTGGCCTGCCACCCCAGCAGAGCCTCGCAACAAGCCAGATGACTCCCCCACTCCATGAGGGCCTCCATTTTCCACATCCAGACTTCCACTCGTCAGAACTCCACCCAAAAGACCAGCCTATCACAGCCCGGCTCGGCTCACTGTTCATCAATAAATGCTAGATTTAGAGATGAGTATGCTACCCGCATGGCAGAGCCTGGCAAGCTACCCGTGTCGTATTTGATATGCCAAATACCAGTAACAATTATAGACCTCATTCCCATGACCTGATGGAATGGTTTGAGGCTCTTTATGTTTCTGGAGCAAGCAGGTGCCCTTGGGCTCTACTTGCATGAGACAGGACATATGGAGATGTTACTGGCGCCCGCTCGAGCAAATCGATGATGAACGGAAGACAGTGATACAGTGAATTAATTAACTGTTATTACACTGTAATGGAAATATACTGGAAATGGACATTGAACCATTTGGGTATAAAGGGATTATAGCATTTTTTACTAAATTTGTAATTTTATGAAATCAAAATACATATACACAAATAATAGAGATTCTGAATCCCAGTAAGCCTCAACTTGGTATGCCTTCTTTAGGTCTCAGGAAATAAATGTAAACTACTTTCCACAGGATCCTATTACTTACAATATCTCATTACTTGTAAGCCTTTATTTAACACATTTTTTAAAGGGGAGAACAAGAGGAGAAACAGTTCACATCCTGAGTTGATCATGTTGTCTCCTCACCAGTCACAAACTCAATCCAAACATTCACCTGTGGACTAGATAATGCAATGCATTCCTGTCCATTTGATGACACATAGCCTTCTCGACCTTGGTTAATATCTTCTCCATGCTATCAAAAAGTTCTTAGTTTCCTAAGAGAGTTGATCTTATTCCCTATTTAAGACTCTCAGATTGGGGTGGGAGTGATATTACAATGGGGAGTATGTTTTTCTTGCACGTGGCACACCTGGATTCGGTCCCTGGCATCTCATATGGTCCCCCAAGCAATGCCAGGAATAAATCCTGAGCATTGCAAGGTGTGACCTTAAAAAAGTGTAAAAAAAACTCTCAGATTTCCTGTTTACTAATGATAAAATACAAGTTCCTCCATTCACTCTCACTGCTTTGCATAAAGGAACATTGTGATCTCTCTGGACTTGCTTCTCATTACTCTCCACTTTTAGGTGTGTTGAATCTGTTCATGTTATCTGACCCCAAGGCCTTTGTGTTTTCGATTCCCTCTATCTGGAACAACACAGCTCTTCATTTCCGTTTCACCTGGGTTCTCTGTGTTACCTCCTCAGTAATGCCTTGTATATAGTTCTACTCAATTCTCCTGCCATCCAGTCATTCTCACCATACCAGTCTTTTATGTTCACCCACTGCTACATAAAATTATTTAGCTATTTATTAACTGCTACTTTACAAATTCCTTACAGGATGTGATACCTTGAAAGCAGGTGACTTATCTGTCTCTTCATTGATGACATATTAGAGGTACATTTCTTTTTTAATTAAAAATTTTTACTGAGGCTTGCTCTGCCTCTGGAGCAGCCTGCATCTCCCCTCTTGAGATGTGTACTCTCTCCCTCATTTCCCTACTCCTTCCCCATCCTAAAACCTCCTAATAAAATCTGTTTTACAAAAAAAATTTACTGAATAACTGTGGAGTACAAAGCTATTCAGGATTAAGTTTCAAGCATACAATATTCCAACCCCAATCTCTTCACCAACGCCTATTTCTCCCATCAAAAGAACAAAAAAGTGTTGGTACAAAAGTAGGAAGAAAAGAGACCCTCCTTCACAGCTGCTAGGAATGTTGACTGGTCTAGCCTTTTTTGGAAGACAATAAGGACATTCCTCACAAAACTAGGAATTGAACTTTCATATGACCCAGCAATTCCACTTTTCGGACTATGCCCGTGGAGTACAAAAACACAACCCTGGCACAGTTTAAACATGTCACAAAAATGAGTGGTCAGTCATTCCAATTATAATATTTTCTCTTTGGTAGTATGACAGTAGGCAAAGTTGGCGAATAAATTCTTTACTGTTTCCAACTCAGTGTCCTGACCTCTAGAATCTTTAATCTATTCAACTCACAATGTGCATCTCAGAGTATCTCAGTAGTTTGAAAATAAATTTCTGCATAAATGTCTGAAATGGGTGAAAAAGTGTTTTTAAAGATCATAACAAAGTGGCATTAGGTTTATTGTCAATATAATTTTCCATGTCTGTCTTCAATGGAAAAAAGTCTAAGCTTTCTAGCACGGCATCCCAATCTTCTCTCTCTACCCCCTACCTTATTTGATCTCCTTTCTCTGAACTTCTATCTCTGCTATATTGCTAAATCCCCACCAAATCTCCCCAAATTCATATTGGCATTCTCAGCATTTGGGTTCTTTCCCAGGTTCTCCCTTTGCCAAACACTCCCTGTCCTCTGTTTGCATAGCAAGAATCTGTTGAATCTTTCAATTTTTGGCTCAAATGTCACTGTCTTCTGTGCATCTCTTTATCCCTTCCATTTCCAGACTTGCAGCTGTATCCTGGGTATTCTGCCAATGTAATTCCTGATATGGTTTATTGTACGCATTTGTTTTCATGACTGTCTTTCCACTGAATTGTGGTTTCCCAAAGGGCAGGTGCTATATCTTATTTATCTTGTTATTCCCCTACTGACAAGCAAGTTCTTAATCGTTAATTGTTGAGATTTTTACCATCACCACCATCACCATCATCATCACCATCATTACATCACTATTTCTTTATAGAACAGAGTATCGACAATGAGGGCATAGCTGCAGAGTAAATAGATACAGTACAGGAGACTAGATCCAAGCTGTTAAGTCTAACCTTGTGACTGTGACCTTGGGCATTACTTCTCACCATTCTAGACTTCTTTTCTGCAAAAACAAGGGAAGTGCTCAATCCACAAGCTCCCTTACAGAAGAGAATGCTTCTTTTCCTCAGATACCAGGGCTTCAAAGCCATGGAGCAGCTGTACAAATTATCCCCAATTGGGATGTCAGAAGTGTGGTTCCTTTGGGCCTCATGGAGCCTTGAATCCTCTATCAGGGACTGGTGATTCCCAGGTCTCGACTCACCTAAACGGAGCTATCCTTCATGCCTCCCTGCATGGCTCTTATCTGACCTTAATGATCCCTGCTCTCTGTAAGGGATCCTTTGAGCTATAATTACAAATTGATGTTTGTAAAGTCTTTGAAATTCTCAGGTGACAGCTGTAATCAAAGTCCAATTTATTATGATAATTGTTATTAGTACAGCTCCTTATTATTTGTTGATGTTAACGACAGGGCCAGCAGGTGTTTCAAGAATAAGCAGAGGATTAAGACTGGTCATATGTGGTGGAGAAAAAGCAAAATGGGGAGTCGGGGTGATGGAATTCAGAGTCATTTGGGGATTCCTGCTGATTTCAGCCTAGTAGATCGCATTCTGTGGAATCAATTTAAAGCCTGGTCTCCTCAATTCATAGAACTTCCTGACTGCAGTTTTATATGCACAAGATTCAAATAAAGCTCGGTTTCTTGCTTCTGGAATTAATTTATTTGGCAAACAAGAGTCACTCTGAGTCTTAGCCAGTTTATTGCTTAAATGAAGATAGTGTTAACTGACCCTTCCTGTGGCTGAAGAATGGGTTTGAGGCAAGTTAAGAGTGGTCATGGGAAGACCGGCTAGAAAGCTGTGGGGCTCTTCAGCCAAGAGATGATGGTATTCAGAAATAGGATGGAGAAACTAGAGATAATGAAACAATATGCATTGGAGAGAATCTACAGAATTAGTAAAACTTGGTGACCAGTGGATAGAGATGATGAGGTATCTTAGGAAACTCACACAAAAGGGTTTCTTTGGGAAAAGAGAGGTGAATAATTCAATTTAAAAAATTATTGCCTACTATTTCTATCAATCTCTTGAGTGCATCTGGTTTACTTGAATTGCTCCAAATCTATAACCTGATAAATTGAGTTTATATCATTGAAAGGCAGAAGTCATGAAATAAAAGATGAATTTTGACCAAAATTGAACCTCTGGATAGAGCCTAAATGAGAATTTTCAACTCTTCATTTATGTCTCCATTACTATATGTTTTAAAGTTTACTTTAAAATTTCACTTTCTGAGAGAGAGAGAGAAAGAGAAAGAAATTAAGAAATCTGCCACAGAGGCAGGCTAGGAGGGGGGAGGGAATCGGGGACATTGGTGGTGGGAAACGGGGACTGGTGGAAGGATGGGTGCTGGAACAATGTATGACTGAAATCCAGATATGAACATCTTATGAATATCTTTGTAACTATATATCTCACGGTGGTATAACAAAATATTAAAAAATAAATAAATTTTTTAAAAAATCCACTTTCTTTCCTTAATGCATCCTGAGTGCAAGTTGGTGTCTTTGCATACAATGAACCTCACTGAACTCCTGCCTCTTATACACTACATATAAATATTGAATTAATTTGGTTAATTTAAAAGGAGTAAAATAACAAATTTTACTTGTTCTTCCCTGAGTGCATCTCCATATTCTGTCTCATATACACTGGTAAGTGGTACACATACACTGCCCAAGCAGTGCCTATGTGCTGCTTGTGTTCATGTGACCGAGCACATGTGGTGCGTGGGCACATGTGTTGTCCAAATCTGTCCTCTGGAGTGTACTTTAATTCTTTCATACCTAACACTGGGATGTGTAGGGGCTCTCTCTACCTTTGGATAAGCCCATGTTCTCTCTTGAGCACATGACTCTCTCCTTTCCTTTCTCTTGCCTCTCTCTCCTTTTCTCTCTCTCCTTCCCCCTTCCTTAAAGCCCTTCAAATAAAATCTGTTTTACTAAAAAACCATTATGTTACAATCATGCTATCTGGTATTGAGTGCTTATTACATGCCAAACTTCATGAGAAGTATTTTCCCCATACATATTCTCATTTAATATTTGCATATATTTTATAAAGTAATCTTAATAGAGCCATCCCAATAGAGCCTTGGAAAAAGCCAGCAGAACTCCTACACCATGATGGCAACCATTTTCAACATCCGGGCTCCAGAGCTCCTCAGGAGCTCTACTTAAGAGAAAAATCGATCTCAAGTCCAGCTCATCAGAGCCCCACCGTATGAAAGCCTATTTCAAGCCCAGGTATGCTTGAACCAGAGACACAAATGCACGGGGCAGGGCTTCTACTGGCTCTCCCCATTGTCTGTTCATCAGTAAATGCAAGAACTGAGAGCCTACCTACTACTGAGAGTATCCCATCCGCATGGCAGAGGCTGGCAAGCTACCCATATTCAATATGCCAAAAACAATAACAATTATAGACCTCATTCACATAACCTGAAGGAATGGTTTGAGGCTCTTCGTGTTCCTGGAGCAAGCAGATGCCCTTGGGCTAGTGACAGGGATATATGTAGACGTTACTGGTGCCCGCTTGAGCAAATAGATGAACAAAAGGAAGGCAAGTGACACTAGTGATATAAAGTAATATTATGGACATCTAAATTTTCAAAATTAAGGAAAGCCTCTTCAACAAACAGTGATGCAAAAACTGGTTATCCACATAAAATATTGGGTACCCATCTCACATTGTATATAGAAGTTAATTCAAACTGGATAAAAACCTCAATATTATACTTGAATCCATAAAAAATCAATGAAAACATGGGGAAATCTCTAGGAAATTGATTTAGAGTAATCTTCGATGATTCAACTCCATTGACAAAGTAAAAGCAATAATAAATCCAATTACATAGAACTGGAAAGTCTCTTCACAGCAAAAGAAATGATCAGTAAAATAAAGACACACTGCTGGATGTGAGAAAATATTCACAAACTATATATCTGACAAAGGGCTAGTATATAAGATATATAGAAAGGACTCACAAAACTCCAACTATAAGAATACAGCCTCTATCAAAAGTGTGAAAAGGAGCTAAATAGACACTTCCTAAAAAGACATATAGAAGGCCAATAGGGATATTACAGAGTGTTCTTTATCACTGAATAGCAGAGAATGAGAATCAAAATGACAATGAGAAATAACCTCACACCAGTGAGAATATTCTATATATCAAACAGCCTGGAAACAATCAATGCTAGTAGGGAAGTGGTGAAAAAGAAACCATCATTCATGGTTGGTAGAATATAATTTGGCTCAGCCTCTATGAAAAAATATGGAGGCTTCTCAAAAATTAAAAAATAGGGGCCGGAGTGATAGTCCAGCAGGTGGGCGTTTGCCTGGCGGCCGGCCTGTGTCGGCCTGGGTTCGATCCCGGCATCCCATATGGTCCCCCGAGCACCGCCAGGAGTAATTCCTGAGTGCAGAGCCAGGGTAATTCCAGAGCACGTGTGACCAAAAGCAAAAAAATAATAATAATAAAATAAAAAATTAAAAAAAAAATTAAAAAAATAGTACTACTGTATAATCTAGAGATTCAGCTCTGATATTAAATATTTTTATTTTATTTTAATTAATTTTTATTACACAACCATGCAATATAAAATCACAAAGATGTTTGTGATTGGGTTTCAGTCATACATTGTTCCAGCACCCGTCCCTCTACCAGTGCCCTATTCCCACCACCAATGTTAAACCTATCCCAAGGATACATGACCGTTAAGTGTAAAAGATAAAAGCACACCTATGTTCTTTGTAATACACTTACAATACACAAGATCTGAAATGAAGCTAAACAACCAAAGGCAGATGAGTAGTGTAAATACGTTTTGGTCTATAAACATAATAAGATATAGTAAGAAATAGTATTTAAGCTCCAAGGAAAGTCAAAATCTTGTCTTTTTCTACAACAAGGATGGAACTAAAGTGTCTACTTCCCTCCACCAGTGACACCTGTCTACCTCTACAAGAGGCTCCTCATTAAGAAATAAGTTTCTGCACTAGAGTTTACAGTCCTGTAACTGATAACATTTTGTATATATTTAACTGCCCTTCAGCAACACCTCCTTCACCTAGTTGAAGGCTTTGCTCCACCATAGATGTTGCTCCCTCCCTGTCCTACCCTCTTGCCTCCTCAAGTGGCATGTTTCCCACTGAAGACCGGCTCTCATGTTCTTTGTTTCCATTGTTTGGGGCATTTGTTATTACAACATTACGTTTCTTTATATCTGGCATATGAGAGAGATAATTCTGTGACCATCTCTCTCCTTCTGGAGGAAAAGGTCAACTCTCAAACCCATAGATCTAGCTTCTGAATTCAAACATATCCATTTTATTTATTAAACATATCCATATATTAACTTCTATAGTTTGTCAACATAGTTATAAAACCATTAATTTTGACAGAGTCACTATACCATTGCCACCAGAGTGTCCAAAAGCCTCCAAGACCATCCTTGGTCTATCTCTTCCCTACTCCTATACTCTTACTTGATAATTTTAGGTTTTTAATCAACAGTCAAGGGTTTTACCACATTTGCTATCGTCTATTCCATTATTTTGTTTCTCTACATACCACACATACCACAGATGGGTGAGATCTGGTATTTGTTCTTCTTCCTCTAATTTATTTCCTATCCATGCTTACAGTGAGTTGCTAGAGTTCACCTTTTCCTACAGATGCATAGAATTCATATATATTTAGGCAACTTCTATATCCCAGCTATTGTACTTAGCATGACAATGGACAAAGGTGTATAGCTATCAATTTGAATTCATGTTTTTGGTACAGATGACAAGAAGCAGGATATCAGGGTCACAGGAAAGCTGCATTCTTAGTTTTTAATGAAGTCTCCATAGTGATTTTTGCATGTTCTCATCACATGGATGATAAATGGGCCAAACAGTACTTTCATGAAGGTAATGTTTTCAAGCTAATAGAGGGACTTCACTATAGGAAATCTTAGGCTTTTTATTTTTGTGATCCTTTTGGAACATGGGATATGAAACATTGATGACTCCAAGCTTGGACTGACAAAATGTCGGACATCAACATTTTGGTAACCTTCACTTCCTTCTCCAAATTAGTTTAAAGCTTATTTGCATTGAAAGGAAAATGTTCATGGTCCCTTGAGTCTCGTGATCATGATAATAAAATCTGTAGAAACTGTGAGTGAGTGAAAAATAAACGAGCATCCTGGGAGCAACCATCTTGGTATTTGTACAAGGTGACACCAAGGGAATTTCTCTTTCACTACAAGAAAGAAGTTTAGATTCAGCAGGGTTTCAACAGAAGTTCAGAGCTTTCCAGATCATGCAATTAGACACAAATGGTGGAAAAGAGGAATGAAAGTACATATCTCCAAGGGACTAGGATGTTCTCTACAGAAATCAGGGTCCACCGAGAACTGGGAAAAGGCCTGGCCTGACACCTAGACACTTAATGAAGACAAGAACTGGGAGAAGCACTGCCCAGGTAAGGCTTCCCCAACTGGTTAGAGAGTTAATGTTTTCTGAGGTCGCACAACTATATATATCGGATAACGACTGTCTTTCAACCTGGAGCCACGTCACAGGAGGTAGTAGACAATCTTTACCATATCTCCACAGAGGCATAGAGGGTGAGAAGTGACTAAAAATCCAAAGAGGCACGAACCAGATGAGACTCCGATGAGATTCCATAGTGCTTCTAGCAGTCTAACCACCCAATGATGTAAAGGCATCCACTTATGAGTCCAAGCAGGATATGTAACAAGTAAAAGTACTTTGTTTGCCATCTAGGATACAGCAGTAACAGAAACTTCAGAACATGGGTAGCTGCACAGGTAACTCAAGAGTGAGTCAAACACTGTGAGAAATTCAAGGAAAACCCAAGGACACGATGGGTAATTGTGGTGGTCATTAGATATTCCAGTTATCCTAGACAAATGCAGACACCCCTCCCATTATTTTGTTGTTTTTGTTGTTGAGGATGGTGCTTGTGAGCCTTGGTGTTATTCCTGGTGATTCTTGGCCAACCAGGCCAACTGCTCATTACTAGGACCCAAGATGTAATCTTGTGGGCTTTTGGACTATCCCCAGTGATTTTGAAGGACCACATGGTTCTGGGGATCCAGGTTAGGCATACATAAAAAGTGAAGAATTTAATTTAGGCTCATGTGGCTGACCCAAGTTCAATTCCTAGCACCATCCCCACCACCTCTACCCCAAGCATCACTGGGAATAGTCCTCTTTTTATGGTACTTATATAAATCTCTCCAGCCCATATCTCCTTCTTTATTTCCTGCTTCCTTCCCTCCTGCCTCCCTCCCTCCCTTACTTACTTCCTTTCTTATATAAGCATAATTACATCACTAGCTTTGGCCACTAGAATGTGAAACCTAGTGCATCATTTTAGCGAAACTCTTTAGAATTCGTATCCGTATCATTCCCACTTCTTATTTCTCTCTGTCTTGGGGGTTGAAAGATCATCTGTCCAGATGGATGCCGGCCTAAGTCCAAAGGTGGGTAAGTTGAGCCCTTCTGCTGACCCATTTTGTGCATATTGAAAAGTGACAAATATTATTTTTTGTTAATATACTGAGATATTATGGTCGTTTACTAATGCAGTACATCTTAGTTTATCCTAACCAATCTAAAAGTTTTTCTTACAATAAACTTCCCGATAAAATTGATGATGCAAGCCATGATCTCTCTAGTGTGGTCCCCACTTGAATCCATTTGAGCTTGAATATCCCACCTTTCTCATTCCATAGTTCACCCAAGCATTTATCATGTGAACCCTTGCTAAACTTTAAAGAGAATGCAAAAAAGAGATGAGATGGGAAGAAACACAATAATACACAAATTAATTCAAACACACACCTATACACCTTTGTTCATTGTCATGCTAATTATCATAGCTAGGATATGGAAATAACCCAAATGTCCAACAATAGATGATTGAGGGGCCGGAGCGATAGCCTAGTGGGTAGGGCATTTGCCTTGCACGCAGCCGGCCTGTACAGGCCTGGGTTCCATCCCAGGCATCCCATATGATCCCCCGAGCACCGCCAGGAGTAATTCCTGAGTGCAGAGCCAGGAGTAGCCCCTGAGCATTGCCGGGTGTGACCCAAAAAAAGCAAAAAAAATAGATGATTGAATATATATATATATATATATATATACACATTTATATATGTGTGTGTGTGCTATGGAATACTATGCTTCTGGAAGAAAATATGAAATCTTGGGGCTTGCTGTAACATGGATAAGAAATAAGTCAGAAGTATAAGAACAAATACTAAATGATTTCAGTCCTCTCTAGTAGATAAACAAAATAAGGGATAGATAATATCAAATGAGATCAAAGCCTTAGCTATTGATTAAAAGACAATTAAACTATCTCAAAAGATTCAGGAAGATCAGACATCAGGCTTGAAATCACATACAAAATTTCCAAAAGAATCGAAGGTAATGGGAACATTGGTAATTGATGGTAGTCAACAGCTGTGACACAACCATAGTTTCTGTGGTCCTTTAGAATTAGATCACTGTCTACTTTCAAAGGAAGTCAATTTCACATGGGAGAGGTTAGGTACGTAGTCCGGTCCCTTCCTCCCACAGGAAAACAGGGGAAACAGTGAAAGGGACAGCGACAAATATAGCAACTACTATCACAGATACCTTCTATGCATTGTTTTATTCACTCTTCCTAAATTTAGGGTCAACAGAACATTAATCACATTATGTATTCCGAGATGTTGAGTAGCCAGCTCAACTTTATGTAGCTAGGAACAAATCTTCTAAACTCTTAGTTTCTCTACCCCACCATGTCACCATAAAACTATTATGTGCAAACATTCTTTTTGCAAGCTCTTGGACAGAGTCAACTATAATTTCTCCCACTAATTCAGAGACAGAGATTGCCCCTAACCACAGCTCTACCTAGATCATCCCATTTATTATAACATGATTACAGAGCAAACACAAGAACTCATTCAAAATAGCATCTGGCTTTCAACTGCTCTCAAGAGGCAATTGAGTTCAGGAACTGAGGAGAAAGTGAGAGAAACAGAACAATCACCTGCTACCTCCCGCTAATCTTATTTAGCTCACCATTTGGCAGAGTCATCACCCAGGTTAAATGTGTCTTCTCAGGAGAAAAAGGAAGTGGGAAGAAAAGAGGAGTTTTCTCTGTATAAATTAAATATGCACAATAGCATTGTACAACAAAAGATGGCTCCTGATGTATATTTTCAAGAAATTCACCACACTTGTTTTGCATCCAACCGCTAATTATGGTTCTTTCAACTTCACAATCATGGTTAATGGTGGTGGAGATACAGAGAACAGTGGAATCAGCAGACCTCATTCTGAGATGAGTGGATAAAACAATACAAAACTTCACCCACCCATTGTTTACAACCACGACAATTATTCTGGGTACCATCTAAATGATTTGGAGGGAATCAAGGCTACCCAGAAGCCTGGTGCCTGGAATATCCGGGATATCTGTGGAAATGTCTTATTACTCTGATGTAAGGAAGTTCCTTTTGGACAGATCTATCTAGGGTAAAAATGGCTCAGAAGTTCATTGCATATCCTACACTGAATGGAAAGTTAGTACTTTTACTCGAATTTCTGTATCAAAAATGTTTACTTATGTAATTCTTAAATGATTATATGAAGTGAATTAAGTGTATAGTTATTATTTAAGTATATAGCTGAGGAAACTGGGACTAACAGCAAAAAAATGTTTAATACCTTCATTCATTCACCAAATGATTCTATCTAAAGTATCTAAACTGCCTAAATACTATGATCAACATAGAGAATTTATCAGCAAACAGGGTTCCAATCTACTGAAACTCTCAGTCTAATGAAGATACGAGCAACACAAAACAATAACAAAAGTATACCCAATGCTAAAAAGTAACAATCTAATGTCTAAGCGAGTACCAGTATAAATGATTCTTAGATAATATGATCACAAAGTTCCCGTAAAATGTAACATTGAAGGTGAATCCTGAAAAGATGAGAAAAAATGAGTTATTCAAAGAACATAGGAGAATACTAAGTAAAATAACAACTTGTATGAAGGCCCTGAAGTGAGAAAACATCATGGGAGTTTGGGTTTGTAATATCTCAGAAAATGACTGAAAGTGGTGGTTAATTAAATGTTATAGGCATGAGTTAACACTATCTAAAGATAAAGCATCATTTTTATGGAGGTGATTGCAAACGGAAGTTTATTTATGAAGAGAAATAGATAAGATAAAGGAGATACGGAACTTATGCCAGCTGAGAAATAGAAACAATCTCATGTAAAATGCAAAAAGAAATAACCCTGTAGATAGGCAGCATTGTCATATTTTCCCAAAATCCTCACATGGAAAAGAAAATTTTATTTTAATAAATTAATACAAGTTCTCAAGAGGAATAAGCCTAGGAGACAGGATTTGGTTCCATATAAGGAGAAAATTCTAATTATTTTACCAGTTCCACAAAGGAATCAATTTTCTTCCTTCAGAGAAGTACAGTATAGCTGAAGCTATAAAATGCCACAGACACTTTATTGGAGATTCTAGGCTAGATGATTCTTCACAATACACTAAAGTTTAAAATTCAATATATCTACAATATAGCTATATTCAAAATAAATATATACAATATGGTCTGAGGGGAGGGAACGGGATGTTGGTGGTGGAGATGGGCACTGGGGGAGGGACGGTGCTGGAACACTGTATGACCAAACCCAAACATGAACTTTTTAATTGTATATTTTTTTATTTGTATATCTCACGGTGGTATAATAAAATACTTAAAAAAAACAAAGATTGACCTAAAAAAGTCCCCCCACCCCCAAAAAAAAGGTTGGTGCTGAAAATTCAGAACCTAGGACAGTATTTTGATTATTGAAACTGACCTTTGTTATTATAAGAAGCCAATGGATTCCTGTGATTGAACTGTACCCATCAATATTCCCAAACAAATGCCTATGAACAGGTCATATATCATGAAAATGACTACAAGGACTTGGTTCATAAGTTACATCATGTTTGAACTCTCCAGAGTAGCTGTAAAATTTATAAATAGATTACGTGGAATAAAATGTCTTTATTGTTATCAAAGCATTAGGCAACTTTTAATAATTTGCCTCCACATCCCTAAACCTAGTAATTATTTGATATATTTTTCACTTCTTTTCTTATTTTGAGGTCTGTATCCTGTCATACTGTAAGCACTGTGAGGGCAGGGCTTTAGTTTTGTTATTTTTAAAAAAGTGTTCGGCTTACTATTTTATTCCTCTTAGAAGTAGCTTTCTCAGACCCATAGCATGTGTTTTCCAATGTTTACCTAATTAATCAATCATAGATAGCTCTTTTAACAGCTTACTTAAAGTGCTATAATTACAAGGGTTTATGTGTAGGTTGTTTGTTTTAATATGCTGGATATTTAGTCATTCTGCTAAGTTTGAAAAACCATCCTTTGTATTCCTAGAACAAATTTCTCGTGCCCTAAATTTCTCGTGGTCAATTTTAAGACTTGCAAGTAGAGTTGTGAAGAATTAAATTAAATAATAAACGTTATTTTTGGTTTTAATTTGCTTAGTTTAATATAACTTTGCCCCCTCCATTCTTTGTTTTTAATCTTTCAGTGATATGGACTTGGTACATTTTGCTTTGTACTTGACTCAAAATGTTTTCACCTTTTGTGAGGGGATATAAGTACTACTTTAAAACATTGCTTTCAACTTCTGAGTTATAGTTGCTGCTTTTCATGTTCTCTCATAGCTTCCTTTGTTTCTCCTTCTATTGCTTTTGTTCTTTTGAAGGGGAGGGAGGCACACTTGGCTCAGTACTCAGATCTCTCCCTGGCAGGCTTGCGGGGCCAACTGGGGTGCTATGGTCACAGACTGAACTCAGGGCAGTGGCATACAAGGCAAGAACCCCACACATTATTGCTCTGGCCCCTCTCGTTTGCTTCGTAAAATTGCTATTTTCTGGCTTCTTATGATACCTCATAGGGCTGTTTTTAAGTAAAGAACACTATACTTAAAAACTGTCAGTAATAAAATAGTAGAGTTTTTTAATTATATCCTGCCAAAGAAGGACATTAGCAGATATTTATTTATACTCATCAATCCTTTGACTCTCAGTTTTTGTTAATACAATAGTGAATCATAGGGACAGATAATTATTGTTAATTTTTACATTATACATTTTCTCATAGGTAATTATTTTATATTAACCTTCTCTCTGTCATGCATTTTGAGTAATTATTTAGCATTATCATTCTGATCAATTAGTCTATGCCCACGGTGATTCTTTTTTATTCCATCTTTCTCTATTCTTGATTTCTTTATTTTGATTCATTGCTCAGTCAATTGTTCTTTGAATGATTTATTAGAAAGGGGCATGTGAGAGTCTCTGGATACCGAGGGTGTCTTTCTGATGTATTTGCACAAGAACAGCAACTCGGCAGATAAGGAATTTCTGGGTTATAACATTTTCTTTTAAAACTCCCCAGGCTTACCTGCAGTGTCCGCTTTGCTTTTGTGATAGAGACGTCTGAAAGGGGTGACACGGAGAGATGTTTGACTCACAATGGTTTTTCTGTTCTTATGACCCTTTCACCTAACTCTTTTCAGTAAAGCTTAATACTAAACACAGTAATTTGAAGCAGCATGTGGTTTCCTCTTTCAGAAAAAGTACAACACTCTGAGTACCCAGCTCCCATAGCAGCTTTCCCTCTCTTATTCCTACAAAGCTAACTACACCCTCAAGACACCCGGCATGAGCCCCCCATCCCAAGCCAATTCCTGCTACTTTCATTACTGTTAATCTTATTTCCAAATCGAGAGTACGCG
The DNA here is from genome assembly GCA_021461705.1 of Cryptotis parvus. Taxonomy (NCBI): domain Eukaryota; kingdom Metazoa; phylum Chordata; class Mammalia; order Eulipotyphla; family Soricidae; genus Cryptotis; species Cryptotis parvus. Next base: position 29,733 of record JAJIBD010020980.1, read on the forward strand.
TGGTGTGGGATCGAAGGCTTAAGTAATTAAATGGCCTCTTTCGTGTTGGATGTAATAGTATATAGAGTCTCCTAAATAAAGTAAGTTAAGAGTAGGAGTTCTTTTTTCCCCAAGGGCAAACTCCATCTCGTGAGGACAAGTTGTATTATATAACTGTGTGTATTATATAACAGAAAACTCACAGCGTCTCTCTCATGTAATGGTGCGCTGGGTATAACCATGCATTGGTTCCTCCTGGGTTCCATTTACCAGTATTTTTTTTCTTTGCTTTTTGGGTCACACCAGAGACGCTCAGGGGTCACTCCTGGCTCTGCACTCAGGAATTACTCCTGGCGGTGCTCGGGGGACCATATGGGATGCTAAGGATCGATCCCAAGGCAGCCTGGGCCCGTCACGCTCAAGGCAAACACCCTACCTCTGGGCTATCGTCCCGCCCCCTTTTCCCAGTATCTTATATCCAGTAAAGTTACTATCTTCCTGGGCTGAGGATGAAATGACACTAATATTGGCATTCATGTCATAGGACTACAGTGAGGGAAAAGGAAGAGACAGACATGGGGCAGAGCTGCTACTGGCTCTCCCTGTGCCCAGTCATTCACGAGGCACTAGGGAGGGATGGTGGGTTCTAGCCCTGGCCCGCCATCCCAGCAGAGCCTCGCTACAAGCCAGATGACCCCACCCCCCCACTCCATGAGGGCTGCAATATTCCACATCTGGACTTCCCTCTCATCAGAGCTCCACCCAGCAGAAGAGCCTATTGCAGCCTGGCTCGCATAGCCACTTGCAGCCGTGTGGTTCATCAATTAATGCTGGAGATCAGAGGTGACTACAAGAGTATGCACCCGCATGGCAGAGCCTGGCAAGCTACCCATGTCATATTTGATATGCCAAATACCAGTAACAATTATAGACCTCATTCCCATGACCTGATGGAATGGTTTGAGGCTCTTTATGTTCCTGGAGCAAGCAGGTGCCCTTGGGCTCTACTAGCATGAGACAGGACATATGGAGATGTTACTGGTGCTCGCTCGAGAAAATCGATGATGAATGGGAAGACAGTGATACAGTGATGATAGACAATGAACTGAGTGCAGCGATATTTTTCCCTCTTGATATACTGCCAAGGCATGCTGTGTCTTCTAAAAGATCAGTCTATAACCGAGAAACTGGTAAGTACAGGATGCAAAGAACTACGAGAAGATTGGCTCTCAGATGCTTCTATCCTCTTTATGTTTGCCTCCTTAATACATCAGTATGATGCAGAAGGAAGACAGGTGGAACAGGTGGAAGGCGGTCTGGCAGATAACAGTCTCACTATAGCTTTATACTTTCTGTAAAAAGTGTTCTTGCACAAGTAATAAATACAGAACAGAAATACCAATGTGGAATTTAAATGGCTCTGTGGAGATTTTAAATGTTAATTGGTTCTTCATCCAAGTTTCTCCCGAGGCAATGACTGCTGCCATCAAATAATATACTCAGCCTTGGCCACCCAGAGCCTTTATGGTCTACTGTCCATTCACCTCACCAAATTTTTTCTTTCATCTCATCTTTCCCTTCTCCAGATGCACTTTGGAAACGGTACATATAATATTCCTTTATTTTTATATAAGTTCTTAGAGTACATGGACTACATAACTGTAATATGAACCATACGATTTAGTATAGGTCAATGTTAATTATAATTTTGATGAATGAACCATGGCAACTTAGAGTATGTTCAAAAAAGCATCTGAGAGGGTGCCCAAAGAGGAAATTAAATTTAGCTTACACTTTGTGTTTGTATAGAGGACAAGTTGATGCTAAAAAAGATTTCATGGATCTGAAAAAAATACCACCTGAGGTTGTGATTGCACTGGTTACCTCAAATCCAAAGACTATAAACCAGAGAAATGGGTATCCAGTACAATACAGTAAATTTTTGTATAATATCAGAGTTTCATTGAGTCATGGGATATCATTAAAGATCAGCAAATTTATTATTACAGGAACGAGTTCTCTGTCATTGGAGGTAATAAAGAACCAAAAATAAATAACTGTGATATTGCAATGTTAGTTGAAGCATTATTTTAGGTATAGGGGGAAGAACAGAGACATAGAATTGCTTTTCATGTCCTTTCTAATCTGTTATTCTCTGATGTTATGACTGGCACCCCTTATTAAAAAATGAAGTATTTGATACATGTAAAGGTTATCTTGTCATTACAAGGAAAAGTAATGCAGCTAGTGATAGTGAAAAAGGAGTTAATATTAACTACTTAAAACATGATTAGAGTATTCACAGATATCAAATTGATAGGTATTATTTATAGATGAGGAAATCAATATTCAGGTTCCATGGTTTTCTGAAGTGAAATAATTTTTTTCACCACTAACAGTCATCTTTTTCTATAGAGATTTTTTTTTAAATAAAGAGCCATATAGTGAATATTTAGGAATTGGGGTATGGAGTTTTTTTTTCAACTATTCATCTGTACTGCTATAGAATTTAAGCAGTCATACACAATGTAATTAAATAAGTATATTTAAAAATTATTTGCAGAAAAAAACCCAAACAATAAACAACATAGAACAAAACCAGAGGCTCATGGCTCTTGAACCTTAGAAGGTCAACTTGTGCTCAAAAGTCAGCTGCCTTCTTATGCGTGAATGGAAAAACACAAAGAAGACAAGAAGTGGCCTCCACATGACCATACTTACTCCATTTGCTTTGCTGAGTGCCTGGAAGTAGATGCTATAGCTTTTCAGAGGGGAAAGAGGAGGGTTCCAGTAGCCATTATAAGTCTTGTTGTCACCCACGGTAAATGGCTGGGTGACAGGAAGGTTGGCGGGCTTCAATTCAGCAGCAAAGTAGTGTAGAGAATCAAGGTTGGAGGCATTTCTATAGCTCACAGGCACTGAAAAGCACTCAATGATGTCAGCTGCTCTCCGTGACTTCTGAAGCCGTTCCTCCTTGACAACTAGCTGATAAACACTGGACATGAAAGAGAAGAAGCAAATGAGCAGCTCTCTGGAGTGACCAACTTGTTTCATCATCACTGCTTCTATTTACATGTCAATCTCCCACATGAGCTTCATATGTCCAAATCCATAGTTATCTAGAGGTTGGTCTCTATTTTGATGTGTCCAAACCAGCACCCACTGTATACACACAAAAATGCAACTCAGCTCCAACCCCTCCAAATGCACCTGTTTCTCCTTATACTTTTCTTTCCTTAGAGAAGGGTGTTCTGTCTACCCAGTGGCCAGATACTGAATATGGGATTCATTCTCCATTTCTGCCTTCCAGTGCTTTCAAGTCCATAAGCACTGGCTTGTAGCACACTCTGAATTGTCCCCTCCTTTTTTGCCTCCCTTCATTCAAGTTGCTAAGGCTCTAAACTTGCCTGACTATTCTACGGGCTGACTGGGCCTCACAGACTGTATTTGATCAGTTAACCTGTCAATTTATTGACCGACCTTCTCAATTCCCTAACAGTGTCACCCCTCAAATACTTCCAAGGACTGTCCATAATATGAACAATAAAATGTAAGCTCTTCATTATGGAATGGGAGGGACTCTATGCCTTACTTCCAAACTACAGTTCAGAAAATTTTATAATACACTCCCCATTCTTATCTCTCCAGACCTCATGACATTTTCTGAATCCTTTGGATCCCACATCTTACTATTATCAGCTCATGATTCATCCTGCCCACTTCAGCCTGTAAAAATCTTTCACTAAGGCCAAACCTATCCTTTTATTACTCTTATGGAGCCTGTTTATTTGGATGAAAATTTCCCTCCCCCTTAGTTCCCTTATAGCTCACTAATGGCTCTCTGCTTGGGACTGCAATAACATAAGCATGAGACAAATGTTTGGCAGAGTAGATGTTGACCATTTGAACAGTGAAAACTGTGGCTTAGTTATCTCTGTATCATTTTCTCCCAGTACATTACGCAGCAGGTTGCTTGATACCCAGCAAGTGATCAATAAAAGCTTGTGTAAATAAATCAAATTGAAATAACTAAAAATAAGCATGAGAGCAAACCAGTCTGAATGCAGAAACACTAAGACAATCAGTGATTCCCTAGAAATCCTGCCTGATGTTCTTTAACCATTCCCTTCAAATATAAAGTAAAGGAAACTGGGGGACATTGGTGGTAGGAAATATACACTGTGAATGGATGGATACTGTAACATTGTATGACTTGAAATCCAGCCATGAACAACATAGTAACTGTGTATATCACTGATTCAATTTGAAAAAAAATAAGAAACTAGAACTAAGAAAAGTGGGAGAAAGGACAAAAAAGATAGTGATGGCCAAGCATTTGCATGCTTTATTAATTGAAAGTGTTTGACTTTCATTCATTTAAATTCATTCATTTAAGTTCAATACAAAATATTATATTTTTATTTATGGCTTTCAAGCACATGAGTTTAAACAACACTCATCACCAGTGTGCCTCCCTCCTTTTACTAAACACAAACTATCAAAAACATGTAGGCCCCTTTTATAAAAGCAATGCCAAAGTTTGTCATTTGGGATAATACTGACTACTTCTGACAATATAAAACTGTGTTTCATTTTCTTTTAGAATATCTTTATCTTACTGATCTTGTAGGCATATGAACTAAGAAAAAATAGTATTTGTTTAAAAATGTTTATTGTATATTTATGTGAATTTATGATGTGATAGCTGTAGTGGCTCCATACCAATTATTAAAAGATGTCAGAGTGAATTCATTTATGATTTATGCAAATGGAACATAGTGTGCACTAACATCTGTCAATGTGGACTGCCAATCTAAAGACAGTTGGTTAAGAAACACAATGTAGATAAAGATAGAGGTACTGGATTATTCCATTTTTGGGAAAGGGGTACAGAGGGAGTGTTATGAGGAAATATAATGTATTCAAAATTACAGTTTTTGTTTTGTTTCCTTTTTTTTTTTTTTTTTTTTGGGTCACACCCGGCAATGTTCAAGTGTTACTCCTGGCTCTGCACTCAGGAATTACTCCTGGCGGTGCTCGGGGGACCATATGGAATGCCGGGGATCGAACCCGGGTCAGTCACGTGCAAGGCAAACCCCCTACCCGCTGGACTATCGCTCTGGCCCCTATAGTTTTCCTTTTGAATTTACCTGACCAGCAGTATAATTATAGAACAAACAATCACCAGGTGTCACGGAAGTGAATTTCACACTTAGTTGAATGTGACAACTGAATGAAGGTGAGAAATAACCCAGTGAGCATTTGTGCTATCTAAGGTCACATTTGAACAAGGATTTGATCACCCAGAGAACATGGAGTGACCAACAGCAAACACAGACAGTCTCTGGTGGAGCTCATATCCCATCTTAGTATGAACAGTATCCAAATGAGAATCTGTGAAACTGGGTCATCTGAAAACTCAGCAAATGTATGAACTCTCTAAATAAGTAAATATAAACAACATCCAGATGCCTGGAACTAGCATGACTCATGTGAGTATCTGGACACCAACATTAGTGTGCATGGCATCTTCATGTGTCTAAATACCCCAAACTCTGTGTGTAAGAGAGAGATCTGTCAATATATGTTCATAAAAATGGAATCTAAGAAAACGTATACATTCAATACTTATTCCTTCCTCAACATTGGGGTCCTACGTGGTACAATAACTATTTATTGGGATAACTAAGCTCAAAATAGTTCCTGAGAAATAGTACAAAGACCCCAAAAAGAAAAATAGGAGTAACAGGCTCATAGCAGAGGAATACTGACATCAGTTTTCAGGACCACATTACTGTACATGGAACTAGTCTTAAGTAGAACTTTATATCTGGCCATAGAGTGAAGAATTAGTAGCCCTACTTAAGGGGCCATTACTTATGAAACTCATCGGTGAAGAAGCATCATATTTATAGGTTCTCCTGTTGAGACTGGAAACATCACTGAAAAATACTCTTTCTTAGGCTTAGGAGCATCCAACTTATTCAGCCCTAACCAGACCTTAAAGCCAAGAGTTTCATTTGCTAAAGCAGGGGTTGAAAAGATCTATGGGTTTATGCTTCCATCCTTCCACCCTTTCCCTCTTTTGATAATCTGGTTCACATGACAAGACCATTATTTTGATTCGTCTACCGAGAACTATTATCCCACATTTTAATCCTTCAGCCATCCTTTCCCACTCAAATGAGAGCCTAAAGTCTCAGAGACTTCCCTGGAGCTAGTTTCCGTCCCTACAACACTTATCTGTTCACTATGTCCATAGCTTTTTTTCTCGACTAGCATGGATCAAGAGAGTCACGCAGCTGACCTACATGCTGCCCAGGACTGGTCTGAGACTCAGCAGAGTGGACCAAGTGGGCCTTCACCGTACTCTGACACTTGAAGGGCCACAGAGGGAGGCTGAGCATATTTCTCTGGGTCAGTCAATGATCTCACTACTTCCTCCTTTCTACCAATTTCATAACTAAGAACTTGTCAATTCAGCCAAATCCAGCTGTCAGATTACAGATGGAATGCTGAGGTTAAGAGAGGGTGAGTGTCCCATGAGATTAATTACTTCAGGAAAAACACAGCCAGCCACTTTCCATGCCGATTCTGATCCCCACCCCCACACCAAACACACACACACACACACACACACACACACTTTTCTCTTTTTGCTGATCTTATCTTTTCCACAAGTCAACAAATGTACAGCGGGCCTTCTGAGCATTTTCATTTGGTGGTTTAAATCCTAAATGATTTAGCTGTATTTCAACCCAGCCTCAACTGAAATTACAAAAGAATAGCAGAGGAAATTGTTGAGGGGTTAAATTATATTGTCAACATATGGCTCACGTGTAATAGGGATTTATGTGCCAGAGTATACCCAGACACTCCCTGAGGCCCATTGTGTCTGCAACTGGTCCATTCAGAAGCAAAGATGTAATTGTAGCCAAAAAGCTGGAAAGCATTTTGTCCTATAATTATATTTTTCTTAATAGTAGACCTAACATTTTAAAAAATCAGGGAACTCCAATTAAGGAGGAAGTGAGAAGAAATAGTATATGGTATTAGTGCAAGCTTTCTTCCACAGACACATGTAATTTCGTATGGGTGGGAAAAACTGGAATAAGAAAATGGGCATTATTTCTTATAGTAACTTACTTTAAATTTCTTACAGTAACTTGATTCTCATCATCATTCTCATCATTTTCATCATGATTCTCCTGAAAATACAATGATCTAGATGCACACTATTTTCAACTTGCCAGTAGACTAAAATCATTCCAAAATGAGAATATCCACCCTGCCACCTGCCACCATATCGCTACTGCAAAAGAAGCAGTTACGAGTTGTTTGGACAAAAAATTCGACAACATAAAATACCACTACACTAAAAATCTTACTTTGCTAAAGCATTTGCTCACACATTTTTCACTCCTGTGACACACCTTTAGGTGCCCCAATGAGGAGATGGAAACTTCAGACCAAATTTTCTGCATAACTTATCTCCCATGTCTCATGATGTCTGCCTGACACCTATATGATGCCTGTATTGGAAGGTATGTGGCGCCCCCACCACAGTGCAGAAAGTCAAGAAGAGCTGGTATCTTTCTTCACCAACCTTGCTTTGATTTTGTTCCTTTCATTCCCCATTGCTCATTCTCTTTGCTGTGGTGACCGAACTTCTCCTATCGTCTCCTTCACTGTTCTAATACAGGTTTGCTGGAAACTTCCAATCCTTTAGTTTCAGTGTCTCTTGACACTGAAACACTTCTGTTCAGTGTCAGAACAGAATGGATGGTCAATAGGCATGCGAAAAAGGGGCTCATTAGCAGTTAATATTAGGGAAATCCAAATAAAGATGACAATGAGATATCCTTGTACACCACTGAGAATGGCACATACCAAAAAATACTATGAACCAGAGTCATTATTTAAAAATTATCATCCCATTACTTCTCAATATTTTGGTTAAGATCAAGTGTAGTAAAAATACCTTTCTAAGAGAAAGAAAAAAGAGATAAAGAACCTGCCATAGAGACAGGTTAGGGAGGGGGCAGGGAACTGGGGTCATTGGTGGTGGGAAATGGGCAATAGTGAAGGGATGGGTGCTAGAACACTGTATGACTGATACCCAGACATGAACATCTTCGTAATTCTATATCTCACGGTGGTACAATAAAATATAAAAATAAAAATAAAAAAATTAAAAATACCTTTTTAGACTGTTATATTGCAAAGTTATGAAACCATAAACCTAGATAATTCTGATAAACATATACAGCTTTAGACTAGACACGAGTGATCTTTGTGCCACAAGAATATCCCCTACTCAACATTCTCAAATACCTGAACTGAGTCATTCATAGTCCACCAAAAAATGTGTTCCAACCACTAGTGGTCTTGAGTGATTGTCTATCACATATGTTGGTTTTTCATAACTTCCAGCATATCTAACATAAGTATGATAATTTGCTTATGATCTATATGCTCCCTGATAAGATGCAAATTTCATAATGCATATTTCACTAGGTCTGAGATTTTGCTACCTGGTTCATTGTTTTATTCCTGGCTTCTAATATCATTTAACATTATTTACCAGGAATTGATTAAAGACATTATTTTACCAAAGACTATGAAATGAACTCTTACAGTCTTACCACTTTAATCAATGATATTCTTTTTCCTGTTCCACCTGCCAAAGATGCCCTTTCCCTTTTTGGTATATTGAGGAATTCTCATCTAATCGAGACCCAGATTAAATGTTATTCATTTTGAGGGCACATCTCTTGCCTTGGGAGCAGAACTAGTTTATCATCCCTCTATACCTGCGATCCTCTGTTCAAGGCTGTCACTGATATGTACTGCAAGCATGACTTCATCTAGCATAAAATGTATATTGAATATATATTATCAACTATGGTAAACTCATAGTATGATTACCTCATTTGATCTTGACAATAACTGGTAGAACAAAATAAATGAAATTCAGGAAGTCAGTCCAGATAACACTATGGTTTTGGTTCTGGAACTATCATTTGTACACAGGCTATTTCACTCCTGATCCCTCAGTCTTAAGCACATGTCTGTATTGCTTCAGAGAAAACTGGAAGTTGAACCATCATCTTATCTTACTCCACCAAATAATTAGTGATTAATTTTATGTCAAAGTGTATAAAATAGAAATTGTGAAAAAAAATGGAGATTCCCTGGTTTAGCATGATTCCTTGAGCACTCCTGGGAGGGGTTTCTTAGGACAGAGCCAGAGGTAGTCCACTGCCCCACCAGGTGTGGTCTCAAACACCCTCATGCAGAAAAATATTAAGGAAACGATTCCATTCACAACTGTGCCACAGAAAATCAAATACCTAGAAATCAACTTAACAAAGTGTGTAAAGGACCTGTACAAATAAAACTACAAGACACTGCTCCAAGAGATAAAAGAGGACACAAGGAAAGGGAAACACATTCCCTGCTCATGGATGGGGAAAATCAACACTGTCAAAATGGTAATACTCCCTAGAGTTCTGTACAGATTCAATGCAGTCCCTATAAAGATACCCATGACATTTTTCAAAAAATTGACCAAACACTCCTGAAATTTGTATGGAACAATGAACCCCCCAAGGATAGCTAAAGCAATCCTGGGGAAAAAAAAGATGGGAGGCATCACCTTTCCCAACTTCAAACTGTACTACAAGGCAGTAGCAATTAAAATAGCATGGTACTGGAATAAAAACAGACCTGTAGACCTATGGGATAGAATTTAGTATCCTGACACCCATCCTCAAACACATGATCATTTAATCTTTGATAATGGTGTAAAGAGTCCAAAATGGAGTAAGGGGAAGCCTCTTGAACAAGTGGTGTTGGGAAAATTAGGCAGCGACGTGTAAAAAATATGAATTTGGACCTGTATCTAACACCATGCACAAAAATCAGATCAAAATGGATTAAAGATCTCAATATCAGACTTGAATCCATAAAGTACACTGAAGAAAATATAGGAAAAACCCTCCAGGACATTGAAGCTAAAGGCATCTTAAAAGGTGAAACATCACTAACAAAGAAACTAGAAGAAAAGATACACATATGGGACTACATTAAACTAAGAAGCTTCTACACCTCAAAAAGAAACAGTGACTAAGATACAAAGGCAGTCCACAGAATGGGAAAGAATATTCACCCAATACCCATCTGATAAGGGGTTAATATCCAGGATATATCAGGCACTGGTAGAACTTTACAGGAAGAAAACAAACAACCCCATCAAAAAATGGGGAGAAGAAATGAACAGAAACTTCAACAAGGAAGAAATTCGAATGGCCAAAAAAACATATGAAAAAATGCTCATCATCACAAATCATCAGAGAGATGCAAATCAAAACAACAATGAGATACCACTTTACACCACAGAGACTGGCACATATTCAAAAGAGCAAGAACAACAAGTGCTGGCGTGGATGTGGGGAAAAGGGGACACTCATCCATTGTTGGTGGGAATGCCGGCTGGTACAGCCTTTCTGGAAAACAATATGGACTTTCCTCCAAAGACTAGAAATTGAACTCCCATTTGAACCAGCCATACTACTCCTGGGAATCTACTCTGGGAAGCCAAAAATACGCAGCAGAAACACCATCCCTACTTTTATGTTCATAGCAGCATTATTCATAATAGCCAGAATCTGGAAGCAACCAGAGTGCCCGAAAATCGATGACTGGATAAAGAAGCTTTTGTACATCTATACAATGGAATACTATGCAGCTGTTAGGAAAAACGAAGTTATAAAATTTGCCTATAAATGGATGGACATGGAGAAGATAATGTTGAGTGAAATTAGCCAGAAGGGAGAGACAGATGCAGAATGACTGCATTTACTTGCATGACATAAATATATATGTACATATTATGATACCAATTTCCAAGGTCAAGTGAAACATGTATCAGGAGGTCTTGTCAAAGGTGGAAATTATCACAAGCATGTGGGAGTCAGAGGCTAGGTAAGACAGAAAATAAACAGTGTGCTAACAATTGTCGAGGGTACTAATACCAACCTAGAACTGAGCATTAAATAGAGGCAAAAAGATACACATGACAACCCTTTAATGTATGTTCTGTAATCCATAGTCTGAAGGGAAGGAAAAGAGAAAGAGAGAGAAAGGGAAAGAAATAAAGAACCTGCCATGGAGGCGGGCTGGGGAGGGAGAGGGAACCAGGGACGTTGGTGGTGGGAGTTGGGCACTGGTGGAGGGATGGGTGCTGAAACACTGTATGACCAAAACCCAAATATGAACTTTTTAATTGTATATCTTTGTAATTGTATATCTCACGCTGGTATAATAAAATACTTTTTTAAAAAACTGGAGAAAAGATGGCAAAAGGAGGTTCCTATGATCCAATCAGTCTTGGGTATTACAGAACTGTTGCTGTCTACCTACACACTTTCCTTTACCAGGAACACACCTCTGATTTGATGGGGAATCAACGGGGAAACCTTTCTCTAACAAATATTCATCTTACAGGCAATTTGATTGGTTTTCAAACACAACTTTACTATTATATGCAAAATTAATATTTATTAATAGTAACATTAGCAACAATATTAACATTATGACCAGTCAGGAGGTTTGGTGCCTAGCAGATTTTTCAATTTAGAACCACTTAATAGTTACACTGCCAAGAATAGCTGAAGAAATACAGTCCCAACTAAACACAGTGGCTAACAAGTATGTGGTTACTGATAATAACTTTTATTGAAAATGTACTTGAGTGAGTCATCTCCAGAGACAGGGAGTCCTTGAAAACTCATGACCCTGATAGCAATAAAAAACAATATAGTTAAATACACTCTTCTTTGAGGCTGGAATAACTTTGTTCTCTTACCCTGTCTATGGATTCCAGACGGTTGGTACAATTTATTAAAATAATAGAAAGTCTGTTTCTAAATTTTCTTCTGGTGATCAAAAAAAACTTCAGAAAGTTTCCAGACATTAACCACTGGCACTGGCATTTGTTTATATATAGAGAGTAATGCCTCCAGCCATCAAGAAATGTTAATTGACAATCTGTTCTTTAGTGTAAGAACTCATGTAACTCATCTTTAGTAGAATTTGTATAAAGTTGATTAAACCACAACATTAGGATTTATCATCTTGTATCCAGAGTAAGTTCTGTTATAATCACACATAGCTGTGTAGTTTTGGGCAAGTCCCTTAGTCTGGCAAGAGAATACAGTTACAATCCATAATCTTTCTGGTTCTGTGTGTCTGTCCCTCCCTCAGCTTCTGTGTGCCTTGCTGTCAATGAAGCACAGAGTCACCTTCAAAGGATTGTTTTGCAACTGTTAAAGCTTCCTCTACTGGTAAGGAAGGATGAAGAATTCACATACCTCCCTGTGCCGTGGGGCCATAGTCAGCTCCAGGTTTTAATTTATGGAGACCTATTCAAGAATTAGACCTCTGTTGGTTTCTTTTCTTTAAAAATTTTTATTATACCACCTGAGACATACAATTACAAAGGTGTTCATAATTGGTTCTTGGTAATACAGTATTCCAGCACCCATCCCTCCACCAGTGCCTCATTTCCACCACCAATGTACCTCACCCCTCCCGCCCACCCCCAGGCTGCCTCAATAGCAGGTACCCCAGTTTCCTACTTTCTCTCCCTCCTCTCTCTCTCTGCATCTCACTCCCTCTTCTTTTACACATTGTGGCTAGCCCTGCAGATATTTAGAGTTTATCATTTAAGTCTCTTTGTGTATAGTCAATGGTGAGTTTTAATCTGCCATTACCATTTCCCACACTTAGTAAAACACTGGTATCTATTTATATCCTATTAATGACTGCAGTCATTCTCTATCTGTCCTTTTCCTTCTGACTAATTTCACTCAGCATGAGAGTCTCCATGTCCATCCATTTGCAGGTAAATTTCATAATTTCATCTTTTCTGACAGGTGCATAGTATTCCATAGTGTAGATGAACCACAGTTTCTTTAGCCAGTCCTCTGTTCTCAGGCATTTAGGTTGTTTCCAGATTCTAGCTATAGTGAATTGCACGGCAGAGCCTGGAAAGCTACCCGTGTTGTATTTGATATATATGCCAAATACCAGTAAAAATTATAGACCTCATTCCTGAATGGATTGAGGCTCTCTATGTTCCTGGAGCAAGCAGATGCCTTGGGCTCTACTAGCATGAGACAGGACATATGGAGAAGTTACTGGGGCCCACTCGAGCAAATCGATGATGAACGGGAAGACAGTGACAGTGACAGCTATAGTGAATAGCGCAGAGATGAATAAAGAAGTACAGATAATGTTTCTGCTATGTGTTTTTGGTCTATCGGGTATATTCCCAGGAGTGCTATTGCTGGATCAAATGGGAGCTAAATACCTAGTTTTTGGAGGCATGCCCATATTGTTTTCCAAAAAGGGCTGGACCAGTCGGCACTCCCACCAACAGTGGATGAGAGTCCCTTTTCCCCACATCCACGCCAGCACCGGTTGTTCTTGCTGTTTTGGATGTGTGCCAGTCTCTGTGGAGTTAGATGGTACCTCATTGTTGATTTGATTTGCATCTCCCTGATGATTAAAGATGAAGAACACTTTTTCATATGCCTTTTGGCCATTTCAATTTCTTCTTTTTTGGAAGCTTCTGTTCATTTCTTCTCCCCATTTTTTGATGGGGTTGGCTGTTTTTTCTTGTGAAGGGCTACCAGTGCCTGATATATCCTGGATATTAACCCCTTGTCAGATGGGTATTGGGTGAATATCCTTTCCCACTCTGTGGATTGTCTTTGTATCTTGGTCACCGTTTCTTTTGAGGTGCAGAAGCTTTTCAATTTTATATAATCCCATTTGTTTATCTTTGCTTCCATTTGCTTGGTCAGTGGTGTGTCATCTTTAAAGATACCTTTAGTTTCGATGTCGTAGAGCATTTCTCCTATGTTTTCTTCAATGTACCTTATAGATTTATGTTTGATGTTGAGATCTATAATCAATTTTGATCTGACTTTTGTGCATGGCATTAGAAGGCAGTCTAAGTTCCTTTTTTACACGTAGTTGCCCAGTTTTCCCAGCACCATTTGTTGAAGAGGCTTTCTTTGCTCCACTTAATGTTTTTTGCTCCTTTATCAAAGATTACATGGTTGTATATTTGAGAGTGTGTTTCAGGATATTCAGTTATATTCCATAGGTCTACGGGTCTGTCTCTATACCAATACCACACTGTCTTAATTACAACTGCTCTGTAGTAGAGCTTGAGGTTGGGGAAAGTGATACCTCCCATTCTTCTTTTCCCAAGGATTGCTTTAGCTATTCGTGGGGGTTTATTATTCCATACAAATTTCAGGAGTGTTTGTTCAATTTCTTTGAAGAACATCATGAGTATCTTCATAGGGACCACATTGAATCTGTATAAAGCTCTAGGAGTATTACCATTTGATAACGTTAATCCTTCCAATCCATGAGCAGGGAATGTGTCTCCATTTCCTCGGGTCTTCTTTTACTTCCTGAAGTAACGTTTTTGTAGTTTTCTTTGTAGAGATCCTTTAGATTCTCTGTCAAACTGATTCCTAGGTATTTGATTTTCTCTGCGGCGCAATTGTGAATGGGATAGTTTCTTTAATGTCCCTTTCTTCTCTTTCACTGTTTGCACATAGGAAGGCCATTGACTTTTTGGGTATTGATCTGTTGGTTTCTTAATCTTATCTGTCTTGCTTCTTCTCTTATGTACTGGTTTCTACTAGGACCACCCCCAAAACACTTGTATTTAAGTTCATGGCCTTTGGGTCTGCTTCTGAAAGAATTCAATCAAGATAAATTTTAGCATGGCTGAACTTTCTCATATTGAAAAAAATTATGGTGTGGACCTTCCTTACTGGTGAAGTGAGGAGCCAGTACATCTTGTTCCCAAAAAAGCAATGACTAAACTGAACAATACTGTCAATCATCATTTCAGAAGTGATTAAAGCAAAGTTATAGCTTGAAACATGTTCATTAGAAAGGAAGTTCTTGAATACATCATCAAGTTTTTATCTGAAGACAGACAAAAACAACAGTAAACTGAATGCAAAATAATCAGGAAGAATAAAAAGAAAGAAGATGGGTGTGGAAATCAAGAGTACAAAATATAAAACCAAAGAGTATGAAATCAATGAAAAGTTGTGCTGTTTTTTTTTATTTTATTTTATTTTGCTTTTTTTCATATCCTGCGACACTCAGGGGTTACTCTGGGCTCTTTGCTCAGGAATTATTCCTGGTGGAGCTCGGGGAACCATATGGGATGCTGGGGATCAAACTCAGGTTGTCCACATGCAAGGCAAACACCCTCCCCACTGTGCTATCGCTCTGGCCCCAGTTGTACTGTTTTTAAAAGGTCAAAAAAGGGGCAACTGTTTATCTACAATGACTAAGAAAAAAAAGACATTAAACAAATGATTAAAATCAAGAATTAAAGAGGAGACACCACTACATACACTACAGAATTAAAAACGATTGTAAGGTAATATTATGAAAAAATTTCTATTCCCAAATGCAAACAACTTAGATAAAATGAGCAATTCCTACAAATACACATCTTGCCAAAATTGAGTCATGAAAATATAGCAAAGTTCAATATACTCACAACAAGTAAATAGCAGAAATACTAATTAAACTTGTTTACTTAAAATAGTTAAATTTACTTACAATTTAAAGAATAAATAATGCTTATATCCACAAACATAGACAGAAAATATAAGAGGAGGTAATAAATTCTGTGAGGACCTAATATCAAAATCAGAGAAATATATTGCAATAAAATAATATTTTCTTCATGAATATAAACCCCTAAATATTTAAGAAATTATTAAAAATTACATAGATATAAACATCTCAATGTAAAAGCAATATATTGAATATTAAAATCGTAGTTACATAATTCATCAATGAAAGCTTTATTTAATATTTTAAAATAAATTAATTTACTAGGGCATCTGGACTTCTCTCTTGTCGAAGTCCACCGCAGACCAGCCTATCACAGCCCTGCTCCGCGGCCTCTTGCGGCGGGCGTTCATCAAAAGCTGGACTTAGAGATGATGACAGAGCATGCTACCTGCCGGCGAGCCTGGCAGCTATCCGTGTTGTATTTGATATGCCAAATACCGTAACATTATATACCTCATTGAAATGGATTGAGACTCTTTTATGTTCCTAGAGCAAGCAGATGCCCTTGGGCTCTATTAACATGAGTCAGACATATGGAGATTTACTGGGGCCCGCTAAGCAAATCGATGATGAGCGGGAAGACAGTAATACAGTGGAAAATACATGATTTCAACAGTTTTGGAACAGCATTTGACCAAAACACTGCATATGTACGATAAAGTGTACAACAAACAAAAGCCAGGAAGATCATTCAGGGAAAGAGCACATACCTAGCCTGTATGAGGTCCTGGCACCATGCGGCCCTAAAAGCACTGTGATGTATAACCCTTGTGATCCCTTGAGTACCACCGGGTAATGCTTGAATATTTAGGAAGTGAGCCTCAAGCACCCCAAATACCAGCACCACTGTGTGTGGTGCCTATGAAGAAATAGTAAAAAACCAGAAGTGGAAAAATCTTTCTAAACTTAAAGTCACCCATAAAACAAGAAAAGATGTTATCCTACTTAAGTATGACAGTGAAAAAATGAAAGTTTAAATAGAGAAAAAGCCACCCTGCAGCAGTTTTTTTTTTCCAATCTGGCCCAGGTATACTGAACCAGAGACTCTCAGACATGGGGGAGAGCTGCTACTTGGTCTCCCTGTGCCCAGCTGCTCGTGAGGCGCCCGGGGAGGCATGGAGGGTTCTAGCCCTGGCCTGCCACCTCAGCTGAGCCTCACAACAAGCCAGACCACCCTCCCCTACTCATGGGGCCCGCCATTTTCCACATCCGGACTTCCCTCTGGTCACAACTCCACCCAGCAGACCAGACTATCACAGCCCGGATCATCGACAGCCACCCTGCAGCAGTTTTTTTTTCAATCCGGCCCAGGTATGCTGAACCAGAGACTCTCAGACATGGGGGTAGAGCTGCTACTTGCTCTCCCTGTGCCCAGCTGCTCGTGAGGCGCCTGGGAGGCATGGCGGGTTCTAGCCCTGGCCTGCCACCCCAGCTGAGCCTCACAACAAGCCAGACCACCCTCACGCTACTCCATGGGGCCCGCCATTTTCCACATCCGGACTTCCCTCTCGTCCACAACTCCACCCAGCAGACCAAACTATCACAGCCCGGCTCGCGCGGTTTAGAGGTGACTACAACAGTATGCCACCCGCACGGCAAGCCTGGCAAGCTGCTCGTGTAGTATTTGATATGCCAAATACCAGTAACATTTATATTAGGTCATTCCCGTGACCTAATATAATTGTTTGAGGCTCTTTATGTTCCTGGAGCGGGTGGATGCCTTTTGGGTTCTACTAGCATGAGACGGGACATATGGAGATATTACTGGTGCCCGCTCTAGCAAATAGATGATTAACGGGAAGATAGATAGATAGATTACACAGAGAATCAGGGATCAGACAAGAAAATCTGCATATTATCTGAGAGCTTCTAGATAGTGAAATAAAAAAAACAATGAATAACAAATAATATATAAAAAGTGATATATAATAGCTATCCAGACAGGAAAGAAATATGATTTTTTTTCAAAAAATGCTTTTTTAAATTTTATTATATCACATTGAGATAGAAAATTACAAAGCTCTTCAAGAGTGGGTTTCAGCCATACATTATTGCAGCACCCATCCCTCTACCAGTGCACATTTCCCAACGCCAATGTTCCCAGTTTCCCTCCCCACCCACCCTGTTCAATAATTACGACAAGTATTGCAATAAAATTGACAAAAACACTTGAGTAGACATTTCATTAAAGATGAAATATACATGGCTAGAAAAGTCTTAAAAAGGGTCAACTATCTTAGTCACTATCACTATCTTCCCGTTAATCATCTATTTGCTAGAGTGGGCACCAGTAATATCTCCATATGTCCTGACTCATGCTAGTAGAATCCAAAGGCATCCGCTTGCTCCAGGAACATAAAGAGCCTCAAACCATTATATTAGGTCACGGGAATGACCTAATATAAATGTTACTGGTATTTGGCATATAAAATACTACACGAGCAGCTTGCCAGGCTTGCCGTGCAGGTGGCATACTGTTGTAGTCACCTCTAAATAAAGCATATATTGATGAACTGCGCGCTGCTGGCAGGTGCGCTGAGCCGGCTGTGATAGTCTGGTCTGCTGGGTGGAGTTGTGACCAGAGGAAGTCCGGATGTGGAAAATGGAGGGCCCCATGGAGTAGGGGAGGGTGGTCTGGCTTGTTGTGGGGCTCTGCTGGGTGGCAGGCCAGGGCTAGAACCCGCCATGCCTCCCAGGCGCCTCACGAGCAGCTGGGCACAGAGAGAGCAAGTAGCAGTAATTTAGTATAATAAAATTTTAAAAATTCTACACTAAAATCTTGTGTGGGAACTGTAGCCGTAGTACAGTGGGGTAGGACTCTTCTTGGATGTGACCGACCTGGGCTTAATCCCTGGAACATGTGGTTTCCTGTTCCTGCAAGAAGTGATCCTTGAGTGCTGAGTCTGGAGCAAGTCCTGACTATGGCTGGGTATGGTCCAAAAACCAAAATCCAAGCAAACAAACAATAATTTATATTAAAAGTTAATAGCAGTATTATTTGCAGAGTAAAATACTAAAACAATCTAAGTGTTTATCAACAATACATTAGTTAACAAGTAGTTCATAGAGAAGAATATATATCCATATGATGAAATATTATTCTTCAATGAAAGAGATATTATATATATTCAACAATACAAAAAAGGTTCAAAAGTCTAGAACTAAAAAAAATCAGACATGAAAAATTATCTGCTGTCATCCAGTCTTCTGTTCTTGGGCATTTAGGTTGTTTTCAGATTCTGGCTATTGTGAATAGAGCTGCGATGAATATGGAAGTGCAGAGAGTGTTTCTGTTGTGTGCTGTACAATTTCATTCATAGAAAATGTTAAGAAAATGCAACTCTATAGATATAGAATTCAGATTAGTGGTCAATAGTATATAGGCACATGGTATTTTATGGGGTGATGAAAATTTTTTGAAATGAAATGGTGGTGATTGTACAACTCCATAAATTTACTGAAAGTGACTGAGTTGTGCCCACAATATGGGTGATTTTTGTGGCATGTAAATTATACCTCAATAAAGCTGTTGAAGAAATGAGGCAAATGGACTGAATAATCTTGGCTCTTCCTTGTTCCTTCAAAATTCTGTGTTTTGGCATTCAATGATGCGCATATTTTAATACAAAAATTCTATGATAAACCTTTAGCATTATTGTACCAGATGGGCTAAAGCAGAAGTGTTAGCTTCATAATATCCAACAGAATCTAGTTTTGCAATTACTTCCCCTACGTTAAAGGTCACTCAGAATTATGGAGCTGAAATTAACATTGATAGATCTTAGTTATCCAACATTTATTCCAAAGCTTTGGAAACTTCTTTTCTTATTCACTGTTTACCTGGTCATGATTGCTTTAGAGGACAACCTGGCAAGGGAAAGGTGTATACTGCAGTTTAGTGGCAGAGTATATGCACACAATTTGTTTTTCATCTAACTAGTTGTGTTATATCTTACTCCTTCAGACTGTCTTTCATGTACTCTAACATATTCATCAGTTACTCAAGTAGTTAGAGTGCAGTAGGTGCAAATTTGAGTGTAATATGCCCTGGACACCAGGTGCTCAGAATTAAGATGGGGAGACAGGTACTATTTAACATAATCCAAAGGGATAAAGAACTCAGGGAAGGATTCAAGGAAGAGGGCCACTTACAGGACATTTAGTGAAAAAATGAGATATTGTGTTTTAAAAGTGCTTTCTTTAGAGAAAATGCTCTCTCAACATTGGGTAAAGACAACCAAGTTGCTGAATGCATTATTACAGTGTTATTAAGTTAGACAACAACGACTTGTCTGGCTTTCCATCTGCTCTTCTCCCATGATTGAATTTCACTTGATAAATTGAGCAAAAGTGGATCTGAATAGAAATTTGAAGAAGGAAATATGTTGCATAATGGAATCATGACAATTCAACTGAAGAGTGAAGTTTTACTCATTATTAATAAGTTTTACTTACTATCAGAAGAAAGTCAAAACATCCTGGTAAGGAGGAAGAAGACCACAACCTGAGGATGAATAGTGATTCACAATTGTTTCTCCAATATTAAAAGCACAACTAGCTTTAATTGAATACATAGTTGGATTGAGAAATATTTTGAATAAAAATACAGAATACTGGACATTGTCCTCAGATGTTTTCTTGTAACCATGGTGGGTTGTCCTCTCAATCATAATTCTGTACACAGGAAACTTCTTTCTCTACAGTACTGTGCAAAAATGACTCTAGTGGTTTTATTTCAATATGGACCTAAAATTTGACTGCTTCTACCATCTTTATCTATCATCATGGAAATAGTTTGACTAGATTATTACAGTAGTCTCCTAGCTGGTCTTTGGCATTCTACTTTTGCCCCAGCAATAGGTTCTCAAAACTGAGCCTAGACTAATTCTTAAAAACATAGCTCAGGTTAAAAACATGACCTTATGTTCAAAGTGCGACTACAGCTACTCAGAGGAAAAGACAGCCTCTTCAAATGTCTATAAGGCTCTGTCTTATTAATTATATGACTTCATCTATTCTAGTTCTTCTAGTTACGTTGGTCTCATTGCTATTATTTAAACTCTAGGAATATTCTAAACTCTATTCTTTAGACATTCTAGGAAAAAGAACTTTTCCATCCTTTACCTGCAACATTTTCACTCAACTATATACAACCTTTGGAAGGTTTGCTTTTTACCCCTGCCAGTGACGTCTTATCTGATCATTGTACTTCAACTAGAAAACCCAATGTATTTTTCCTCAATATTCCTTTCTGTTTAACTTCCCCTGAATCATAAATCACCTCTCTGTGTGTACATATCCCTAAGAGGTTCAGTTATTTTGGGGGGGGAACTGTAAGCACTGCAAATGTCAACTTTCCTTCAGGAAAAAGCAACTGGATACATATGGGGGCAGTTAGGTGAAATTTGGATAGATGGCCTTGATTTGGTGACCTTTTCAAAAACAGCATTGAACTAAAAACCAAGTTGAACTTTTAGTTCTTCTTTAACATTTAGTAGCTTTTTTTTCCATTAAAAAATTTTATTATACCACCGTGAGACATACAATTACAAAGGTGTTCATAATTGGTTCTTGTAATACAGTATTCCAGCACCCCTCCCTCCACCAGTGTCCCATTTCCACCACCAATGTACCCCACCCCCTCCTGGCCACCCCCAGGCTGCCTCAATAGCAGGTACCCCTGTTTCCTCTCTTTCTCTCTCTGTCTCTCTCTCTGTCTCTGCATCTCTTCCTCTTATTTTACACATTGTGGCTAGCCCTGAAGATATTTAGAGTTTATCACTTAAGTCTCTTTGTGTATATTCAATGGTGAGTTTTAATCTGCCATTACCATTTCCCACATTTAGTAAAACACTGGTATCTATTTATATCCTATTAATGAATGCAGTCATTCTATATCTGTCCTTTTACTTCTGACTAATTTCACTTTTTGCTGCCATGCTGAACAACTCACTTTACTTCTAGATCTTGCATCTAAAATGGGATAATTCAGGGCAATGCAATAAGACACAAACCAGAAGAGATATACATTTTAGAAAGGAAAGCAACTTATCATCATTTGCAGATAATATGACTGTGACCTAATATATTGAAGAATATCAACTGAACAACTTTTAAATTAATAAAAGAACTCAGGAAAGTGGTTTGATAGAAAATGGAGACAAATAAACTATAGAACATGAAAAACAAACTAGAAAATGTAATGGAAAAACCCTTTAAAAAGAACTTCTTTAAAATAGCTAAGGATAACATGAATGATAAATGTACAGGAATGACATGGGAAGGGAAATATATTGTCACTAACTTACAGAAAAGGATCCCTTTAACCCCTAACCCCTACTTCTGAACTTAGAGTTAGTAAATATTGAATAACTGTGTTGAAACAAAGATAAATAATTGGACAGAAATGCCCAAGTCTAGGGTGAAAGCATCACATACTCTAAGGAGTCCAATTCCTGCTCAATTGATGTATGTTCTTTAGGGAAAAGAAAATTTTATAAAATATGAGTCCAGTTAGATGACATTTGGGAGACTGAAAAATGTGGGTTAACTTTCATGAGAAATTCCAATAATTTTGATTGTTGTTTTTTGATTTTTAATGTAAGAAATATAGTTAAGATCATTTTAATGCAAAATTATGAATGAGAAATCACTGCTGTCATTAAATCATATTATGAAGTCTAGTACTTCAGTCATGATTACTAGAGTGTGAGAATAAAATGGGGTAGAGATACACACACAAGTACAAATATATATATATATACAAATATATATATATGCATGCACATAAAGCACATGATGAGTGTGAGAATTAAAGAGAATGAGAGAAATTTAAACTTAGAAATAGAAGTAGCACAAATCAATCAAAAGGAAAATATTACCAATAATTAGGACTGGGAAAATTCTATAATTACAAGAGAATGAATCGAGTCCTTACAATATGATTTGCATTATATTCCAATGATTCAAAATTTAATGTATTTATTCAAAATTTTCAGAATGTCCATGGTAACCATCTTCAATGCATGATTCTTAATTGAACCCTTGATTCAAGGGTTAAAAAGATAATCAGTTGGTATATTTGTGAAATTTTGAATATCAGCTATATTTTTAATAGTAGTATTATATTGATTTCCATTTTCCTGAGATTACATTGTAGTTATGGAAGGGACTGGCCTCTTCATAAGCAATACAAATAAGGTTTTGAAGTGTCATGATTAATGCAATCAACTTAAAAACAATTTGGGAAATAAGAAAAAAGAGTAATCAGGTAAATATGACAGTGTTTTCAACTAGTAAATCTGGAGGGAAGGCTAGGTGGATTTTTATTTTAACCATTCTTGCAAGAACCCATAGGTTTGAAAGTCACAAAAACAACCTGGGCAGAAAAAATCTTAAAACTTAACAGTAAAAGAATTCACAAAATATATACATAAAAATGACACCAGTGTCCATGTATAAATTTGAAGTCTGAATGCCAGAACAAAAAAAAAGTAAAACAATCTAGAAAATTTACTTGTAGGAAGTATGGAAGATAAAAAAATGATATTTTATTATTTAGGATATTCTTTTAGATATAGAAGATAAAAAATAATAAGGAATGCACACAAAAATCAATCAAATCTCTGCATGAGAATTATATACGTAAACTATATTCCCTTTACTTAACAAGAACAAAAAGAAATTATTAAATACAGTTCTTAAAAAACTAAATGCTTTACTATTCAAGTGGAGACAATGAGAACTTTCCAAAGTAACTCCTATCAAACAGGAAATCAGACCCACAATTTTATCTTTATAAACTACTAGAATGAGAACAATAACGTTCAAATACTTATGGGAAAGGACCAAACCTGATTTCAGAATATGAAAAGCCTTTGTTGTTAAACAAAAAAGGATGACAATAAATTAATTAAGCATTCTATAAAAAGAAAATTACAATAAACAACACTGGAGCCAGATGGCTTTTCCAATGAGTTCTTTTCAATCTTTTAAGAACCAATAATTCCCACTTTATACAAACAATTACATAATGCAGGAAAAGAGGAAAAGCATCTAGGGTTGTTGCAAATTATTCCTTTAATATGCTATTCACTTGGTTTCCTATGAGCAGTTCACTTATTTACCAAAGGTAAGCAAGATAGATTTAGTTTATAGAAAATCTAGGAAGATAGCATATAAATAAACCCAAGTAGAAAGGCAATATGATTCCATGAATAAATGCAAAAAATTTATAAAATTTAACAGTCACTTATGCTTTAAAACAAGTCACACAGGTAATGGTTAAATAGATACATTTTGCCAGATATATTAAAAATAATCTATTTTCAACCTATAACTAGCATCACAAGTAGGAGAAAAGTATTGGGACTGATCTTTGAAGTTTGGACCAACATAAAAAAATGGTTAGTTATCAACATTATTTGGCAACTGGCTCAAAATGCTCTAACCAACAAAACAAAATAAAAGCCAATATAAGGTCTGTGCAACTTGAAAGGAGGAAGCAAGTTATTATTATTCAAAGATGATGTGATTATTAGACTGGTAAAATAAGATAATAAAATTTAATTAAAGAAACTCACAAGAGGTTCTAACAAATGGAATGCATTAAAAACACACATTCATGCTCTCTCTCTCACAAACACAGACATACACACAAACACAGTTTTTCTAACTAACAGCAAAATCCAGTACCTAAACAAAAGGGGTGAGAGACAGAAAAGAAAACACCATGAATAATATCAGCAAGAGATGATTTTTGACAAGGGGCTACAGAGGTCATCTACAAGAACATGTCTATGCTTTTCCCCCAAGAAATAGTAAAGATTCAAATGAATGGATAGGGTTGCCCTCTTTCATCATGGAAAGCACATGTTAATGCAACCACTTCAGATTGAGTAAGGGTCTTAATACAACTGAGGATTACTTAGAAAACATGATAAAATTATTTTGAGGGGCCAGGGAGATTGCTCAAAATACTGCAGTGCCTGTTTTCTGTGCAGGAGCCCTGGGTTCAATCCCTGATACTACTGGATCCCAACGCACTGCCAGGAGCAACTCCCAAGCAATGAGTTGGATGTAGCCCAAAGCTCTACTGGTTAGGTCCCCAGAAAACAAAATGAAGATTTAAGAATTCATAATGAAGCAAAGGTGGGTGAAAATAGCTGAGAATAGTTAGAATAATAAGAATTATTAGAGTTGTATATCAAGAAGCTATAATTAAAAATAGGTGGTAAAACATGATAATCCATAAATGTATGTATGGAAAGTCACAATGTTTAAGAGGTGAGAGAGAGGGAAAGAGAAAGAGAGAGAAAAGAAGAAGAGGAAGAGGAAGAAGAGGAGGAAGAGGAAGAAGAGGAAGAAGAGGAAGAAGAGGAAGAAGAGGAGGAGGAAGAAGAAGGGCAACAAGAGGGAGAAGAGAAAGAGAAAGAAGGGAAGAAGAGGAAAATGAAGAGGAAGGAGAAGAGGAAGAAGAGGAGGAAGAAGAGGAAAAAAATGAAGAGGAAGAAGAAGAGGAAGAATAGGAAGGAGAGGAAGGAGAGGAAGGAGAAGGAGGAGAAGGAGAAGAGGGAGGAGAAGGAGAAGGAGAAGAAGAAGGAGGAGGAGGAGGAGGAGGAAGAGGAGGCTTGCTATAGAGGCAGGCTGCCAGAGGGGGAGGGAATCTGGGGACTCTGGTGGGTGGGAAATGTTCACTGGTGGAGGGATGGTTGCTGCAGCATTGTATGACTGAAAATCATATAATGCTTCGTTAATGTCCATCTCACGGTGTTACAATAAAAATAATTTCCAAATAATAGGTGGTATAGATAATGGAATCAATAGATAGATCTTAAGGGATAGAGAGATGCAACTGAACAGTACAAGCAGACCAAGAACATAGTGGGGAACACACACACACACACACACACCTCCACACACACACAGAATCACAGCTTAGCAGAACTACAAGGATTATTCTAAAATGATGGAGAGAAACATGTTATTTAGAGGAATAAATACTCAATAAACATTATTAAAATGGTAATAATAACTACGATATGGTACATGATGAATGTCACATGCACTATTTACAACAATTAAACAGTTATAATCATTCTCAGTAAATAACCCAAGTGCTGAAGGAAGGCTGAGTGGATAAAAGAAGTTGTAACCTACATACAGCGAATCATTACCAGCTGTAAGAAAGGGTGTCTTGCCTTTTTTTACAGCATGTATGGGACTGAAGTGTCTTATGTTAAGAAAAATAAGTCGGAAGGAGAAAGACAAATATCAGATGATCTAACACATATGTGATAAAAAATAAAGCAACAAAGCAAGGGAATGGGCAACATATAATGAAAACAAACCCTTGGACTCTGACAATGAAACTTAGGTTACTTTTTTTCAAAACCCTTTTCAATAAGGTTACAGGTTACCAAGGGAGCAGATGAGCTTAAAGGGTTCAGTGGACTGGTGTGGGGGATATTAGTACTTAGGTGGTAGATGTGGAAGTGTAGTAATAACCCCCTAAAACATAGAACTCTTATACTCTTATAAACCAGTGGAACTCAACATAAAGTAGGATGCAACACTGTAAAAAAAGGATCAAAATGATATATAATCTCATTTTTTATCTGTCAAAGAAGAAACAATAATATTAAATATTAATATTTTGCTATGACCAATATATTCCCATTTTCTCTTAAACATTTTATATAATATTTTGTTATGAGCAATATATTCCCATTTTCTCTTAAACATTATATATATTTATATAAAATGTTTAAGAGAAAAATGGGAATATATTGGTCATAACAAAATATTACGCTCTACAGCTGAATAGGTCTACAGCTAAATCACAGCAAAACTATGTTCATGAAAAATGAACTAGTTCCAGAGGCCCCATTCACTCTCAATGGAACAAACATCTCTGAATGCAGCAGTTATATGTACCTAGGTCGAGAAGTCAACATGATGAACAACCTAAAACCTGAGCCGCGCAGGAGGAAGAGAGCGGCATGGAATGCCTTCAAAAGCATCGAAGAAATAGCTAAAAAAGACAAAGAACCTCTGACTCGGGCACATCTCTTCAACTCCACCGTTCTCCCTGCATTAACATACGCCTCAGACCTGGGCCCTACAAAAGCAGGATGAGAATGCTATTCGGGTCTCCCAAAGAGGAATCCAAAGAGCTATGCTTGGAATATCACGCCTCACTCAAGTGAAAGAAGGAATCTGGAGCTCCGACCTCCGTCGCTGTTCCAGAGTCAGGGACACTGTCTCGTTTGCCAAGGCATCGAAAATCAGATGGGCTGGACATGTAATGCGATTTGGAGATGACCGCTGGACTAGAGCCGTTACCGATTGGATCCCACAGGGAGGTCAAAAGATCACGTGGTCACCCACCTACAAGATGGTCAGACTTCTTCTTCAAGACCCTGAACGAACGGTTTGAGGCTCTTTGTATTCCTGAAGCAACCAGATGCCACTGGGCTACACGTGATAGGCACGTGATAGGGACAAATGGAAATATTACTGGTGCCCGCTCAAGCAAATCTACGAATAACAGGATGTCAAGTGATCAAGCGATATAATTTGTGAAAATAGAAATGATAATTCATTGAAATTAAATCATCAAATTAAATTAACAAATTAAATTATATTAACTACCTCAGTACTGTGATGAGGATTAAAAGTAATGAGGAACTTGAAAATACTTTGAAAGTACTAATTTATGTACACCTTACAACTAGCTGTAGTATCATTTTAATTGATGGATGGACTTCTGCAAACAGATGCCACATACCTAATACACCTTGCTGAGTATTACAGACTTTTTGAAATACGCCCCACCCTTACCTAATCTCAGAAGCGTTATCTTCCAAGCACATGTTGAATAAATACCATTTCTATCAATCTAGAATTCAGCAAGCATGAAAGCCAGTTTATATAATGGAAGGCCCACTAACTAATGTTAATAGCTTATTTAAGTGCTCACTTTAACACAGGTATTTGTGGGCTTACACAGTAAAGAGTGTTTAGAGCAAATCAACATCAGCTCACAAAAGCAGATTCTGGAGGACTTGCTGTTCCAGGGTCCAAACAAGCAGCATCCTCATTATCAGGAATGCTTTGAAAATGCATAGTCTTGGGCCCCATCCCAGAGTTACTGAGTGAGAAGCTGTATTTTAAAAAGATCCCAGGTCAATTTATTTGCACATTAAATTCTGAAATGCAATAAAGTGAAATGGAACATTTAGGGGACTGAGAATCTTCCCAGTTTGTTGTGTTTTTTAATAAGCATTCCAAAGCATTTTATGTCCCCCAGTGGAAAGTCAGGCTATTTCCTTCACCCCAGGTCTCCCAATACTGTCTTCTTCCTCAGATATCCTGGGAAGCAACCCCCCTTTTCCCTCCTGCCAACTTCTCAGTTTAAATTTCACTGCTGTTTTCTAAAAGTCATCTTATATGGTAAAAAGAGCAACAAAGAGTTGAAGCTTCAGTAGGGATTCAGGCTCTAAACATTACTACAGGACTATTAAAGCCCAGAGTGAGCCCTGCACCAGAACTAATCTCAAAGAGAGCATGATACCTTTGACTCTCTCTTGGTAGACTGGTCCAGACTGACAACTCTGGAGCCTTTTGGAAAACAGGTGAGCATGCGCCCCTTTCTGTCAGAAGGCACAGGAGCCCAAAACCACAGCCAACATCCTGCGACAAAGATATATCCTAGCTCCACAACTGAATCTCATGGAACTACCAAGCCATCAAATCTTTTTAGCTCCATAGATCCTAGAATATCAGCCCATTAGGATCACAACAAATGTCATGGGAATGATGCATCAGACCGCCAATCCCAAGGAGCCTAAATAATAACGAACAGGGCTCAAGAAGCACCCAGCAGTACAGTAAATCTTCAGAGAATGACTTTAGTCAACAACATTGTAAGACATAACAATGATCACAAATTGACTTTTGTTGATCTACGTTTTGAAAATTACACTTGCTTTTGAGGTGTCACAAACAATATGAAGTAAACTTGTGCCTGCAAGGGGCAGGCCCGGGTGGGGTGTGGAAAACTGGGGAGTTTAGAGGAAGTAAGGCCACTCTGGTGGTGAGATTGGTGCTGGAACATTTAATGACTGAAGACTGAAGCAACTGTATTATGTAAATCACAGTGTTAAAATAAAAATTAATTAAAATTAAGCTATCATATGATCCAGAAAAAAACAAAACTAAAACCAAAAACAGAGTGAACTTTTCTCAGAATATGCTACTACAGAGGCTGGTTTCAAAAAAAGAGAAATCAATAGGGTGCCTTGATTCCATTTTCAACCAAGATGTTTGCTTAATGTCAATATCAGACTTGAATCCATAAAGTGCATTGAAGAAAATATAGGAAAAACCCTCCACGACATTGAAGCTAAAGGCATCTTCAAAGGTGAAACATCACTAACAAAGCAACTAGAAGAAAAGATAAACATATTGCACTACATGAAACTAAAAAGCTTCTGTGATATAATAAAAAATTAAAAAAAGAAACTAAAAAGCTTCTGCACCTCAAAAGAAACAGTGACTAAGATACAAAAGCAGTCAACAGAATGGGAAAGAATATTCACCCAATACCCATCTGATAATGGGTTAATATCCAGGATATATCAGGCACTGGTAGAACTTTACAAAGAAGAAAACAAACAACCCCATCAAAAAATGGGGAGAAGAAATGAACAGAAACTTCAGCAAGGAAGAAATTCGAATGGCCAAAAAACATATGAAAAAAATGCTCATCATCACTAATCATCAGAGAGATGCAAATCAAAACAACAATGAGATACCACTTTACACCACAGAGACTGGCACATATTCAAAAGAGCAAGAACAACAAGTGCTGGCATGGATGTGGGGAAAAGGGGACACTCATCCATTGTTGGTGGGAATGCCGGCTGGTACAGCCTTTCTGGAAAACAATATGGACTTTCCTCCAAAGACTAGAAATTGAACTCCCATTTGACCCAGCCATACCACTCCTGGGAATCTACTCTGGGAAACCAAAAATACGCAGCGGAAACACCATCCCTACTTTTATGTTCATAGCAGCATTATTCACAATAGCCAGAATCTGGAAGCAACCAGAGTGCCCGAAAATCGATGACTGGATAAAGAAGCTTTGGTACATCTACACAATGGAATACTATGCAGCTGTTAGGAAAAATGAAGTTATAAAATTTGCCTATAAATGGATGGACATGGAGAAGATTATGTTGAGCGAAATTAGCCAGAAGGAGAGAGACAGATACAGAATGACTGCATTTATTTGCATGGCATAAATATATATGTACATATTATGATACCAATATCCAAGGTCAAGTGAAGCATATATCGGGAGGTCTTGTCAAAGGTGGAAATTATCACAAACGTGTGGGGAGTCAGAGTTTAGGAAAGACAGAAAATGGAACAGGGTGCTAATAATAGTCGAGGGTACTAATGCCAACCTAGAACTGAGCATTAAATAGAGGCAAAAAGGATTCACATGACAACCTTTTAATGTATGTTCTGTAATCCATCGTCTAGAAGGGAAGGAAAAGAGAAAGAGAGAGAAAGGCAAAGAAATAAAGAACCTGCCATGGAGCAGGGCTGGGGAAGGGGGGAGGGAACCGGGGATGTTGTTGGTGGGAGATGGGCACTGGTGGAGGGACGGGTGCTGAAACACTGTATGACCAAAACCCAAACATGAACTTTTTAATTGTAAAAAAAAAAAAAGAACTGCCAGGAGTAACTCCTGAGTGCAGAGCCAGGAGTAGCCCCTGAGCATTTCCCGGTGTGACCCAAAAAGCAATAGATAGATAGATAGATAGATAGATAGATAGATAGATAGATAGATAGATAGATAGATAGATAGATAGATAGATAGATAGATAGATAGATAGATAGATCGATAGATCGATAGATCGATAGATCGATAGATCGATCGATAGATCGATAGATCGATAGATCGATAGATAGATAGATAGATCGATAGATAGATCGATAGATAGATAGATCGATAGATAGATAAGTATATTGGAGTAGGGTTTTAGGCATTTTGGTCATGGTGAATTGCAGTAACTGTACATCAAAACCATACTATGTTAACACTATTCTTAAGCTTGTTACCCAAATGATAATAAGTGCAGTAATAAAAATTGAATCTGAATAAATAAAAAAAGAAATTAGCCAGAAGGAGAGAGACAGATACAGAAGGACTGCATTTATTTGCATGGCATAAATATATATGTACATATTATGATACCAATATCCAAGGTCAAGTGAAACATATATCAGGAGGTCTTGTCAAAGGTGGAAATTATCACAAACGTGTGGGAGTCAGAGGTTAGGTAATACAGAAAATGGAACAGGGGTGCTAATAATTGTCGAGGGTACTAATGCCAACCTAGAACTGAGCATTAAATAGAGGCAAAAGGATACACATGACAACCTTTTAATGTATGTTCTGTAATCCATAGTCTGGAAGGGAAGGAAAAGAGAAAGAGAGAGAAATGGAAAGAAATAAAGAACCTGCCATGGAGCAGGGCTGGGGAAGGGGGAGGGAACCAGGGGACGTTGGTGGTGGGAGATGGGCACTGATGGAGGGACGGGTGCTGGAACACTGTATGACCAAAACCCAAATATGAACTTTTTAATTGTATATCTTTTTTATTTGTATGTCTCATGGTGGTATAATAAAATACTTAAAAAAAAGAAAGGGGTCTGAGCACTTTTACTTTATTATGGGTTTGGGGCCACACCCAGTGATTCTCATTGCTTATAACTGGGTCTGCTTTCTGGCAGACCCAGTAATAAGGGGACCAGTTGGTATGTAATGGATAAAAACTTGAGTAGGCTCTGTGCAAGGCAAGCACCCTACCCACTTTACTATCACTCTAGCCTTGAGCACTTTTTAATAAGACTATCTAAAACCAATTATCTTAAAAAGGCTTTCTAAGCTGAAAAAAGGTATACAAAATAATTATTAATTAACTATAAAATTCTAGTAGCTAGAATATTAGTACCAGGCAGGTGAAATACACAACAAAGGAGAATCATAGCACCAATTAAAATATTCTTCAGGTTGGATAGATAGAGTAAGGCATACAAGGCAACCACCCTGTCTGGGTTTGGTCTCCTCTTGGAGGACAGTTTTAGCCATTCTGGGAGTTTTGTTGTTTTGCCCACTCTCAGCTTAATCTATTTAAGTCAAGGTTCATTCTAATGAGATCTCTCTTCTATGTAAACACTGCTAGAGGGGTGTGGCACTTACAGAAGTCACCTTGATTGAATAACTTCTGACTTATACATCTACTAAAATTTCTATGTTTTCTAGATTGGGCACAGCTCCTCTTTATACCCACTGCACCCAGCGTGGGACAGTTAGAATTTACCAGGAGATTACCACCCTGGCAACGTTGAGACTATAGGAAGACTATAGGAAGGATCATACTAATTTGCTCTAATCAGGCGAGTGTGACCCTTTCAGTACACGAGAACAAGATACTCAGAATCACCCTGGTGCAGATAATAATAAGAAGGACCTTGTGGGTACCATCTAGATTACATGAAGCTCATGAAGTTAAGATGTATTACTTTATACCAACCCCCTCTCTCCAGTGTTTTACATAAGAGATAATCTTGGTAGAAAAGGATTAGACCTTGGCATACCCTTTGTTTATACCTGCAATAGGGTGTGGCACTACACTCTGTTTAGAGTTCTTTGTTGACATGCCCCTACCGATTGGATTACTTTGGTGTATATAAGGGGCTGACTTGAGGCCCCTTCACCTTTTGCCTTTTGGGCCTTTTAGCTTTCGGCTTTTGGCTCCCTCAGCCTTTTGCTTTTTGCTCTTTGGACTTTTGCTCCTTCTGGGTAGGAGTCAGCTCGGGTGAGATCCCTCTCTCTTTGGTGGGAGACTTAGGCTATTTTGTATGGTCTTAAGTTCGGACCAGAGCTAGAGTTTGTTCATTATATTGGAGTGCTGTGGAAGAGCTTTTGTACTATTAAAAGCCTTTTTGTAACTGCACTGGACTCGTGAGTTTTCATCTGTTCTCCCGGCGTCCTCGGAGGTAGAAGAAAACTTCTGCCCTGACACTGTCGGGGACCCCGGTGGCGTTCCCTGACAGTATCCAGCACTGCATGACTTCCCCTAACCCCCAAACAAAAGTGCCTAATCACAGAGCCAGGAGTAAAGCCTCAGCACTGCCAGGTGTGGCCCAAAACACAAATAAATAGATAAGTACATAAAAATAAAATATTATTACTATGGACAGAAGTCATCCACTGATGAGGGTTTTTGCAGAAATTTAGTAAACTGAAAATCATCTACATGTAGGGAATTGATGGATGGGGTTGCCAGGCATCCTCTAACAAGAGAACTGCATGTGGATTTTGGAGCCACACTATGAATGCGGGGAGTGGGAATAGGATTGTGAAGAAGCTCACAAAAATTATAAATACATATGTATATAATGTATGCATATATATTTAGAGACCCTCATGCAAAGCCTTCACACGTAAGACAAAGAATCTAGAGAAAGTATCCTCATCTAATCTAGATGTTCTGAATATTACATCTATGAACCAATAGGGATATCCAAGGCAGTGATTATGCAACATCAGGCTGATTTTGAGAGTACATGAAGACTTTGCATTTTCTTGTAAGTGAAAATGAACATAAATGCCATGGTAGGCAAAATTGTTGGAGTCTTAGAATGACTAAAGGCAGTGGTACCCATTTATACTCATTGTATACTTCCCCACCATGCACACACTATAAAAAGTAAATGGAAGTATTACTTAATAATGTTATAGAGTTGGAGAGAGGCGCTGAGGTTATGGCACACACCTTGCATGATGTTGATCTCAGGTTATTTTCAGTACCACATGGTCCCCTGAAAATATGCAGCCCTGAAGATGTCCAAGCTCTGGTAGGGTGACCTGAATAATGCCCAACACTGCACACCTAAAGGCCAAGAAGTACTGGGAGGGTTCCTGGATCTTCTAAGCATCACTTAATAACTACTCCCCACCTCCCACCCCCACACACAAAGACTATTCTAGATGAACATGAACAGGTCGAGTATTAACTATTAAACCCTAGTCCTTATATGTGCAAATAAATGTCAAGCCTGGCAAGCTACCCATATCGTATTTGATATGCCAAATACCAGTAACAAATATAAACCTTATTCCCATGACCTGATGGAATGGTTTGAGGCTCTTTATGTTCCTGGAGCAAGCAGGTGCCCTTGGGCTCTACTTGCATGAGACAGGTCATATGGAGATGTTACTGGTGCCCGCTCGAGCAAATCGATGATGAACAGGAAGACAGTGATACAGTGATACAGTGAAATGTCGAAAGGGCTAATACCAACCTAGAACTGAGCATTGAATACAGGCAGAAAAATGCACATGATGGCCTCTAAGCGTATGTATTGCAATCCACAATGTGTAAGAGAGGAAAGAGAGAGAGAGAGGGAGAAAGAGAAAAAGAGATAAAGAACCTGCCATAGAGGCAGGCTATGGGAGGGGGAGGGAATTGGGGACATTGGTGGTCCCACCACCAATGGGCACTGGTGGAGGGAGGGGTGCTGAAACACTATGTGATTGAAACCCCCAAACATGAACAATGTTGTAATTGTATATATATCACGGTAGTATAATAAAATATTAATTAAAAAATAAAAAACCCTAATCCTTATGTACATGTTTAACATTCATGTGACCCAATGATAAACATCCATAATTTATAATCTGCCTACTAAAGTTCCATGGCTTTTTGAGGAAAATAAATTCCGTGGATGAGTTGCATGCTAAACTAGCCATATTTTTAATGAAATACAATTTTATCTCTGCTAAAGAACAACTTTACAAATGGTGTCTATTTATAAGTGAATGTTTGGTAAACATTTTCTCCAATGAAATTTTATGTTACTTTAAGGAAAACAGGCAGTGTTTCTTCATAATTGAGCTTTCCAGTGAAAAAATTATACTGCTACTATAAACCTGACAGTTTACCAATACTTAAGAACATTACTGATGAGATTGTTGTGATCACATAGTAGTTTGATATTTGATATGATTGTATCAAATATATAAAATGTGTCAACATTTAAAAGATCTTTACAATTCAATAATTCAGTGAATATTTTTCTAGTGATCACTGCATGTTACTAAATCATGAAAAATATCCATTTAATGTAAAATAAACTGGTATATTTTAATGTAAGCAAATATGAAAACTCCACTGAAGCAATTTCATAGCAAATAAACTTAGAGAGTCAACCTTTAGGAAAATTCTTCCTTTTTCCAATTATACATCTTTGTGAGTCTGATTTCCTTTCTATTTTAATCAGAACAACACATGACAACAGATTAAATATAGAAAAATATATGAAAATCCAATTATGTTCTACTAAGCTAGGCATTAAAATATCTGCAAAATGCACCTCTTCTCCCCTGATTATATTATGCTATAAAATATAAATATGTTATTTATATGAACATGTAATGGATTTCTTATTACCTTTAAATAAATTAAAATATTTTAAATGAAGCTTCAAGTTCTAATATAGTAAAATATTAATAACAAAACCCACATGAATAAAAACTCATTGGAATACTCATGATGTTTTAAAAATGTAAAGGGGTAAGGGAACCAAAAAATTGAGAGCCTCTGATCCAATCATATGTTTAAAAAAGAAATAAATAAAAAATGACTATCAAGATCCCATATGTCAAGGATTCTAATTTTAACACTATTAGGTTTTTTAGGTAGAGTCGTCTCTGTTGTGGCCTGTGCATTGTAGTATGTTTAGTAGAATTCCTGGCCTCTGCACACTACCTAGATACCAACGGCAGTTCTAATCCTTCAGTTTTAACAATCAAAAAATATGCTCAGACATTGCCTCTGGGGAACAAATTAACCCTGGCAGAGAACTACTGACACAGGTAAATGTGAAAAATATGTTAAAAGGACGAGTTGCACAGAAGGAAATGTCAATAGTGTAAAAATGCATGGAAAACATTGTCTTGCCAGTATGCTGAGAAATGTGAATGAAAATGATGGCATTGTTACATTAAAAATATTAAATCAGCAAAGTAAATGTAAATTATAACTTGTCCTCTCGATGGGGTAATGATAGAACTGGCAGGATGACATAATTCTAACAGCCCTATGGATTGATTTATAAAATTGGAATCATTTGACCAGAGATCTCAAAATTCAAATATACTTTCATAAGCTAGGAGCAGAGAGAATGTAGACTCTAGAATCTCATTAAGGTGAATTTCCCCTCTGAGTCTTATGGGCTGTATGACTTTCCTTTAGATATTTAAATTAAATTTGAAAATCTGAGGATAATAATGTTTTCATCAATGATTATTGTGAAAACTGGATCGGATAAAATTGTAAGTGAACTTATAATTAAAAGTGGAAGACTTAATGCATCCTATTCAACTCTTTTTTTGAGATCCTACTAAAATGATATTAAAAGATGAAATATACATATGTATAAATTCACAGAGGAAAAGGAGATCAAGAGGATCCATTATATATGAGAGGTTTTAACAAATTCTGGGGAGTAAAATATGGTCGGAGAATAGATAGCTGTTGTGGCCTTATGAATACAGATAAAACATAAAGAGAGTTCTCGTCAGAACTCCACCCAGCAGACGAGCCTATCACAGCCCAGATCATCGACACCCACCCTGCAGCAGTCTTTTCAAATCCCGCCCAGGTATGCTGACCCAGAGATTCACAGACACAGGGCAGAGCTGCTACCGGCTCTCCCTGTGCCCAGCCACTCATGAGGCACCCAAAAGGGATGGTGGGTTCTAGCCTTGGCCCGCCACCCCAGCAGAGCCTCACCATAAGCCAGACGACCCCTCCCACTCCATAAGGGGCCACCATTTTCTACATCTGGACTTCCCTCTCATCAGAACTCCACCCAGCAGACAAGCCTATCACAGCCCGGATCATCAACACCCACCCTGCAGCAGTTTTTTCAAATCCTGCCCAGGTATGCTGACCCAGAGATTCACAGACACAGGGCAGAGCTGCTACCAGCTCTCCCTGTGCCCAGCCACTCATGAGGCACTCAAAAGGGATGGCGGGTTCTAGCCTTGGCCCGCCACCACAGCAGAGCCTCGCAACAAGTCAGACGACCCCCACTCCATGAGGGCCACCATTTTCTACAACCGGACTTCCCTCTCGTCAGAACTCCACCCAGCAGACAAGCCTATCACAGCCTGGCTTGCACGGCCGCACGGTTCATCAATAAATGCTGGATTAGAGGTGACTACAAGAGTATGCCACCCACACGGCAAGCCTGAAAAGCTACCCTTGTCGTATTTGATATGCCAAATACCAGTAACAATTATAGACCTAATTCTCATGACCTAATATAATGGTTTGAGGCTCTTTATGTTCCTGGAGCAAGCAGAAGCCCTTGGGCTCTACTAGCATGAGACAGGACATATGGAGATGTTACTGGTGCCTGCTCAAGCAAATCGATGATGAACGGGAAGACAGTGATACAGTGATACAGTGAAAACATAAAGAGAAATGAACTAGAAAAAAGTTGCTTTGCTAAGAAACTTCAAGAAAGATTTTCAATTCAAGAGGCAAATGTGGCTTTGGAAACAGGGATCTGATTGAAAATCTGTTCATTGAAGCTAAAGGCATCTTCAAAGGTGAAACATCACTAACAAAGCAACTAGAAGAAAAGATAAACATATGGGACTACATGAAACTAAAAAGCTTCTGCACCTCAAAAGAAACAGTGACTAAGATACAAAGGCAGTCCACAGAATGGGAAAGAATAGTCAC
The DNA here is from genome assembly GCA_021461705.1 of Cryptotis parvus. Taxonomy (NCBI): domain Eukaryota; kingdom Metazoa; phylum Chordata; class Mammalia; order Eulipotyphla; family Soricidae; genus Cryptotis; species Cryptotis parvus. Next base: position 67,241 of record JAJIBD010020980.1, read on the forward strand.
CCAATACCCATCTGATAAGGGGCTAATATCCAGGATATATCAGGCACTGGTAGAACTTTACAGGAAGAAAACAAACAACCCCATCAAAAAATGGGGAGAAGAAATGCACAGAAACTTCAACAAGGAAGAAATTCGAATGGCCAAAAAACATATGAAAAAATTCTCATCATCACTAATCATCAGAGAGACGCAAATCAAAACAACAATGAGATATCACTTTACACCACAGAGACTGGCACATATTCAAAAGAGCAAGAACAACAAGTGCTGGCGTGGATGTGGGGAAAAGGGGACACTCATCCATTGTTGGTAGGAATGCTGGCTGGTATAGCCTTTCGGGAAAACAATATGGACTTTCCTCCGATTTGACCCAGCCATACCACTCCTGGGAATATACTATGGGAAACCAAAAATACGCAGCAGAAACACCACCCCTACTTTTATGTTCATAGCAGCATTATTCATAATAGCCAGAATCTGGAAACAATCAGGAGTGCCCTAGAATCGATGACTGGATAAAGAAGCTTTGGTACATCTACACAATGGAATACTATGCAGCTGTCAGGAAAAATGAAGTTATAAAATTTGCCTATAAAGGGATGGACATGGAGAAATTTATGTTGAATGAAATTAGCCAGAAGGAGAGAGACAGATACAGAATGACTGCATTTATTTGCATGGCATAGATATATATGTGCATATTGTGATGCCAATATCCAAGGTCAAGTGAAACATGACCTTGTATCAAGAGGTCTTGTCAAGGGGTGGAAATTGTCGCAAACGTGTGTGAGTCAGGAGGCTGTGTAGGACAGAGAATGGAACAGTGTGCTGACAATTGTCGAGGGTACTAGTGCCAATCTAGAACTGAGCATTAAATACAGGCAAAGGGATACACATGACAACCCTTTAATGTATGTTATGTAGTCCATAGTCTGGAGGGAGGAAGGGAAGGAGAGAGAGTGAGAGAGAGAGAGAAAGGGAAAGAAATGGGGAACCTGCCATGGAGTCAGGCTGGGGGAGTGGGGAGGGAACCGGGTAGTTGGTGGTGGGAGATGGGCACAGGTGAAGGGATGGGTGCTGGAACACTGTATGACCAAAACCCAGATATGAACTTTTTAATTGGTATCTTTGTGATTGTGTATCTCAAGGTGGTATAATAAAATACTTAAAAAAAAGAAACCATTAAACTCTTTTCAAGGAAGGCGGATAGGTCACACCCACTGGTACTCAGGGCTTATTCTTGATTGGTACTAAGGGTCCACTCCTGATCAGCATTCAGGGGACTCTATGTGGTGGTGCTGTGGATATAAGTAGTCAACTGCATGCAAGTAGCTGCCTTTAACCCTGTTCTATCTCTCAGTTCCTGAAACCATCAAACTCAAATATGAGCCTTGAAGTGTCCATTCCCTACCGTGCAAAAAAGAAATAGACTTTCATGTTTGAAAGTTTAAGTGCTTTTTACCCCAAAAGACATCACTTTCAGTCAGTTTATAACATAGTATGTTCTTTTTCTTTTTTTTCTTCTTTTTTTTTTTTTTTTTTTTTTTTTTTGCTTTTTTGGGTCATACCCGGTTATGCTCAGGAATTTCTCCTGGCTCTGCACTCAGGAATTACTCCTGGCGGTGCTCAGGGGACCATATGGGATGCCAGGGATCGATCCCAGGTCAGCCGCATGCAAGGCAAACGCCCTCCCCACTGGACTATCGCTCTGGCCCAACACCTTATGTTTTTAATACCAAGTCTTACTAGATAAAAGCTGCCGAAAGAAAGGACCCCAGAAATAATAAATAGTAAGACCCGGTTAGGCGGGCTCCACCCAGGTTTGATCCCCAGCATCCCATATGGTCCCCTGAGCACCGTCAGGAGTAATTCCTGAGCAAAGAGCCAGGAGTAACCCCTGAGCATCGCGGGTGTGACCAAAAAGCAATAAATAAATAAATAAATTAATAAATTAATTAATAAAATATTAAAAAAGAAAGAAAAGGAAAGTTTGAGCAACCTGGAGAGACAGCATGGAGGTAAGGCACTTGCCTTTACAATGCCAGCTTTGGTTCGATCCCCGGCAACACACGTTTCCATGCGCACTATCTGTTCTCTGTAACTAATATCTGAGCAGAGAAAATTTTGAGAAATGGTATCTTTTATAAACAGAAAGTGAATGTTAAAAGAAAATGCTTAGAAAAGAGTAAATAGTTCTTAAAAAGAAAAATAACTGATTGTTCAAATTTTAGGCACATGCTTACCAGGTTTAGAATTTTGAAAAATAGGCAAAGGGGCAAAAGTCAAAAAGCAAAAAGGAGATTTAAAAGAAACATTTAAATGGGAGAACTTAGTGGGAAAAATGTCAAAAATAGTTATATAATAATAGAGAGCAAGTAAGGCAGATAAACACTTGTCCAGTATACAGCCAACAGGTAAGATCCCTGGCTCAATATATGGTAATCCCAGCCCCGCCAGGAGTGATTCCTGAGCACAGAGCTAGGAGATGGTCTTTAGTATTGTCAGGTTTGCCCCCTAAAATAAACAAAAAGCCCAAACATAATGGTATAATAAAGGTATGTTCTACAGAAAGCAGAACTACTTAGATAGGCAGAGTAATAAGGAGTGGGTATCACATTACTTAACTACTTAGATAGGCAGAGTAATAAGGTGTGGGTGTCACATATCACAGGGATTAAGCATTCAGACTTTGGGATACACATTCATGTTTGTTTTAAGGATCAGCAACATCCACTTCTCTTTTTCAGCTGCAGGGTTTTGGGCAAGTTACTCAGCCTGTTGGTGTTTTAGTTTCTCCACCTTAATATAGGGATAATACTTGTTCTGACCTCATAGAATTTTGATGAGGATGAATAGAATTAATGTACATAAAGGTTTTAATATAGTACATAGTATATAGTAAGCTTTAATCATATGACACTAAAAAAAATAGTATACGACTTGGCTCTGAAGTAACCTGCTTTTATTGAATTATAAAATTAGTCATTGTGTATTTAACTAAAAATAGTGGTTTCATTTGGGAGATGAAAGGAATGTATTGGATGACTTAAGGCAAACTTTCATCTGTAATGGCAGGAAGTAAATAGATAATGTCTGTAATGAATAACTTTAAAATAGTACTTTGTGGAGTGATATTGCCAATTCCCAGAAAAAATGGCAAATAATTAAAATGCAGTTGTCTCTGGGGTACACATTTGGGACCTAAAAAGGATAGGTCAGGGAATGGTTTGACTACTTGATTTCCCAGCTATGCACACTTGTTCCTTTGTAATTTTTTAATTAAGGAAAGACTAAGGTTAATATATATGAACTGGATGTCAGGACCTGACATATAAGAATAGACACTCAATAAATTCTAGTTCCATTTTACAACCTTTCAGTAATTCTACTCTGGGATTTTCTGGCTATTAAAAGATACAATACCAAATGAAAAACATGAACAATATGTTTATTGGTGACTATTTATAAGAAGAGATTAATGGAAATGACCTACATTTTCAGCCATATGGAAAGGCCAAGAATTATTCAGAATCTTGATGGAATGTATAAATTAGGAATATAACTTTACTGTTTCAGATGGCTATTGATGGGCTAAAACCTAGCACACAGAAATGTAAACATAGCTAGAGACTAGGAAAGAAAAAGCTAAGACAACCAAAATGTCTAAGCAAAGGCAGAGATGAAGTGCTTTAGGGCAACTTCCTCTGGTTCTCAGAGTCCCTAACAGGATGTGTAAAAGCTTTGGGGATTTCTTGGCAAAGGGAGTTTTGTCCAAAAACTGAGGAGTTCCTTTTTGAGTTGTCACCTCACAGATGCAGCTTACAAGCCTTCAGTCAGGAACAACGCGCACACTGTCTATTCATTAATATCAGTATTACAGGTTCTAAGAGTCCCTCACTCTACAGTGAGACTCAGAATTAGCAAAGTTATGCTTCATTTGGAAGCCATTACCACCAGCGACCTCTCCTCTAACTCCACAAAGGCTTTGAGAACCTACCATCATCAACTCCAACACTCATGAAAACTATGTGACTCCAGTGAAAACCAATTAAATGATGTCATGTATCTTAGTCTCCACTGAAAAAAAGAACAAGGGCTATGTTGACCTGAGTAAGTCACCTTTTCTGGTTCTCAGTTTCCTCTCCTGAGTAAAAAAAAAAAGGTATTATTTTTCTACTTAAAAGTGATGTCATAGGTACAAAATAAGACACTGGTCCTGGGGAAACTGCAATACAGTTTCTTCTCCAAAGAGGCGCTTTATAAAGCTCAGATGGATTTGACCTTGTGGCCTATGATTCAGTCCTTCTTCCTGTGTCTAAAGTCTAGTCTGTACCATAACTCCCTGGAGGGCTTCCAAAAGTACAACTTGGGCCAGAGTGATAATACTGTATGGAAGGAACTTACTTTGTGTGTGGCTGTCTAGCACCACTTAAGTTTTCTGAAACTCCACTGGGAGTGATCCCTGAGCATAGATTTAAGAGTTATTTCTAGGGGGCTGGAGCAATAGTCCAGCAAGAGCATGTTTGCCTCGCACCTGGCTGCCCCGGTTCGATCCCGGCATCGCATATGGTCCCCTGAGCACCACCAAAGAGTAATTCCTGAGCTCAGACCCAGGAGTAACCCCTGATCACTGCCAGGTGTGACTCAAAAAGCAAAACAAAAAAAGAGTTATCTCTAAACACAGTCAGGTTTGGCCCCGGAACAAACAAGCAAAGTCAAAAGCATAACTTTTTCTATTCAGAAAAGGCATTTGCTCTCCTATGTTCATTGTAGCACTATTCACAGCAGCCAAAATCTGGAAACAACTAAGTGTCCAAGAACAGAGGGCTAAATAAAGAAACTGTGGTACAAATATACAATGGAATACTATGCAGCTATAAGAAAATATTAAATCATGCAATTTGCAGCCTTATGGATCAATCTGGAGAACATGCTGAGTGACAGAGCAACAGACACAGAATAATCTCACATGCAGGATATGGAGAAACAAAGAAGGGGATAACAAACGCCTGAAGGCAATAGAAACTGAAAACTGGTCTTCAGTAGGAAACTTAACATGGAGGGAAAGGGGAGAATAGTATTGGGGAGGGGTTCAAACAATGGAGGAGAGTGGACCCTCTGGTAGAGGGTTTGGTGCTGCAATAATTTATACAAGAAACTACCATTAACAGTACGTAAACAATGATGGCTAAAGTGAAATTAAATACAACTTGTAAAAGCACATCTTACTGGGCTCCATCTCCAGAATTCATAAGTCAGTGGATAAGAGTGGCAGACCTGAATATTTGCCCTTCTAAGAAATACCCAGATAATAAATACTGTTGTGCTAGGTTCAAACATTACTTACCACTATGTTACAGGCACAAAATTTACCAGAAGCAACTGAAATAAATGCTGAGACTTTCCATACATTTGAGGAGAGAGAAAAGCAGGTGGAAAATGTTCTTAATGGTTTCTCCTCTGTCCTTGATTCTGATATCCAAGAAGTGGAACCTTGGTTTGGCTTCTTACCAGTTGCCCCTCCCAAACACTCTTCCAGGATTTTCCTACTGAACCTTGTCAATATGCTGAACTCAGAGATGACAGCCCCATCCCATTGCTGACAGCCTCTGTGCTGATGTAAAAGGCTACCTTTTTAGGTTCCAAGAAATTATGCATTCGTTATGGAGGAAATTAACACCTCAAAGAAAACTATAATTAGGAATTCTTCAATTCAGTTTATGCTTTTTCAATTAGGCACTCTATAATTTTAATCATGGGAGCATTAACATGTTTCTGTAATTTATATACCTGTGGTATAATTAAGCCGGGAAGCACATTGCTCTAAACCTGAATGGAAGTGATTGTTTCCCTTCACACTTTCGGAATTACAGGTCCCTGATGGGGAGATGGTGCCATTTTCAAAGGAGCCATTTGCGAGTTACAGAAGCTCTTAAGAGAGATCCCAGCTTCAGAAATGGGATGGTTGTTGTTGACCACGGGGTGTCTCTAAACATCTGGCTCATGGGTAAGATATCTCTATCCCAAAGTTTCAACTCCTAGTGTGACTTTCAAAGCAGTCCCACCATTGGAGAATGCTCTGGACAACTATTCTTGGAAACTAATTTCAATTAAGCAGAAACAGGGTGTCCTGGTAGGGGAGATGTTATACGAGAGTCATAGGAAGCAGATGGTCTTGAATGGAAGAAGTTGAACAATAGGCTGAAACTTAGTTTGGATGAGGACCCAAAAAATTTTTTTTGGTACATTGATTCCTGTTCCCAATTTCTCTAATTCTGCTTCTTGCTCATAATTTCTGCTCTGCCTTTGAGCTACAATGCAGGGCTGAATCGTATGTGCACGGTAGCTCTCTTGGGATTCCAAGCAGTTCTGCAAATTCAAGGAATTCACAGTCACACTAAAAGTTTTTGTGCTTATTCAGACTGAACCTCTGAACTTTCTGAAGGTTAAAAACCTTCATTCCGCCCCCTCTTCTTCCTGCTCGCCTCACAATAGCAAATTCAGATTTGCTGACTGCAATAAAAGGAAAAAGAACATAATCAAAACTGGCCCGGGGGACAATGCATACAAATTCCAACTCAGCTGAGTGACGCGCGCCCATATTGCTGCAGCATTTTGGCACTCAATATATTTTGTCTGATCTAAGAAAATATGGAACTTTTTATAGAATGAAAGTTGGAAATGGATTTGTTTCGCCCAGGCTGCTCTAGCCTTCCACAAAAGAATACAGATTTGTTCGAATCCTGATGCTCTGTCTTACCAAATATCCATCTCCTACCTACGCCCAATATATGCATAGAAATAAGATATTGAAATTTGCTATCAGCATGCAACAACGCAACATAAAATTTTTCAGATACCAGTCACTGTCATTATCATAAGAAGATAAGAAAATAGGGACATGTTTTAAGCAACCAGGTGGACAGCGATAGCAAATTAATCTGGCAGAAATCCAAGTTCAAGTCTGATGATTTTCCTGCTGAAACATACCCCCAAAGAAGCACGAGAGTTCCCAAAGCTATAAAATTATCAATAGGAACTTACTCTGCTTTTTAAAAAAAAAGGAACAACTATTTCATCAGATCACGCAATATCAGCACCATTGGTAAAATTATTTGATTTCCTCTCTGAGGTTATTGCCTCTGAAGCTAGACCAAGTCAGTACCACTCCAGCTGTAGTTCAAGAGCAATGGGATCAGATCAACTTGGAGTCTGTCCAAAATGCATATTCTTAGGCACTAATCTATTGATTGTGAGGATGGGTAAGGATCTATACATACTCACTAGTTCTTCAGTAAATTTAGAGAGACACACAATTTGGGAATAATGAACCATTTCCAGGACTTGGTCCCTAGTGTGGATAAAGCAGTGAAGTTGGAAAAAATCTATGTTAGTAGGTCAGGGAGTCAGAAATTGTCAAAGGTCCTATTCTGGTTGCTGAGGAATATTTTCTACCTATGCCTAAATATGGCTAAGCACAAATATACTTCTCATTTCATTTGACATGATACTGACCTTTAATTTTGGTGCCAAATACCTGCAATAATAGTCTCTTTGAAACCAGACTTGTTTTTATTTTTATCCCATTCCCAATTGTGCTTAAGTCTTACTCCTGGCTCTGTATTTAAGGATTACTACTATCAGGTCTGGGAGGGAGATCTGGGGGATTATCTGGGGTTCTGGGGATCGAGCCCAGGTCAACCACATACAAGGCAAGCACCTTACTGCTATACTATTGATCCAGTCCAGGGAAATCTCTTTCTTACCAGCCTTCCTATGGTCTAGGGTCCCCTGGATATTCTAAAGGTAACACATAAAAATTGTGCAAATGGGGAGCACAGCAGGAAAGTAGGGGGAGCAACTGGTAGGACTGGGTTAGAAGTCACAGGAAGGAAGTAAGCCAAAAGGGAGCACAGTCAGATAAAGGTCGAGAAACACTGGTCTCAAGCAATGTAGCAAAACAGTATTTTCTGGGATGAGGGAAAGCTATTTAATAAAATAGCCACACACAGCTATTGAGTACTTGAAATGTGGATATGTAACCAATGAAGTTTAATTCAATTCAAATTAATTTAAATCTAGATAGCCTCACATATCTGTGGTTAAAGTATTGGCTAGTGTTGATCTAGTTTTGTCCTTGAATCTTTCCTCTGTTAATGGGTCTGCTATCCTTTGCTCTGGCCATGAATCCTTTTTACTTTTATAATATTTATAAATGGCTTAGTGAACCCACACCCAAGTGGATTTATATTAGTCAAACAATAAATCCCTGTCACCAGGGGAAAGGGGGATTGTATTGTGAATATAAGCACACGTTTCTCCTATCAAGCGGGTGAGATTCTGATCTTTCAGTTGTTTGTTTCCTACTGAAAGCCCAGGCTTTCAGGATCCGTTCTCTCTCTGTGGTGGAAACAAGGCAACTCTGAGAAGCTGCGGGCTGCCGGAGAAGGCATTGTGCACCAGGGCCGTTGTTGGATGAGTGCAAACTTCCTTGAATTCTAGCACAGCTCAGATCCACACTCGAACTCAGAGGAACATCAATAGATTGTACTATGGAAAGCATTTGATGGAGGCTGACTTGAAAGTCTGACCCTTGGCAATTGCAGACGGAGAGGCTGAAAAGCACGTTAGCCACTGAGCAGGATCTAAGACAAAGCAGTGAGGTGAAGTGCTGCAGAGCCCAGAGTAGTGTGAGAAATCGAAGTCAGAAGAAAAAAAAAGTTGGAGAAAAAGTGAGACCCAGGAGAAAGCAAGTTGGAGAGGTACTGTAAAGGGTTTCACCAGCTCTGAGAGGAGGGTTAGGAACTAAGAACTATGTCTACTGAGGACAGCACTTCCGGCTTCATTGAAGACAGAAGTGCTTTATTCATTGAAATAGTTGGTTTTAATGACCTTCACCTTGACTTCAGTACCAGTCACGCTGTCCCTGCCAGTGTGGGACACGCCTCAGAGCCACACTGCAATCCTACCACAAGCCTCTATTACTAAAGCCTCATCTTTAAGTATTTTTTCGTGTGCCACCTCCCATATTTCTTTCTTCTCCCTACTCTGTGCCTTCCATACAGATTCTCTTTTCTTCTCCTCTCCTCTCTTCTCCTCTCTTCTCATTTCCTTTTTCAGCTTTTATGGATAGGGTCAAATAGAAATGTTACTGGTGCCCGCTTGAGCAAATCAATGAATAATGGGATGTCAAGTGATCAAGTGACGGATAACACCGAGTGGTTCTCAGGGTTTAGGGGGTCATATGAGGAGGATTGAACCTGGATCAGCTGCATGCAAGGCAAATGCCCTTCCCATGGCACTATCTCCCTGACTCCAACCATTTTTTCCCTTTCTACTGTAAGTGCTACCTGGAGCTCTTAGAGAAAATTCAATCAGAAAATAATCAGCATCTCTCCCTACTTAGAAATCAATGACACTCCTGGGTCTGGAGAGATTTCTCAGTGGTCAGTGCCACACGCCTTGTATGTACGAGCACCAGACACTTGGGACTGCATAGCCCTAGACCTGCTGCATGACTCCCATCCCCATACCTCAGAAGTTTCATGTATAAACCCGTGGGCTGAAGCATGAAACTGTCCATACAAGTTGGTTGAGAATCACTGGAAACGATCCCTGGATGCTTTATCTGAGAGATCTGCCTCAGCTGCCTAAAACTATTTCCCTGGTCTTTGTATTTAACTTTGTCCAGGATTTCCTTCTGCTGTTTCACCCTGTCTTTGTGAATGTGGCTCTTTGACAGAGCTGCAGAGAGATCGGCCCTGTTCCTCCTGTACCCTGTCCCTGGATGAGGCCCTTCCTCTTCTTTTCTTCTCTTACTTGCCCTTGGTAAGACCCTCCATACCTGCTGTGCTGCAAATAGGACCTAGATGTAAATGATTCCCAACTCCCAAACCCTTCTCTGATGCCTCTCCAGTCTTGTAGAATTTAAATAGTCTCAATGGTAGGAGGTGAACATGCCGACCACTCTCTCCTCTCAGTGCCAGGAACAGTCTCTGTCGCCGTCTCTCCAGATGGCAGACGGTCCAAAATAGAACACCCATTCTTCATGTTCCAGCAACTGCTCTTGTTTCACTTAGAATATTCTCCCTGAAACACCTGTTTCTCCTTCTTGGTAGGAGCCAAAGGAATAGTATCTAGAATCTTTCAGCATCAGAGTCCCTTCTTGGTGAGCTGAGATATGTTTGTGAAGGGCTTAGCAAGTAAACCTGCAACACAACTGGGATGAGCTGAATTAAGTGCAAGCCCACCTAAATGAGGTGAAGTATCCTCTTCTTCCCTTTGATTTCCTGGAAGGTTCTTCTGATGGTGTCTGTGCGCTATTCACAGTGTTTAGCCAGTCTCCTGGGTGGATGGAGTTATATGTCCTTTTATTTAGTCTGCTGCTTAGACAATGAGAATCTATTAGGAAAAGCTCTTCAGTACACTTCAATACAACACAACATTGCTTAACTTGGGGTGCTTCTTCCTGTATCTAGACCCCCCCTTTCCCGCCTGGAATACTGAAGTCTTGAAGCTCCCTCCTTCCTTCCTTCCTTCCTTCCTTCCTTCCTTCCTCCTCCTTCCTCCCTTCCTTCCTTCCTCCCCTTCCTTCCCCCCCTTCCTTCCTTCCTTCCTCCTCCCTTCCTTCCTTCCTTCCTTCCTTCCTTCCTTCCTTCCCTTCCTTCCTCCTTCCTCCTTCCTTCCCCTCCTTCCTTCCTTCCTTCCTTCCTTCCTTCCTTCCTTCTTCCCTTCCTTCCTTCCTTCCTTCCTTCCTCCTTCCTTCCTTCCTCCTTCCTTCCTTCCTTCCTTCTCCTTCCTTCCTTCCTTCCTTCTTCCTTCTCCCTCTTTCCTTCTTTCCTTCTCCTCCCTCCCTCCCTTCTTCCTTCCTTTCTTCCTTCCTTTCTTTCTTTCTTCCTTCCTTCCTTCCTTCCTTCCTTCCTCCTTCCATCCATCACCCTGGCAGCTGGCTTTTCCTCTAAGGTTTATCTCCATCACCACTAAGCCACGGGGTTCCTGATAACAGTGTCTCGGTGATCTACAGAACTCTGCTCTTCTCGGTTTTGGTCTCCTCAGACTGATGCCAGAAACAATTGTTAGAGCAGGGCCCTCCTTCCCTTTCACCCCCCGCTGGGACTCCTCCTAGACAAGAGTCTACACAGAACCCGGTCACTGAGTCCTGTTTCTAATCAGCTCACCTCTGTCCCATCACAGAGCTCTCCCAGGCCTGCTCTCACCACTGCTGTCCCAATGACTGTCCTGTTGTCTCCTGAACACTGGTTTCCGATGACTGATTTTGTCATGAGATGAAACAGGGAGATGTAAAGGGAGAAAACAAAAGTGCCAAGATGCCCTGGTTCTCTTTGTGGGAAGTTGCAGCTCTATCCTAGAGGGGAGGCCTGAGGCACCATATGGTCTATGCCGTGAGGTGTCCACCTAGGACAGAAGGAACACTTGCACAGAATCCCATCCTCTGATCCCTCCTGGCCCATGCAGTGTTAAATTCTTGGCTTTTCTGAGTCGCCTCCCTGTCAGAATGAACAAGATCTTAAACAAGGGCTTTAGAGAAAGTACTAAGGCCACACTCCCAACAAAGACATTACAAAGGGACAGGTGCCCAAGGAAGAATTCTATCACCCACATGAACAGTTGAGCTGCAGCAGATATCAGCAGTGGACTGAAACCAGGGAAGCAGGCCAGTAGGAAGGGGCCGTCTCTGACCCGCACTGCCACTGATGGCATCAAGGTCCCCTTTGCGCAGTTGTCTCGGCCATTGTAGGGTCTGGTGTGTGGTCTGGCTCCTGGTTGTTTGCTCAAAGATAAACTCCATAGATACTGAATTAGAAAATGATTGAAACACAAAGGACCAAGGACCAGAGAGATAGAGCCCTCCCAGGATCTGGGTATACCTTTCCTGTGTGCTGTGGACTCCGCATACCCATTCTGCTCCCCAGTCTTCAGAAAGTCTCAGCTAAGGCACGTGGATGGCTCCCTGTGGTGCTCCCAGAGTGGCTTTAGGTCTGTTCAGCTCGATTTCACACCAGCCACAATCCCTCTATTCAGGCCACTGACCTCACCCTTTGACTCTCTGGCATCTCTTCAGTTGAGACAACCTTGCCCCGTTAGCTGGATTTGCTGTTTCAGAAAGGTGTGCAACTCTTTTTGTTTGGTTTAGGAGCTGCACCCAGTGCTGCTCAGGAGTACTCCTGGCTGTGCATTCAGGAGTCATTCCTAGCAAGTTCTGGGGATGTCAGACACCATATGGGTTGCTGGAGATCAAACCTGGGTCAGCCACATGCAAAGTAAGCGCACTACCCCTGTACTATCTCTCTGGCCCCAAGTGACTAATTCTGAGCATCTGGGTTTTGGTTTTTAATTTCTCCTATCCCTTCCTTTGGTGGTTATTGCTGTTATGGTGACTGATGATTATCACACACACTTGGCCATGGTGCTCATACACCTAAGATGGTGCAGACACACCACTTTTGGCCGTTGTGCTACCAGGGATCATACCTGGCTATGGTGCTCACACACACAATTGCAGGGGGCAATGCACTGTAGCCATACTATCTGCACACAGTTGGGTGCAGTTTGACAGAGACCACACATTTTATGATGGCATTAGGGAACCCAGAAGGCAGAGTCCCTGGGACCAACAGGGGCAGATGGACATTGCTCAGAAAGAAGCTCACAGTCCCACTGACCTCAGGCTGGCAAGGAAGGCACTTTTGCTTCTGAGATATCCCTGAGCCCTGAGAACCTGCTTTTGAGATAATACTGTTTTGAGGATTTTGTAATACATTCAAATACTTCACATTTCTTGAGCAGCAGTGAGCACTTTAAAGGCAGCATTGACCTACCTTCTTAGGGGAGACTTAGCACATGGGCATCAGTGGACAGCAGGGCTTAGAGCTGCCCTTCCAGGGGTGGGAGCCAGTCCTGTCTCAGCATTTAAATTGTAAGCGGAACCACTACCAATTGCACCTGAAACACTTTACCTTATTTGATCACAAAAACCTCTGGATGTGGACATTCCCAGGCCATCCACAACCTTCATGCAGTCCAGGGAAAGGAAATCATGCTCCCAAGGCCACAAGCACATCAATAGCACTGAGGTTGGATCCAATGCCTGGCGCCTCTGCGCTTTCAATGTGTCTGATGGGGAAGTCTGAGCAAGACCCCAGTGTTATGGTCATATTTCAAATGTTCTAGGGTTGGAGGCTGGTATGGGACATTTTCAGATTTGCGGAAAGTCCTGTCAACTGGGCTCTGATCGAGACAGAGACGGCAAGTGGAAGGTTCTGAAGAGACAAGTGGTGCCATCTCCATAGGGACAAATCTTACCCAGAGGATAATTTATTGACTGTGATTTGAAGGACCTACTAAATCTCAGACACTGTCCCAGGAAAAGGGATCCTATTAATGGCACATCTCATGATTTCTTGGAAATCACTCCCTTGCAGGAGTATGCCAGGGCTTAAACCAGAGAAAACAGAAGCAGAAGCACAAACTATAAAAAAACAGAGGAAGTAAGGGATGAAGGACAGGCCTGTGGACTATTGAGTAGAAACTGTCAGGAGGGAGAGTGAAAGGAGCTGGGAGCAGAAATGAAGGCTGGAACCAGTTTCTGATGAGTCTCACAAGGCATGCTATGAAGCCCGAATTTAATGTGGCAGAAAATAAGTGTGTCGTTTAAGAATTTTAAGCAGGAAAGTTAACTTAATCCAATTTGCCTTCGAAAGGACCATTCCTACAGAGTGCAATAGGTGAACAGACTGAAGGGAAGAAGAACGTCTCACAGGGAACTAAGCAAGCAACTCTGGCTGGCTGTAAGAGTGGGTGAATGTGGAAGAGTGGGGAAGAAAGAGCTCACTCATCCCCAAATCTGAATCTGAAGTTGAGAGGCCTGGTCCCAGAGAACAGGAAAGAGGGCTAGAGGGGGAAGGACATCCCCCAAGCCACTGGAGGATCCTTGGATGGTCTGTGACAAACTCTGGTATTCTTTCCCCCAGCCTTGCTCCAGGGAGCGCATTAGGTGATTAATTCATGGCCAAGTTACTTTCTGATGAAGGTTACTACAGATACATCAGTGTGACAGGTTGGGTGTGGGAGAAGAGACTGTTGCGTGCTTCAGTCGGAGCTGAATATTAGATTCAAGTCACTATTTGATTGATCTTTAAGCAATTCTGGGATTCTGTCACTTAAAAACCAATAAATCTTTGAAGGCCCGGGGAAAGCAATGCAAAAGCAATAAATCTCCATTGTGGAGTATTAGAAAAATAGGCCAAGCTGCCGGGGAGGTTGGCAGGAGGGATGAGGGTGCAGGCGCCAGGCTGGCGATCCTCTCTCCTTGGCCCCTGCACACACAGATCAGACAGGCAGATCCAAGGGCTGTGACGGGACAGTGAATAGACAACAGGAGCCAATGTTCAACAACTCCAGGTCAAGAGCCTGCAGGACACACAGACGAGGACCAATCCCCCAAGGTCGGGCCTGCAGATCGAGGTTCTATAAAAGTCTGGAAATAGGGAAGCACCCTTGAAGAAAGGCAGGCAGGAGTTGGGGTGGGGGAATATGTCACAAGTGATAGACAGGGACCACTCAAACCAGCACTAGAGGGTTTATCTCACGATGGTTTCTGAGATAAACACGCTCAGAAACCATCGTGTTTATCTGCCAGCTCCCTGCCGATGGAGGTTCATACTTTGCCATCCCACCTGTAACCTAGCTATCACTATCTTTCCCTCTACCAGGAATGGGGTACGGGAGTATTGCTTCTGGGGAACTCTCATCCCAGAGGAAGCAAGAACCGCACGTAGAGTTCTGTGACCCTGCACCAACCATGTGCATCTTAGACTTTGGCTTCCCCCTCTGAGATGGAGTCGGCACTTCCCACCTGGATTATTCACCAAGTGTGTGACCATCAGAAGAGCAATGGAAGCAAAGGACCTATTTCCTATAAAATAGGATCTCAGAGCATCCTTGGAGCTCTGTGACTGTGTTATTTTCTGGGAGCTGTAGCGTCCCCTAGCTTGTAGGATTCCGACCTAATGCTACAAGGCTGGGTGTTACTTCTCTCTCCAGCCAGTCACCTCCTCTCACTGTCAACCAGCCACCATCCCTGGGGCTTCCTGTTCTACTGTATGACCAGCTGCATTATAATGTTTGCTCAATTGCTTAACGTCCCACCTCTCTGACCCAGTTACATGTACAATTCTTGAGACTAAGCCACCAGAGGTCAAGAATGTGTCCATCTTCTTCCCTGCTATATCCCTTGGCTTAGCTCCTTTCTGGGAGAGAACAAATCATTAATCACTAACTGCTAAACGATCTAGAGGTCAGTTGTCCTGACTCGCATTGCAGCGGTCCTTAAAGTCTCTTGGGGTACAGTGACAAGTGTCTCTGCTTTCTTGGCAGATGTCCAAGCAACTGTCTGAAAATAATTTCAAACCCAGAGTGCAGACCCACCCTCCACGGTCTGGGGCCACAGAGAGAAAAGCAGTCAGACATTTCCACACACAAAGTGTTGCCCCTCTGAGCAGTGACATTTATTTAAATCTTTTTTTTCCTGATGGAAATGTCACCAAAATATATCGCACACAACTTTCTCCTAGGATGTGGGGTGGAAAAGCAAAATGGGCGCTGCCGTGGGGTCAGCCCTGCCAACTCTCAATTCTTCTGGCACTACTTGCTTGTTTCTTAGCCTGAACAAACTCACTTAGATTCTCTTTTGCTCAGTGTCTGTGAAATGGGGAGACAAAGTCTTTGCTCTATGCAATGGTTAACATAGATGCATGGGCAGGGGCATGATTATCACATAGTACCTAAAAGACAACTTAACCTTAGACACAGGAGCCTGATGACATATTTGCAGGTTGTCTCTGGAACAACCAAGGCACACCCTCGCTGTTTGAGGCTACTACAGCAGGTAGATCTTGTGTCCATGAGTCTGTATGACGTCATTCTGTTTTTTTTTTCTTTCTATCTCTGCCAACTGTCACTTCTCACTGCTCGAGGACAGTCCCTGTCTCACTCCTACTAGAATGTCTTCCCTTGTGTGAGATGACCGAACTGCTGGATGCACATGAAGAGTCCAACACTCAAAGGGGAAGTGTAAAGAACTTCTCTGTGGTAATTGAAAAAGCTTTCCCTGGAATATGGGTGGGTTTGTGGTGCTCACAAGATTCTCAGCTAGTCTCTGGACTCAGGAAGCCTAAAATGAGCTCCAGTTTCTCACTTCCTGGTTCTATAACCTTGAACTTTGATTTCCTTTTTCTTCCCTTTTTTTAAGTATTATCCCTACCTGGTATAATACAAGAGTATGCTACCCACATAATGTGAGTACATAATGTGAGTATGCTACCCACACGGTATAATACAAGAGTATGCTACCCACACTGGTATAATACAAGAGTATGCTACCCACACGGCAGAGCCTGGCAAGCTACCCGTGTCTTATTTGATATGCCAGATACCAGTAACAATTATAGATAGACCTCATTCCCATGACCTGATGGAATGGTTTGAGGCTCTTTATGTTCCCTAGAGCAAGCAGGTTCCCTTGGACTCTACTTGCATGAGACAGGTCATATGGAGATATTACTGGTGCCCGCTCAAGCAAATCGAAGATGAACGGGAAGACAGTGACAGTGATACAGTGGTCCCTACCTGGTAAAAAATTTAAAAAAATGAGGTTCAAGTGGTTCAGAAACTTATTCAGGATCACGTAATGTTTGAGTGCTGGAATTATCATTTGAACACAGGCTATTTGACTCCTGACTCCTCAGTTGTAACCACAGGGTATATTATATATATATATATATATATATATATATATATATATATATATATATATTTTCTTTTGCTTTTTATTTATTGAATCATTGAGATACACAGATACAAAGTTGTTCGTGGTTGGGGCTTCTGTCATACAATGTTCCAACACCCATCCGTCCACCAGTGCAGATTTCCTACCACCAACTTCCCCAGTTTCCCTCCCACCATCACCCCTACCCCCACCAGCCACACACTATGAGAGACACTTTTATTCTTCTCTCTCTCTCTCTCTCTCTCTCTCCTATTTAGGTATCATGGTTTGCAATATGACCCAGAAATACCACTTCTAAGAATAGACCCTGGGGATGCAAAAACACATAGCAGAAAAGCCATCTGCCCTTCTATGTTCATTACAGCATTATTCACAATAGCCAGAATCTGGAAACAAGCTGAGTGCCTGAGAACAGATGACTGGATAAATAAACTATCGTACATCTATGAAGTGGAATACTACGTAACCACCAGGCAAAATGAAGTCATGAATATGCTTATAAATGGTTGGACATGGAGAGTATCATACACTGAGTAAAGGTTTTGTTATTTCTAATTGGGAAGTAAAATGAGGAATAGCATGGGTTTCAATGTGTTTTCAGAAGTTCACAGATATAGGATCCAATTCATGCCAAGAATAAGTCTCTGATCTCTCCAAAGGATGACTTTTACTTGACATTGGAGATGACTTTTTTTCTCAGAACAATATTTTATTTAGACATATTTATTTTTAATTTTTGCATTATACTACCATGAGATATACAATTACAAAGATGTTCATGTTTGGGTTTCAGTCATACAGTGTTCCATCACCCATCCCTCCACCAGTGCCCATTTCCCACCACCTGTCCCCTGATTCCTTCCCCTTCCCCCAGCCTGCCTCTACGGCAGGCACTTTGCCTCTTCTCTCTCTCTCTCTCTCTCCTCCTCTTCTTACACATTGTGGCTTGCAGTACATACATTTAAAGGTTATCATGTATATCCCTTTGCCTACATTCAATGCTCAGTTCTAGGCTGGTATTATCATTTCCAACAACTATTAGTGCACTGTTCCTTTCCCTGTCTTACCTACCCTCTGATTCCCACACACTTTCAGTAGATGCCACCCTCTGACAAGACCTCCTGATCCATATTTTGTCTGGCCTTGGATTATTTAGACATTTTAAAATATTGCACTAGTTGGCAGTTGGGGACTTCTATGCATCTGTCCATTAGTAATCTGGAGGCTCAAAGAGTTTTGGAAACCTGAACAGGAAGAAAGTGGGAGAGATGGTGACTCCAGAGAGAAGTCATTGTGCAAACACTGTTTTGAACAGAACCTTCTGAGCCTTTCTGGAAGCCAGGCTGGTAAAGGCACCAACACAGCCTGACCTGCTTTGGTATAACTCACCGATAGACTCCAAGGTCTCTGAGACACAGCTACCACCATAGTTTTTGATAATAAAAATGGAGCTTCAGGGGGCTTAAGTATCTTGTCTGGCTTATGCAGCAATATTAGAATAGGTTTCAAGCCCAGACTCAGTGCTGCCAAACTCACATCCTTTCCACATCTACCAGGAAGCTGCCCTGTGAAGTCTCTATGTGGACAGTTTGGTGAACTTGCTGGATCTGCTATTCTGAAATAAAAATTCTGGCAAGCTTTTGAACACATATTGCTCTCTTTCTCTTCCTTCATATCTCAGACTCTAAATTTCATTCAATAAAAGCAATTTCGCTTCAAAAAATCTGGCAAGCTCTCTAATATTGGCAAACAGTGACCAAAATCTCTGGAGGACAGAGGAAAGACATATGAAATGAAGAAGGTAACAATGGCCAAAATGAAACCTGATATTTGGTCCCTGGGGGCCCTGCAAGCAAACTCAGCTCTCCTGCTGCTTCTCTGGGTTCCACCGACACATTTCGAGCCTGGTCCAGCAGCTGAGAATGATGCTAATAATATCTCAGCATAGAGGGAAGATTCCATGACCACGTGGCATGTGTGGAACAGAAGTAAAAGCAGCAGCTCAATGATGACTTGAGAGCTACTATCTACCTTGACTCACTGCAGGCAGAAGAGTTTTCTAGAACAACCTATGTGTAGCATAAAAGGCAAGTATTCTATGGTCGGACGGCTTATTGATAGGAAGCTAATCTTGTAGTAAGACTAGAAGACTTGCCTGTATAGGGCGGAACGAGGTTCCTTAATATACAGGGCGGCTTGCAACCAGCCACTACTCATCCTGTCTATAGTTTCTGGGTAAGCTGGAAAAGTTTGGAAAAGAGAAAAGTACACTACCACAATTATTTCCTTCCTGTCTGGTCTCCTAATCCTAGGATCAGGAAAGTGCCATGCTTATGGTAATCAAGTTGCTCACCAGGGCCCACCAACCAAACAGGCATTTTAAACATGTTCTCTCCTGTCCTCTGACTTTGACAAACCCAGCCAGTCCCTTTCTCCCCCCATGATAATGGGCTACTCCTCTCTCTGCTTTTGCTCATTCTAGACCCTCTCTTTGCGTTTAGGAAAACAACATATCCCATACCATGCAGGGTCACCTCTTTGAGAATTCTCCCTCTAGCTTCTCAAAATGACTAATGATACCTCCATAATGTAAATATTCATTACATCATGTTTTCACATTTCTGTCTCCTCAAATCAAACTTAACTTTCCTTAGAATAAGACTTATTCTTAGCCACATCCTGACCATATCCCAAATGGTAAAAAAAATGCCTGACTCAGAGTGAGTGCTCCAAAACATGTTTGCTGAATGATGAAATGAAGCCTTTTAGCTTTGTGTCCTCGCCCATTCATTCCAGGCATGTCAACTACTCTATGAATGGTTATTGAACGGAACTGAGCCCATCTGGAAGCTATTCTCCACCTGCACACACTGCTTGGTTTAAAAGGATTGTAAGCTCTGAGCCCTGAGCAAAGCCAGCAGTCAACATAGATGCTGCTGTTCTTGTGGGGGAAAAAAAATCTTTGTTTAACAGAGCTTTCCAATTTCCTGATAGCGTTGAGCCCAAGGACTTGCTCTAGGTCTACTTAGTTCCTGAGATACTTTCACTGTAGGAATCAGAAGTCTGTGCCTAAACCCGGCAGCCTCCTGTAAGATCATCAGAGTGACTTTGATGGCCGTCTTACTGGGAGTTCAGCCTAGCGAGGCCCTCCACTGAAACAGACAGTGATCTTGCTCTATTTGTCCTTCTGGGCAGGTTGTTTTTAAGTCCTAACACCCCACCCTGAGGAGTGTGAGGTTCCAGAGTCACTGAGACCCTCCGTCTTAAGGTTCCTGTTCCTCCTCTCCCAAAGTCTTGCCCATTTTGATTCTGGTCAATCAATGACATGACTCAATAGGAGACCTCCATGTTGTAAAGGAGAAAGAGTGTGGAGGACCAAGGAATAGCACCCTTACCTGACAGGGGCTCCCGTGACTGAGCAGGCTTCAGCATCACCGTGATGGTTGTGTCTGTTTCATTTAGTGGAGTGTCTGTGTCGTATTCAGGCATTGAAGGAGCTGGGCAGAGAACAGAGAGAAGAGGTGAGCTTTGTGTTAGCACCACAGCCCATCGCCACCACTTAAGCTATTCCTAAAGACAGGATGACTTGAAGAAGGACATTTGGGATGGGGAAAGGCAAATAAATAGCATTGCAGACTTTTGGCAAAGGAGTCCCTTAATTCCAACCCACCACCAGGCACCTGCGCAGTATAGAATATTGTGGGGAAGGGAGGCGATGATATAGCCAGTCACTCTCCTGGCTCCAAATGCCACACTCCAAACAGATAACACAGAAAATGTAAGCCCTGAACTGAGATGTGAAAACTGAGTGAACTTTGTTCAACACATATATAATGCAAATGACAGCAGTAATGGATAAACTGCTTTCTGCTATTGGTTTTCATGGGACAACTTGTCCCCTAACCCCGACTCAAGCCCAAATAAAAGGAAAGCAACTGGATCCAAACTCATGAGAAGACCATTTAGCCATTTGTATTAAGAGGTATTAAAGCACTACCCTTTTAATTCAGTACTCCAATTCCTGGCATTTAATTCTAAATTAATAATCCAGATCAATGAATTAAACTTTATTCAGTAATATATGTATTGAGGCATTATTTTATAGAAACATGGAAACACCTAACATATCTAACCACAGGGATGTGTTTAATTAAATTAGGTCCATCCACTTGACAGAACATTATAATGAAAGCCATCTAGTAACATGCATAAAATGCTTATGGCATGAGGCAACGTGAAAACATGGAGATACAAAACCCACCACGAGTCTGTGGCTATGTGAAATATTTTATGCAGATCAGACTGCAGGAATCTTCTGAAAAAATGTAAATTTCAAAAGAGTTCTGAAATTACTCTGCTTTGAGGCTGAATCTGGTGGCAGAGAATATCCTACTGGAGATGAGGGGAAATATTGAATGACTCTGGTTCTCTACGTTCACTCATTCATTTATTCATCAGCTATTTGGAGAGAATGCATTCCAGAAGGAATACCCTTGAAGACAAATCACATGTTTAGAAATCAATGTGTATGAAAAGAAGTGCTATTTAATGCTCCAGTGTAAGTTATTTGGCGAATCAACATTTCCTGTTGCCTTACCTAATTAATGTACTTTTACACTTTATGTTCAAGACCAAATGGTCCCACAGCAGGAACTGAATGCCTGAACTGCCTCATAGCTGGGGGTGAGGGGCAATTTCTCTGCTTTTTTTCATCCTAGAAAAATGGGAAATCAATACTGCCTTCCTCCTGCTCATCTAAGAGAGAAACACCTGAAATTTTGGTGGCGATCCTGGTGGTGACGGGAGGCCCAAAGCCCCTTTGCTGTGCTGGCCTTGATGGTGAAGGAGTAGGTGGTCCCTGGGTAGAGTCCCACAAACAGGTGGTGGGTTTCATTTCGGAGCTTGAACACCTTCCCCTCTGGCTCGACAGATCAGCACTGGGGTCCAGGGAGCCAACAGCTTTGTAGTTGATCTGCGGAAGCCAAGAAACAGACCAATAAATGCCTTACCCAGAGTCTCACTGGAAAGCATGTGAAAGAGTAAAGGAGGAAAAGACACATGAATTTGGTCAGAAATTTAGTTTCTATTGTCTTTCTAACAGATTATCCCCCTCTACCCAACAGTCCCCTGCCAGTGTAGAAAGTCAATGTCCAACAGAAATAAAATTCAAGCCACATCCAAACTTTTCCATCTTCTCATGATCATAAAAGAAAATAAGAAAGCAATTTTAATTGTTATATTGTTGAATCCAGTATGTACCTAACAGTGTGATTCCAATGTGCTGTTAATGTAAGATTTAATATATTTTATATCCAATTCATATTAAGTCTCAGAAATCTTGTATGTATTTTACCCGCACAGAGCATTTCTCTTTCAATAACTCACATTTTTTATTATAACACTGTGAGATAAACATTTACAAAGCTTTTCATGATTGGGTTTCAGTCATACAATGTTCCAGAACCCATCTCTCCACCAGTGCACATTTCCCATCGCCAATGTCCCCAGATTCCCTCCCTCTTCCCCCACCCTGCCTCTATAGCAGGTACTTTTCCTTCCCCCAACCCCCGCTCTCTCTGTATCTCCCTTCTCTTACACATTGTGGCTTGCCATACATACATTTAGGGGGTTATCATGTAAATCCCTTTGCCAACATTCATGCTCAGTTCTAGTCTGACATTACCATTTCCAACAATTAGTAGAACACTGGTATATATTTATATCCCACAGATGCACCCGGTCATTCTATATATGTCCTTTTCCTTTTGACTGATTTCACTAAGCATGTTGATCTCCATGTCCATTCATTTGTAGGCAAATTTCATGACTTCATTTTTCCTGACAGCTACATAGTATTCCATTGTGTAGATGTGCCATAGTTTCTTTATCCAGTCTTTTCTTCTCTGGCATTCAGGTTGTTTCCATATTCCGGCTACTGTGAACAGTACTGCAATGAATATAGAAGTGCAGATGGTGTTTCTGCTTTGAGTTTTTGGGTCGCCAGGGTATACTCCCTGGGGTGGTATTGCTGGGTCAAATGGGAACTCAATATCTAATTTTTAAGGAATGTCCATATTGTTTTCCAAAAAGGCTGGACCAGTAGACATCCCCACCGATAATGGATGAGAGGCCCTTTCTCCCGCATCCGTGCCAGCACTGGTTGTTCTTGTTCTTTTGGATGTGCACCAACCTCTGTGGTGTGAGATGAGATCTCATTGTTGTTTTGATTTGCATCTCCCTGATGAGCAAACAACTCACATTTCCAGAGGACAATTGCTCCTGTGGCTGGTGACCCTCACACTGGACAGTGCTGCTCTAGGGAATTTGAAAAACTATTCACAAATACAGAACAGGGGGCCTAATTAATTATATAGAATGGAATAGACATGCACTATCCAGAGTCTGGATAGGGACCCTGGCAGTGAAGGTGGACCTGGCATGTTTAAGCATGACTGAAGCCATTCATCACCCAGAAGAAACTATCCCCCTAAGCCAAAGAATCAAAATGAGCCAATCACAACTGCAGTGGCTGAAAGCCTCATTTGCACAAGAGGACAGGAATGGTCAGTAACTGCCTCTTTTCTTCCACTAGAAGCACAACCTGCTTACTCCCACCCAAGGTGCAAGTGCTCCTGAATCTATGTTTCCTGAATTGCAATTCTGAAGCCCAGAATAAATATTCTTTTGTAATTTCTGAACTCACCCTCCTATAAAAGACCAAAACACTTGGTCTCAGACACTGGTCCCCAGTCACTCGGAAATGGAGCACACCGTTTCTAAAAGACCCACTTGCAAAAGCAATAAAAGTAGGATTTTTTATAAGTATTGTACTATACCACTGTGAAATATACAATTACTAAGATGTTCATATTTGGGTTTTGGTCACACAGTGTTCCAGCACCCATCCCTCCACCAGTGCCCATCTCCCACCACCAATGTCCCTGGTTCTCCTTCCCCTCTCCCCAACCCACCTCCATGGCAGGTTCTTCATTTATTTCCCTTTCTCTCTATCTCTTTCTCTTTTCCTTCCCTTCCAGATTGCGGATTACAGAACATACATTAAAGGGCTGTTATATATATCTTTTTGCCTGTATTTAATGCTCAGTTCTAGGATTTTAAAGTTTGCTCCATTGAGATCCATGAAAGCTGTTTTATTAGAGTATATTATATGTGCAGGAAGCTAAAGAGCTGGATCAAAGTTTACCAAATGGACGCAACTTTATAATCAGCACACAATCTAGAGATGTGACATTACCAGCCCCAATTATCTCTTCCTGCTCCCTCCCTTCTCTGCATCTCCCCAGTCCAGAGAATCTAACATCTATCCTGACTTGTAACAGTGTAGACTAGCAGTGATGCTCATGAGGTTCATGCAGGCTGTCACGTGGCACTACAGATCGTGCATTCTCATGGTCATTTAGCATCCTATCATCTATACAGGGCTGAGCCCAGGTCTGTGTGACTTCAAAGTCTGTGCTCTTTATACATTTGTGCTGCCTCACCTGGGGGCACACTTCACTAACTGAGGTCTGTGTGCGCACATCCTCTTACGAATTTGTTCCTTCACCATCCTTTTTGCATCTGCATATTGCAATTTCCTATATTCTAGAACTTCTTTTGAGTGATGCAATGGGGCACACATGAATATAAGCTGGACTCAGTCCTCAGGTAGCTTCCATTCCTGAACTGTGTTTCATCTTAACATGCTTGAAAGAAGGACTGATCCCAGCAGAACAGGGAAGACACCGACTTTACTTCAAACACAGACTCGGTGCTATTTCTATCATGGGCCCTGAACATTGCAGGGAAGGAGATCACTCTTTTCTCCTGTATTAAGCAGCTGAAGTATTGTTTGCAACAGGTGCTGCAAGTCCAGTAGAAAGGCTAGAATTTACTTGGAACAAAGTAGGCCCTAAATGAAGAGCACGGGGCATTTTGCAAGCCCATTCTGGGAAGGACACCCATTATGTAAGTGCCTGAAGGACTCAGGCACAGTGTTCCCCTCCGGGCACTCCAGGGCACACTTGACTTCTGAGTCAAGTGTCTTGAAACGTCTGCCTCTCTGCACCAGGGCTCCTTCTGTGGACCTTGCAGGCAGCACTTGTTAATTACCATCCCCTGGGACAGGACTGACATGGAAAGAGCCTGTCCAGGAACTCAGCTTCTTCTTGTGATACCTCTCAGCTTATATTCAAGGGATTCCACTCCACTAGCATCCAAAGGCTGGAGAGTACAATGGTCATTCGCTGCTTTCCTTTCTTCATCCCAACTCCATTGATGATGATTCCTAAACTCAATGATCTGCTCTGATTCAGTTCCTCATCTCAGGCTCTACTTCGAATAACAGTCCACAGTGATGAAGGAAGTGACCAGGGTGGAATCTTGGGGCAGAAGACACAGAGGAAGCCATGGAGGCAGAATCCAGCCCAAGGGAAGAGCTCTTGAGCTTAGGCAGGTGGGAGGAAACAAGCAAAGGCTCATGGGAAGAGAGAGAGAGTGATCCAGGGGGGACAGGATAATAATGAGCACATGACCAAGTCACACTTTCAATGTGGGGCTGGATTCTGGTTTTCACCCAAGGCAGAAGGAGACTTTCACATTGCTTTGGCATGACCAGGAAGTTTCATCTACCCAGGGAGAAAACATCCTCGTGCAGCCTTTTGCAATTCCGTTCCAGTCCTTTGCCTGGGTAGGTGGCAACTATATTGATATACAGACACTAGGAGGTAAAACTCATCCCTTATTTACTAGCCAATTCCTTTTCTGCGCTCCAAATTCAATCCAAGAGCGACTCAATTTCCACTGGGCTGTCAATATAATATACCGTGCTCCCCTGCTCTCCTAACCTTTCCTGGTATTACAGGAGCCTCACTTACTTGTAATGAAACACTATGAATAAATCAATGTATGTTAATATAGCGTGCCTTCAATTTTTTATGAAGGGCTTCACCAAATCTAATTCCCACTGCTTTGTCAGAAGCAGCCTTTGAAAATTTAACTTGCAAGTTTTACGAGAGTTAGTGGGGAATTGGGTCGGATAGGGAGAGAGGAGGAAGGTGAGAAAAAATGGAGTGGGGGGGGGGCCGTGGTCACCACATGCCTATTGCAATGTCGGTGTTTGGAAGTGGAGAAAGAGGAACGTGTTAGAACAGCAAAGGTAGAGTTAGTGAGGAAGTTTGTTGAGCTGCGTGCTAACCCTGGGATTTAGAACCAAGAAAAGCTGCAACAAACTGCTCTGGGCTCACCCCAGGTCCCTTCCAGTGGTTTAGTGGGATCCCAGCAGCAGTCAGCTGGAATTCTCAAAATGGGGAATTCAACCAAGTTACTCATCAGTTAGCAGGCAAACAGCAACTGTCCCAGGCTCAGGAGTCCAGACCTTTCTCTTCTCTTTGTTATTGTTGTCATTCATTGTTGTGACAACCTGAATGTCACACACTTCCTGTGCTACTGAGAATAAGTGCAAGAATACCAGAATCTTAAGGGGTGTGTAGTACTACTCTGGTGGGTAGCCTGGCAAGCTACAGTGTCATATCTGATATGCCAAATACCAGTAACAATTATAGACCTCATTCCCATGACCTGATGGAATGGTTTGAGGCTCTTTATGTTCCCGGAGCAAGCAGATGCTCTTGGGCTCTACTAGCATGAGACAGGACATATGGAGATGTTATTGGTGCCCACTCAAGCAAACCGATGATGAAAGGGAAGACAGTGATACAGTGATACAGTACTATTCTGATACTGAGCCAAGTTCTGGACTCTCAGATCTCACGCCAGGGCTGTGGTTTTCATCAGTGTGTATAGGGGCAGCCTCCCCAGTCCTGTCTCTTGCATTCAAGCTTTATTCATTTAATACCTGAAAGAAACCACCATCCCTTTTGCCACTGGGACTTTGCACCTGCTGCTCTATGTCAAGTTGGGTCCTTTTTCCTCCCAAGCTCCACATTGTGAATAACCCCACAGCCTGAGCTCTGGTACTTTCTGGAGCACCTCCTATGACCCTCTGGCCCTCCTACTTTTATGTTCCCTTTTGAGCATGCAAATATTTAAGCATATGCATATAAATAACTTATTTATTTAATGAGTTTTCTTTTCTACTTTTCTCATTTAATGACTTCAAAGGATGAAAAAAGTAAAGCCGGAAAAAATCATCATCTATTGTAAATAAAGCTTTATTAGAACCTGGCACTACCATCCATCCATGCATTAAGCATTCACACTACACCTACAGAATTAAGCGGCACAGAAAAGTCCCTATGGTCCTCTCAGGGTAAAGTATTTAATCCCAGGCCCTTTCTAGAAAATGCTTGCTGATGCCTGGACTGGTTGTAAGAGGGCAAGGATCTTACTTGAGTTTAGTTCCACCTTTCATCCCTGTGCACATAACAAAGAACATTGGACCTAGATGTGTGACTTCAGCAATGTTCTTACCCTTCCTCAGCCTCAGCTCTTGGAGGATAAAGAATAATACTGAGATTTAAATTTCTGTTTTGATGTCAGTTCCCTCAGGCTGAGTTCCAGCTTGCTTACTCTTGTTGGGGAGCTCACTGGTTTGGGAGGATTGCCCCTTTGTGATCTCTGAATCTCTAGATCAAGGCAGCAGCTATCACACACCACAAGACACAACACACTGGTACCAGGAAGCCCTCCCACCTTAGACTGAGATGGAAGAAAGACAGGCAGAAGGAAGAGTCCAAAATAGAAGAGTTGATTACTTCCTGAATAACCAGAAATTGAGCCATGCTTGCTCAGCCACGGAGTGGGGTGAGACTCAAGTAATTCCCATGTTTGAGAAAGAAACTAAATGTGTGCAGGGAGTGATGGAAGCACATGAGACAAAGCAAAACTAAGGAAAGTAATCAGAATTCCGAAACAAGGAGGCAGAAGCTGAAATCATCAAAATCCATTATTTATATATGCCAAGTATTATGAGAGGCCATGCCATAAAAACGATGTCATTTTATCCTTGGAAAACATGGACTTGATTGCATGGAATTGACTGCAAGGCCAAGAGAGGAGTCAGATCTATGGCCTTAAGTTCCCTATAGCATCATCTTTGCAGGTGTGTGATCATGGCACCAATCATATCAAGTTCACATCTTCCCATTCTTTGATGTTCTGGAAGACTCAGTAGTGTTACTGATAACCCCAAGCACCAACACAAACACCGGAGACGGCCCAGCGAGGCCACGCGCCAGTAGATCCCAGGCACCCCTGGCCCCGCTGGAAGACTCAGTAGTGTTACTTATAGAGATCACTCGTAAATGCCACATAAGCTGTTGTGGGGACAGTAGAAACTAGGTCAAGACCGGTCCACCTACCATTGGACATTCTAAAAGCATCCTCTTGAATTAGCACCAAGCCTTCTTGCTACTATACTCATGTTCTCATTCTAACCATTTGAGGCAGAGTGAGTAAGCTCCCAAAGTAATCCAAGCCATCTGTTCTCCCATTCCTCAAATGCCTTCCAGTCCGTACTCGGAAAGTCTTTGCATAGTTGACTTTAACCAGTTACCAATAAAATATACCCTTTATTCAGATCAGTGTATAAAAGGCTGAATTCATCTTTTAACCCCCTTTAAACTCAAAACAGTCAAACTCAAATTTCCCATTTTGGACCCACTGTAAACATATTTACAGGCCTGAGTTCTGCCAGCTTTGTGATCCCTAGAAAAAGATAAATATGCTAAAAGATCCCTAACCAAGTTAAGGGTGCAGTGATGGTCTACTGGTTTCCAGACAATTTAGAATAAAAACAAAAGCAACCTCTAAGAACAGCAAATATGCATGAAGTGGGGGTGCCTGTGGATTCTTGATCCCGGGGCCTTCCTCCTAGAGAGCAGAGGCCTCTAGAGAGAAGTACCGTGTTTCAGATACAAGCAGAAACATGATGGCGACCATGTGCTCTTCTGCCTGAAGCCTGTAATACTGTTGAGCACAGAGGGATGTGTGGGACTTGCCACCTTTGTGCATAGGTGGGTACTGCTTTGGTTTCCACAGGATGGACTTGTTTTCTCCATATAAAAACACTCTTAGAGGACCCATCCAGTGCTGAATTCTGTTTTAGGATCCCATGACTCTAGGGAAACCAGGGTAAAGAATTTAGCCGTCTAGAGAGGCATGGACAGAAATTCAGAACATAGTACTAAGAGTGACTGGTTCTAGCAGATATATAGAGTGAGCACTGCCTATAGAGTGAGCACTGCCATCTCCAAGAAGTTGGGCAAGCTGGAGTTCTCAGTCTCCCAGCAGAAAATGTCGCTAAGTACCACTGAAAAGGTAGCAACACCTGCTCTTAGACTGACTGAATCCAAAACTCTAGATCCAGAGGTCTGGACATCGATATATTCTCCAGCCCCCCAAGAGATTCCTTGTTTATTTGGGGTGAGAACACTGTAGGTGGACCCTAAAACAATGGGAGATTCAGTATAAAGGTATGAAATAAGTCACAGGAAAGGGGATCCCCTAAGTTCTGGGGAAAACAGAAGCCTAGTGGCAACAGCTGTAGGCAGGTTCACTTCGGGAATGCCAAAGTAGAGGGACTAGAAGACTAAATTAAATGTGTGATAACTTCAAAGTATCTTCTCACCCACCCATTACTGACTACTCTGGTGACTTTACCCAGCAACTACAAATCAGTGGTGATCTTGCCTTTCAGATACTAGAGCACAATTTTCTCTCCATGGCTATGGTTTAGGTCCAGAACCTAATTAAATGATGTGAGTACAAAAGGGGGGAATCTAGCTTTCCATAGAGGGCACACAGCACTGGAAGCATGACCACCATGGCAGTGATACTCATGCTGAAGTGGCCATGTACAGTGATAGGATGGGGCGGGGGAATCAAAACGAGTCCATTATGAGAGACATCACACTAACTCAACTGAAGACTGGGCATCACTCTTGACAAGAATTGGGGTCCCAGAGACAAGGAAGGGTAGAGAAGCAGTAAGGGGGGGAGGAGGAGAGACACTGTGAGCCCCTAAACAATGTGCAGGAAACTGACTGGGAACAAAAGATGTCTGTGAAAGAACTTGGGGAATCAAGAAAAGAAATCGGGGGAGAATTGTCAATAGCACTGCATAGATGTGAACTATCAGTTTCACTACATGTGAACAGCTTTACAAGATATTAACATCTGGGGAAGTTGTGTGAAGGACAGAGAACTCCGGTGCAATTTTCTCAACTTTTCTGTAATTTTTACTTCAAAATTGAGTGTTTAGGAAGCAACAACCATAAGAGGCAGGCTCTGGGCACCTGTAAGGTCTTTGTGGCTACAGATAAAAATCTGCTTCGAATAGTGATTGAGCTCTTGGCTCTGCACTAAGCGTGGAAAAGCCTCTAGAAACTTCCAGTCCTAGGAGGGAAGGGCATACAGGCACGAGTACTATAGGCACATTAAGTTAATGTTGACAGAGAAATAGCACAGTGGGTGGAGCACATGCTCTGCACGCAGGAGGTTTAAGCCCTGACGTTACATGTTTCTCAAGAGCCGCTGAGAGTCACCACCCAGCCCACACCAGCCCAGAGTCAGCAGCAGCCCCTAGCACTGCCAGCTATACCCCTAATCTGAAAAATAGAAGCCTTCCCTACAGAGTGAGGGTATAAACCAGGTAAAGGAAGAAAAAAGACATGGCAGAAGGCAGAGTGAAGGAAGAGGGAGTTGGAGCAATGGTCTTTGATAGGATGCCTACTTGTCGAGGATGCTGCGGGGTCCCGACAGTGTCAGGACAGAAGTTCTCTTCTACCTCCGAGGATGCCAGGGGAACGGATGAAAACTCACGAGTCCGGCACAGTTCCAAAAAGGCTTTTAATAGTACAAAAGCTCTTCCACAGCAATCCAATATAATGAAAGAACTCTAGCTCTGGTCTGAACTTAGACCATACAAGCCTAAATCTCCCACCAAAGAGATAGGATCTCACCCAAGAGGAGTCCTACCCAAAAGAAGGTAGCAAAAGACCAAGGGGCCTCAAGTCAGTCCCCTTATATACACCAAAGTAATCCAGGGAGGGTCGTGTTAGCAAAGAACCCTAAACAGAGTGTAGAAGGGTGGTGTCACACCCTATTACAGGTAGAAACAAAGGTTATACCAAGGACTAATCCCTTCTATGGAGATTATCTCTTATGTAAAATACTGGAGAGAGGGGGCTGGTATAAAGTAATACATCTTAATTTCATGGGCTTCATGTAATCTAGATGGTACCCACAAGGTCCTTCTTATTTATTATCTGCACCAGGGTGATTCTGAGTATTTTGTTATCCGTATACTGAAAGAGTCACACTCGCCTGCTTGAGAGCAAACTAGTATGATCCTTCCTATAATCTTTCTATAGTCTCAACGTTGCCAGGGTGGTAGTCTCCTGGTAAATTATAACTGTCCCACGCTGGGTGCAGTGGGTATAAAAAGGAGCTGTGCCCAATCTAGGAAACATAGAAGTCTTAGTAGATATATAAATCAGAAGTTATTCAGAGTCCAGGTGACTTCTGTAACTGCCACACCCTCTAGCAGTGTTTACATAGAAGAGAAGTCTCATTAGAATGAACCTTGGCTTAAGTAGATTAAGCTGTGAGTGGGCAAAACAGCAAAGTTCCAAACTAGCTAAACCTGTCATCCAACACCTACTGACCTATGGAGAAGGTGCTTTGTGCAAAGGAGAAACAGGTACCTCTAAAGACAGATGCACTCCCCTTTCTTCAATCTCAGTCCCCAATACCTCAATTATCTGAGAGTGATGCTGTGAAGGAAAAGATGCCATTCAGAATGCCTACTCACATTCCTTCTGATAGCTATAATCCAAGGCATAGGAATGTGGTCCCCTCGATGAAGATTCAGTGCACAAACTAGGCGACTGTCCAGGACAGGCCTGCTTTAATGTCAGGTAAGGCACATCCTGCTACAAATCCTCAAGCTCTTAGCCTTACTCTTGAAGGTAAAATACTGCCACTGAAGGGAGAGAGAAGGCTATCCAGAGTGATTCAAAGTCACACCTGTATAGAACAGTGCTATGCGGCCTGCAAGGTGGCCCAATGGGCTGGAGCACATGCTTTGCATGCTGGAATCCCAGGTTTTATCCTCAAAGCACTGCTGAGAGCAACTCCTGTGGATCTTTGAGTGTGGGCCCCTAAACCAAAAGCAAAACAAGCAGAACCACTAAAATCTCTAGACAAGACAGCATCACTTGGGAACTTGTTAGAGATTCAGATTCTTGGGCTCATCCTAAATCTACTGATCTAATTATCTGGGGTGGCTGGAGCCCAGGACTCGGTGTGTTTACAAGCTCTCGGGTGATTCTCAGGCACTTTGAATATGGAGCAGCCAACTGCCTGGAAATGAGGACTGAGCTGACTACAGGAGAAGTTCCTAACTTCCTAGGCCTGCTGTCCTCTTCAGAAAAAAACAGTATACTTTGCCCTTCCCTTAGATGTTTACCTTCTCTAGGCAAACAAAGAGATAGCATTCCCTATAATTAAACCCAATGCTACTACCCTTGGATAATTCAGTACACCAGAGCGGGGGTTATTCTGAGCCAGAGGTCCCCTGGTTGACTCTCATCCTGATGGCAGGGGACAAGAAGCCCAGGCTGAGACAGAGGCTGAGAGGGAGAGAGGAGAATGAATCCTGGCAGCGTCCTGGCTGGCTGAGGGCTGAGTCCCAGCAACGTAAAATAGGATAAAGCCAGAACAACACACCTAAGCCCTGCTGTGAACCTTCAGAAATGGAGTGAGATTGGGAAGGGAAACCCACCGCATTTCAGTATTGAAACCCAGACCCATCTCTTACCAGGTGCTGAATGACTCCGGTGGTTTTGGGGACCAGCCACAGAGCTGTGTTGATGATCTCATGTTGGCAGTAATATCCTGGGCAGGGCTAGCTGGGCTTCTCTGGCTCCCAAAGCTGCAGCTGGGGCGGGGGCCAGCCTCCCTGTGCAGAAGAGGCCTTCCGTAGCCCTTTCTGCACAGGCAGTGAGGCCCAGCGTTGCTGGGCAGCGCAGATCTGTAGCTGCCCAAAGGGAAGTAGTGTGTTCTATTTAGTGGGGGCTCCCCCACTTCTACCGATCAGAAAGAAGAGAATAAGAGGGAAGTCAGTTTGTTTGCCCAACATAGGCTTTGCTAATTTCCAATCAATACCATGTTCTTTGACTTCCACTAGCTTCCTGGTGGCTTTGGGATCAAACACTGGGAGAAAGCTCAGAAGCTGGCTGATGGGGTCATTAGTATTCACCAGCCAGCCACCCAAACTGCAAGGTTGGCCAGTAGGTGATAATGAGGAGAACTAACAGTTATTGATGCTCACCAAGCACGCCTCACCCTCTCTCCAAAATCCCCACCCACTTTCAGTTCCTGGCTGACTTCAGGTGAGGCTTTCTTGTCAATACACACTCCCTGCCAGCCCCAAGGCCCCTCCCACCCTTCCCTGGACTTCTGTCTTCTGTCTCCTCACTCCGCCCTCTGCTCCCCAGGGGAAGGCTGTTCTGAGCTTCCCAATGCTCGATTTCACTCTTTCCAAATGCTCTGAATTTCAAAGATTCAGTCAGATTCCTTTAACAGGGCCACCTTCAACTCTGATGGCTCTAAGCTCTTTCTTCCTAAACTGTCATAATGCGGTTTAATAATATGAAGCTTAAACCTCCTCTCGGCTTTTAATCTCACGCTGGGTGTCCTGGGTGCTATGATTTTGTTATTTTCACAGAAACCTTCTCGCTTAATGAGTCTGCCTAGTGATATTCCCAATTGCTTTCCGTCTGCATGGCAATATTTCTTGGGTTTCTAAATGTAAGCTGCTTGCCTTCCAACTTCACACTCAGCTGATTTCTGTTCTGCTAAGTTTAACCTGGTTAAAGCACTAAGTTGCCATGCAAAATTTCTTCTCCGGTTGACTCTGGGCATGGCATGGGGGAATGTGAGACAAGCTGAATAATCCAGGACTCTGCTGTCTGGCAAATTGCTGCTTGCAGCTCTGACATCGGTCCTTCGGAAGACATAGCCTGAGGAGCACCATCACTGGAGACAAGGCCTGGATTCTAGCTAGTCAGGTGTTGCTTAACAGAAGAGGGTTATGCACTGCTAGAAGATCCCAACTGCCTATGAGCACCGTAGACCTGATTTATACAAATCCAGATGGTTCCGCCTTCCATGACACACTTTTTGACTGGGACCATGATGCAGTGTATGCCAATACCCATTGCTACCATAACTGCCAGCACCAGGCTTGGCACAGAGTAGAAGTGGATGGAACTTACTGAACAAATGAGGGTAAAGAATAAAAACAGGGGCTGGAGATACGTGCTGGAGACACAGAAGAGGGGGGGGCTTCAGCACGTGCCTTGCACGCAGACAGCCCTAACAGTGCAAGGTGCCCCGAACATCATCAGGGGGCAGCCCTGGAGCCCTCTCAGTGCCACTAGGATGACCCTCAAGCCCCTGACGCATCACTGATCCTACTGATTCCCAGCACCAGAGCAGCCGGATTAGCACCATACCTGAGGCCCTCACATTGAACCACCAGCCTGCTTGACCAGTCATGGTCTCTGCATCCCTGAGCACTGTTCGGGAAGCCCCAATATAAAAAGTTTCAAAGCTAAAGGAGGAAAAAAGAATGAAAATGTGACACACTCAGATATGGCATAGCAGGGGGTTGAAATGAGCCACTCTGACACCAAAATATGGTCCTTCCACCCAGCTCTGCAACCACCCTGGGTGGCTGTGTGTGTCCTGGTGTTACCAGCTGCCCAAGCGGATGCTTGTTGTGGGTGTCTGCCACTCTTAGACGACAAGGTGTGGGGACCCATAGGGATTCCTACCCCAGAAGAAGCCTAACAGTTGTGTCCTTGCTCCGTTCAAGCAAGTATGTAATAATTCATGAGCCCAAACAGGTGACACCTCAGTCTCACAGCCTTGAATATATACATAGTCACACTTTTCCATGTAGGTCAAAATTATTCACTGTGTCTAAGGAATTCTCTTTACTAATCTTGCAATCTTCCTGTAAGTCAAAAATTACTGAAAGTATAAATTAAATATAACAACAGTCTGTGTATTCCTACACCAACAGAGTAATCTGGATCTATGGACTACAGGTCAGAATCAAGACGGAATTCTCTCCTTCCTGCCTCTTTGAAGAAACTCATCATAAGACTAATAATAATAGGAGCTGATATTTCCTGCCATTTGGTGTTTACCATATCATGCTGAGCATACATTACCCCTTTAACCATCCCACATTTATGAGGTAAACACCATGATCATTCCCCAACCACATTTTTCAGATGAGGAAACTGAAACTTTGGGAGTCACTTTCTGGGGTTCTCAGAGCTAGTGAGAGGCAGAGCGGGTTGGAACCAAGTGTAAGAATCCAGGCCTTATCTCCAGTGACGGTGCTCCTCAGGCTCCAAAGGTCCTTCGGAAGGACCACTGTCAGAGCTGCCCGCTTCCCTGGGGGCCAGAGCTGAGGCCAGAGCTGCCCGCTTCCCTGGGGCCCGAGTGGCATCAGGCAGTGGAGAGGGCAAGTGAGAAACTGTGTTGAAGAGCAAGTCAGAGAAGGAACATGCCTAGAATCGGGGCTAGAGAGTTGGCGGTGAGAAACCAAAGGGAAGTTGCGGCAGAAGATTTGGAAGGATATGAGGACGTTCGGGGTTTCATATCCGAGACCCTCTGGCAGTGACCCGACCAGCCACCCAGGCAGTGGGACTGTGGTGGGAAACATTTCATTAGCCCTGGTGGCTGGGAGCAGGGTATAAAATCTCTCTCTTTCTCTCTCTCACTCTCTCTCTCTTCTCTCTATCTCTGTCTTTCTTTCATACTTTCTCCTTCCCACAAGATATTGAAGATTTGCTTTCTTTCTTCTTGGTTAACATGATTATTTATTCTAGCGCTGTCTCCTGCTGATCTCCAGGGAGGACACATTTTTTTTTCCGGTCCTGTCCTAATCTTGCCAGTGTGATATTTGCCCAGGGGCAGACACATTACTAGTTAGGAAACTGTCATTTCTAGAGAAACAGGACGAACCAGGAAACCTGGCTCCTCCTATTCTGCAGCAACCCCATGACTGCTGGGTCCAGAAAGGTCCGTCACAAAGAGAATCTGCACTTACAAGCACTCAGGAGAGCCAGAGCTCTCAAGGGGTGAAGAGGTGGGTCTCAGGCCACCGTAAGTGATAAGTGGGTCTCTCTCAGGCACAGCTGCTGGTTAATAGAAGAACTGGAGGGACTCAGCGAACCAGGTCCTGGTCCTGGAATCTCCTCCTGCTGCTTGGTCAGCTGCATCAGCAGCATTGCCAGAGCAAAGAGAAACTCCTATTTCCTAGAAGCCACTTCAGGAAACTAAAAGAGGGCTGGAGAGCGCTATAGGCTGAGCACATGTTTTGCCAGCTGGGGGTTCACCTTCCCTCCCAAGAACTGTTTAGTCCTGCAAGCACAGGGCTGGGAATAGTCCCTCAGCATCACCAGGAAAACCAAAAAGAACAAATCAAAACAATCAGGTGAGTTCATATTAATATCTTTTCCTTTACACATTGATGCCAGTGTTGCAAGTGGTGTTAATTAAGCCACATTCAAGTGTGAGTTAGTGGTAAGCACCAGTATCAACAGCTGATAATCAAAATATCCAAAAATGTTATTATATCAACATAGCAACTACATTTTCATTTATTTTTTACAGGGGTCATGTTCAGGGGTGGGGGTTGATGGTAAGACGGAGGCCGTAGAGGTCACTCCCAGTGATATTCTGCCCTCTAGTACAGTCCTGATGTTTGGTGCTTGGTGCCCTGGCAGAACTGGGACCACCCCGTCAGTGCTCCAGGGCCACTGGGGCACAGCTCATGGTATACTCTGAGGCAAGGAGCTACGTGATTCTGAGGATCCAACCTAGACCTCCGTCCCCACGCCAGCACACATTCCACCTTTTGAACCTACCTTTTGTGGTGTCTCTGTATAGAATTATCGAAAAGCTATTTTTCATTCCATTTTTTCCTAAGTGCTTGAAATCCGGTGTGTATTTCACACTTCCAACTCTGCTCGGTTTGGAGTAGTCAATTTCCAGTGTTTGCACTGTGTGTAGGTAGGAAGCCAGGAGCGGGTAGGCCAGGGCCTTGCAAATGTTTCTTTGTTTTTGATTTTGCACTAGACTTCTTGGCAGCCAGTTTAGACATTTCACTCCTTCCTTTCCCCAGGACACTTCCTTTCCATTGCAGTTTGCAGACTCTCCCCGACTCTACACAGCTGTTAGGACTGTTCTCAAATAATGAAGCAAAAATTCAACTCATATGCAAGCCCAGCCAAGTTTCACCTCTTGAGGGGCAGCAGCCTATGTTAATAATGCATGGGCTCCAATCAGTAGGAAACACCCTGAGCTTTGGACTCCTGTAAAATGAGGATTCTCAGTGGGCCCTGGGGCAGTGGGAACTTGCAGGTGTGTGGTGGGGTGCAGTGCTGAGTGAGTGGGAGCAGATCTAGTAATTCAGTGAAACTGGAGCAGCCAATGTGTGGTTCCCTCCCACCATACAGGAAGGCCCGCAAGAGGGTAGACACCTCAGCCTAGTGCCCATTGTAGGGATGAGTATTACTAGTCCTTTCATGCCTTAAGGGACTTCAGGAAGGTATCACAGGGCCAGCCCGGGCTGCCATCATTCAATTCATTCTGGCCATAGCTTTGACCCGATGGCAGGATATTGTGAACCACCGTTTGAATGCATTCCATTTGCTACTAGAACCCAAACTGATGATAGAGGGCAGGAGGGCACTCTGAAGGGACAGCGCAGGTGTCCCGATACCAGACCCTGCTTTTCTTCCCTCCCATGGGTGGCCATTGACAAAAGGGTGGTGTCCAGGCTGCTCTAGGTGCAAAGACATACTGTGGTTCATGTTCCAACCCCTGGCTCCTGATTCAGACCTGAGGGGCTGCTAATGTGGATTTTGGTGGTGTCCCCATTTCAATGAGCCCAGGCCCTCAGTGGACCAGGAGTCTCTTCCGGTCATGAGCAGCACTCAATGAGGATCAATGCCCAAGACAGACCTGGCTGAGAGGAACTCCATGAAGGACTAGATTCTTTGTCCTTAATGATGATTAAAGAACAGCTTCAAGTCCAGCCAGAGGTGCAGGGCCCACAAGACATCAGACACACCACCAAGATCCACGTTCTGGGATGGCACTTTAGTATGAGAGTCTCACCTTCATGCACTCTTAGCCCAGAGTGGGCTACAGAGCCTAAACTTAGGAGACTGCCTCCCAGTTAGCTACTGAGTACAATACTCTCCCCACCCAAGTGCTTCCTTCCAAGGACCACAGGTTGAACTGAAGAGGTGGGGTGGGCAACAGGAACTGTGCAGGAAACACAAACACAAATCCAGGGTACTAGCAAGCATCCAAGAAAGTGAACACTGTCTACCCAGCTGGTATATTCCTAAGCTGGACCTCAGGAGCGAGGAGCTGATGAGAGGACTCTGAACGCAAACAGGAATCCCAGAAGGAGGTGGCCCCTGAGTCCAGGTGTAGCCTCCAGCTTCAGTGTCTATATAGTCTGAGATCTTAAAATCCATTTATATTCAGGCAAGGACCTGGGTTAGAGACCAGCAAGACTGTAGAGACAAGCCCTACTGCTGGACTAATCAAAATTGTCAAACTTCTCATCTGTGCACTGCCAGAATTGTCTAACTTCCCATCAAGATGTGGAGATCACCAGTCCCTCAGATGAGCAGAAGGCAATGCAGGAACTCTCTCTTTAGCATGGACAAGGAAGGCAACTAAAGGGCACTGGGTGGGAGGTGGAGAGAATCATTCCATTGATTTGTATGAAGGTCTCATTATTGAAAAATATCAAAATTTGCATGAAAGACATTTTTAAAGTAATAGCAATTGAAATACTATTTGAAGTGTTCTGAATGTAAATATAGAAACAGTCCCATGGAGACCTGTTTGAATCAGCATCTTATTGATGCATTGTTGGTGTGTTAGCCTGCAGTGGGCTGCCAAACTACCTTGGGCTGCCTGACACCTACGAGACAAGTCTTCTATCATTACTGCACCTTGCTCTCTGGCTCTTCAGTGACACGCTAGCAATGACTTTGTATTCTCTCTTCTAAAAAGGAGAAACTAGAAAGTGCTGCAACCAGCAGACCCTCCATGGAGGGACGTGTGTGCAACCTAAAAATCTAGCCCAGGGAGCATTTTAAGGGTGATCAATGTCCTCTGCAGCCGGAAGTCCAGATATTGAGTACTATTCCTCCTTTCCTGAACCACAGTGGCCCTTTCTGAGTCACCACAGTACACGGGCCCTAGACACTTAAGCTAACTGGCTTACAACTACTACATGGGCAGATGTCGGGGGCCACTGGGGTCCCCCAACAATACCAGGAAACGACTTCCCTTCTACCTCCAAAGCTGGTGGAGAATGGATGAAAACTCAGGGATCCAGCGCAGTTTTAAAAGGCTTTACTCTCACAGGTTCTGATATACAATCCAAGAACAGGAAAAACCCTGGACTCTGGGTTCCCGGCTGAGCCCTGACCACACGTAGGCCAAGATGGTTGCCACCACGTGTTAAGCCCAACAGAGAAAGGAGAGGATGGAGAGGAGAGGCAGAAAGTCAAGGGGTGCCAAAATTGCAAAAGGGCTTTCTCCTTTCTCCCAGCTTATTTTATAGACACAAGCCTGCCAAAACTTCCCAGCCCGGCCATGGCCATCCGTGGGCTGGGCTATCTAGAGGCAAAGGCAAGAAAACAACTCTATTGAAATGCAGCACTTCAGGTGGGTCTTCACAAATGCGAGAGCTAATTCAAAAGTCTCCCTAGCTGAGCTGGGAGGGACTACAAACTAAGTGTAGCTGGAGCTTAAAGCAGGTTGTGTCACCCAGCAGGCAGAGACTATACAATAACAATAGGGTGGGCTGGAGTTCATAGGCCAGAGTTAATCCTATGGTAGATTGAAAACATCTGTCCTTGAAACAGGTGACAGGGGAATCAGGAACCAAGAGAATGCCAGTGTTCTGAGAGGAGGAGGAGGAGGAGGAGGAGGAAGAGGGAGGAGGAGGAAGCAGCAGATGGAGGGAAGCACGAGCAAAGAGAGAAGAAAGCGAACTCAGAGTATTGGACACTTCCGGTGCATGTCCATGACAAGTTTTTTTTTTTTTTTGCTTTTTTTGGGTCACACCCGATGCTCAGGGGTTTCTCCTGGCTCTGCACTCAGGAATCACTCCTGGCGGTGCTCAGGGGACCATATGGGATGCCGGGGATCGAACCCAGGCCTGCACAGACTGGCTGCATGCAAGGCAAATGCCTTACCCGCTGGGCTATCGCTCCGGCCCCTATGACAAGTCATTTTATACCCATGGCCTTGGATTGTTACTCTGAGTTATTCAGAGAGATTTTGGTTTTGTACTAAAGTGCATTTCCCTAATAAGAGGTTCTAATCAAAAACATCCCCTCATTCATATCTTCGGTCCTTTTCTTGCTCTTTGCACAGCAAACAGACAAGAGACTGACTGGCTCAGTAGCTGCCTCCAGCTTTGCTATTCTCTCTGCATTCGCAGCCTGTTCCTCCCCTTCCCGAGTCCTGCACCCTGGCTGTTATCAGCCGTGGATACCCACATTGCAGACTCCAAACCACATTAATTCAAGTGTGCCCCTGGTGCACCCCAAGGCAGCACAGTTTGTCCAGGAAGCAGAACTGAATGTCGGTGCCATCATCACTGTCTTGTAAATCCCTAGGGAAAACAGCCCAGGAAGCAGCTGTGTGGGCTGATAAGGGCTTCTCTGCCTTGTCAGAATTCTCAGGTACCAGCTCCAGATAAGGGCCAGCGATGGAGGCCAGCACCTGTGGCAGGTGTGTAAACTTTCCTTGAGCCAAACAGACCCACAGGCACACGTAACTGCCCTGCCAGGTTTCTCCCAGTGCAGAGAGGGTGCACACTCTGCAGACAAACTGGGCTCTTTTGGTCTTTTCCCCCAAAGTAGTAGCACCCATCCATCTTTTCTCAAAATCAGGAGGCAGCTTCCTACAGTGATTAAGAATGCATGCGCACTATGAGCTAGGCATGAGATGTTAGATAAGGTGCTTAACTGTTAGTTGCCTCAATTTGCCCATATGTTAAATGACCATAATGGAATTCCAATCTCAGTGGTCTTAAGGAAGAATAATTGACACAATACTTGTAAAGCCTTGCAAGAACAGTGCCTGGGGCAGAGCAAGCATTCAGCACTTGGACTTACCATTACTACTGCAGAAATGTCTCTTCCCTATTTCCTATTGCTCCCAGCTGGCTACCTAGGGGCCAGAGTGGATGCTCAGCCTGGTCCCTGCGCCACTCCCATACTCATGTCAATGGATATAAGTCCTCTTGGTCTACCAAGACCACACCAGCCTTTCCCATTACCTACTGTTATCTGACGCCACACCATGGGGCTTGTGGCCATTTTTATCCTGTGCACAGCACCACTCCCCACCCCGTTCCAGTTCCATGCCCCTTTGTTTAAGTAGCCTCTTTTTTTGTTCAGTGTGGCCTCTATTGCCATAGAGTCCACACTGACATTTCCGATGACATGACATAGACTCTGTTGTCATTTCCTCCTATAACCTTGCCTGCTCAAGTCCAATGTGCCTCGTGGCCCTGAAAGAATTACCATTCTTTCTCTGAAAGAATTACCAGTTTGCCTACAATACTACTAGAATAGTACTAGAAGTAGTCATATTTATTATTTTGTACTTATATAAAATATTTATTTTATTATTTATTATTTTATATTTATTATTCTATTTTATTATTTATTTGATCCGGAGTTCCGACCCTCTGTCACTATTCCAGAATCAGGGATGCTGTCTCGTTTGCCAAGGCATCGAAAATCAGATGGGCTGGACATGTAATGCGATTTGCAGATGACCTCTGGACTAGAGCTGTTACCGACTGGATCCCACGGGATGTCAAAAGATCACGTGGCCACCCACCCACAAGATGGTCAGACTTCCTTGTCAAGACCCTGAAGGAACAGTTTGAGGCTCTTCATATTCCTGAATCAACCAGATGCCATTGGGCTACACTGGCACGTGATAGGGTCCAATGGAAATGCTACTGGCGCCTGCTCGAGCAAATCGATGAATAATGGGATTCAAGTGATCAAGTGATTATTTATTGATATAATACTATTTATCCTGCCCCTTGAGGGGTTGCAGGTGTGGCTGTGGTGCCCAGCTGCATCAGCAGGTGTCAGACAGGAGACAGCCTTGTCTACACCCAGGGCTCTTCCCTATGGATCCTGAATGGTTGATGGTCAGACACAGTAAAAGACTGGGCCCCCCTGGGATGAGTTCAGAGCCATGGCAGAGCCTGGCAGGCTACCCATGGTGTATTTGATATGCCAAAAACAGTAACAATACTGGACCTCATTCCCAACGAATGAAGATTGCTGGAGCAAATTGATGAAAAACGGGAAGACAAGTGACAATATTATTTATATTTTATTATTACTACTGGTCCAGAGACTCTCAAACATGGGGCAGAGCTGTTCCTTGCTCTCCCTGTGCACAGCCGTTCATGAGGCAGTCGGGAGACATGGAAGGTTCTAGTCCTGGCCCACCACCCCGGCAGAGCCTCACAACAAGCCAGACCACCCCTCCTCACTCCACAGGGCGCCGCCATTTTCCACTCTTTGGACTTCCCTCTCGTCAGAACTCCACCCAGCAGACCAGCCCATCACAGCCCGGCTCGTGCAGCCGCAAGCGGCCGCCGCAATTCATCAATTAATGCTTTATTTTTGGAGGTTTAAAAAGAGTTTGCCTCCCGCTCAGCAAGCCTGGCAAGCTTCTCGTGTTGTATATGATATGCCAAATTCCAGTAACAATTATATTAGGTCATTCCCATGACCTAATATAGTGGTTTGAGGATCTTTATGTTCCTGTAGCAAGCCGATGCCCCTGGCTCTACTGGCATGAGACAGGACATATGGAGATATTACTGGTACCTGCTCTAGCAAATAGATGATCAACGGGAAGATT
Source organism: Cryptotis parvus (assembly GCA_021461705.1). Lineage (NCBI taxonomy): Eukaryota > Metazoa > Chordata > Mammalia > Eulipotyphla > Soricidae > Cryptotis > Cryptotis parvus. Next base: position 110,028 of record JAJIBD010020980.1, read on the forward strand.
GTGATCGTGATCGTGATCGTGATTATTACTACTAGAAGCCAAATGCCGTAGCCTATCTTACACTTGCAATTTCATATGTATTTTTTTGGCATATGATTTGGTCCTGTACCAGCTAAAGATGGAGAAAGTTCTCAAGAGGGTTGGTGGGTGACATAACCCCCAATGAAAAACCTTGGTCTGTTCATGACAGGAAAACCTATAGTTCATATGATCAATTATACACACTCACAAATACCCTGTATTTTCTGCCTCCAGCCATTCTCAGCTATTCAAATGTTGTTCCTAAATACCTCTGCTACAATTACACGCTTTCTACCAAGCGCACATCTGCATCTGGTTCTGAGAATTACTAGTCTGTAAAAATAACAGCAGATCTTACCTATATACATACACCCAAATGGCCCCTGGGAAGTCACCTAAGAAAAAACATAAAATTTCCTCAGTATTTAGTCAATACTTTTTTACCAATTCACCAGTCAAGCCTCTTCGGATCTGGTTCCAAATTACCCCCTTCACTGGGGATAGCATAAGATTTTAGCATCTTAAAAATAATCAACTAGAAGAGAGAGTCAACCTCACTTGAAGTCAATATGGGAAAATATAGGTGCCTAAGTTGTCTGTTGCTGTCACTGTCTTCCCATTATTCATTGATTTGCTCGAGTGGGCACCAGTAACTTCTCCATATGTCCTGTTGCAAGCAAGTATAGCCCGAGGGCATTTTCTTGCTCCAGGAACAAGAAGAGCCTCAAACCATTCCTTTTAAGTTATGGGAATGAGGTCCATAATTATTACTGTTTTTTGGCATATCAAATACAAACATGGGTAGCTTGCCGGGCTCTGCCATGTAGGTGGTATAAGCTCAAAAAAAAGGCTCTCATATCGAGCATTTACTGATGAAACTCAACAGGGAAAGATCAGGTTTTCTCTTGGGTGGAGCTCAGAGGAGCTGTGGAGTCTGGAAGTTAAGAATGACTGATCTCATGGTGTGGGGGTTCCTCTGGCTTCTTGCTAGGTTCACTGGGATGAAGGACCATGGCTAGAACCTGCCTAGAACTGTATACAGTGTATAAATGTGCAAGATCTTGGGAAGGACCTGATCCTAACATCCAGCACTATCTAAGACTGTCTAAGTGATTGTCTGTTGTAAACACGTTGTCTATTGTAAATAAGATAGGGAATTGGAAAAGTTTATTCAGGGAGAGGCTGGAGTGATAGCACAGCGGGTAAGTTGCTTGTCTTGATCCCCAGCATCCCATATGGTCCCCCAAGTATGGTCAGAAGTAATTTCTGAGTACAGAGCCAGCAATAACCCCTGAGCAAAGCTGGGTGTGACCCAAAAGGCAAAATAAAATGTTTATTTAGAGTATTGCTGAAGGGAGAGTCCCAAAGTCCAAGGGAACCTGGAAAAATGGCAAGAAAACCTGTGTAGAGAAGAAAATTGCCAACTATAGAGGCAAATTGTGGGGGTCGGTGGGAGGCAATGAGGCACATTGGTGTTGGAAAATGTGCACTGGTGGAGGGGATGAGTGCTGGAACACTGTATGACTGAAATCTCTCATGAACAACTTTTTAATAGTCCACTGCATGTTGAGTCAATTAAAAGAAAATCTGTGTAAAGAGAAGATGTTGGAGAGAGACACCAAAGGGGATCAAATGTGGAGGATGATACCTTTTCCTCTTTTAAAAGACAGAGCATGGTGCTGAGAGTTTGGTCTGTGTAGTTTGGTCTGTGTAAAGAGAAGACAGACCCTGGCCCACCATCCCAGCAGAGCCTCACAAGAAGCCAGAGGAACCCCCACACCATGAGGGCCGCCATTTTCCACATCTGGACTCCCCAGTTCGTCAGAACACCACCCAGCAGAAGAGCTGATCACAAGCTTGGCTCGTCAGAGACCCACCCCTACCACAGTCTTTTTCAAGCCCTGCCCAGAAATGCCTGATCCAGAGACTCAAATACACGGGGCAGAGCTGCTCTCCCTGTGCCCAGCTGATCATGAAGTGCCTGGGAGGGAAGGCGGGTTCTAGCCCTGGCCTGCCACCCCAGCAGAGCCTCGCAAAAAGCCAGAAGAACACCCACACCATGAGGGGCCACCATTTTCCACATCTGGACTCCCCAGTTTGTCAGAGCTCCACCCAGCAGAAGAGCTGATCACAAACCTGGATTGCAAAGTGGCCACATGGTTCATCAATAAATGCATGAGATGAGAGGTATCTACAAAAAGTATCCCACCCATACTGCAGAGTCTGGCAAGCTACCCGTGTCATATTTGATATGCCAAATACCAGTAACTCATTCCCATGACCTGATGGAATGGTTTGAGACTCTTTATGTTCCTGGAGCGAGTAGATGCCCTTGGGCTACACTAGCATGTGACAGGACGTATGGAGATGTTACTAGTGCCTGCTCAAGCAAATAGATGAACAATGGGAAGACAAGTGATACCACTAGAATGGAACAACCTAGACCTCAAACCAGTGTGGTCCTTGTTAGTTCATACATGACTTGAGACACTTCAAGTCAACTTCCCATCTGTAAATAAAGCCTGTTGAAGACGTGTCAGCAAGTCTAGGATATGGTCATTATGGACTGTTACTATGGAGAAAAGAGAACAGCAGCAAAGGAGAAGAAAGAAGCCAGTATGAAGTGGTGGCAGTGGAGCTGTTATCTGTAATAGCAATACTGGCATAAGTAGAAGTGATGGTGTTACAGACATGGAGGCAGAATAACAAGTGGGGCAGCAATATTATACCATTCACCTAACTCAAGGGGTAAGTCCTGCTAGAGCTCCCTCTGAGACACTGTTGGCAGGAGAGGTGGGGACGATTAGAAGGGGAGACAGACATCCAAGCTTCCTGGTGCCAACTTCCTGCAGTTAAATACTGCATCTTCTACTTACTCACCCTGTGATCTTGGGACAGTTGTTTTGTGTCTCTGGCCACTCTGTTGCTTTGTCTCTGTAATGGTACCTGTTTCATATGGTGGTCATGAAGAGCCGGTGAGCCCATCTATTAAACAGAGAGGTCTGGGTGTATGGGACAGCAACAGGATCTGGGACAGATACGGATTATTCTCCAGCCAAACAAGGCTTTTAGTGTAGATTACCCATTTGCCAGGTTGCCTAGAAAGTCCTGACACAGAAAGCGGGAAATCATTCCTTGGGGATTCCCCTTCCTTGGTTCTGTCATTCAAACAGTAATTAACTCTGTGTTTGTTGGTTGTGTTAAAGGAATGCAGCTGCGGGGTTGAAATTGCTTTATCGATATGATCATTCAAATTTGCCAACCTCTTCCAGCATCTTTTGAAGGCTGGAAAGAGACATAATCCCTTTGTCTTCTCCCTACTCCCACCCCATGTTCTGGATGGCAGGGGAATAAGGACCATACACACAAGGAAACACTCTGGTTCCATTGTCTTGCCATCAGTTGAGCACAGGGGAAATGAAGGTGGACAATTTTGAGTGGAACTGACAAGGGATGAAATGAAGTCTACAGGGCCGAGCTGCAGTGCCCAGCAGCAGCTGGTGGGGAGCAGAAATGAAGGGCTCTGGGTGGACAGACCATAGCTCTGCTTCAGGCCTGCAATGCCTGATGCCTGGAAGGGTGTGAGACACAGTGTGGGCATGAGGAAACAGAGGCTTGGAGGAGTCCTGGGTTCCTTCTCAACCCTGATGCCAACTTATAGTTTAACTCTGGGCTGATGGCTTGGCCAATTCCTTCTGCTGGCATTGTACAGTCTTTCAAAGTCTGATGGCTTTCTGTTTTGTTGTTGTGTTTACCACTCTTCCCCCTCTCTGTTTGGTAATTAGTCACTGATTTTTTTTCTGTCTCCCCTAGTTGACTAAGCTCTCCATGTAAGAAAATAATTTTTCATTTTTTTTCAAGCCTAAATAAATAAGCAAATGTCTCCCTAATACTAAGCACAAGTTAGGTACCTCTGCATGCATGGAATATCTGTGGAATGAATTGATAAAATATAAGCTCTCCCTCTATCTTACTCACATTCTCTTTCTCTCCATGTGTGACTCCCTTTTTAGCTACGCTGCCTGAGGGTCACTAGAATCAGAGAGTTTTGCAGTGCCAGGAATTAAACCCCAAACCTCCCATATGTGAATCCTGTGCTCTGCCCCTTGAGCTACAGTCCTGGCCCCTGAGCTCTCTATGGTCATGATCAAAGGGTGCAGCATAGTGCAGTGATAAAGACAAAACCTCTGGGTTCTGTCCTTCTCACTATGAATCTGTCTCACTACTAGAGAGCTCTAAAGCTGTTAGAACATTACCACCCTGAGGCTTAGTTTTCTCCTCTGTACAATAGGGTTACTAATGGTATTCACCTCATAGGACAGGGAAAGAAACTCTTAGCATAGCTCTGACCTGTAAGTGCATGAAACTTGCCAGCCATCAAACATGCATCCATCAAAAATTAGGTCATTTAGAGCAGTGATTGTCAACCAGGTGCCATGTGCCCCTTCTGGGGGTCCTCAGGATATTCTCAGGGTACCACAGGCAAATATTATGTCACTGGGGGGTCCACAGGGAGATGGAACTTTTTAAAATCTATTGGAGGTAACTGTAGGTTGGGGTGGAGGGAAAACAAGAAGGTAATAAGATAGGAATGGGTCCAGTAGGAAAATGGTTGAGAAACACTGCCTTAAATGAAAAGGAAATAGCTGACCTGTTAAGTCACTTCCAGACCTGCGTGTGCTGATACTAGTGACCGCACTCGAGTCAGCTTCCGAGGTGACCACCACACTGTGCACTTCTCTGAGCCAATGTATTTTCTTTGGTCCACCTGGAACCTAACATTTTTACTTCTAATCTGAAAAAATCTAATCTTGTTAGTCCTAGCAAGCCTCTTTCCCTCCCCTGCTCCTACACCTTGTTCTAGTCAATGGCCTTGACATATGGGGACCCTTTTGTCAGTCACCCCCACCTCCCGTCTCTTATTTCTCCCCTCTTGGTTCACAGAGCTCTGGGAGGAGTTAGACTCCTTAACTGAGGAGGGTCTTTCTGCCTCCCTGATCCTGAAGGCCCATGATACTAACATAAAACAAAGACCCTGACACCCCACTCCACCAGACAAGATAAAAATCCCGATTGTTCATCAAGACAGAAAGCAAAAACAAAGGCAAATTGATGGGAGTAACTTGGCACAACTCAAAGAATTCTGGCACCCCAACCTACCATCTGGTGATCCCCATCAGACCCCAATTGGAGTCCCACCGTGCCCCCAAGCTTCCTGGAATCTCTAACTTTGCCTGGGCTCCTATAACTATCTGGCACTCTTATCACCATGCTGCTGCCTATTTTTCAGGTTCCAAGCAAGAGCTAAAACGCCAGGTACCTCCTCACTCGGTGTTGGCCCTGGCTGGGTGATTGGGAAAATGAAGCAGACCGGCCAAGGACTGATGCCCCTAAATTGTAATTTCAAGGTAATTTGAACTCCCTTCCTCTTGGGGATGAATGGAAAAGCTAAAGTCTCCTTGAATCAGTCTGTGGAACTCAACAAAGAATTAAGAGGGCCCTCTGCTTTGTTCCAAAGCCCGTGTGCGACCAGCAGGATAATCAATTTCACAATTCTCTAAAGCTGATTGGAACGTGATTGCAAAGCCAGCCGGAGCATTCTGTCTGGGCTTTAAAAAGGCCTGTTGCTGAGGAACATAAAGTCTAGGATGTTTGCCTGGCCATAGCACATCCTCCCAGGCAAGAACGTCCTTCCCTTTCCTGCTCCACTCAGTTTTAGAGGCAATCCTGCCCAGGGCCTGTAGTGAAGCAGGTATGGTCAGTGGCCTCTAAGAACTTCAGTAGACAGGCTATGGATTGACCTGCCACTGTAAGTCCATTAATGCAAACCTAATATATCAATACTGCCTTTTATAAGATTTCTGCGTCCGTTTCCACTTCCCATTCTCTAGCTCTCCGTGGGATTTGAATTCCCCATTTTCACCACTTAGGTGACAGAACCCCCCAGCCTCTAACATGTGTGACGCTCTGGCATGAATATGCCACAGATAGATACCCACTGTTAGGTCATGGAAAGATCAAGTTTAGTCTGCAGGAACTTGTGCCTCCCACTGAACCATGTAGACCTTTCTGTCTTGTTAACTTACACCCATAGTCCTGTCTGGGCTGGATGGAACGTAGATAGAGAGTCTGAGGAACTAAGGAACTGGGTCAGAGCATGGGTTTCCTTTCTGGAACCTGTTCCCCTACGGGAAAGAGGAAACTGCTTACACACTAGCCATAACAAAGTCCCAGGATGTCTGCAAAGAAGGAGAAAATAACCTACTTGGCCTGAGATCTTGGGGCCGCCTCATGCACCACTTCCATGCTCAACCTTGAGTTTGTGGGCTCTCTGGATCGCCCACTGAACTCTAAGTTCCCAGTAAACAGGCCATATTTCTCATTAATTTTCTAGATCATTCCATCCGTTGGTTTATCAAAGAGGATTTTGGATTTATCATAGGTTAACAGTTCCATGACCCCTTCAAAGTTAGGTATGGCTCCGTGACTTACTTTCAGCAATGGCATGCTAGCAGAGTGACCTGTCCTCAGAGGTTACTTCTGTAAAAGGGAGAGTCCAGTATGACTCTTTCTCTTTCCTTTACCTCGGGACGTGTAGTGTCCTGTATGGTGGCTGCTCTACCAGCCTGGGTCCCTGTGTGAGTCTTCCCCCTGCTAGTCCAAAGAGGACATGCAGAACATGTGAGTAACGTTTGGTGGTGTACCACTCATGAGAGGAAGACAATCCCTACCTCAACACTTGAACTTTTGAGGTGTGAGAGTTCATTATTGTAGCGTAACTTATATTAACCTGACTGAGGGTGTCAATAAATATTTTAGGGAGATCTGAGTAGGGAAGAGAAGGAGGGAGAAGAGGAAAGAAGAAAGAAAAGAAAAGGAGGGGAAGAAGTAGCTTTCAACTATTTTTTGCCGTTCAGTTCCCAACTTAGAAAACAGGAAGTAAGGTTAATCTACTGAGGCCCTTCCATCTCCCACCCTGAGAGTCAAAGTGTACTCAGACACAAATTCCATGTGAAATTCTATTTTCCCAAATCTAATACACAGCATGGGCAATATTTATGGGGAAAGGTGGCAGAGAAATGAGGCAGGAAGCAAAGCAATTGCAACTTTTTTGGATAATATATCCAAGCCATAAAGATTTCATTAGATTCCCTAATAGATTGCTAATGAAAAATAAGACCCTTTCCTATTTTACCTACTTTTTGAACATTAGAATCAACTTGGCTTTCCAAGCTTTGCACCCCATTTACATTAATTAGAAAGTTCCATATTAAGGAAAGCTTTTAATGAGCTGTTATTGCAGATTATTTTACTGGTGAGCAGCATTGTTCTGTTTAATAGCACATAAAATGGCATCTAGTGAGGAGACCTTGGTAAAATGAAGTTCTGATAGACTCTGGCTCTTAGCTGACCTTTGCTGGGGAATAGGGCTGAGGGAGATTTTCCTACCGAGAGAAATGGTTCTTCTGCTTTCTTGGGCTAGACCGTATTCTTAAACATCCACATGTTTCTGACCCATGAGAAGTTCATATTGCCTCCTGCCACCGACAGAATACTCCTAGGACACTGTACAACTTGATACTTGCCAGTACTCCTCTGGGACCCTGTGGACAGACAGAACAACCTGCAACTGAGATATAACAGATAGGCTTCAGAAGAGCTAATTTTCTCGATTTGGTGGGGGGGTCCCATGATGGTGGCCTCCAGGAAGGAAGGTGAGATTTGACCATGTTTGAGAACAAGGGTGGAAGAACACAAAGCTTAGAAAAATGGATATCTGTAGCGCCAAGGTTACAAGGAGTGTGAGGTGTGTGTGTGTGTGTGTGTGTGAGTGTGTAAGAACAAAAGGATGTCCATGCCTAAAACACTGGACAACAGAAAAAACAAAGTGGATGAAAGAAGAATTGGGTATCATGGTGGGTTTAAGAAGAACCAATAGATATTTTCATGGAGCTATAAAATTCTACCCCCACTCCATGAGGGCCTCCATTTTCCACATCTGAACTTCCCCCTCGTCAGCACTCCACCCAGCAAACCAGCCTCTCACAGCCCAGCAAATCGAGATCCACCCTGCAGCAGTCTTTTTAATCCGCCCAGAGCCCCACAACAAGCCAGACGACCCGCCACTCCATGAGGGCCTCCATTTTCCAAATCCGGACTTACCCTCGTCAGCACTCCACGCAGCAGTCCAGCCTATCACAGCCTGGCTCATGGAGATCCACCCTGTAGCAGTCTTTGTTAATCCGGCCCAGAGCCTCACAACAAGCCAGACGACCCGCCACTCCATGGGGCTTCCATTTTCCACATCCGGACTTCCCCCCTTGTCAGCACTCCACCAAGCAGACCAGCCTATCACAGCCCGGCTCATCGAGATGCACCCTGCAGCAGTCTTTTTTTAATCCGGCCCAGGGCCTCACAACAAGCCAGATGACCCCTGACTCCATGAGGGCCTCCATTTTCCACATCCGGACTTCCCTCTCATCAGAACTCCACCCTCCAGACCAGCCTATCACAGCCCGGCTCCCGGCACTATCGCGGCGCGCGGTTCATCAATAAATGCTGGATTTTGAGATGACTACAAGAGTATGCTACCCGCACGGCAGAGCCTGGCAAGCTACCCGTGTCGTATTTGATATGCCAAATACCAGTAACAATTATAGACCTCATTCCCATGACCTGATGGAATGGTTTGAGGCTCTTTATGTTCCTGGAGCAAGCAGCTGCCCTTACGCTCTACTTGCATGAGACAGGTCATATGGAGATGTTACTGGTGCCCGCCGAGCAAATGGATGATGAACAGGAAGACAGAGATGAAATTCTACAAGATAGTAACTGCTATTCTAGAGATTGATTCTGCTTCACTTAAATGGGCTTTTCCAGAGTAGCTCTCAGAGGATTTCCTTTGTCCCATATTCCAGCTTCATCTTGCTCATGGACCCCTACCAATTCCTTCAGTGTTAGAATAAACTAATACCGTGGTAGCATTGTGGGATGTATGGGTAAAACCAAGGGATATAACTGGAGTTATGTTTGAGTATGAACCCAAGATTGCCTGCTAAATTGCTACTATGTATTTTTGGACCAAGTGAGTTCATCTCTGTGAACCTCAGTTTCCTCAGTTGAAAACATGTCTGCCTGCAGGTGAGTTGGAAGGAATACACAAAATTATTCGTGTGGGCAATTAAATGCAATTCTCAGCACTTAACACAGGGTTTATAGCAGGAAGGGATGCTAAGTATAGTATAATTAAATAAATTTGAGTGGTTTAAAATGATGGTGATTTGGGTGGAACACAGGGCATCTGAAATGAGTCATTCTGCAAACCTAGAGCTCAGAGATGGAAAAATGGAACATGGGGGTGGGTAGTCTCTGGTCTGGTGACTCTTAGGTGATACCTTAGCAATGATTTTTGAGATGGGACATTCTACTTTCTTGGTGACTTGGCATATGACATAGTCTATGACTCATCTTACATAAACACAAAACTTTCCTGTAGTTTTCTTCCCAAGGAGGCAGATGTATGGTACTAAGCAGAGATAAAAATAAAAGATCCCTTTTGTTTAGACCATCTCTTTCAATAACCTTTAAGCAAGGTATCACCAGGGATTTTCTATATATATTTGGGAAGAAAGGAGGGTGGGTGAACCACTGAGTTGAGAAACTATAGCAGGAATAATTAGTTTCAGTCTCTCCTGAGCATTTGGTAGGTAATCAGAACTCAACAAGCTAGTTCCAACTGTTACAGAAAAGGGAATAAATACTATCATAACTTATTCTCCTGCCAACATAACCATGTTTAGAACAAAGTCTGTTTATACCATGAAAATCCATCAAGCATCCTAGGGTTAGTTATAGACGTGGCACTGAAGACCCACAAAAGGTCTGAGTCAGGGAGATAAGGTGGTAAAGGGCCGGGTACCATGTCACTGTAGGACTCATCATAAGACTTTGCCAAGAAGAAACAATGTTGCTGCTCTGTGATCTTGGCTGCATTCTAATATGTAAATGGAAGCAATGTGAAGGGCTGGTATATGTCTAGGTGGCACCAGTGGGTGGAGAGTATCTGAAAACTCCCAAGGTTGGAAATCATCAGTCTGAGTTTGAAGCAGATCCATGGTCCAAATCAGGCAGACTTCTGGCAAAGTCATGAGTTCACGACTATGGTGCTTCAAGTGAACTGTGGGTTCATTTATCAAACGCTCGTGGAGCATGGCCCAGTAGAGGGTCAGTGACATTAGCTGGAAGCACAGATTAATCTAATATGATTTTTGCTCTTTAGTAACTTACTTTCCAGTGCAGTAAACAAACCCATAAAAACTGTTAAAATCAATGAGATGGAGCATACATCAGAGGAGAAACATACACATAGTGTGTTATGGCTAAAGATTGGTAAAGTGGGAAGGAAAGTGAGTGAGGGGTAAGAAGATGCTCTCATAGTGCATCTTTGAGCATGTCATTTGAGCCCTCTGATGAGTCAACAAAATCTGACATTACTAACACAGGATAAAAAGGGCTAATGGGAGAAGAGGCTAGAAATATGAGCCAGAGTCCCAATTTGGAGCCTGTGAAACTAATAAATCATGGCATGTCAGGGCTATCTTTTATTTGTGACTATAGTTACCTAATTGGAACACTCTTGGTAAGACTCCAGAAGTTATTTTTTAAAAAACTAAAAAGAGTAAAAAGGAGAGAATCTGAAGTGTAGTGAAAGAGCTAAGGGCAGGCCAGTTTCCAGATTTCCAGGGGACTGTCTCTTGGGAATGCTTGAGAATTCAACCAAATCATTTAAAGGAAAGAGGGCCATTTCATTTATTGGACATCTATTGTTTTCCAGACATGACTGTAATCTTACACATGACCCTCATGCCACACAAGGTATGAAATATTACCTTCATTACATATGAGGAAATTGAAGATATTTTATATGTCCGGGTCAGAATGCTGAGGCCAATTTTGACCCAGATTATCTGCATGCCCAACCCTATGCTGTCTCTGGTGATTCTCTACTTTCCTTTATTTCATTCAAGATTTTGGATTCTAAGCACACAGCTAATTCTTGTCTGTTCAAAATTGAAATAAGGCAAGTCGTGGTGGAAATAATCTTACTTTATACCTAGCCTGGTTATATACCCTTTCCACATTAAACATATTCATATAGAGTATAAGCAGTACCTATAAATATCTTTCCAATAAAAGTGAGGCCATGTATTTCTGAGTGATAATACCCTGCTTCGGGCAGTGATATAAACCAGCAGGCTGAAGGCCAAACAACTTTAGCCAGCCCAGAGATTCAATAAGTTAAAATACATTTTGAAAAGAGCTTCAGGCAGGCCTGTGTTTTGCCTTGGCAATTAGATGGAGACACCTTATTCAGCACCTGCAACCTGGCTACAAACTGTGCATTTGTTTAAAGGGGCACCAACAGTGACACAGGCACGCATCTGATCAGAATTTAAATGTGAGAATTAGGATTAGGTAAGTGGGACTCTTGTGTTATAGTTTTTTGACTTCTTATTTTATTATTTGGAAATACATATCAACACAAACCTTCCTAAAATAATCTTTGTCTGAAATGCTCCCACTCTCCTCCTTGCCCTCGAATATTTTTCATTTGCAAATTTCCTAGAAAGTATTGGTCCCTAATTGGAAGATATTTTGCTGAAGGACAGTTAGAAGTATTTGGAAAATGTTTTTATTGTCATAACTTTCAGGAGAGTAGAGGACAAGAGACAAACAAAGACCAGGGATGCTGACAATATCTGACAGTGCACAGAACAGCCCCCCCACAAAGAATTAACCACTCAGAAATGCCAATAGTTCTTGAGGGCCAGAGAGAAAGAGACAGACAGATAGGCAGGCAGACAGACAGACAGACAGACAGAGTATAGCATCTAGGACACTTTTCTTACGTGTGGCAAGATTTAATCCCCAGCACCCCATCACTGTCACTGTCACTGTCTTCCCGTTCATCATCGATTTGCTCGAGCGGGCACCAGTAACATCTCCATATGTCTTGCCTCATGCAAGTAGAGCCCAAGGGCACCTGCTTGCCCAGGAACATAAAGAGCCTCAAACCATTCCATCAGGTCATGGGAATAAGGTCTATAATTGTTACTGGTATCTGGCATATCAAATACGACACGGGTAGCTTGCCAGGCTCTGCCGTGCGGGTAGCATACTCTTGTAGTCATCTCTAAGTCCAGCATTTATTGATGAACCGCGCGCCGCACACTGTAGACTGCATTTTTTTTTTCTTTTTGGGCCACACCCAGTGATGCTCAGGGGTTACTCCTGGCTCTGCACTCAGGAATTACTCCTTTCAGTGCTCAGGGCACCACTGGGATGCCCGTGATAGAACCAGGGTCAGTCACATGCAAGGAAAACAAACGCCTTCTCCAGTGTGCTATTGCTCCGGTCCCAGGAGTAACCCCTGAGCATCACCGAAACCAAGAAAAAAAAGTAGCATTTACCTCAATGTGTATGTGGGTTTGAGTGGGGTAACAAAATATAGTAAAGTGGGACCATTAGACCGTGCTCGGATCGTGAGACAGGGTTGGCACACCCGGTGATGCTCAGGCCCTCTGCCTAGCAGTGCTCACGAGACCCTATGTGGGGCCAGAGCGATAGCAAAGCGGGTAGAGCGTTTGCCTTGCCCGCAGCCTAACTGGGTTCGATCCTCGGTATCCCATATGGTCCCCGAGCACCGCCAGCATAGCCCTTCCCTGAGCTGTGTCCCTGGCCTCCATGGGGAAAGGAGCAACAGCAGGTGACCATGTGCGCCCAGCACCCCATATGGTCCCACAATTCTGTTAGGAATAATATCTGAGTACAGATCCAGGAGTAAGCTTGAACACTGCCAGATGTGGTCCCAAAACAAAACAGAATAAAAAAGTCAATAACTCCGAGATCAAGAAATACTCCTTAGGGAATTTTCTGATTTTCAAACTAAAGAGTCCCAGAATATATCGTTTCATGGCAAATGAGAGCTCCTGGAAATGGGAGAGGTATATGGTTTGACTATGAGCACAGTGTATATGCCTGGAAGGCTGGAGCAGGATTATCTGAGTTACAAAGCAGATACCTCCTAATAGGAGAAAAGAAAAGTCTGAGTTCCAATCATAGCAGAATTCGGAATTAGAGCCCAGTCAATGTCCGTATTGCTGAGACTGGTGGGTGGGATTAGACACCACCAGCAAAGCTTCCAGGGCACCTAGAATGTCCCACCCCCAAAAAGGACACCTCAGAGGCATGCCAGAGGGACAAGCAGGTTTTCTACTTTTTCACTTCACCATAGTCAGTAGATGGTCTACGGCTCTTCTAAGATTCAAAAGGAGCAAAGGCAATGCTGCTACTTGGTTGAGGTTAGCATGTTGTTTTTGATTCAATATAGTAGATGAAACTTGCCATGCTTGCCCACTGAACAAGCCATGCGAGGCTGAAAGGAGATGAAATGCCCCGATACATAGTAAAATGTCATTGTTACTTTTTTTTTTTTTTTGCTTTTTTGGGTCACACCCGGCAGCACTCAGGGGTTACTCCTGGCTCTGCACTCAGGAATTACTCCTAGTGGTGCTCGGGGGACCATACAGGATGCTGGGGATCGAACCCGGGCGGCACAGGTTGGCCACGTGCAAGGCAAACGCCCCTACCCGCTGGGCTATTGCTCTGGCCCCTGTTATGTATTTTTAAGATGCTAATCATAAGCATGTTGGTGATCGATGATACATTTTAAGTTCTTCCCAAACCAAATGCCTAATTGCCTTACATGTGTCAACACACTGCCAAGGGCTCTCTTGGGCGAGTCTTCTTCCTGTCACTGCAGGAGATGGACATAGTGGTACTACGCCCTCGCCCCACACTGAGCCCCTGCACTAAGCCCCTCCCAGGAACTCTCAGGTAGCTCTACCTCATTCTTTCACCAGATTCTACCTCTCCACTCTCATAGTTAATTTGATCCCAACAGGATCTACATTTTTTCTCATAAGTTGTTTCAATTTCAGAGAACTCCAACAGAGACAATTTTACTTAAGCTCATTCAGTCCTAACATAGACCTACATTTCTTCCCCTACCTTTTCTCAAATCTTGCATCAAATGTCTTTGTACCCTCCCTCCATTCTAGCTGTGAGCCAACTAAGGACCTGAGAAGTAACCAGGATTGCCACCGGATCAAGGTAAAGGATTGGAAAAGGAAAGTAATGCTTTAGATAAGAAAACCAAGGTCAGATTTTTCTTTTGGTGAAAGCTGTTAACTTTACTAATCTTTCTTCTGATTCTTAAAATCACTTATTTTTTGTTTACTTTAACCCATACATTTACCTTAATTTTTTTCATTTCCTTAAAAAGCAAGGGGCTATAAGAGTCAGAAATTAGTTTTGTTTCTAAAAACAATGGAAACACAATCAAAGTTGCTAATCTTTCTCCCTATCCCCAGATACTCACAAAATAATGATAAGGCAAAGCTTGAATGGATCTGGAAACGTGGTGGGGTAGCATTCCAATGCAAGACCATAAAGAACTGGCATGAAGTGGGACGCAGATAGAGCAGAATTGAAAGGGAGGTGATTGACAAACTCAGTATGATTAGTTGTGCATAAGCTCTTCTTTTTTCAAAGTGCAAACTGGTTTATTGGGAGAGAATCTGAACATAACACAATGTTTAATTAGACATCACTGCACAAGAGAAACACTAGGTAATGTAGAAAACTGCATCCAAGTGAGCTGAATCATGTAGAAATCTACACTGCAAGCACACACATTCACACACGCGCACACACACACCCCTTTTAACCATCTCTCTGCTCCCTCAGTTCACAGGGGTGTCAGTAATCCACTTTCTTGTGTTCCACTGAACTATCACTATGGCCTCTAAAATTCATCTTTTCTTTCTTGGTTTTGCTTTTTTTGGGTCCTCTAAAATTCATCTTTTCTTTCTTGGTTTTGCTTTTTTTGGGGTCCTCTAAAATTCATCTTTTTCTTTCTTGGTTTTGCTTTTTTTTTTTTGGGTCACACCCAGCGATGCTAAGGGGGTTACTCCTGGCTCTTTGCTCAAGAATTACTCCTGGTGGTGCTCGGGGACCATATGGGATGCTGGGATCGAACCCAGGTTGGCTGTGTACAAGGCAAATGCCCTACCTGCTGTGCTATTGCTCTGGTCCTTAAAATGGACCATCCTAGCACTGCACAATGAGAAACATAATCAACTTTCTGGACCCTGTGATTGCAATCAGCTTTTGTGCCTGCAGGTGGACACAGATGCCAAGGTTACAAAGGGGGTAAGTCTTGGAGCTCGGTGACTGAAACAGCTCTGCCACTGCTCCCCCGCAGAGAAACTGAGTCTTCAAAGACTTTGAAAATAATAATAAATGACAACTACTGCCCCTCGAGGTGTTGCAGGTGTGGCTGTGGTGCCCAGCTGTGTCGGCAGGTGGCAGACAAGAGACAGACTTGTCTACACTCAGGGCTCTGCCCTGTGGTCCTGGATGGTTGATGGTCTGACAGAAAAAAAGAATGCTCCGCCCCCCCCCCGCATGAACCCAGAGCCACAGCAGAGCCTGGCAAGCTACCCATGGTGTATTCATATGCCAAAAAACGGTAACAATAGTGGACCTCATTCCCAATGAATGGAGACTTTACTGGAGCCTGCTTGAACAAATGGATGAACAAAAGGAAGACAAGTAATACAAGTAAAAAAATTCCACTTTCTCTGATTTCAGAAAATACTCCATCATTCCACAGTTTCAAACTCACAGTTTCAATATTGTGTCCACTTCTACATGAAAACATCAAGTTTTAAAGTTGAAATAATATATTTTGGAGGTAACTGTATATTTCACAACTGTCTATCATGTAAATTGTCCTGTGAGTTTTTACTAGTTTCATAAATTCGTTGTGTTTTATTACTAATTTTGAGGGAAGGGGTTATACCAAGTTGCCTGGGGGCAACTTCTAGTTCAGAGGTCTCTTTTGGCAGTGCTCAGGAAAAATTGGGTTGTCAGAAATTGAACCTGGTACCCAACACTCTAAACATGTACTCCAGCTCTTTGCACCATTTCTCTATCCCTGTTACAAGTGTTTTAGTGGTATGTCTTAACCCTATTTTCCCTTAATCTTTTAGTTGTATTGTGTGAGTTCTCCTGGTACTGTGACATTGTAGGAATGCATTGGAACTGAATAGACTTAAGTGCCACATAAGTAAAAGGAATTTGATATCGGTGATTCCTAGAACAGGCTGGAAGATTAAATTTTTAATGTAAGGATGTCTTGCAGAGCAGAACTGCTTCCAAATGAATGACCAAGGGGTAGGGGGCTGGATAAAAGTGTGTCATCTATGTTGGTGTTGAATTTAATTTTTAAAAATACACCAAAGTTGTAATGAGGATAGAAAAATGAACACAAGTGTTATAGGGAATTTATTTTTTTTCAGTTTTTTTTGTATTTTTTTTTTTACAATTACAAAGATCACTATCACTATCACTATCTTCCCATTAACCATCTATTTGCTAGAGCGGGCACCAATAATTACAAAGATATACAATTAAAAAGTTCATATTTGGGTTTTGGTCATACAGTGATCCAGCACCCATCCCTCCACCAGTGCCCATCTCCCACCACCAACGTCCCCGGTTCCCTCCCCCTCCCCCAGCCCTCCTCCATGGCAGGTTCTTTATTTCTTTTCCCTTTCTCTCTCTTTCTCTTTTCCTTCCCTTCCAGACTATGGATTACAGAACATACATTAAAGGGTTGCCATGTGTATCTTTTTGCCTCTATTTAATGCTCAGTTCTAGTTTGGTATTAGTACCCTCGACAATTGTTAGCACACTGTTCCATTTTCTGTCTTACCTAGCCTCTGACTCCCACGCATTTGTAATAATTTCCACCTTTGACAAGACCTCCTGATATATGTTTCACTTGACCTTGGATATTGGTATCACAATATGTACATATATATCTATGTTATGCAAATAAATGCAGTCATTCTGTGTCTGTCTCTCTCCTTCTGGCTAATTTCACTCAACATAATCTTCTCCATGTCCATCCATTTATAGGCAAATTTTATAACTTCATTTTTCCTAACAGCTGCATAGTATTCCATTGTGTAGATGTACCAAAGCTTCTTTATCCAGTCATCGATTCTAGGGCACTCTGGTTGTTTCCAGATTCTGGCTACTGTGAATAATGCTGCTATGAACATAAAAGTAGGGATGGTGTTTCCGCTGTGTATTTTTGGTTTCCCAGCGTAGATTCCCAGGAGTGGTATGGCTGGGTCAAATGGGAGTTCAATTTCTAGTCTTTGGAGGAATGTCCATATTGTTTTCCAGAAAGGCTGTACCAGCCGGCATTCCCACCAACAATGGATGAGTGTCCCCCTTTTCCCCACATCCACACCAGCACTTGTTGTTCTTGCTCTTTTGAATATGTGCCAGTCTCTGTGGTATAAAGTGATATCTCATTGTTGTTTTGATTTGCATCTCTCTGATGACTAGTGATGATGAGCATTTTTTCATATGTTTTTTGGCCATTCGAATTTTTTTCCTTGTTGAAGTTTCTGTGCATTTCTTCTCCCCCATTTTTTGATGGGGTTGTTTGTTTTCTTCTTGTAAAGTCCTACCAGTGCCTGGTATATCCTGGATATTAACCCCTTATCAGATGGGTATTGGGTGAATATTCTTTCCCATTCTGTGGCCTGCCTTTGTATCTTAGTCACTGTTTCTTTTGAGGTGCAGAAGCTTTTTAGTTTAATGTAGTCCCATATGTTTATCTTTTCTTCTAGTTGCTTTGTTAGTGATGTTTAACCTTTGACAAATGCCTTTAGCTTCAATGTCGTGGAAGGTTTTTCCTATATTTTCTTCAATGTACTTTATGGATTCAAGTCTGATATTGAGATCTTTAATCCATTTTGATCTGATTTTTGTGCATGGTGTTAGACAGAGGTCCAAATTCATTTTTTACATGTTGCTGCCCAGTTTTCCCAACACCACTTGTTGAAGAGGCTTTCCTTACTCCATTTTGGACTCTTTGCACCTTTATCAAAGATTAAATGATCATGAGTTTGAGGTTGGGTGTCAGGATACTCAATTCTATTCCATAGGTCCACAGGTCTGTTTTTATTCCAATACCATGCTGTTTTAATTACTACTGCCTTGTAGTACAGTTTGAAGTTGGGAAAGGTGATGCCTCCCATCTTTTTTTTCCCCAAGGATTGCTTTAGCTATCCTTGGGGGTTTATTGTTCCATACAAATTTCAGGAGCGTTTAGTCAATTTCTTTGAAGAATGCCATGGGTATCCTTATAGGGACTGCATTGAATCTGTACAGAGCTCTAGGGAGTATTACCATATTGACAATGTTGATTCTCCCCATCCATGAGCAGGGAATATGTTTCTATTTCCTTGTGTCCTCTTTTATCTCTTGGAGCAGTGTCTTGTAGTTTTCTTTGTACAGGTCCTTTACACACTTGGACACAAGTGTTATAGGGAATTTAATGATATGCCCTCAGAATAACATGAAGATACCATAAAAATGTAGATATCCTTAGCAGAAGACATGTTTATCTATAAAATATCTTTCTACGTCTTTCTCTTCTCTTCTTCTATTTTGGATGTATGTTTTTCCTTCTTTACAAAAATAATGAACTCACAAAGGATCTTGTGTTCATCTAAGAGATAAACACTAATTAATCTTTGCCAATCTTGATAACTCTATTTCCTTCACTGGTGATTGATTTATTTGTGTACATGTGACCAAGGTCTGGCCAATGAGATGTAAGAAGAAGTTGACTGTGAGCTTCTTGAAACATTTGCTCATCTATAAAAAGAGATTTTCTGGAAAGGATATTGTCCTACCCATATGTGATGTGTAAGATTATGATATCTATTTTCTGACTATGAGGATAGTTTACCCAAGGGACAGAGCTGCAGACTGGAACTGATAGTTCCATGGGGTGCATGATTCAGTCTTTCAAATAAAGCCTTTAGCAATTCTAACATTTAGGATATCATGGGATGCCTTGTTACATTATGGAAGTCATTGTTTTTATTGTTCAATTCATTTGAGTTGCTTTTCTGAAGTCAACACTTCCTCTTCATGTCTCCATACAAAACCAGACCACAGAACCATCCCTAGGAAGAGAGGATCACAGGCTGGTCTGCTGGTAAAAGAACTAGATAGAGTCTTCCATCATATTTTAGAGATGCTTTCCTTATTTTCTCTAAATATGATATCAAATTAACTAAATTACATTGACAGTTATCCATATCTTGCAAATGTAATTAAACTGTGCATAGGTGTACTTCCATAAATACATTTGAATAGTACTATATTTTTGTAAATTTGAAACGTGAAAAGGGGCATACATGTATTATAACTATTTATTTTTCTTTGGTTCTTCATAGAAATATGTTCATTTTGCCAGTTAAATGAGAAAAGAACTAAAAAAGAAAAAAGAGTTGACTTATAGCTGAAAAAATTCTAGTTATTATCCTACTTATTTAGCAATATTATTTTCAGAAGAAATTGAAAACATGAGCAATGACCGGCATTGGGGAGATTCAAATAACTATTATTTGCAATGATGTAGACTGAAAAATCTTAAAGCCTCAGATAAAGAAATTGGCTAAATAGGGTGAAATCATTTTACAGAATCCTCTGAATACTATTATAATTATGATATTAATGTATTGGCAGTAGGTTCTAAATGTACCCCCTTCCTTAATTAAAGTCATCTGTCAAAATACTAACTTGATCAAGTTCAATTTCTCACCTACTCTAAATCTGCTGAAAAACTAGACCCATTATAATCCCACTCACTAACTTTATGTAGTCTCTTGGAATTTCCTGGTAATCCTTCATGATTTCCTATTCCAGTCATGTTCTTAGACTCATAAACTATTTTCTACTTTGTAATCTCTTCCAACTTCCAACTTTTCCATTTGTTCCTCACTCTTTCCTGATTACTCTGATTCTATTTCACTTGGAATATGGTGTTGCAATTCCCTAAACATGGCATATCTCAACAACCTCATCTCCACATTCTTTTCTTTACCTCCAATTTCTATCCTAAGTCATTTTAAAAATTATATCCCAATGAGACACACAATTTCAAAACTGTTCATGATTGGGTTTCATTCATATAATGTTCCAAAAACCATCCCTTTAAATCACTGCCAAGATGCATTCCAATAACACTATATACCTCTTCAGGTTAAAGTTCTCCCTCTCCATTTCAACATTCTCTGAAGTTTCAATACATTCTCTGAAGTTTCAATAGTCCCCAAATTTTAAAAATTACATAGAATGTCCAGCTACCATTGCACACCTCTGTGCCTTGTGTTCATACCTCTGTGCTCTCACCCTACCATATACAAGAGGACCATATACCTCATTCTATTCCATCCCATTGTCCCGGGCTCCCTAGTAACAGGCTTCAATATCCCCTATTTTGTAGAAGCTGCTTGTGTTAAGTCACCAACGTGACTTCCAGGTCACTAAACCCAAATTATTGTAATTGAGCATTCTCTCCTTGAAATACTTTGGCTTTTCACTTCACTTCCTAATCCCTGATCTCTACTGGATCTCCTACCTCACTGGCTGTTCCTTCTATTTCCATTTAATAATCCTTCTCCAATTTTCCATCTCCCAAAACCAATTGTGCTGAAGCTTGGTTTCAACATCTCTCTAGTCTATCTATATAAATGCCTCACGATCTCTAGTGCTAGCTAGAGACTGCAGGTTGTTACCTCAATTAGCCCCTTCACTCTGTATCTCTTCTTGAATTGAGGAATGCTTTGTCTAACTTAACATTTGACATTCCACTATGAAGGATCAGAAACTTAATATTTCCCAAATTGAAATCCTATTCTTACCCCCCTAAAACTAGTTCCTCCCATTGACTTTTCCATCTCAGTTACTGGTAACTCCAGTCTCTGTTTACTTAGTTTACCAAATACTTTGCATCATCTTTAATCCCTTTATTACACTCACTTCGCAAATCTAGTTTATTGCAAAATCCTTGAGGCGTTATCTTCACAATATATCTAGAAGGAGAGCACTTGTTGTCATTCTGCTTTCATTAATCTAAGACTCTATCATCTTTAACACATATTAATTATAATTACCTTTTAATCAATATTAACCCTTACTGCTTTCTCTTTTTGAATCTGTTCTCAACTAGGCAGACAGTTTATCCTATTAAAAGAAGTCATTTTCTTCCATTCATTTCTTCATTCCCTATTGCACCCAGAATAGTTTTATGTTTAGGGGAGATAAAGATCATTCTTTAATACTAGGACCATGGGAATTTGGGGGAACCTGGGAAATTCCAGATAGACATTTGCGTTCCATCAAGTTTCTACTCAGATGTCATCTTTGAAACTACTCCTTTCCTTACCCACACCTTTAAAACACACACACACACACACACACACACACACATATATATATATTTCTCTTACACTAGAGACCTCTTACATCTACCACACATGATTTTCCCTAAATATTATTCACTATTTAGTGTGCTATCAATTTAATTGCTTGCTGATTATGTACCTCTCTCGACTAAAACAATACCTCCATAGGAAAAAATTCTCTTTTTATTGCTATTTTAATGCCTAAGAAAATTCTGAAAACATAATGCATAAATATTTGATAAACACATAAAATATGTTCTTTATTTTTACACAAAACATACTATAAGATACATAATATGAGCCCATTTGTAATAAAGTATATATGAAAGCAAGTAGTATTTATTGACTGCTTTGTACAAACATTTTGTTGAGAATTTTCATGCCGCATCAAAACCAGGGTTCTAGGATGTAGGTGTTAACCTCCCCATTTTACATATGAGGAAACTGAGGCTTAGACTATGTAGTTAATTATGTGTAAGCTAACTAGGAACTAGAAGATTAGTGGAAAATAATTCATTTGTATCTGATATAAATGTTTGGAGGCCAGTGTTTTGTAGTGTATTGCTTCAAGAGATATATATGTGTATGTATGTATAATGTGTTCCTCAAAAAATTATTAAGAACGTATGTTTGTAGGCATGAAAGGCTCTTCCTTAGTAAAATTGTAAACATAAATTGCCAGAACCATTCAAATATGATCAAAGTTATGATTAGTGAAATGAAAAAACTGAAAAATAGTGTATAGTCTTATTTTTTATTATCTTGGCAAAAAATATTAAGCAATACTATAGCTATAATGTGCTAACAAAATTATCATTTGTGTGTAGGAAGATCTATGTGCTAGGATTTTCATCACTTCATTGATTATAACAATAAAAATTATACAATAGCAACAAGAGCTGGTTATACATATCTTAATGATGGAGTATTATGTAGTCATTAAAATGATATAAGACATTATTTATGAAATAAGAAAATTATGAGTGTATTATTATGTAATAAATTCGGGTTACAAAGTATCATATAAAGTATAATTAAAATTATGCATCATCAACAACAAACATTTTATATATGCCTCTATTTGAATATTAAATTTTTGAAAGGACTAATTTTTAATAATAATTACCACTATACGAAATGATTATGTGTAATAATTTAAAATTTCACACATTTATATGTTTTCATATAAAACAGTATCACATCAGATACCAATTGATACTCAGCCCTTACTGGCTTAAACCAGCACTGATTTATTATTTGCCATGAGTCCTTTAGTTAGCTATCTAGTCTGTTTTATTCAGGAATTGAGCTCACTCCTGAGGCTTTAGTCACACGTGAAGGCTCAGCTGGGGCTAAAGATTGTAAGCCGGTCTCATTCCTGCCTGACAGTTAACGCTGATCACTACTTCAGATATTTGACTCCTCCTTATTTAATGTCTTATTTTCTAAAGACAAGACTTGGCTTCTTCTTTTGGCCTCAGAGGCCTAAAGAGTGAGAATAGATATGTCAAGTCAAAGTGTTTTAAGACCTAGCTTCAGGAAGTACTCAAGATCCATCACATTTAGTGGTCAAAGAAACGTACAAGAACACAAAGACTTGAGAGGGTAAAGAATCTAGGATTTCACCTCTTGCTGGGCAGAGTGACAATGACACGTTATATGGGGCCCAGGGACACAGAGAGGTGAATTCATAACACTCTACAAATATGTAGATTAGGAAAGACAAAAGACTTTATTGCTCCTGAACTAAATAGTCACTGAGCCCAATGTAGTTTATATCTGGATTTAGTTTTGGGTATTTGGCTGTAGTTCCCTAAGGATTGGTGAAATGGTTTTCCTTTGGCTTTGTTAGTGCAAAGCTTATTAGAAGAGAAACATAGGAGATACCTGCTGGCGATCATGATACACTGAGAAGGGGTTATCCTGGGTATGATATCCTGGGTATGGAATCTTGCATTCACATTGCCCAAGGAGCTCATATCTTGTTGGAGGACAGGTTTAGCTATTCTGGGAGTTTTGTTGTTTTGCCCACTCCCAGCTTAATCTACTTAAGTCAAGGTTCATTCTAATGAGACTTCTCTTCTATGTAAACACTGCTAGAGGGTGTGGCAGTTACAGAAGTCACCTTGATTGAATAACTCTGACTAATACATCTACTGAGACTTCTATGTTTTCTAGATTGGGCACAGCTCCTCTTTATACCCTCTGCACCCAGCGTGGGACAGTTAGAATTTACCAGGAGACTACCAACCTGGATACGCTGAGACTATAAGAAGACTATAGGAAGGATCATACTAGTTTGCTCTAAGCAGGCGAGTATGACCCTTTCAGTACATGAGAACAAGATACTCAGAATCACCCTGGTGCAGATAATAATAAGAAGGACCTTGTGGGTACCATCTAGATTACATGAAGCTCATGAAATTAAGATGTATTACTTTATATCAGCCCCCTCTCTCTCCAGTGTTTTATATAAGAGATAATCTCGGGATTATAAGGTATAAACCTTTGTTTATACCTGCAATAGGGTGTGGCACTGTACTCTGTTTAGAGTTCTTTGTTGACATGCCCTCCCGGTTGGATTACTTTGGTGTATATAAGGGGCTGACTTGAGGCCGCTTCACCTTTTGGCTTTGGGCCTCTTAGCTTTCGGCTTTTGGCTTTTTGCTCTTTGGCCTTTTGCTCCTTCTTCTTGGTAGGACTCAGCTCGGGTAAGATCCTCTCTCTCTTTGGTGGGAGACTTAGACTCTTGTGTATGGTCTAAATTCAGACCAGAGCTAGAGTTTGTTCATTATATTGGATTGCTGTGGAAGAGCCTTTGTACTATTAAAAGCCATTTTTGGAACGTGTTTCATCTGTTATCCTGGCGTCCTCGGAGGTAGAAGAGAACCTCTGTCCTGACACTGTCGGGGACCCCGGCGGCGATTCCCCTACAATGTCTGATGTCTGGTTCTTAGAATTTTAGGATTAGAAGATTAGTTGAGGGGAGAAAACTGTCTTAATTACTCTTTCTCTATGTGTTTGTGTGTGTGTTTGTGTGTGTATGTGTGCGTGGGGGTGGGTGGGTAGACAGAGTTCCCAGAGAAGCTCCCAAGCAGGAAGTCTGGACCCCACCATGGATTCTTGCCTGCTGGTTCAATGCAAGGGCCCAAGGATGCTACGCTGCTTTGGGCTATGTGGTACAAGATATGGAACCTAGAATACCAGCCTAGAACTGAGCATTGAATGTAAGAAAAGGGATATACATGGTGACCCTTAAATGTATGTATTGCAAGCCACAATGTATAAGAGAAGGGTGTGTGTGTGTGTGTGTGTGTGTGTGTGTGTGTGTGTGTGTGTGTGTGTGAGAGAGAGAGAGAGAGAAGAGGCAAAGTGTCTGCTATAGAGGCAGGCTGGGGAGGGGGAGGGAATCTGGGGACATTGGTGGTAGGAAAGGTGCACTGGTGGAGGGACAGGTGCCTGAACACTGTATGACCGAAACCTAATCACGAACAGCTTTGTAAATGTATATCTCATGGTGGTATAATAAAATTTTTAAAAATGTACCCTAGGTTTGACACATATTGGGCACACATGAACTAGTGTAATGTTTCCCAGCCCCCTAATTCCTTTACGTTGAAATCAATCCCCTTCCATTGACATGTCACTGGTCTGTGTAAGACCACAGGCCTCAGTGTCTGGTCTACTGATCATCTCCCGTTAACAGGACGGAAGTACCTGCCCTGGGGCATGCATAGTGCAGTCCAGTCAACAAGGCTCCTTTAATTCCAATGTCTCCCAAGAAGATCCAGGACCATCCTTTGGCAGTAGGAACTGTGGTATTCTTAGAGATCACCACCCACGTAATTATGGCTTTGATCTTTGACCTCAGTTACAAATAATTATGGCTTTAACCTTGCAGGATGAGAAGTAACCTTCAGTTACAAAGTAGGGGAATATACGTACTATCTAAAGGCCTATGTTCACAAGTAGCACCAAGATAATCTGGGGGATTAAGGATACAAATACTGGGCCAGAGCGATAGTCCAGCAGGTAGGGCATTTGCCTTGCACACACCCAAGTGTGCAAGGCAAGTATGTTCAAGTATGTTCATCAGGGCTCTGCCCATGGGACCTGGATAGTTGATGGTCTGACACAGAAAAAGACTGCCCCCTGGGATGAACCCAGAGCCACAGCAGAGCCTGGCAAGCTACTCGTGGTGTATTTGTTATACCAAAAACAGTAACAAAACGGACCTCATTCCCAATGAATGGAGACATTACTGGTGCCCACTTGAGCAAATCGATGAACAATGGGAAGACAAGTGATACAAGTGAAGTGATTCAAGTGATGTTCATCACAGCACTATGTACGGTAGCCAAGAGCTGGAAAAAATCCAAGTATTCAACAGCAGGTGAGTTCATAAATTGTGATGTTGATAATAATTATATACATAATAGAATGCTACTCAGCCATTAAAAATGAAATTTTAGAGTTTGTTGCAACTCAGATGGAACAGAAGGTGTCATGCAAAAGTGTGGTGAGATAGAAATTAAAAGATAAATGCTGGATGATTTGCAAAGAATAAAGAAATAAAGAAAATAATTAGGTAATCACAAGTGGAAACAAATATGGAGATATGACCAAGAGAACTGGAAACTAAGAACGGAAGGGAGAGGAAGGAAGGGGTCTGGGACGGTGGTAAAGAGACACTGACCCACTGGTGAGGGGACTGTTATGACAGCATCACTGTAAGTACAAAGCTATTATTCCATAACTATTGTAAACTATGAAACTCAATTAAAAATGATTAAGAAAAACTATGTACACATTTCTAGAGGGCACTAAGAATTTTGATTTTAATGGTACAACTCAAAAACTGAAGAAATTAATCTTTTAGTAACTCATTCCTTGATTATTACAATGTTGAATCAGATTTTAGAATTCTTGAACTAACAAACGGTCCTGACGTTTCCGTCTAGTTTGAAGACTATTGGAGAAGGGTTATTTTCCCTCAAGGTCTGGGTGTGCAGCCAGAATGCTTTGACACTATTGCTGGGATCTAGGAGACAGGGAATATGTTTTCTGATTCATCTGGTAATGAACAATATAATAATAGAGGTTAAACAACACTCTGGTAGATACGGTCTCTATTTACACCACTTTTCACCATGGAAAATGCTTTGTTTTTAAAAAGTCTGACTTAAAAAATGACTGAAAATATCACCTTTCATAAATTGAAGATGGCCTGTAACTTGGTTGCCTTAGCAACATAATTGGGTTGAACATTAACATGTGAAGCCAGATGGTCATTCCAGGGAGATAAGAAACAGCCTCTGTCCACTTTGGGATGTACCCATTAGTGCCGTCCATATCCGCAGTTGACATGGTCCTAAAACAGCTCCTATTATCTTTAACCCAAGTCAAAGCCTGGGGCATATCCAAACTGGATTAATTTTTCTTTGTTAAAGAGAAGACAATGTGGAGTACAACTAATTATTGATTAAAAAGCAAAATTCTTCTATGTCTATTCACAGTCATCACTGTTAGTATTATATGGGGCTTCAAATGGCTATTATTTTTCCTTCAGGAAGTTTGACTCTAGATGGCTAGAACTGATTGATTTACCCATGTAAGGAAATCATTTTCATTGGTAACTCATACATTTCTGGCCTATGTTCTCTGAGAGCACAGATCAGGAGAAGAGCTGATATTTAAAGTTCTGCTACATGCTGTATAAGGGGCAATGTAAACAATTTTGCAGAGCTGGGTGAACCCAGAGAAGCCCAGATGAGGATGAGATTATCTCTCTCTGAATAAAGTCAGGACTGATACTCTCAGATTGTCCTCAGGCTTTTGAGACCAAGAACAGTGTATGGTTCAGAGTGAGAAAATGAAGAAGCATCCTTGTGCAAGAAGAGTATTTGCAAGAGCCCAAACAAGAAGCTCATGGCACATTCAGGCTCTTTAGACATTCTGATGTGTTCCAGCATGGAAGAGAAAGGAATTATAAATTATACCATAAATTATGCTAAGTACTTGGCTTTAAAGAATGGAGACTACTGAGAGGTTGAACACATGGAACCACATCATTAAATTCACATCTCAGGAAGTTGGTAGCAACCTAAGAAAAACTGAAAGGCTAACAACAAGACAGCATGGATCTGTATCTCTAATTGAGTCAAGGGAATTTTGGATGTGAGATCTGAGGGTGAGGTTAGAGGACAAGATGTTCCTAGGTTTCTCGCTTATGGATAATGCATCAACTATTTTTTTAACTAAGGACAGAAATACAGGAACGGACATATCTTGAAAATTCATATTTCAATTTTGAATAACAAAATGTCAAGATGAATCAAAAAATCCAACCCAGCCTTTATTTAAAACAAACATACTCAATGAAAGTAAGTCTCTAATAATAATAATTTTGTCTCTAATAATATATCTAATGCATTATAGGCTTAATATCTTTATAATCATTACAGGCTTAATAACTAAGTTAATCTGAGTTGAACATTAACATGTGAAGCCAATTGGTCATTCCAGGGAGATAAGAAACAGCCCATGTCCATTTTGGAATGCACCCATTAGTGCCATCCACATCAGACTAATTTAGTTCCTTTTCCATCCATTCTGCCCAAATATTCCCTCTGATTCCTAACAAAACGACAGGCAAGGAAAATTCTGCCAAGTCAAACTATCACTGAATGTAAACCTTGCCGGGTGGGAGGGAGCTGGGTTTAAGTGGATGAAGTGAGGATAATAATATTTATATCATCTACCTCACTGAAATAAAAAGCCTGGAAGGGGGATAAAAACAGCCACCATTTGACAGATAAGGAAATACAGAGACATACAGAGGAAAAAACACAAACGCAGCCGTGGAGTGCTGGAAGCAGATAGGATGAGTCAGATTTGCAATCAAACACCATCACAGCAGATCAGCACGTCTGTGATTGTAGACACAACACTGTTTCTGCAAGTCTCACCCTGTGAGATGGAGTTAGGAGGGCTGTTGTGAGGGTCACAGGCTATGTGCCCAGAGTCAGTATAATTAAAAAATGCTCCAAACCCCAGCAGCACTGCCGTCATTCTCAGCATGACTTCCAGACACTGGAGCCAGAATATTGCAACAAACTCCAAGTTTTCAGAACAGGCTGTTTTTAGCGTTACTTCAAGATCATATTTCAAATCTTTCCTAACTGGTGATCGGAGTGGCTGGTCTAAGTATCTTCAATCCAAGCTTCCTATACACCCTTATAGATCAGAGCTGGTGGACAACTGGTTTTCTTGATCAAATCCTTTGTCCTGAGAATGTGAAACTGGACGCCGCTGATTGTGATCAATTGCTAAAGGGGGCACTTTCAACTATAAGGGAGATGTTGTGAGACAGCAGAGAAGGTTGATCAGTGGGGAAAATGAAAGAAGTCTGTAAACCAAAATGACTGTACATAGTGGGTGGGGGAAAGATGGAGAGACAGAACCAGCTGCTGTTTCAGTTTCTGCGTGCATTTTGGTTCTCCAAAGCTTCCCAACCTGAGATTTGTAAGTTATCCTTGCACCTTTCCAGCAAATCTTCTGCTCTTGATTAACCCAGGTGGAGTACATTTCTAATATTTGCAACCAACCAAGCCTGAGCTAAAACAGATGAGGGTTCTATTTTCAGATAATTGGACCCAAGAGGCTAGAGGCAAGCAAACAACCAACATGTTTGAAAAATGCAAAGAAATTTACATGCTCATTCTCAGAAGGATGTCCAATTTGCTCATGGAGAAGAACAGCAAAAAAACAAGGGAAGGCAGCAGCACCAAGCTAGCTCTGAATGGAACTGAGACTGACCTGATGACCTATATCCAATAATATGCAGTTTTTATTGGGGGGGGGAATGGAGAGTAGGGAATTCAATAATCTAGTTTCCAACAAAGCGAAAGAGATGATAACGCAGTGCATGAATTATAAGGCATTTAATCTAGAAGAATTTGCAGGGCTTGCAAGAAAGTCCACTGCTACTCATCATACTGCTTTCAGTCTTGGCTCTCTCAAGAGGAATGGGGAAGAGAGGAGTGTGTGTGTGTGTGTGTGTGTGTGTGTGCGTGCATGTGTGTGTGTGTGCGACACGCACACCTGTGTACAAATACTTATATATGATTGTTACAGGGAAAGTACTAACATTTGATTTCATGAATATTTCCACTTGGCTTCTCCAAAAATGACACAGTTTAATTAATTAACCTTTTTTGCATCAGACCTGGCAATATGCAGGGGTTACTCCTGGCTCTGCACTCAGGAATTACTCTTGGCAGTGCTCATGGGACCATATGGGATGCCGGGATTGAACCCGGGTTGGCTACGTGCAAGGCAAATGCCCTACCCACTGTGCTATCGCTCAGGCCCCTGACAGTTTTTAAAGGATGTTTTTGTTATTATTCTGAATACAATACTGTGGGTTTTAAAAATATATGACCGAAGGAAAAAGAGATATGATCTTATCTATGACAGTCATTCCAAGTATTCCATTCACTTGCCCCAACTTTCCTATATTCTTTCTATTCAATTTTACTTTCAGTAATTCTTACTATACAAATTTGCATCCCACTTTCATCATCTGTTGTTTTAATATAAGCCTGCATCAAGTTTCAAATCCCGGAAAAACATTTAAATGATTATACAGTTCCCTCAGATGCAAGTACCATCAAGTTATTAACACATTCCTCTACTTTTCGATGCTTCAGTGGTTTAATTTGTCACAATTATAAATAATAACTTAATGATAAACTTTTAGCATAAGTTATTTTTATGTCTATGTATTGAGTGTATCACAGATAATGATTTTTCTTAAGTGCTTTGTAGATAGTTACTTTTATTAGCAGTACATGAGATAGAGATGTGATTTGCAGTCAATCCTTTTAGGACGCATGTGTGTTTTTTTAACGACCTAGATTTAGATGTTAGGGGTTAAATTGAGATGTTAGATTAATCCCTATTAATTCCTTTCTGTCTGAAGACTTTGAGTTCTCAGTTACTCCCCTTACAATGCGAACTTCTTAAGTCATAACCTGGGGCGAGATCATCTTTTTTATGTGACAAAATCCAGAAACAGCAGAACAGTCCTACAGAAAAAAGATCTCAACCATCCTCACACTGCACCTACTCCCAATTCATCATAGTACTGATGGTTTCAACCCCTGGCCCAGACCTCCAAATCAGCCTCCCGGGGACAGGTGACCTACTTGCAGTTGAGGGTGCAGGGGGCTATCTTGATGACTCCCCACCTAAGGAAAGAAATATGGGGCTCTTTTGTTCTCCTATTTGGGATTTGCCCTGCTCACCTGCAAAGTCCTCTGGGCTCTTGTCCTAGATTCCAACAAAAAGTTCCGGCACTCCAAACTTAGTTTCGAACTTAATTCTGATTAGCAGGACCTCAAATTCAACTGAAACACCCATCTCCTATCTGTATTCAGTTGTATTCTTCATAGGAAATAGACAGGGTGTGGTAGACAAGAGTTAGATGTTCACTAAATGTCATCTTATACCTGGCCACAATACTGGAAAAATCTGACTTTTCCCTGTGATCATATGTTCAGATTCTGGTGAAGGAAGCTGAATGGAGATGACGCATGGCACTTTTTTAGGGCTGCTTCATAAAATACTATGGGGAATCCATTACTCTTCCTCTTCCAGTTGATAATTCATTGCTCTCTCTTCCTCTGTCTGCCTGTCAGAGCACACAAGGACTCAATGCTCTAGAAGATGATGAAGACACCAAAAAGGCAGAAAAAATCTGGGCCTTAAATAACAGTGGAGATTATATACCCACATACTCTCCAATATTTATTAACCGTTCTTCTTAGGTCATAAGTTATTGATATAGTTTTAATTGTGTCCGTTGTTTTACATATCAGATTATCTATTCGTGTAATTCCATATGGGAAGTCTATATAATAATAACAATACACAATGCATCAATAAGCACTTATACACTTGAATAGAAAATTATGAATATCTTCTCCTTATAGTCTTGACATAGCAAAACATAGTAACACATATCACTTGTTACTTGTCACTTGTCACCCTGTTGTTCATCGATTTGCTCGAGTGGACACCAGTAACGTCTCCATTTGTTGGGAATGATGTTCATTATTATTACTATTTTTGGCATAATGAATACACCATGGGTAGCTTGCCAGGCTCTTACATGGCTCTGGGTTCATCCCAGGGGGCCCAGTCTTTTTCTATGTCTGACCATCAACCATCCAGGGTCCATGGGGCAGAGCCCTAGGCGTAGACAAGCCTGTATCATGTCTGCCACCTGCTAACGCAGCTGGGCACCACAGCCACACCTGCAACACCTCAAGGGGCAGAATAACACATGTACACACACACAAAAAACATAATATATATATATACATACATACACACACACACACACACACACACACATATATATATATATATATATATACACATATATATTCCTCATGTGGAAGCAACCCATGGAACTGACCTCCCGATAAGGGGTTTGGCCAGCCCCTGGCCGAGTCCAACATTGTTCCAAGGGTTTGCTCTAATGGGCGGGGAGAGACCACACTGCCCGGACTCGGAGTGGAGTTTTGGGCCCTTCCCTTTCCTCTGCCTCCATGCCAGTTGCCCCAGAAGAGAGAGACCCACCCACGCCAGACTCAGCTAATTTGCAACCCTTGAAGAGATCCAAACCCATCCACTTAAGACCCACAGCTGCACTGCTCGGCCGGCCCCATGTGGGAGCAACACATGGAGCTGACCTCCTGGTAAGGGCTCGGCCAGCCCCTGGCCGAGTCCAACATTGCTCCAAGTGTTTGCTCTCATGGGAGAGGGAGAGACCACGCTGGCCGGACTTGGACTGGAATTATTAGAGAATGCTGATTTTAGGATAAGGTCCTTCCCAAGATCTTTCACATTTATACATTGTATACAGTTCTAGACAGGTTCTAACTGATACCAGTAAGCCTAGAAGAAGCCAGAAAAAACCACACATCATGCAGTCAGTCATTCTCAACATCCAGACTCCATAGTTCCTCAGAGCTCCATCCAAGAGAAAACCTGATCTTCCCCCTTTAAGTTTCATCAGTAAATGCTCGAGATGAGAGCTTTCTACTGAGACAATACCACCTACACAGCAAAGCCTGGCAAGCTACCTGTGTTTAATTTACTTGTTATGCCAAAAACTAGTAACAATTATGAACCTCAGTTCCATGACCTGAAGAATGGTTTCGAGTCTCCTCCTGTTCCTGGAGCAAGCAGATGCCCTTAGGTTACACTTGTTTGTGATGGAGATGTTACTAGTGCCCACTCGAGCAAAGCGATGAACAATGGGAAGACAGTGATACAGTGGTACAGTGGTACATACATACATATGTGTGTCTGTATTTTGATCAGTCAAGGATATGTCAGAGAATTTTAAGATCAAGGGTGAAAGAGTACTGCCTGATGCATTACATATTTCATGATTATATAAATATGGAGAGAGGTGATAAAGATAAAATATGGGCTACTGACTGGATCAAATGGAAAGCATAGTAAATTCTATTACAGCAACAATTTTATAGGTCATGTTTCTAATCAACATCCAATTCACTTAAAACGAAAATCACAAATTCTTAAATGTTAAATCTTATCCTTTATATCTGGACTTCAGATGAAACAGAAGATTCAAATGGAAATTATAAACTGCTTAAAAGTAATTAATGAAAAATGATGATTTCATGCATGTGGAAGAAGCTAAAGCACTTCTTAAAGTAAAGCTTTTCTTTGAATAAAGAGTTTCAACTTTACAAATTACAAATAAAACTAATAAATTAACAAAAATTAGGGAAGGATGTGGAATTCAGAATATTCAAGGGAAAATGTGTATCAATAAACCCATAGCCAGTTCTTTAAAAAAAGCATGTGCATATTTGCAAAAGAAGATAAAGCTAAAAGTATAATGTACAATACTAGAAAAGAGAAGACAATACAATCACTAATGAGAAGTGGTTAAATGCATTTCAAATTCAGAGAGTTCATTATATACAACTAACTCTATGGAAAGAAATTAAAAAAATCTAGACAAAGATTTTTCTAAGAAAAATATGATATTCTACTAAAATTGGAAAGCTGTAGAAGAGTTTAAGAAACTTATTTAAAAACTTATTATAAAAAGCACACAGGTTCACATTGTTTTGTAGTTGAATTAAAAAAAAATCTAACCATAAAAAGAGAATTCTAATGAGGTTCCAACTACTCCAGTCTTATAAAATAAAAAAAAATCCTATTCCTATAATGTATAAATATAATTTTAATACTAAAACATGATCAAATAAAAGAAAACCAGAAACATTACTGTATGGGAATGGAGAAACAGGATGGCGGGGAGGCGTAGGGCACCTCACACACTCGTAGAGGGTGTGATGATACACTGTTTTATGCGTGAATCCCTGCCATACCAATATTGTAAACCACAGGCCTAAAATTAAAAAAAAATAAAACCACAGAGCAATTTTACTTATGAATACAGATGGAAAATGTTTAAACAAATGGAATCAATCAGTGCAATCAAAATGATAAACCATGACTAAGCATAGATTATTCCAAGGATAGCTCACCATCAGCAAACATATCAAGACAATGTATTATAACTAGAAATTAATGGGAAAAGCCATATGGTTGAATGAATAGTTACTGAAGAGACAGCTGTTATTGGGCCACAGTGTTTATTTTCTCTTATGCTGATAACCAAAACCAAAATTTTCCTCTGGGAATACACCTGTTCTTTTTCTCTTAGCCAATGAGAATTGAATGGGACTTTACTTAGTTCAGGAGTGAAGCTTATGTCCTATGTATAAGCCAATCAGTGCATTATACTTCCTTGGTTATAATGATTCTCTGATCGAAGAGCAAGTTGATGGCTCTACCAATGTCCATGAGACATGACAGGTATTTTTCTGAGAGTCTTTGGAATATTTATCGCTTCCCCTTTCCTTGGATTTAAAGCTAACTGCCAAATGCTAAATGTTTTAGAGTTAAAGTAACCCAGAGGGAGATTTTTATAAGAGATACAAAATCCTAATGATGTACTTTTGAGCCCTTATGTGAATCTGGTCTCAAGTCAGCTTTATTCTGGGCCTTTTCAGTTTCTTTTTTGGTTAAGAAAATTTGAATTAAAAATGTCTGGCACTTGTCATAGAGGAAATTTTCCTTGACACACACACACACACACACACACACACACACACACACACACACATATATATATATATGTATATATATATATATATATATATATTACATAGTACATTTGATAAAATCCAGCAGATGTACTAATAAAATTTTAACTAAATAGAAGATATGGTTACTATCTAAATATAAAATAGGCTCTTTAACCCTAACCCTAACCCTACACTGGCACATGATAGGGTCAAATGGAAATGTTACTGGCACCCGCTCGAGCAAATTGATGATTAATGGGATGTCAAGTGATCAAGTGACTTTTTATAATAAAGGGCAAGATAGTAAAACCATTTTCTAAAAAATAGAGAACAATATTGCTAAGCTCACATCTTCATTTCTATTTAATATTGCTTTGGTGGTTTAAGTCAATACACTTGTCGATAAGTGAAATAATCCATAAGAAAAGTAGAAAAGAGAGGGCAAAACTCAATCTATCTTCAAATGATATGACAGTAAACTTAGAAATCTTGAGAGCCTTTGAGAACCTATTAGAATTTACACAGAATTTGCTTATTTGGCTAGAACTTAAAAACAAAAATCAATACTTATAATCAGAAACAAAAAATACTATGATAAATAAAATAAGTCATTAGAATAAATTTGATAGCAGTAGTTCTGGCAAAATATTTTAAAATAGCAAATAAACAGAAACATTCATAGAGACATAAAACCATATCCTGAACAAATGGAAATGCCATATGTATAAATTATAAAATCCCTATATCTAATCGTTACTCCTGGCTCTGTACTCAGGAATTACTCCTGGCGGTGGCAGGGTACCATATGGGATGCCAAGGATCGAACCCAGGTTGGCCACGTGCAAGGCAAACACCCTACCCGCTGTGCTTTCACTCCGGCCCCCACTAATCATTGATGTGCCATTCTTTCCAAACCAATACATTAACAAAGCATAATTTAATTTAAATTTTTTATGAATTCAATTCATAAAATTAATGACTAAGTTAGTTTCAAGTTTATGTGGAAGACTATAAGCCAAGTAACAAATAAATAGAAATTAGAAGTAATAAAGAATGTCCATCAAACAAAGGATTTTTTTTGGAAATGATAAGTAGAGTTGAAAAACATTGAATGTCTTCACAAAAGCTCAATAAATAGGTCTAGATTTAATGCACCTCAAGAAAAAACAATTCTGTTAATGATGACAGTAGTTTGTACAAACACTTAACAGTGAAATGCTGAAAACTTCCTCAGATCAGAAATAAGACAAAGATGACAACTTGCAGCAGTAATATTTAACATAGTACTGAAGTTCTAGCCTGAGAAGTTAGGCAAGAAAAATAAATAAAAGGCATCTAAATCAGAAATGAAGGAGGAAAACTGTCTTTGCCAATGACATGAATGTGTGTGTGTTTATGTAACTCTTAGACTTAAAAGAAGAACCTCAATCAACTTTTAGAAATATGAAGCCAAAAAGTTGGTTACAATTACAGGCACAAATAACTGGATAGGGAGGTTAAGAAATTTTTTCTATTTACAATGGCATAAAAATAATTAGTGGTAGTTTAACCAAATGGGTGGAAGAGCTGTTCACCAAAAGCAATAAGTCATTGGTGAAATAAATTGAATGAGGCACATATTAATGGGTATATATATATATGTATATATATGAGTTGGAAAACTTAATATTATCAAACTGTGCCTATAACAAAATAGCCCTACAGATTTAATGTAATCACAATCAAAATTTCAAAAGTGTTTTTCACTGCTATAGAACCGAGATCCTAAAGTTCATCCATGGAACCACAAAATAAAACACGAATAAATAAAGCAGTTCTGAAAGAGAAAAAAAAATGGATGTCAAATGATCTAATTTCAAGTTATAGTTTACAAGCTATAGTAATCAAAACAGCATGGTTGGGGGAAAGAAGCAAAAGATTAATGGAACAGAACAGAAAGCCCAAAAGATAAATCAATGCGTACAACATCAACTACGTTTTGACAAAGGTATCAAGATGACACAAGAGGGAAAGGATAGTATCTTCAATAGAACTTTAATATATTTATATCACTGTCTTCCCGTTCATCATCGATTTGCTCGAGCGGGCACCAGTAACATCTCCATATGGCCTGTCTCATGCAAGTAGAGCCCAAGGGCACCTGCTTGCTCCAGGAACATAAAGAGCCTCAAACCATTCCATCAGGTCATGGGAATGAGGTCTATAATTGTTACTGGTAATTGGCATATCAAATACGACATGCTCATATCTCACTTTATACACAAAAGGCAACTCAAAATGTATTAAATGTCTGAATGAAAGACCTCAATTCTTAGGGTAAAATAAGCTAGATAAGCTCTGTGATGTTGCTGTTGTGAATGATTTGAATTTGATCTCAAAGTAAAAAACAGTATAATAAACGTAATAATACATCAAACACAACTCTGTACAGTAAAGGAAACCAAACAAAAAATCAATAACTAAAAAGGGAATCTCCAGAATGTTGATATTAGTAATCCATATGTCTGATGACGGGTTAACAGTCAAAGTGCATATGTATTTTATGCAATTCAATTAAAAATATATTTTACTTAAAGATGTCTGTTTACCGTTAAAGACATTTCCACAATCAACTCAAAGAAAACTTATTCTATCAGCATCAAAATTATAAAACACATTAGAGAATCTTTAAAACATGTATATGCTACCCGCACGGCAGAGCCTGGCAAGCAACCCGTGTCATATTTGATATTTGATATGCCAGATACCAGTAACAATTATAGACCTCATTCCCATGACCTGATGGAATGGTTTGAGGCTCTTTATGTTCCTGGAGCAAGCAGGTGCCCTTGGGCTCTACTTGCATGAGACAGGTCATATGGAGATGTTACTGGTGCCCGCTCGAGCAAATAGACGATGAACGGGAAGACAGTGATATAATGGTCTTGCCAATATAATTAACCCCTCATTTAGGTAGAAAGCTAGATCCTCTTTGAAAAATCTTGCATGTATTTTTTCCTTTTAAGATAAAATTGTGTTGGTTATATAGGGTAACCAGAGAGTTGAATCTGGTACTATGCTAATTCATTTTGTAATATAATAATTAAATTATAGGGGGTGTGATAAGTTATTGAGTCATTAAATATAAACTGTTGTATTAAGGTGGAACTACAATATTATACTAACAATCAGGAAAATCAGTTTGCAATTTTCTTATGTCATGAAAGTACTCCTATGTTTCTGAAAGGCAAAATATCTGACGTTGGAAGCTATTTCCAGTAATTCACAGCTTCGTTCTGTCTTGTTTGCTGGCTTTGTGTCAAAAATAATGTTAAATATAAGATAATTAAAGCTAATGTCCAAATGTAGACTTCTCTATGTTTTTGTAAGTACATATTTTTATTTGTATTATTTTACTTTCCTTTTGGAACCAGATACCGATGGGATCAAGATGTACTACTGACTCTGTGCTCAGGGTTCACTATGACAGGTCTCAGGGGACCATATACGGTGCTGGGGATTGAACCTGGGTCAGCTATGTGCAAGGCAAGCACCTCACCTACTGAACCACATCTCTGACCTTGTAACTAAAGTTCTATGGGAACACAGACAAACATATTTGATACCTATTTGTCCATGGCTACTTTTATGCTACCTTCTTGGGTTGAAAGAAAATTTTGTTTAGTTCTGAAAACAGAGGAAAGTACACTCAATAAGGTTAGGGGGAAAAATAGGATCAGACAAAGGAAAACAGTTCGGGAAAATATTTTAATGAAAACTCTAACCAAAATCTTATTCTAAGAAAAAATCTGAATGATTTGTTCCAGAAATTTAGAAAAGAGCAACAACTATTATGTTTTATATAAAAATGTAGGGTACTGCCCAAACTGCCTATTTTATTATCCCATTATATATAGAAAGTGAAAATTGACTATTAAAGTCTTTATAGAAAACAAAATAACACATTAAAAGAAGGAAGAAAAATTATAATTAAGGAAAAGATAGATTTAAACACATTTATGCTTATTATTGAGTTTTCTAGAAGGCAAACAAATTAGAATAGGTGAAACAATTGATAATAAAGTCAATAAAAGATTAAAATGTAATACATACAAAATATTCCAATAGCAGGACTACATAAAAAAACAAGGAAGAAGAAAATGAAAGTATATGACAAGGATCTGACTAGGACTGAGATATGGCTACTGGAAATGTAGAATGCTAAATCCACTCTGGAAAACACAGGAGTTGTTTCTTAGAAAGTTAAATGAC
The DNA here is from genome assembly GCA_021461705.1 of Cryptotis parvus. Taxonomy (NCBI): domain Eukaryota; kingdom Metazoa; phylum Chordata; class Mammalia; order Eulipotyphla; family Soricidae; genus Cryptotis; species Cryptotis parvus. The sequence continues at coordinate 148,906 of JAJIBD010020980.1, forward strand.
AACCTGTTGCAGGACACCTAAAAGCCTAGGCCTCTGCATCTACCCTGGATTGCCTCCCTGCAGGTCACTTCATAGATAGGGGTAGTCTGAATGTGGCAGTCATATCTGACCATGTATTCTGTACTGGCTGGTATAAATATTCTCTCATGCTACCACAATCATCGTGGGACTAACTAGATCTTACCAGCATATTTGCCTGGCCACGTTGGATCTCTAAGTAATTAGACCAGAGAGAAATGCTGTTTGCCTCCAAGCAAACAAGCATGGCTCCCTGATATACTAAAAGGCAACTAAAATACAAAACTACCGTGAAGTAGAAGAGACTTGTGAAGGCTTGGAGAAATATTTAACTGGCATTAGTATTAGTCTTTGGTACAGAGACATGCCATCTCAGAAACCCCCTTCTCTACCCTATAAAGGCATTTCCAGGCAGATCTTGGCTCAAAACATTAGCATATAAAAGGGCCTAGGTGAGGTGCAGGGGAGGGATTACCTAAGGGCATTTGACCCTCCCTGCTTTCCATAACAGTGGGAGGGAGGTCTGAGTTGCAGGGGGTATAATACTAGCCTGCTTCCTCTCTCATGCTCTTCTTCTTTTTGGGCTCTCTGTGAGCTCGCACCCTTCTTGGGAGTCTTGTCTTCTCCTTTTACAGGGCCTTAACACTTGGTGGCCGCCATCTTGGCCTACACATGTCTTGGGTTCTAGCTGGGAATCCTAAGCACAGGGTTTTTACTTTTGCTGATTTGTATGCCTGAACCTGTGATAAGTAAAGCCTTTTAAAACTGCATCGGATTCCTGAGTCTTTATCCATTCCCGGCCCGCGGAGGTAGAAAGGAACTCACTTCCCAGCACTGTTGGGGATTCCAGCGGAGTTCCCGGCAACAACCAATTGGTTGAATAAAAATCCAATCCTCGACATTACCCAAAAGAAATAAAAATGTCTATTATGTGCTTTGTATGTATATTTTAATGACAGTAGACAAACCAAAAGGAGCCTAAATGTCCATCCATGAAATGGATATTTCTAGTATATTCATATGATAGAATGCTATTCAGCAAAATGAAAACTAATCTACTAAATATTCTGGTGATAAAGTTATAATTATATTTATATTATATTGTTGATATTAAATATACCTACATTTATATTAAATACATTTTACTTATATAAATACAAATATATATTATTTATAATATAGCACATATTTATATCACTATATTATATTAATATATTACATAGGCATACATAAATCATTGAGTTGTTTAATCTTAAATTGTTTAACTTAAACTACTAGTTAAATGATAAGTCTCAGGGCTTACTCCTGGCTCTGTGCTCAGCTATAGCTCCCGGCAGTGCTCAAAGAATACTACGTGGTGCTGAGAATCAAACCACGGCCAGCTTTGTGCAAGGTAAATGCCTCAAGCTCTCAATTGGTAACTTTTATTATCCAAAGATATTATTTCTAAGAACACATAAAACCTTTCAACAGGCATAAAAGATAAAAGACAAATAATCATGGGCAAAGGTAACTTAAAAACTATCACACATTATTTTTCCCATCCTGCATTATTCTATTTAAAACCCCGAATGAGTTTCCAAGAAATCAGAAACAAACATATTTAATTAAAAAATGGAAAATCAAATAAGATCAATAATCATAAACTAAATTATAAAGAAACATCCAAGTGACTTGTGTCTCCCTCTTTTTACCCACTCAAAGTCCCACAAGACCTAGTTAGAAGAGAGGATACTTTCAATACTAAGAAATTAAAAGTTTTATGTCAATAAAATGGTAGTAGGACACAAAAAGAGGAAAATAATTCAAGAATCTGTGCTTGAGAGCTGAAGAGGTAGCTCAATGTACTTTCCACTTGCTTTTCACGCTAGAGGCCTGTGTCTCTGATTCATAACACTACCTGATCTCCCATCACAGAGCCAAGAGTAGTCCTCAAGCACTGCTTAGGTATGCCCCCCCAAGACTACTCATTTTTTTCCCAAATGATGACTAAACAATATATTACTCAATAAAGGAGTCAAGGATGAAATCAAAGGAAAAATGGAAAATTAACTAGAATCAAGAGAAAATGAAGACATCAGCTATCAGAACCTATGGGAGGTAGCAAAAGCAATCTAAGAGGGAAGTTTATAGAGCACAGACCTGTATCATAAAACAAAATCATTTCCAATAAAAGCAATTTTGCCTTACACTTAAAGGAACATGAGAAAAGAACAAATGAATCCAAAACACTCTCAGAGGAAGGAAATAATAAAAATAGGAGGGGAAATAAAGGACTCAGAAATCAAATAGACAATACATACGACTAATGATACATGAGTAAGACTGTGCAATGCCTAGTAAAGTAAGTCAGAATAAACTAGACAAATACCGAATGCCTTTACTCATGTGTGGTTTATAAATAAACAAGACAAAGGAACAGACCAAAGTAAACCAAAGTTGAGCCTTAGACTGAGCGCAGAACTCAGTTTTAAGAGAGGCAGAGAGTGGAGGGAGTGAAATAAATTAATCTGGGCCTATAGAGAGTGGAAGAGGGATTCCAACACTTTGGTGGTATCTCTTCTGACCACTTACTTTTGAAAGAGGTGAGAAAACAATCCTGGAACTTCTACAATATATTTTTGATTAAAAAATCCCTGAGCATAGCCAGGTGAGGCTCCCATAACAGATTAAAAATATTCCAAATGTTTGGGATCAGAGAGATAGTACAGTGGCTAAGTAAGTGACCTTGTACATAGATAACCTAGATTAGATCCCCTGTTCCACAACATATGGTCCCTAAGTTGCAACAGGCGTGATCCCTGAGTACAGAGCCAAGAGTATGCCTGTGTGAAACCAGGTATGGCCAATAATAAATATATAAACAAGTAAATAAATAAAATAAAACTCCAAATAAAATAAATTAGAAGAAAAGAGAATTTACAACATTTTTTTTTCTTACTCCTGACTGTACATAGGGATCACTCTGGCACACTAAGGGATCTTGGGGAGTGCTAGGGATGGAACCCTGGTTGGCTCTGTGCGTGGCAAGGCCCTACTTGCTGTACCATTGCTCTGGTCAAAGAAATACAATTTTCAAGAGAGGCAAAGAATTTCTGTTTCTAAGGTTGTATTTCTCAACCTGTGGCAATATGGCACCCTTTGGGGCCACAATATATTCCATGGGAGCCACAGGGGGAAATTGTGCAAATGAAAGCTATCTCCTATCTATCTCTATTTGACCAATAGAACAGTAGTGGCAAAGGAAGGCAACGGGGTTGAGAAATACTGTTCTAATCAGTCTAATAGTATAAAACTTTACAAGAGGTACTTAAAAAAATTTATCCCTAGACCAAAATTAGTTATAACTAAAAGTAGTTATAACTAAGCTGTGCACAAGACAGCTTATCCATTTTACTGTTCCTTTGTCCCTGGGACGCTAAAATCTTTAAAAAGTAATATTGGCAACCTAGTGGTATACATCACAACCATTCTATATTATGATGAATTTAGATTTACTTTGGTTGCACAAGATGAGTGAACTTTACAAAATTTGCCTCCTTTCATTATCACATTAAGAGACCAACAGTAAGATCATCTGATCACTTCTAATTTCATATCTTGACATGTTTTATAGGATACCACACCATCCATCCCACATTAAATCTGAATTTCAGTTAAATGGCACCTACAGAGAGTAGCTTTCTCAGATTACAGCCCTGGTAATTCACTTTCCCTCCAGTTTAGCACCATCACTCTCCAGGAGGGTGGTGACTTTGTTTACTGCCTACAGGAGTGCCTGGCACTGCTCAATAAATACTTTTTGCATGAATGTCAATAGCTTCCTACAAGGCTTTTTAAAGAAATTCAACATTCATTCCTGATAAAAGTCTTGGTAAAATGGAAATAAATGGCCACATTTTAACATGATAAAAGGGAAAGATATCTCATATCCAAATCTTGCTTCATATTTAATGTTAAAATACTCTAAGCATCTCCATTAGAGTCAGACCAAGACTAGACCGTCCCTCTATTTCAGACATAATTGCCACAGCAATTAAAAAAGAAGTTGAAATAAAAAGCATGCCTATTGTTAAAAATAGAAGTGAAAATGATTATTATTTTCAAGTCAGTATGGGGAATAAGCTGAAAACATTAGAAGAAGATAGAAAAAGTTTCTAAGGTGGCGCTTGGTTACAAAATTAATATAAAAAGCTAATATATTCACAACATACAATACACAGAAAATGTTATAGAAGTAATGATCAATTTGAAAATGTAATGCAATAAAAAAAATCCTATATGTGAAAATCCTTGGGGAAAAATATCTAGAAACAACTTACACATCAGTGTGAAGAAGACTCTACACAACAACGTTGTGAAATTTTAATCAGAAATATGAAAGATTTTATGGAGTCACAGTTTTATATTGGATAAGAAATTCAATAATGCAAAACTTGTAATTATTGCAACATTAATATGTAAATTCACGTAGCTACAATGCAAATCCAATAGGATTTACATTGCAACTCTACCACTTAATCTGAAAAAACAAACAGATGAGACTATCCAGGATATTTTTGACAAGGATAAGGAAATATTGGTCTATGGGTTATCACTAGCATGCTATATAATTCAAAGTCAAAACCATATAACAGAGTAGAAAATCCCAACAAAGAGCACAGCAGAATAGATTTCAAATATAGTCTTCTATTTGTAAATAAAATAAAAATTAAATGTAAAAGGAAAATAGTAGAGGTTAGCAGATAAATGGCTGGACATTAACTTCATATTCCATCTGTGCCTCTCTGGAAAGATAAGGTAACAGTGATAACAATATATCACATATAATAATGTAACATGTATGTTAAATGCTGCCATGTTTGACATTTGGCGTTTAGCAAATGCTCAATACTTGTTAGTATACACACATCCATAAATTTTTGAGTTTGTAGAGAAAAGGTATTTGATTAATGCCATTAAGACAGATATATTGGACAAACTGCTTAAGTCATAGTAATCTCTAACACTTGAGGTAATTCGTTGTCACCATTATTCATAACAGAACACATTATAAAGACATAAGGTTGAAAATGTGGGAAATGCATACCATGCTGTACTCTGCAGGCAATGAAAATGGACACAAGAGATCTTTACAAAATGATATGGAGACATATGCTCAAGATATCGCTAGTAAAACATAATCCAATTGTAGTGTGGCATGTAAAATTACGTCCATGAATGTCAATGTCTTCTCTTCCTCATGCAGATTCAGTAGTGACCACAGATATGATTATGGGAATATTGGAGCAATCATCCCCTTTGGAACACTTGCAGGTGTTGTTATGTTAAGGATTTCAAGAAAATATGGATTCCAGTGGGCACTAAATCTACTACAGGAATCCTCACAGAGGTACAGATAATATCCTGCCAGGAGGCATTTAAGGAAGGGGCAGAACTTGGAGTCAGGCATCTGCAAGTCAAGAAATGTCAGAATAGAGGCAGCCACCAAAAACTAGGTGCATTGTTGGTGGGAATGTCGACTGACACATCCTTTTGGAAAACAATATGGATATTCCTCCCAAAACTAGAAATTGAGCTCCCATTTGACCTAGGCATACCACTCCTGGGAAGCCAAAAGCACACAGTAGAAACACCATCTGCACTTGTATTTTCATAGCAGCACTATTCACACTAGCCAGATCTGGAAACAACCAGATTGCCCGAAAACAGATGACTGGATAAAGAAACTTTGGTACATCTACACAATGGAATACTATGCAGCTGTTACTAAAAATGAAGTTATGAAATATGCCTGTAAATGGATGGACATGAAGAGGATCATGCTGAGTGAAAGTAGCCAGAAGGAAAAGGACAGATATAGAATGACTGCATTTATTTGCACGGTGTATACACACATATGTATGTATGTATGTATGTATGTATGTATGTATGCATGTATGTATGTATGTATAATGACACCAATATCCAAAGCTAAGTAAAACAAACATGGATTAGGAGGTTTTATCAATTGGTGGAATCAACCACAAGAGTGTGAGAATTAGAGGTTAGGTAAGACAGAGAAGGGAACAGTGTGCTAATAATTGTTGGAGATGATAATACCAGCCTAGTACTGAGCATTGAATATCAGCAAAGGGATACACACAATAACCTCTAATTGTATGTATTGCAAGACACAATATGTAAAAAGAAGGAAGAGAGAGAGAGAGAGAGGGAGGGAATTGAGGACATTGGTGGTGGAAAATGGAAACTGGTGGAGGGATGGGTGCTGGAATACTGCATGACTGAAAACCAAACAAAGGTGTTTACCTTTGTAATTGTATATTCCATGATGGTATAATAAAACATTAAAACAAAACAAAAAAAACTAGGTGCAGATTCTCTCTCAGAGCTTCTAGAAGGAACTAACCTTATCATAGGCCACGACTTTGGACTTCAGAGCTCTGTGACTGTGTGGGAATAAATCTCCATAGTTTTTAAGCTAGCAAGTGTGTGATAATTTGTTACAAAAGCTATGGAGAGCTAATACATTTTCTGACCTCTTCAAATTCCAATATTTATCTTAGAAAATTTCCTCTCATTATCACATTCTATTCCTCAGCCCCTCCCCCTGCCCCAGGACTCACCAGTCTCCTATTTGCTGCCCTGAAGTCAAACAGAAGAAATTGCTAGCAACCTGACCCTATGCATAATTCATGGCTGGTGCTGGCTGTATCTGCTTTGTCAGCTTTTGATCCGCTGGTTATAGAGATAATAGTGTTATCTGTATTGGAGTAACAGTGTCCAATAATAGAGAAATGGGTAAGTAAATTAGGGTCTTTCAACTTGATGGAATATCATATAGTCACTGAATAAGATAATGATAAAGACTAGCAACATGGAAAAAAGGGTTTTGACATAACTAAGTGGGAATAGTATGTGAGCAGATCATATCTACAATTTAATAGTAACTATGAAAAAATACTTCCTACATGTGGGCAAGGCTTCAACAGATGGATTTTAGGGAAATTGTAGTTATGACTTTTAGGGAGGTTGTTTTTCTTTAATTAAGACTGAGAGGAGACAAAATGGGGCCCGGGCATAATGCTGATTGCCTAACAGTGAAACAGACAGCAAAAGAGTCCCCAGAGCCTACAGTAACTTCAGGGTGTCATGAAAACTGAAAGATAAAGGGACATCACATTTCTCCCAGAAGGGTTTATGTCTGGGAGCCCCTCAGACTGTGTCTTGAGAAACTAGGTATTTCAGTTACTTGATCACTTGACATCCTGTTATTCATCAATTTGCTCGAGCGGGTGCCAGTAACATTTCTATTTGTCCCTGTTATGTGCCAGTGTAGCCCAATGGCATCTGCTTGCTCCAGGAATACCTAAAACCATTCAGGGTTTTGACAAAGAAATCTGACCATCTTATAGGTAGGTGGCCACGTGATCTTTTGATGTCCCATGGGATCCGGTCAGTAATGTCTCTAGTCTAGAGTTTGTCTCCAAGTCGCATTACATACCCAGCCCATCTGAATTTCTAGATGCCCCTAATTTTGAGAAAAGAAGGTGAAGGACAGTGCCTTTTAACCCCTATCCCCTACCTTGAGAGGTGCAGGTCAAATCAAATAACCTATCTTAGCTTAGTCTTGGGCAATCTCCGGGTCAGGACTATTCCTCTGTGTAATTTCAGAAGAAAGTCTTTGGTTTGTCTTGTGTGGGTGTAGACATGAGTTGCGCAGATGCACTTTGTCCCAGAAAGTCGCAAGAGACTCAGAGACATGAATCCTGACCTGTTCTGGTCCAGCACCTCCAACACCTGGGCCAGGGGCAGAGCTCCAGGGAGGGGGGAATAAGGCCGGGCAGCCAGGGACTTAAGCCATTGCATCTTGCAATGTCCAGGGAGGCCTCCAATGGAACAGCTAGTAAGGCAAGGATGTAAAAGTCCACAAGTGGGTTGAGGAATGAATGGGAGAGAAATTCAATCAGTTCAATGAGTGTGTATGAGATTCCCAGGGTTGTTATACAAATGATCATTACAGGGCTTCAAACAACAAATTCTCCGACTTACCACATCTATTAAAATCAAGATGTGGGCTAGTGTCTGCTCTGAGGTTTTTACAGACCTCCTTACCTCCTTCTAGCTGCTGGTAATTGACAACCATCCTTGGTGTTCCTTGACTTATCAACATAGTGTCCAGCCTTATCTTAGGGATAGAGACTCTGTTTACACGAGTCATCCTGAACAGGATTGGCAGAACACTAGATGAAGGACAACCATGTGAGCAAGCAGGCTTCCAGAAAGGATTCAGCACAATCGACCATATCCACACAGTAACCAAGCTCATCGAGGTTTGTAGGGGAGTACAAGATGCCGCTCTGTCTCACGCTCATTGATTTACAGAAAGCCTTTGATTCTGTGGAAACTGAAGCAGTCATCGAAGCCCTAGCCAAACAGGGTATTCAAACCCAATACGTCAAGATCCTTCGTGAGCTACATTACGGATTCACCACCAGGATCTCACCATTCTACAAAGACGTGATCATTAATGTGAAAAAGAGGGGTTCGATAGGGTGATACCATTTCACCAAAACTCTTCAATGCCACCCTCGAGAACATCATGTGATAATTAGAATGGGAAGGAATGGGAGTGAAGATAGATGGTTGGCAACTACACCACCTCCGCTTCGCTGATGACATCGCTCTAATAACAACAAACATTAGCCAAGCGGCACAAATGCTGGCTGACTTCCGACCGAGAATGTGGAAAGATAGGTCTACAGCTGAATCTAAAAGAAAACAATGTTCATGAAGAATGAACTAGTTCCTGAGGCCCCTTTCACTCTCAATGGAACAAACATCTCTGAATGCAGCAGTTATGTGTACCTAGGTCGAGAAGTCAACATGATGAACGACCTAAAACCTGAGCTGCGCAGGAGGAAGAGAGCGGCATGGAATGCCTTCAAAGGCATCGAAGAAATAGCTAAAAGGACAAAGAACCTCCGGCTCCGGGCACATCTCTTTGACTCCACCATTCTCCCTGCATTAACATACGCCTCAGAGACCTGGGCCCTACGAAAGCAGGATGAGAATGCTATTAGGGTCTCCCAGAGAGGCATCGAAAGAGCTATGCTTGGAATATCATGCCTCACTCAAGTGAGAGAAGGAATCCGGAGTTCTGACCTCCGTCGCTATTCCAGAATCAGGGATGCTGTCTCATTTGCCAAGGCATCGAAAATCAGATGGGTTGGACATGTAATGCGATTTGGAGACAACCGCTGGACTACAGCCATTACCGACTGGATCCCACAGGATGTCAAAAGATCACGTGGCCGCCCACCTACAAGATGGTCTGACTTCCTTGTAAAGACACTGAAGGAACGGTTTGAGGCTCTTCGTATTCCTGAATCAACCAGATGCCATTGGGCTACATTGGCATGTGATAGGGTCCAATGGAAATGTTACTGGCTCCCGCCGAGCAAATCGATGAATAACGGGATTCAAGTGATCAAGAGATCAAGTGAAGAGACTCTGGCTGTCTCCCTCACTGTGACTGTCTTTTGTCCAAATGTCCCTTTACTTGAAAGAGTGTATCACTGGACTAGGCCCCTCTTGAATCCAGTTTGACCTGAACTTTATTGCCTCCACTAAGATCCTATTTCCAAATAAACTCACATGTATGGTTACTGAAGGTGAGAATTTTAAGACACCCTTTTGGAGGGATGCAATTCAACCTAACAGAGAGTAATCTTTCCTGGACATTTTGAGTGTAATATATAAAGAAAATTGCAGGAAAATAAAAATACAAAATAACACAAAATAGGAAGACAAGCTAATAGCTACAGTGTTTTAAAAAGCTCATTTATATTTTGAAGCAGACCTTAGCTCCTGCCCAACACTCTCCAAATGGATGAATAATATGGAGGTGAGGAAAGCCTGACATGTATTGATCGCCTACAATGTTTCAAGAGTTCTCACTCATAAACTCATTTTATTCTCTCAGTGATATAGAGCAGGCGTTTGCTGTACAAATGAGGAAGCTGAAATTTGGCTATTGAGCACTTGAAATGTAATAAATACAGATTGAACCACATTCCTAAGTGGGAGAAAAACAAAAGCACTGCCTTTCCAGCACAAAGAAAGGCATGTCACGATCTCCCAATACTTTTCTTCAGGTGAGTTGCTTGTCAGAACAATAACATTCTGGGTATGTTGGGTTTAAGTAAAACAGACTCTTAAATAAATTCCACTCATTTCTTTTTCATGTTCTTCATGTGGTTAGTGGAAAAGTTAACCGTATGCCCATAGCTCATACAGTATTTCTATCAACAGGGACGGATCTAGATATAGCTGCATATCAGGTATAGGGCTGCACGTCACCGATCCTAACCCCTTCCCCCCAGGGCCATGTACCCACAGGGAAAAGCTCATTCAAAAAATGGCATTTGGCCACTAAAATAGAAACAGCTGCCAGACGCAGAATGGGAGAGTCCCAGCTAGCAGCCAGGAATGAGGAGTCAGGTTTGGAACCCACACATGGGAAGTAAGAAGAAGGTGGCCATCCGCTGGTCCTCAGGATGCAAGTTCATGTCAGCTTGAACAGAAAGGTGCTGACCTCAGTGGTGAAGCAGAGATCTGGGCTGCATCATCTAGAACATTCCATGTGGAAACACAGAGCTGACTGCCCTGATGGAGAGCGGGCACTGCCAGTCTGGGTTAGGCAAATTCGCCCCCACTTCCTGCCCCCCCGTGGTGGCATGGGGGTAGGGTCCTGGGGTAGGCAGAGGCAGAGGCCACTAAAAGCTCAAATTCTTCTTGTGCCTTTGAAAATGTTCACAAGCCTCACTCAGGTAGCCACTGCTCAACCCCAGCTCTCAGAGAAGAGTGCTCTGTGCACTCCGCTAGATCCTTGCTGTCACGTATGCCAGCAAGTTACAAGTGTTCAATTAACACTAAAAGTGTACAGGCACAAATGAACAGATACGCTGGACTTCCCCAGGGTTAGGGAGAGCCTGTGGTGCTCTAAGTAAAGTTGCTTTTCCCTAAGACTCTACGCACCACATACAGTACACAGGACTGTAGGGGGACCATACTGTGCGTATTCACCATACTGTGTGCACGGACTGCAGGGGGCCATGCTGTGCATACTCACCACTCTGTGTACACGGACTGCAGGGGGCCATGCTGTGCATACTCACCACTCTGTGTACACGGGACTGCAGGGGGCCATGCTGTGCATACTCACCACTCTGTGTACACGAGACTGCAGGGGGCATGCTGTGCGTACTCACCACTCTGTGTACACTGGACTGCAGGGGGCCATGCTGTGCGTACTCACCACTCTGTGTACACTGGACTGCAGGGGGCCATGCTGTGCGTACTCACCACTCTGTGTACACGGGACTGAAGGGGGCCATGCTGTGTGTACTCACCACTCTGTACACAGGACTGCAGGGGGCATGCTGTGTGTACTCACCACTCTGTGTACACGGGACTGCAGGGGGCCATGCTGTGTGTACTCACTACTCTGTGTACACAGGCCTGCAGGGGGCAATGCTGTGCGTGCTCACCACTCTGTGTACACAGGCCTGCAGGGGGCATGCTGTGTGTACTCACCACTCTGTGTACATGGGACTGCAGGGGGCCATGCTGTGTGTACTCACCACTCTGTATACACAGGCCTGCAGGGGGCAATGCTGTGCGTGCTCACCACTCTGTGTACACGGGACCGCAGGGGGCCATGCTGTGCGTATTACCACTCTGAGTACGGGACTGCATGGGGCCATGCTGTGTGTACTCACCACTCTGTGTACACAGGCCTGCAGGGGGCATGCTGTGTGTACTCACCACTCTGAGTACATGGGACTGCAGGGGGCCATGCTGTGTGGGCTCACTACACTGTGTACACGGAACTGCAGGGGGCATGCTCTTCCTATTCTCACTTTACCCACACACACAAGTGCCCACTGCCAGCATGCAACAGAGCCAGGCGCTGCCTGTTCACCAGGCGTGGCATCAGGTTCCAACCTAGCTGCACCTGCACATTCTTTGCCTGAGCAAAAGAAAAACTCAGCAATGTATGCCTCTGTGCCCACGGGCAGCAGCAAACGGATTCATGGGTGAAGCACGTATCTACGTTGGTGCCCCCTATTGTAGTCTCTGTTGGCTTGCATGTTAAAATAACACTAAGATCCTAGAATCGGAGACCCCCCCCCTTTGATACTCTTTCTCCCAGTCCCTCCCCGTCTAATTCTGTTTCTAGCAGCAGAGGGTCAACAGAGAAGAGCAGGAGATGGCGACTGGGATGTAGTGAGGGGTGCAGGTGGCATGTTGACAACGAAGAGTTTGTCTTCTGCCTCTCAAGGGGAAGGACCTTAAGCTCTGGTCAGAATGGAACAAAACTCTAGCTGCCCCTGTTCCTCCCCTCCAAACACACACACGCACAACACACACACACGCACACACACACACACACCACATGGAGCACATGCAGCTCTCTGTGGCAGTGGTCCAGCAAATTTCACTGAGTTTCTGACCTCTGTGATGGAGGGGCTCCCCTCCGTCTGCAGCACCCAAAGGGGAAGAAGCAGCTGCAGATATGCTGATTGCAGAGGGCTGCAGGTGGGAAGGGAGAGCTGAGCTGTCCACAGCGACTATGAGTGAGGTCTGCAGGGCCACACCTCCGAAGCCTGGAACACACTGATTCGCTGTGAAATGAATTATGTCCACCACACAGAAAAGAAGGTATGCTTGTGTTCTGATATCTCACACCTGTGAATCTTATTTGCAAATGAGATCATGACACACTTAGTTTAGATGCAGTCATTCAGGTAGACCCCAGTCTGCAAACCTGTTGGTCTTATGGAATGAGAGAAGTCACAGAGAGGCCACTTGAGGACAGGACAGAGGTGGGAACACTGCAGCTCCCAACTGAGGGGGGCCCAGGCTGATGGTCAACACCAGAGATGAAGAAAAAGGGACCCAGAGAAGACCATCCTCTAGGGACTTTGGGGAACAGACCACCCTGTCTACCTCTTGGCTTCGGAATTATAGCCTCTAGAACTGTGAGCAGACATGCTTCTTTTGTTGAAAGCTACTTAGTTTGTAGTACTTTGTAATGGCAGCCTTGGAAAGGAATCAAGTTGTAGTGGATGACCTTGTATGGGTTGTCGTAGCTATTACTCTTGACTTGATTGCTACATGCCTAAGTTTGATGACTTAAGTGACTTAATTTGACCATCTAGCTATCATCACAGAAGTCTGGGTCACCATGATCAAGAAAGCTAAGCTAGTTTCCACTGAGATAAGTTTGTGAACTCTTGGCTTCATTCTGGGCCCATTTGCAAAGCAGATACTTTTGTTCTGAAGACAAGAACAATAAAATCCAAGAAGCAAAAGAGAGAGACAGAAAAAAGAAGGGAGACAGAGAAAGAGAGGTAAAGAGAGAGTAAGTGAAAAGACAAGTCAGATTAAAAATAAAAGCCTGTCAGAGAGAGAGGGACAAACAGAATGACTGCATTCATTTGTGGAAAATAAAAAAGAAAACATATTAAGAAACTTATATCCCCCCAATAGAAACGAGGGCCTAAGAGAGCTCGTCCATGGCTGGAAGACTGCCATGAATGGGGAAAGGTGGGCAGTCAGGACAGAGAAGGGCCCACCATGACAATGATAGCTGGAAATGATCACTCTGGACAAGAACTGAGTGAAGAAATAAGGAAAGTGCTGACATGCCAAACTTTTTGGTATTGTATTGCAATACCGAAATGCCTAAAATATTGCAAACCATTATGCCTAAAATAAAAGAGAGACATAGAGAGGCCAGGGAGTTTTGGTGCAAAGGAAACTGGAGACACGTGTTGGGAAATGTGCACTGGCAAAGGGACAGATGTTGGAGCATGATAAGTACTGAAACTCAATGGAGAGCGACCTTTGTAACTGTATCTCACTGTGATTCAATTAAACAAACAAACCAAGACTAAAGAGCTAAAGGAAAGCAGGATTGCCCCTCTTGTGAGTTCTCCTTGGCCAAGATCGCTGGTACTGCCCTGGTCCTTTCCTTCTTCCCCCACCAGGGAAATGTCTAGTTGAGGCTGGCTGGTACCATGCGTGAACCAGTGGACACAGTAACTGATGTCACGGGCACTGTGGAGTCCCTCCCTAGGCCTACCTTGGGAAAGGGCATTAGCTTGGGCTGTCTACAAAGAAGGGTGTGACCCCTAAACTCCCAGCAGCTCCAAGTTGTAACCAGAATCAACCTGATTTGTGCCCAGGTGACCAGACCATGTATGTGGTCATTTGGGAAAACAATGTCTGGAATAAATATCCAGAGGTTGACCAGTCAAAGTGGAGAGAGGCCCTGGCTAAAATTTGAAGTGCTTGAGGGGTACTCCTGAATGGGGCTTAGACAAAGCAGTTCCCTACCTGAGGGCTTGACTGAGCCTGAATGGCCCACTTAAAGCTGGGTGACAAGGAGCTCAGATGGTCAATTTTGGGGTACCCAGTGTTGCCTGTATTTTCTGGTTCTCTTTAGAGACAGGGCAACCCCTTCATAGATAAATCCTCCAAAACGAATCATGAGCAGGCATGCCATTTTCTGTAGCCTGCCTCTCCTCTTCTGAGACAGCGCGTGAGCTGCCCCCCCCAAAAGCCGCCCCCCTGCCACATACTTGCTACTTTGCCGAGGAGTTGCCTCACGCAATGAACTGAGCGGTGGATCCACCTGGAACTGTGGCTGGGCCCTGAGTCCAGAGAATAGTCTTTGCAGATGTTCACTATAATAGAGAACACCTGACACTGGATTTCGGGCTAAACTCACAAACAACCCAACAAGACGTGCTTTTAAAAAGATAAAATCATGAAATCTGCCTATAAATGGATGGGCATGGAGAGTATCATGCTGAGCGAAATTAGACAGAAGGAAAAGGGCAAGTATAGAATCATTTCACTCTGGCTCTGTACTCAGGGCTCAGTCCTTATGGCATTGGGGGACCATGTGGGGTACCAGAGATCAAAACCCAGTTGGCCTCATGCAAGACAAGCACCTGCTTGCTGTGCTATCTCTCAGATCCATGGCTCTCTCTTGTGGCATCCCTAAAAGTGAGGACATATTAAAGATACACAGCAAGGTAACAAAGGCCCAAAGCAACAAAATGGGGAACTGATGCACACAATTGAGTGGAGAGGGGTGAGGCAGGGGTGCAGGGTGCTTGGAAGAGGAAGGGGTGATGGGTGTGGTTTTACTATTGTGTGCATGAAAAGTCTGTAAACCACAGAATCTCATTTTTTAAAAATTGGTACAGCATCTCTGAACCAGTTCTCTGAACCCAATAGGAATCGTGGTGACTGTCCAGAAGGTGCCAGTGAACAAGAACTTGATTAGTCTTTGGAGGGACTAATGCATCCCTCTGTGTTCACATAGAATAATTTACCTGGGTTTAGCTACAGTTGTTGCTGGTGTGTTTTCAATAAGGGTTTTAAGGGATGCCAGAGCAGAGGGATGGCGGACAGAGTGCTTGTACTGGCTTGCTGGCACCACAGTCATTTCCTTAGATATCTGAGTTTCTAGAAGGAGAGTGATAGAAACAAAATTAACATCTTACAAATGCTGCTTTGGCCTCCATCCATGGACTTTGGACTATGGTGTGGGCTACATGTAGAGGCAAGAAATGAAGCTTGAGGATGATGGTGGTCAGGGCAAGAGACACTGGTGGTCACAACTAGCCAGGGGTAGAGCGAAGAGGGCCGAGATCAGGAACATATTGGAGATAGATCCATGAAGATGACGACCGGACTGTGAATGCATGTGTGCAAGTTTATGTGCTCATACAGTGTACAGGAGCACACACAGCACATATAGCTGTATGGGCATACATGTGTGTCAGACATGTGTGCACATGTGTATGCAAGTGTGCCTACATGTGCATGTTCGGAGGAGAGGAGCAGGAAGTGCAAAGGGGGTTAGAGATGAGTTCTCCATATGGGAGGAACTTTCACATCAGGGTTTCTTCTACCCATGGGAGCAAACTGGTGTGAGCTCATATTCTCTTCATTTACAGGCTCTCAGAGCAACTTGTGCAAACCGCCCAGGGGTCCGAGCAAAGGCAACTCTGTCACCTAACAGGTCTGTAGCCCACTGTCCCTGGAGCACATTCTTAGTCTGCTAAAGCTTCCCAGCCTCCCCCCTGCACCCAAGCACTTCTCTGGCCCTGATCTTCTTTCAGCTGGGTGCTCTGTGCCCCGCCGCCCCTTTGCTATAGACAATGTACCAGTGAAGGGGTGGAATCAATCCAGAGAAGCCAACAGCTTTGTTCTTTTGACATCATGATCCTAATTGTGAATGTTTTTCTTTTTTTTTTTTTTTTGGGTCACACCCGGCAATGCTTAGGGGTTTCTCCTGGCTCCACACTCAGGAATTACTCCTGGCGGTGCTCAGGGGACCATATGGGATGCCGGGGATGGAACCCGGGCCAGCATAGGCCGGCCACGCTCAAGGCAAACACCCTACCCGCTGGACTATTGCTCTGGCCCCCTAATTGTGAAATTTATCTCTAACGAAAATCATCTGAAATGGGGGTGCAAATGCATGAATGTATTCGCCAAGGCCTCATTTATAACGAAGAAATATAAGAGATGGGTGAACATCATGGGGGGCTTAAGTAAATCATGGTCGCACTTGATGGGGCATTAGGCAGCTGTTAAAATGCTAATAATGTTATAACTCGACTATCAATTTAAGTGAGGAAAAAGCATTTAAACTATAAAGATGCGATGATTACAACCGATATGAATTTCATATGCATATAGAAGGGTACTTAGAGGGAACTACGGAAAAAGAAAAATGTGAGGTTCTGAGAAACTAAAGTGTTTTTTTTTCCATTATTGTGATCACATTTTATAAGCATAAACAACAAACTTTTCAAAGCAGGTTTACATTTTGTGCTTCATTCCAACATAATGGCCCCCTCTGGGTCTCTAATTGTTTGGCATCTGCTGAACCAACTGAATGTCATCAAGATGTGAAGAGACCCCTCCCAAGGTAGATTTCTCTGGTCCCAGAGAACATTTTTGTTGCTGAGGTATTATGACTTTGGACACTTCGACTCTTCCAAACCTCAACAAAGAAATTCTTGTCTCCCTCAGCTGGAACCCAGTGTCACAGGTGCACTGTCTCTGTGCAAATAATAACTCTCCATTTCCTGAGAAAAACTTAACAAAGCTAAGACTGCAGCCTTCAAGGTTATGCCAAGGGCACTGCCAACCCTGAACTCAGGTGTTTTGAGATAAATGGCTTCCGTCAGTGGATCCCTGAGACATCAGGGTCAGTCACTGATGGCTCCCTCCTCCCTCTTCCTTTCCATCTGGGTAAAACTGGTCTGATGGAAACTGCTATGGAGACACGCGAGGAATTTTGACTCTCAAAAGACTTAAGCAGCGAGAAAGATGAGCTGCTTGGTGCCTAGTCTGGGGCTGATTCCACATTTGTGACTGATGTTCTGGCATGATGAAACAGTGTTGCAGGGTTCAGCATCTATGAAAATGATGTGGCAGTCACCAGACAACACCAAGGGAAATGCAATCACATCACATTGCAGTGCTCTTGGGCATGATGAAATAGACTTTGTCATTGTAGTGACTGGCACAATGTCTTTCTGGTGAGGACACACATATAAAACAGTCCTTAGCAGCATTATTCTTCCCAAGAATGCAGGAGAATATTTTGAGTAGTATGAAGGTAGGACACAGGGATACCATCCTACTCGCATCCCAGGTTAATGTGAGACAGGCATGGAAAAGGAGAGACTTAGGCAAACAGACAAGGGTTAGAAGACATGGAGGCATTATTCTTTTTGTTCTTGTTGGCATTATATAATTCACCATTTTAGCTAAGATCAGATGGGATGGTTCTTTGGAAGGTGGTGCAGGGTGAATGAAGGGAAAGGCAGAAGGACCAAAAAAATCACGCATTGTCCAACATTATTGACCTACTGCTCTGTGCAAGGACATGTTTTAGAATTTGGGAAGATATTGGTGAAAAAGACAATGTGTTTTCTTTAATGTCACAGCACACACACACAGAGAGAGAGAAAGAGAGAGAGGTACACTACAGAGCAGTTATTGCAATGACAAATATACTTTAGAATACTCACAATACTGGAATACTACAGAAGGCACAGTTGGAGGTAACAAGAGGAAAGTTGCCAAGAAGAAATAATTGAGATGCGTGATGAGCAGATATCACCCAAGCAAGCAGGAAGTAGATACAAAAGAGAGTTCAAAAGTAAAGCATCATATATATATATATATATATATATATATATATATATATATATAGGAGTTTTAATAAACAAAGTCATTGCTATCAGGATACAGAGACAGAAGAAGGAAATAACCAATTAAGGAGAGTAAAGAGAAGGTAACGTTGCCTGTGCAATCTGGATGCCACATTAAAGACTATAAAAGAACATAAATGAGCATCCATGTTTGTTGGGCTGTGGTGTTAGACAGTCACCTCTGCTTGGCTGGATCTTGGGGAAAGATGACCAAGGAAAAGAAGATCTGGAAGGAATCACAAAGAAGCTGAAGACTAACTCAGGATGTGGTAGAGGGATGGCAGAAAGCCTAAAGAATTTCCCTCTGTGCCTCTGACTGCACAAGGATTCCTCTAAGCTCCAATTAGAAGGCAGTTGTCCCTTAGTACTCATGGGGGTTGATTCCAGAAACACTGCAAACATCAAAACATGCAGATGCTTAAATCCCTTAGATATAATGGCATATATTTGCATAAAACCTATGCACATCCTTTAAAGCAGCCTTCCCATGTTTTAAATCCTCTCTGGGTTACTTATAATATGTTATGCAATTCAATGTTATATACACGTTATTCTATTAGATTCTATTTGATTGTATAGAGAATAAGAGCTGGAAAAAAAGTCTCTACATTTTTAGTGCTGCATTACCTCACCCCAGCAATGGAGTCTCTAATTCAGTGGCTTGGAGGGCAACCTCGACTCCCTCTCTTTACAGACCTCTGGTCCCTGAAAGCCTGATCAGGTATGCAAGCAGCTGATTTGGAGGGGAGCATCTCTTTCCCCACAACCCCATCATCTTTATGTTCACTTTATAGTCAAACGTACTATATGACAAGAATTCATGGAGGTTAAAAAAGACCCACGGGAGTTAAGGACTAAAGCCAAACCAAACACTTTCCTTCTACACATATTTGTCTAACTGAAAAAAAGTGTTCTCCCCCAAGTAAAAAAGGCAGATACCCCCTTGACACTGGCACTGCTTTGAGCATCAGAAACCATCTGAAGAGCTGGGCTTGCTCCATGGGGATAGACTGAGAATGGACCATGGCCATCAGGCTCTGGGGGTCATGCTTCTAATTAAGGAGGTGGTCACTCAACTTGGAAGCCCAGGATAAAGCAAAACCAAGCCAAGCCACTGACAGAATTGGGGATATTTCACACACTTTAGGCCCTGAATTCTGTCTGGCACTAAATGCTCTTGAGCACTGGAGGGTGGTCCTGGGTGTCCTCTATCACTGCATCTTGAGGCTTGAGCACTGTCAGGCTCTCATTGCTGTCAGTGGCAAAAATGGCCAGGAGTGCTCCCTCCCACCCCCAAAGCTCTGCTGGGGTGGTTCTATTGGAAAATAGAAAGGAACTATTTGTAAAAGTGGACAGACATCAGTTGCCTTACTTGCTTTACAGGAAGCCACCAATCACTGGGTCTTGATATGCAGATAAGGAAAATGGTTGGTTTTATTTTTCATTTCAAAATTGATTTGGAACAGAAAACTTTTCCCCCAGTACCAGAAGCAGTCTTCCAATTTGCTTTCTGCACTCTTCCTTTGATATTGACATAGCAGACTATGCATTTTTGTGTCAGACCCGCCCAAAAGCCATTGGGTTATGCACATCCTTCAGCTGCAGAAGAGGGGAGGGACAGGGCTTTGAAAGCCTCTATTCAGTTTCAGAAATGTTTAGGGTTGAATGAGATTTGCAAATCAAATCATGATCAGGAAGCCAATCCTGCTGAGAGTCACCAAGCTTCTTCCTGCCAACCCAGTCTCACCTGTTCTCCCACCTACCTCCCTGCACTATCTGTGCCCTCACTGAGAGCAATGAGTACGGACCCCTCACTTCCCTCCCCATTCTCTGCTCACTGTTGCAGGGTGCTCCTCTGAGGGTCAGAAGGCCAGGCTGCCATCAGGAATGCTCTGAGTGGGAGCAGGTAGGGGGAGGTGCCTGACCCACCATCTGGTGGACTTAGAAGACCTATCACATGCCCAGTCTTATAAACTCAATAGAGAATTAAATATGCTTGCAAGGGTGCAAGAATTCTAAGCTGAGTTGTAGGCAGATGCAGGAATAAACAATCGTACCATAAGGTAGTGAGTGTTATAACTACATAACAAGAAGGAACTTTTCACGCCGTGGTCCCATGTCATATCTGCCTGTGAAATGACCTTGGAAGCTTTCTGAGCACCGAGGGGAGGTCCAGGCTTCACGCACAAGAAAAGGAGACTTTAAGAAATCATATCCTGAATCCATGTAGGCAGAAGAAAGATGGATGACAACAAGGTGTTTGTGTAGTTGGCTATCACGGAAAGGCTGCGTATGAAAGGAAAGATGACAAAAAATAGGACAGGATGCTACAGAAGCCAGCTAGGCTGAGGTGCTCACAGAGGATGTGGTCAGCCAAGTTAAAGGAAATTCAGATTTTTGTCTTAGGAGCCCTTTAGATCTACAGTTAGCTTTGAAACTTCAGTTTGACTCTTAAGAGCTGATTGCTCCAATCTACCCTTTTACAGATGAGCTCAATGAGGTTACCTGTAATACCAAGTCCCTCCTAACATCATGTTCTCCTATTCAGAGCTCTCAATAGTCCTCAGGACTACATATAAAACTTGTGGGGGCCAAGCACTCTGCTTGTTACTTAAGGGCAAAGCAGGCTGGGGGGCAGTTAAGTGAAAAGTGAGCTGGCAGGGCAAGAGTGTTTCCAGCACATCCTTGGCAAGTGCAAATTGATCTGCCAACATGTGTAATGAGCTCTTCACACATGAGCCTGCTCGGAGGGTACCATGAAAGCTGGCTTTACATCTCTGGTGGACTGCCAAAGGCGTGATTCCCTGACATGGTGACTGGCACAAAAACTCAAAACACACACTCACATGATACAATCCATTTGGAGCACAATTTGGAAAGTGTTTAAAAAGAAAGTGTTTGTTCTATAAAAACACACACACACAATTTTATGTGTGGATGAATATGTCAAAAAAAAAGAAATATAGCAAACAGAGAAGAAAGAAAACCAAGTGTGATATTGAATGGCTATTGGGTAGCAATGACTCCAGGATATAGCTAATTTTTACCTTTCTCCTACACAGATTTAAAAATATTAAGCAGCTAACGAAATTTCTGAGGTTAACGTGCCCAAACGCCTTACATCCTATAATATTAAAACTATTATTTGAATCCAGGTGAATCTGTTCTGAAGGCCATGTTTTTCCCACCATGACATAGTACTCCCACAGGCATGAGATTCAATGCAGTATGATTGGAAATATGGAAACAATACAGGACAGGATAACGAAATTAGGGTACACAGACTCAATGGACAATTATGTAGTTATTAAAAAAGATAAGCTGTTTCCATGGTGCTATAAAAGCATCATGATTTTGATAAAATACTTAATGAAAAAATTATGTTGGCGAATTTTGTATAATTATAGCTAGGTAAGAGATATATGCTTATTAACAAAGATGAAATACAAGGCAAAAATAATTGTGCTAGAGGAAATGATTATAGGTGATTTTTCGCTTGCTATTCCAAACTCTGTAATTCTGTTATAAAGGTGTCTAGGGGAAGGCATGTGCTGTGGGGAGTGCACAGAGCTGGGTCCTTAACCATCCTGAAAGCTCTCCATGTGCTCCTCTTCTTGTGCTTCTGTTTCAGATGCTCATGAAGAAAAAAAGCCGCTGCTTTGTTCAGACTTTGTCAACTTTGGCTCCTTCCTCTGGAAGTCCTGTGTAGAGTTGGTGCCTGATTCCAAGGTTACACAGCCGCATTTTCGTGACTGCCTTCCAGACTTCAGCGCAATCCAGCCAGATGTGAAAGGAACATGTGAGCAGGGAAGTGAGACTTGCCATTAGAGTGCTGTGATAGACAGGACTGGGCACAGGTCAGGGTTCAGTGGAGAGAGGGTTCTGATAGCTTACTGGTGTTCATTATGGAAATGATATTAGGCGGAGAAGGGGTACACACAGGTCCCAGAATCATCTCAATTTAGGAAACAACCATACTGAGAACTTAACTTTAAAACAAGGAGAAATATGGCCATCACTCTGAACTTCCGGTCTATAGATTTCCATCAAATTTGGATATATTGTTCTACTCTTTTCCCTTAGGTCCATTCCTATTGAACAGAAAAAAGCTGCAATTTTGAACACAGTTATACAATCAATGGAGACATGTGGCTATCTCTGCTTGTGACTGAGAAATCTATTGAGAGGGAAAAGGAAAACAAGTTCAAGCTAACCAGCTGTTTAGAAAGAGATTCAGGCTGCCCTTATAATACCCCCCCAAATTCTCTTATCTTCTAGGTAGTTCAATCTACAGCCTCCAAAATACAATGATTAGAAAGTAAAATAGGACAAGGAGCTCAGGAATCAGTATCATTAAACGGGATAGTTAAGGAGATTACCTTGAAACTGGAAAATGTCTGACAGAGTGAAAACTCGAAAGTGTGCAAGGTGGTCAGAATCATGCAAAAAAAGTGCTTAGAAGTAGAAAAAAATATGAGGGAGAAGAGGGAGATGCAATCCATCCTCATTTTCCTAGTATCTTATAGTGTTATGGCATCAATTCATCATAAGAAAACAGATATTTAAATATCAGTTATAGGGCTGGCTTAACCTAGATTCAAGTTTTAGAATATAGTTTTATTCCTGAAACCAGTAGTTATTGAGTGTCAGCTTTATGCATGATATTGTTGGGATACTGCTGCAAAAAATATACTCTGGGATACTTCTGTGAAATAAATAAAATCAGTTCACTGCAATGAAGGTGGAACTAGAGGGAATAATAGTAAGCAAGATAAGTCAAAGAGAGAAGCCGGAGCGGTAGCACAGCAGGTACGGTATTTGCCTTGCATGCGCTGACCTGGGTTCGATTCCTGGCATCCCATATGGTCCCCAAAGCACCTCCAGGAGTGATTCCTGAGTGAAGAGCCAGGAGTAACCCCTGAACATTTGCTGGGTGTGACCCCCAAAAAAAGAGAGAAGGACAAACATTCATATGCACTACTCATATGTTGCAGACAGAAAAACTAAACAAGAAGCTAGACAGTATTAAATGATAATAAACCTCTAACCTTGAACTATAGATGTGAGAATACTAAAGAAGGTGGGAGTGAGTGGGGAGGCGAGGTTCAAGGGCTGGAAGTAACATAGGGACATTGGTAGGGAGCCTTGGGCACGTCGGAGGTGAGGGAACACTACATCACACATAAATGTCAACACTGCTGTAAACATCTGACCTGACCATTATAATTAATCTGAAAGAGCCAAGTTCACTGAGGCCTAAATATAAATAAAGATCCATAATCCTTTCAAATTTACCTATCAGCAATTGAGCTTGGTAAGTCGAATGTAAACTCTGTGATCACAGGAACTTCACATAGTCTTTTTATGGATTATTATATAGCTTAGGAGATACTCTTAGGATGTTATATGGTCATATTAGGTTATATACATAGGCCAAGGACTACTCTTGACTATTACTGGCCTCAATCATCCAAGGGACCTCTTCAGTTTACATTCTTTTAAAAAGCAAAATCAGCCTTTGAACAGTGATTTTGTGTCAAGCCAACAGTAAAGCACTGTGTTCTACAGGGGTGAACATGTGGGTACTCGCCTTCATGATCTGACAACATAAAGAGATACACTTATGAAAAGACACACCATCATTATGACTAGGATACATAAGATTCAGGAAATGGAAACAGCAAAAGTGAATAATGGTAAGTGGGTGTGTTCTCACTTTAAGATAGCAAGGGAGGGTCCTTCTGAAGTGGATAACTGCAGCCAGGGAAGGAATTGGCTATGGAAGAAGAGGTAGAATAGTTGAAGGAACATTAAAAAAAAGTAAAATAACAAACTAGTGAGATGATGAGGAAAATGAGAATGCAAAGGTGCAAGGGATTTTGAACCTAAGTGAGGAGTAAGATTTATATGGAATTCAGCACCTTTGTAGTTCAGGTTATAAAACTTTGGCAGACATTAAGGAAATCTTAAATAACATAGAGAGATTTAATACTAAAGAGTTGTCAACTACCCTCCCATCACTACCGCCACCTCGCTTTCTTTATATAAACTCAGTGCAATTCTAATCTAAACTACAACAGTTTTCATTAAATTCACTAAGTAGACTCTAGAATGAAAAGGCCTAAGGCAAAAATAATCAAGATATTTTTGAAGAAGGAATAGGGGCAGGGCTATGCTCTATTAAAGATCAGGGATGATGTGAAGTTATAATAATTATGAGTGTGTGTACCAGTGATGCTGGTGGCCAATGTAATAGAAAGCTCAGAAACAAATTAATGCACAGAGAAAACTTTGGCATATATCAGATATGCCCTGGCAGAGCTAGGAGAAAGAGGACTGTATTAAAGGGATCTGAAAAAAGTATTTATGCATTCAAGAAATAAAGAGAATTTTGTAGCCCATCTCACTGCACACAAAAAATTGAATGCAGGTAGATCAAGGACCTAAATTTAGAGAACTATAGAAAAAAATAGTAAAGTCAAAGATTTATCCTTCTCACATTGCTTCATGACAGAGTTTCTTAGGGATTCAAAATGTCTCAGTATAAATGCAAAGATGGATCATGGTAACTGCACTATATTTAAACTTTTGTACCAAGAGATACCTCACAGGAAGTAAAATAACAAGTTAGATTGGTAACATACAGAGTACTGACTATACTGACAAGTATAGTCAATAAGAAAGGACAAAATAGTTACTTGTCCTTTCTTACTGACTATACTTGTCAGCAAGAAAGGACAAATAACATAGCAGCCAATGGGTAAAAGACATATATAAATACCCCTCCAAAGGAAATGAGAAATGAGAAACACACACTGGAAAAGATATTAACTCAATGATTAAAGGAATGCAAAGCAAGATAACATGCCATTTTATATGTATTTAATTAACTAAAGGAAGGAATTGACAATATTGTTAGAGAGAATTTGAAATCATAGGAGTTCTTATATTTGGTGAGTTTGTAATGCAGTTAGGCACTTCTGGGGTAAATTGAAGCAACCATTTATCTAGTTTTATTTATAAAATCAAAAAAAACATGTTGTTTGAATGCAATAACATATGTTCATGGATGTTCATACCTATTAAAGTGAACATCCTGAAAGCAACCCCACATGCCTATCAAAAGCTATCAAGTTAATCGTGTATTTTTACATAATGGGATATTGTTCAGAAGTCAAGGTGATCATGCCACCATTTCACTTATCAGTGAGAATAACTGTTAGCAACACGATATAAAGTTAAAATATCCCCAAAGGGTATATCACTGTATCACTGTCTTCCCATTGTTCATCGATTTGCTCGAGTGGGCACTAGTAACATCTCCATTAGTCCTGTCACAAGCAAGTGCAACCCAAGGGCATCTACTTGCTCCAGGGACAGGAGGAGCCCGAAACCATACTTCAGGTTATGGAACTGAGGTCCATAATAGCTACTAGTTTGGGGCATAAAAAGTAAATAAAACACAGGTAGCTTGCCAGGCTTTACCGTGTAGGTGGTATAGTCTCAGTAGAAGGCTCTCAACCTGAGCATTTACTGATGAAACTTAAAGGGGGAAGATCAGGTTTTCTCTTGGATGGAATGTACAATTTAAAATTCTTTACTAGCTAAATCACCAATAAAATAAAACATGCATTTGAGAAATAGATGTACATAAAATTATACAAAATGCAAAGAATTTTTATAATGTATAAAATGATCCATGCAAGAGTCAGGATAGTGGGAGTACTGGAAAGATTTGGATGAGAGGAGCTCATAAATAGATATGAATTGTCAAAGTTCTGGTGGCTGGTATTCTACCATAAGACTGAATTATGAACAGAATCGCAAGATGATCCTATCCACACTAATGAGGGAAATGTTTCACAAAACTGAAAGTAAAATTAATTCTATTTTCAGCACCCAAATGGTAGGTCAGAGCAGAAAGGCCGGTTTCAATCTATCTGGCTAATCTTTTCAGGTCACTGATGTAGAAACCAAGAGCAAGGTAGGGAAAAGGGATTCATTTAAATATACTACCTGGCTATGGGAAACTGAAAATCAATCTTAAATTTCCTAATTCACTATTTTCTTTGCAATCACTGTATCACTGTATCACTATCTTCCCGTTCATCATCGATTTGCTCGAGCAGGCACCAATAATATCTCCATATGTCCTGTCTCATGCTAGTAGAGCGAAAGGGCATCTGCTTGGTCCAGGAACATAAAGAGCCTCAAACCACTCCATCAGGTCATGGGAATGAGGTCTATAATTGTTACTGGTATTTGGCATATCAAATACGACATGGGAGGCTTGCCAGGCTCTGCCGTGCGGGTGGCATACTCTTGTAGTCATCTCTAATCCAACATTTATTGATAAACCACACAGCTGCAAGAGGCCACGTGAGCCAGGCTGTGATAGGGTCTTCTGCTGGGTGGAGTTCTGATGAGAGGGAAGTCCGGATGTGGAAGATGGAGGCCCTCATGGAGAGGGGGTCATCTGGCTTGTTGCGAGGCTCTGCTGGGGTGGAAGGCCAGGGATAAAATCCGCCATCCCTCCCAGGTGCCTCGTGAGTGGCTGGGCACAGGGAGAGCCGGTAGAAGCTCTGCCCCATGTCTGTGAGTCTCTGGATCAGCATACCTGGGCCAGAGTTGAAAAAGATTGCTATAGGGTGCGCCCAATGAGCCAGGCTGTAACAGGCTCTTCTGCTGGGTGGAGTTCTGATGAGAGGGAAGTCCAGATGTGGAAAATGGTGGCTCTCATGGGTTGGGGGTCGTCAGGCTTGTTGTGAGGCTCTGCTGGTGTGACGGGCCAGGGCTAAAACCTGCCATCCCCTCCCGGGTGCCTCGTGAATGGCTGGGCACAGGGAGAGCCGGTAGCAGCTCTGCCCCATATCTGTGAGTCTCTGGATCAGCATACCTGGGCTGGAGTTGAAAAAGACTGCTATAGGGTGCGTCCGATGAGCCAGGCTGTAATAGGCTCTTCTGCTGGGTGGAGTTCTGATGAGAGGAAAGTCCAGATGTGGAAAATGGTGGCCCTCATGGAGTAGGGGGTCGTCAGGCTTGTTGTGAGGCTCTGCTGGGGTGGCGGGCCAGGGCTAGAACCTGCCATCCCTCCTGGGTGCCTCGTGAATGGCTGGGCACAGGGAGAGCTGGTAGCAGCTCTGCCCCATATCTGTGAGTCTCTGGATCAGCATACCTGGGCTGGAGTTGAAAAAGACTGCTGCAGGGTGCATCCCATGAGCCAGGCTGTAATAGGCTCTTCTGCTGGGTGGAGTTCTGATGAGAGGGAAGTCCGGGTGTGGAAGATGGTGGCCCCTCATGGAGTGGGGGGTAGTCTGGCTTGTATTTGCTTTGCAATAGTCAATGTATATTAATATATTCATAGAATGAAAGGCAGGCCAAGGTAATTTCAGGACATACTGATGCAGGAATGTCCTGTTGGGTCAGAGGCGCAGAGATGAGACACCAGGAACCACGACATATATCCATTAATATTTTTAATGATCACCAGCCGGAGGGGCAGCAGCTCTCATCTTGGCAGCTGACTAACCGCAGCTAACTGACTTTAGCTGACTCACTTGAGCTGACTGACCACCTCCACAAGGACCCCGACTCTCTTATCCCATAGTCTCAAAGGGCAATACAGCTCATGGTTTACATTACAAAGATATTTCACATTCTTTGCATAGGACTTAGGAATAATAGGAAGAAGACAACCAGGAACCAAAAACCTGCAGGGGGTGCGGTGCTATCTAGGTAAGATGAGATGAAAAAAGAATGCATTACAGTTGCTAATGCAGCCTTCTAGACTAGCCCATGATGGCAAGGGACACGTCAGATAGAACAAGAAAATCCAGTTTTCTGCCTAACTTTAAGCATTGTCCATTAGACTCATCTTGGGCTTGTTATAGCCAACAAGGAAATGTGCAGAGAAATAACCTAGGATAGCCTTGTCTGTGTAACTGCAGCTTGATTAACAGTCTCACAAGGAAATTCTACATACTAACTCTATTGGGAGACTGTCTGCCAGAATACCCCGTGTATCTGTTAACAGGCAGTAGCCATCAGACCTTCCTTCGTCTATCCTTAGATCTACCTTCTGCCAACACATACTTTCCAAGGGTCCCAAAGAAGACTCAACACAGAGGTACACAATCATAGAAGTCTGTCTTCCCATCATGGTGCACTCCCTCCTTGGGTGCAAGCTGTAAGAAACTTCTTTAATCTTGGTGAAGAGGTAATGAAAAAGTTCAAGGAAAGGGGCCCTTGGCTCAGAGTGGTAGATGAGAGTCATATCCTAAAGCACATAAAAGGATGATTTCAGTATCAGATATATGAATTCCGGTCTTCTGGAACATTGGTACAGAGCCTTGATATGTCCTGCTGATAGAGGAAAACCAGAAACTTCTCTTTGTGTGAGTCTCAGACAGCTCTGAACCAAATCAGAAACAAAAGAACCGGCCAGTCAAAAGCAACAAATCCTAGCAGCCTTGCCCAGTCCAGGTGGAATTTCAACAGGAGTAACATGGTAAAACATAAGAGATGAAATGAGTACAAGCTGTGATGTTAAAAGGGACTCTCACAGCTTAAACGCTGCCTCCGGGCACAGCTTATTGAAAGGACCCTGCAGTGGAGAGGGTTCCACCACACAACGTGGCTGTGTGTACAGGACTCTACAAAGGCCTTTGGGCATCCATGCATCAAAACACAGTTTCCCTCCCACGAAGGAGAAACTATGCCAGGCCAAACGCAGAACAAGCTTTTCATGTCTTCCCTCCTTTCCTAAGACAACCGTAAATGCACAGGATTACATTTAACCTGAGATTTTATTTTTAATTCAGGCTTTTCCTTTTGCAAAAGCTCTAGAGAAGAATTACAGCTAAAGCTCATGCTAAACAGCTGGGATCCTAGTGAAATATCAGAGACTTTCTAACAGTGACATTCCTCATATAGATATAAGGTGACCTACAGTCCCAGTAGGCCAGGAGAATAAGACAGAGCCTCAAGTCATGGATATCTCCTATGCTAATTCCTGTAGTTTTAACTCTACAAAGATTTAGAGTGAAGCCAAGAATGGTAAATACTCTTTGCAGCTCAAGGGAGACAGTTTCACATGCATGCATGCCAACAAATACATAAATATGTGCATAAACATGCCAGTGGACGATGGCATGAATTTACCAACATGCATGCTTCTCTCTCCTCTCTTTCTCTCTCACACACACATTCACACACACATACACACACAAGGAAAATACACTCAAGGTATTTCAGGGTATTTCAGGAAAATACACTCAGGGTATTTCCAGCTGCTGTTTTCTTACGGCGAAGCTGAGTGATCAATGTTTACTGTGGAAACCTTACTCTTGCAAGGAGAATGTGTTATGCTGTTCTGTAGGTAACAAGAGCTATGTATCTGTTGATTCCTCCTGTCATGTTACTGGCTCCCTCACAAATGCCTGCATCGTAAGAGAAAAAAGAAAAAAAAACCAACCCCAAGGCTACTTACTATATAGGCATTCCTGATATTCCACAAGTTGATGACAGGTAGCTCTAACAGTCCCACTTACACAAATGTGACTTACTCACGTCCCTTTATTTCCAGGCCTAGTGCCACGGATCATTCTTTTCAACCCAGAGCTATTTCTACTGAAACACCTGTCAGCTTGCCTGTCAGCCCAGCCCTGCTGTGGATGGCTTCCACACAGGGATGCGGCAATTCTTTCAAGTCTTTGGAAGGGAAACATTCTATGGTGGTTGAGTGATGGGTTGAGGGTAAGAGAAACGGCTCCAGGCATCGTCGAGTCCTGACTTTTAAGATTCAGGGAAGGCCTCTTGGCAAATCTATTAGGTCCTGTGTGTGTGTATGCCTTTTTTAAAAAAAAATATTTTATTATACCACCGTGAGATATACAATTACAAAGATGCTCATGTTTGGGTTTCAGTGCTCCAGCATCCTTCCACCCACCAGTGCCCATTTCCCCGACTAATGTCCCCAAACCTTCCCCCCTCCCTAGTCTGCCTCGATGGCAGATTCTTTATCTATTCTCTCTCTCTCTTTCTCTCTCTTCCTTCTCTTACACATTGTGGATTGCAATACATACATTTAGAGGTTATCATGTGCATCTTTTTGCCTATATTCAATGCTCAGTTCTAGGCTGGTATTATCATTTTCGACAATTATTAGCACACTGTTCCCTTCTCTGTCTTACATAACCTCTGACTCCTACATGTTTGTGGTAGATTCCACTGTTGACAAGACCTCCTGATCCATGTTTTGCCTGACCTTGGATATTGTTATCATAAATATATATATATATATATATATATGGTATATGTATATATATACATATATATTTATGTCATGCAAATAAATGCAGTCATTCTATATCTGTCTTTTTCCTTCTGGCTAATTTCACTCAACATGATCCTCTCCATGTCCATCCATTCATAGGCAAATTTCATAACTTCATTTTCCTAACAGCTGCATAGTATTCCATTGTGTAGATGTACCAAAGTTTCTTTATCCAGTCATCAGTTCTCGGGCACTCTGGTTGTTTCCAAATTCTGGCTATTGTGAATAGTGCTGCTATGAAAATAAAAGTGCAGATGGTGTTGCTGCTGTATGCTTTGGGTTTCCCAGGGTATATTCCCAGGAGTGGTATTTGCTAGGTCAAATGGGAGCTCAATTTTTAGTCTTTGGAGGAACGTCCATATTGTTTTCCCAAAACGCTGTACCAGTCGACATTCCCACCAACAATGGATGAGAGTGTGTGGATGTTTTTTATAATCTGAAAAATAAACCACAGAACTACCTTCCACTATTCGGGAGGGAGAAGATATTTGTATGGTGAGGCCTGTGTTGGGCTGTGGCATCAGTTTCAGGATGCTATTAATAAGATGCATCCCATTAATAAGGAATATTGAGAGAATGACAGGACCCTGTGAGGCTTTAATTATGCCACAATCTGTTTGGCATCTTCCTGGAAATGAGACCAGCGCTTCTTCAGTTTGAGACTTAAATTGCCCCTGGCCTGCACCTGAATAAGCCAACAGCAATGCAACATCAGATCCAAATGGGTCTGAGCAGGGAGAGCGAAGCCCCAGCCCCAGCAGGAGAGAGATTAGAGGGTGTCTGTTAGAAACGTCCCGCAGTGGTCTAACCAAACTAGTTTTATAGGGTTACTCCTTCCTCCAGTGCATTGTGTCAGAACTCACCAGGAACTTAAGAAACAAAGGATAGAACCTTCCTACAGAGACTCTTGGTTTCTTTGGACTGCAGTAAGGAAGGAATCTGTTTCTACCTCTGCGTCCTTATACACTTTCAGAGCAGGGGTTGTCTACTGATGTCTGCTTCTAATACTTAGCCAGTTCTCAAAAGCACAAGGTTAGTTATGATAAAATTCACGGGAAGAGGGACATAGAGAGCTAGTATAAGGGCTAGCTCTTTCTGGCTGCAGTGTGAAGCGGACGTGTGTATGTGTAAATGTGTCTTGGGGTGAGGCAATAGGGGAGCAGATAGGCCCAGTGAAGGTCCTGATTAAGAAAAGTACTTAGGCCTGAGTGACTGGGTAATGGAGGCGCGGATTCTTAGAGGGAACTGCAAGGCTAAGCCTTCCATCTATGATGTCAGGAGAAGAAATCGAACTTTGTTCAACCTTCACTCTCCTTGACCCTGGTGGCCACATTTCCCACTGGGCCTCTTAGACTTGCTGCGTGGCAGCCCACTTCTGCAATCTTTACCTATTGCCCTCTTGGAGTATCCTGGAGGCCCTGGTTGTGAAATACCGAACAAGACCATTAAAAGAGTGGCAGGTGATTTGAGGAGTATCCTGGAGTATCCTGGAGCCCCTGGTTGTGAAATACCAAACAAGAGCATTAAAAAGAGTAGCAGGTGATTTGGGGAAGGGATAGATGATTTGCCCATTTCCGACACGTGTTAATACCAATGTCGCAATTTGTGTTAGTTACTTTCACCACATTCAAGTGTGAGTCACGAGTGGTACATGCTGGCATCACTGTGTTAAATAATCCAGAAGAAATAAAAGGAAGAAAGGGAGAAGAAACAATACTGGATGATTTCACTCAGTCGTGATCAATAGAGAAACAAAACAAAGGGCAGACACTATGAAATGATGGCAAACCTGACTGTAGAGCTTATTACCAGTGGGAAGAGTGGGTGAAGGAAGAGGAGGCCTAGAGGGACGCAAGGACAGAGGTGGAAGACTGTGGTCACAGCTGGATGGTGAAGCTACAGTAACTTTATTCATCAAAACTCTGAGTGTTAGCACTATTTTAACAAAGTTACCTAAACTGCAATTAAAACACAAATGCACACACAATGATCCTTGAGAAAGGAAAATAGAAATATATCATAAGATTACCATGCTCCCACCGCAAAGAAAACTAAACAAGAAACAAGAACTTCCTGTACCCTGTCCCGATTACCAGCCTGGCTCAAGTTATATCTGATCGCCACTCAGAGGATGCACATCGAATATCCTAATTATTGTAGACCCAGTTTGAATGATGTAAATTCCTGTTTGGAGAGGATTAGTCACTTCCTGTCTACACCACCTCCAGCACATCAGGACCACATCCTGCACTATCCCCCTTGTCCCTGTTGGATGGACTAGAGCCATAAGAATGTTTCGGGTCTGTGCCTGAGGAGCCAATCCCTGCGCCAAGCCAATGACAGAAACAAGCTATACCGGGACAGTCCCCAGAGCGGACAGTCTTCATTTCTCAGAGCACTTCCTCAAGCTCAGTCATGCATGAGTGCTTGCTGCACCGCTCTCTGTCCTGTTTGTTAGCTACAGTCCCAGTCAGAACTCATCTCAGTCTCAGAACACGGACCAGGCCCTTGTGCAGGGAGCTGGGATAGAATGTTGATTCCCGGGTCTGTGCTTTCCATTTGGGTCAAGCCCTACCATCTGTCTGTGGGAAAATACTGACAACTCTCTGACCCGTCCTACCTTTCACAGCCGCTCCCCTCCCCAGCAATGCCGTCTTGTTTCACTGAGGCAAAGTCTGTGTTTTATTTAACTCTGAACGCCTAGCGCCTAGAATAGCTTGTAAGATAAATGTCAATCAACTCTAGCATAATCAAGACACCCATTCCTGCCTCATTAGGGTCCTCTCATTCTCCCTAAGCCTCTCAGATGCATACACTGTAATTAGAAACTTGGTGATTTTGACTGCTAAACAGAAAGACTTACTGGGAAGCTTCGCATGTCTGAATTTTAAATATTTTCACACTTCGTTAACCCAGTTGTGAGTGTAACATTTCTGGCCCAATTCCCTCACACTGCGCAGTTTTTATTTTTGGACAGAGATGGGAACAATTAATTGAATTGAAACATATATTGATTACTGTTGTGTTTCTTTTTTTTTTTTTCGTGAACTTGGAGGATCTACTTTCTGGATGACTTTATTGAGGAATTTTCAGACAACGGATGTTCTGGCCCCATTTCCCCATGACCTCATTTAGCAGGAAGTGTCTGTCTATAGGGGCAATGGTCTGTGTTCAAAGAGATTGTATTGTCATGAAAACTGCACTGGAACAGGCATAAGTCACTTCAACCTTCTCACACAGTGGAAAGAGGGTGAATAACTGAGTCACTCTCCAGTTACTGTCCTCACCCTATTAGGGACACAATCCTAGAAGAGCATTCTGTATCTTCCACATGCCACAGATCTCCATAGTACTAAGACAGTGGCCTTATTCATCTCTATCTGCAGTTGCAGTGGGGTCCACCCTGGTTTTGGAGGACAATGAGGAAGGCTCTGCACTTCCACTTGGGTAGGTATGGTAGAAGATATAGCTTCAGAAACACTAGGGCTGTTCACACCATGTGGAGCATCAGGGCCAGGGGTAGATTCAATCTCTTAGAATGGGGAGAGACAGGATGGAACAGCCCACGGCACCAGGAAGCAACTCAGGACTAGTACTCTGGAGGCAGCGAAGATGCCCAAGTCAGGGGAACAGGGAAACTGTCTAAATAAGCACATTTTCATGTCTCCCTCCTGGGGTCAAGGTCTTCCAATAAAAAGTCATATTCTCATTGTGATGCCCTTGATTTCTAGAGCTTTCTCCAGATGTCCCCAAGATGTTTATACATCCAGAGTTCATTGGTCACTCTATAACAATGATCATTTTAATAATATTTAAAAAAAAGATTCACTTACTCCTCGTCTTAAAACTATGCTAGAACTTTCTGTTCTCCCAGATAAACGCAAACTCCAACAGGAGCCCTACATACACTGCCCTGCCCACCCATATCATTCTTCCCACTCTACTCAATACTCCCCAAACTTCCTGACTGGCCTCTTTCCTCTTTGCCAAATATGTCACAGCCATTCCACCCCAGGGCCTTTGCACTAGCTGCTCTTCCTCCAGTGACAATCCTGCTTTGCCTTTGACCACAGCCAAAGGTTCAAGAGCAGAGTCACTCCAAAGTGAGGTGCAAACTGCCATTTTGTAGGACTGGCCTGGATGCTTGTCCTTGATTCCGAACTAGTTGACATCAGGGATAAAATCTGACAATTTCATACTTTCACCAAAAAGAAGATGGATGACCAGAGATAGCACGGGACTTAAGAAAGCCACCGTGATACTGGGGTAGAACTGTCCAAACTTAGGCACAGAGGTTTTGACTTGAGATCACATGGGAGGCATTTAAACTTAAAACACTCATTTTAAAATGAGTGTTTAAAAATATTTAGAGAGTTTATAGATACTATTGTTTTTACTGAACAATTTGAGGCTCTTCGTATTCTTGGAGCAAGCAGATGACATTGGGCTACAATGGCACGTCACAGGGACAAATGGAAATGTTACTGGGGCCTACCGAGCAAATCGATGAATAACAGGATGTCAAGTGATCAAGTGAACAAGTAATAGATACTATCTTCTCCCCACTTTAGAATTTTGATTTAGGGGCCGGAGCGATAGCACAGCAGGTAGGACCTTTGCCTTGTGTGCAGCCAACCCAGGTTTGATCCTCGGCATCCCATATGGTCCCCCGAGCACCACCATGAATAATTCCTGAGCAAAGAGCCAGGAATAACCCCTGAGCATTGCTGGGTGTGACCAAAAAAGCAAAAAAAAAATTTGTTTTTATTTAGCTGAGTCTAAAGCAGCACACAGGCAGGGACTGGAAGAGATACGATCCTAGATTTCTCTTCCACTTTTGCATGTCCCTATTTTTCTTTGTCTCAAAATTATACTATTTTATTTTTTAAAAAATTGGGGGCCGGAGCAATAGTCCAGCGGGTAGGGTGTTTGCTTTGCACGCGGCCGGCCCATGCCAGTCCGGGTTCAATCCCGGCATCCTGTATGGTCCCCTGAGCACTACCAGGAGTAATTCCTGAGTGCAGAGCCAGGAGAAATCCCTGAGCATTGCCAGGTGTGACCCAAAAACGCAAAAAAAGAAAAAAAAAAAAAATTATGGATTTTCCAAAGGCACTTAGGAGTACCAGAGGTTCCCTCCCAGAAATTCTTAGCTAATTAGTGGGTCAATGAGAGAGCCTGAGGATGTGTTGGTGTTTGGCTCTTGCAGTGCTGGGCATGACCTGGGCCATCCAGTATTGCTCAGGAGCCCTCATGGACTCACCTAGCAATACTCAGGGGCCTTAAGGCTGCACCTGGTGATGCTAAGAAAATCAGGCATGCTAGATACTGAACTAAGGTCAGCTATTTTGTCCCTGAACCACTATACTGTCCCTTTCCCAAAATTATACTTCTTTCGAGGTCAGAAGAGGGTTAATCATAACTTATGGATTTTCTTCTAGAAGTCACAACCAGAATCTGATTCTGAATATCAAATTGGTCTCATAGAATTATATCTAGAATTTACCTCGTAAATACCTACTACTCTGCTATCATTGTTTCCTGAATACTCTTTGGGGAAGGATTGGGTCAAAGTCTAGCATAGAGGTAAGCCCCCTCTTTCTGCTCAGGAAGACAAATTATTTTACTATTTATGTATATAGCCTAAAGAATAGTATGCCAAGAAAGTGCTTCTCAAACCTCATGTTGTTGATCATAAACCAGGATCTTACTCAAATGGAGACGATGATTCTGCCCTGATAGGGCCAGAGAGGTGCTATACTTCTGCCCTGCTCCTATGAAATGCCATGGGGCCATCTCTGAGCTATACTGAACAAGGCCAAGACATTTGTGCTTGAATTCAGTACACAGGAACTTGTCTGCTCAGCTATAAAACCCTTGCTCTTTCCACTTCATCTCTCTGAGTCTCAATTTCCTCATTATTATGTAACGATAAGAGTGAACATTTATTCCTTCTATTTATAAATGTCAAACTGTGCTAAACATATATTTATGTTTATAAATAAATATGAATGCAAGGTTACTTGACATACCCAAGGGTACATAAGAACTAAGTGGCAGGGCTCGGATTCAGAATTAAGATGTCTGACCTCAAAAGGCAACATTCTGACCTTGTTAGCTTCTGCGACACATAGCTATAGCCACGTTGATGCTTAAAATACAAACACCCAAAGCCACGACCTTGATAGCTCCCTTCAGAGCATACTCCAGGAGTTTTGATTATTTCCCAAAAGAAGCTTCAACAGCTCATCATCAAGTCAAACTACTGTAGCCTTCTGGCTATGGCTCTCAGTAACCACAATACAAGCAATAATAAAGTACTTGAAGGTAATTCATCAGAGCTCTTTACAATGGAATTCATCATGGAAATATTGATACCACTATCATCTCATCTTTGAAAATCCATAAGCAATGAATACAGACACTGTCATATATGGGCGTAACCAGAATCCCCAAGAGAAAAACCATAAAATATTTCTCAACTTCAGAAAGCTACGCTCTACCACAGTGTCTAACTCACATTTCTAGTCCACCTATTTCTGTCTTCTTATCACAGAATATCAATCTATAGTTGCCCAGTCAAGTCCCCTGCACTGTTCAACTAGAGGAAAAATTGAACAATCCAAGGAAAAATGTCTGTGTAAAACTAGGACATACCTACCCTATGGCCAGTTGTTTCCAAGTACAGGGAGAGACAAGGGCCAAGCTACAAAGGCCAGCGGTGTCCAAGTACAGAGATACAAGGGCCAAGGTATAAGGGTCTGTCGGGAATCCAAAGCAAACCCAGAAAACAATTAGAAGATGGTGTGAGTTATCCATAAAGCTAAGTTTATTCTATTTGAAGGATTGCTTTTTATTTGACCTTATATCCTCTCTACATTTTTGAAATGATGTCTTTTTAATAAATGTTGGGAAAGCATTCTATGTTGGTTCCCCAAACCTTTTGACATGTTACTGATTTGCGAATTCCAAAAGTCTAAAACATCTGGTATAGTCAATCTTTTACATAATAGTACCAAGCAACATAAATCTCTACAATGTGGGACCATTCTCTGCTTTATGTAGAACAGGTTGCTACAAAGAATAGTGTGTGTGTGTGTGTGTGTGTGTGTGTATAATATAACATATGCTTCACAAAGAACAGTGTGAAGCTTTGAGGTGATGTATTTTGCCACAGGTGAGTTTCTTGACCATCTCTTATTTAAAGAGGCCCTCAACCCTGTATTAGGTAAGGAAACTGACCAATCTCCCTCTGGTGGCAGTGTCTCCAGGAAGGAAACTTTCCCCACCCAGGTGACCCAAGATAGATATTGTGCCCTCTCCCTTATGGTGTCCTGTGAATTAAACCAAATTCTGCAATGTCAAAGATGGAATGACAAGTCTGCTCCTAAGCACTCAAGGATGGGGGCTAGGAGTTATCCAGGGGACCATGTGGTTTCTGGGACCAAAACAAACCAGGGATGGTCAAATTCTAGGCATATGCTCCTGTTCCAGAAGTTTTCTCCTCTTGAAGAAATGCTATGAGACAAGGCAATTTCTGAAGGTGTTTTCTTAAGCATCTTGTGATTGATACATTTTTTCTTTCTCCTTCAAAGCTCAGAGGCCTCCTATTCTCTATCAAGAGTTTATGTATCCATCAGCTTTCCCCCCTCCCTCCATAATTCACTTTCCTCCTCATTTGTGGTGGAATATTCTTTCCTATGCCCATTTCTGCAAGAAACTAAGGTGTATGGATTCCTTCCATAAACCTGTAACACATTTCAGCCTGGGGATACATGGAACCATTCCCTCCTCAAGTCTTATATGACCCCTGACACAGTCTGAACTTCTTTCATTTTAAACATGAGAAAACTGAGGTTTAGCGAGAAGAAAAGCTGTCAAAGGTCACTTGAAACTATAATGGAGCTGAGGAATCTGGACTCCATCTTTTCAGAGGCAGCTCCTCTGCCTTTCCTTCTGCAAGGCTGTAATTTCCTACTGCACCTGTATCAATTCTGGGGTCTCAGAATATGATGGTAGAGATGAAAGACCATTTGTCCTTGTTCCAGCAACTGACTTGAAACTTTGCTTTGTTTCTGGTTTTCAGTAGACTTCTGGGTAATTTAGTCAAATTGGGAGTCTTCAGGAATCCCCCTCTTATAAGCCTGGCGGGGCCATTCTG
This sequence comes from Cryptotis parvus, assembly GCA_021461705.1. Lineage (NCBI taxonomy): Eukaryota > Metazoa > Chordata > Mammalia > Eulipotyphla > Soricidae > Cryptotis > Cryptotis parvus. Next base: position 187,730 of record JAJIBD010020980.1, read on the forward strand.
CCTGCAGATGTTCTTCCATTGCTGATGGGAATAAACTGTTAGTTCTGCGGGAAGGTCTTGACACCCCACCTGGGAGGCATCAAAGCATGATTAGGCCACAGAGCAACACCAAAGCTCAAGAATCCTACATTCCCAAGAGAGAGAGAGAGAGAGTAGGACAGTGGGCGTTTCCAGAATCCCAGAGAAAAGATGGATAGACTGGAATATCATGCAAACATTGGGGTTTTCAGAGGAACCAAAGCTATGGTTTGATACTTTTAAAAAGTCCATTAAACCTGTCCCCCAATCCTGATTCCTTTGCAGAGATCAATAGTCACCATAATCATCTCCAGAGGGGGATATTCCAACTTCATCTTTGGCCTTGCCAGGACACCTCAGCCGAGTGCTCTGGTTCTTTTCTTCCACTGTAGTGCCAGAAGACTGGCTGATTTTTGTTTAGCTTACCCATATAACCTACCTGGAACTCAGCACACAATAGGAACTTGACAGGTTGAGGTTGCAGTACATGTAACAAGAAAACCAGTGGACACAGTATAGGGTCTTACCTCATAGAGTGTGATGACTCCATTGGTCTCATTGGGGGGTTTCCACTGGATGTAGATCTTCTCTTCAAAGGGCCCTCCTTGGATAGATTCCAGAGGAACAGCCCCTGGAACTATAGAAGGAAAAAAAAGTCTCATGGTCTGTCCATTCTCCTATGCACAATTCCTATTGCTTTGAATAAGAATAGAGGGGCCGAAGTGATAGCACAGTGGGTAGGGCATTTGCCTTGCATGCAGCCGACCCGGTTCAATACCCAGCATCCCATATGGTCCCCTGAGCACCACCAGGAGTAATTCCTGAGCGAGAAGCCAGGAGTCCTGAACATCGCTGGGTATGACCCAAAAAAAAAAAAAAAGAGAGTAGAAACAAACGTTTTCCAGAGCAACTGTTAAAACTTAGTAGCCCTGTAATAAAGTAAGCAAACAAAATTGCCATGGATAATCCGTAAGAGAATGAGTGAAGCTGTATTTTGCCGCAGTTTTATTTCTAAACTCAAGACACCCCCGACTGAATTTGACCCATGGGCCACCATTTACTAACTTTCTTCCTGAACGTTGATGGCTTTTCATCTGCAAACTGAGTGAGTCTGTACTTGTCAAGGAAAAGACATCAGGAAACGCCCTCCCTCTGAGCACAGGTGGAATTCTGGACTACAGTCCTGCCTTGGGGTCATATCTAAGGGAAGCAGAGTCGGCTTTAACATCGTTTGTCTTAATCGATGTGTCTATTCTCACTATAGGCTGCACTCCTCCAGTTTCCGGACTACTCTCTAAACCGTATAGGAATAATGTGCTTAAAATACAATCCTATTAGAAGAAACCTGCTTCCTTCCAACAAACACAAGCCAGGTTGTCTTCTGCTGAGTCGTCATTGTCCGCAATATGGCAGATACTTAAGAACCATTTACAGGGCAGACATACAGGCAAATGACTGATCGATGCCATCATTTTGCCCTTAGGAAAACACCCATTTCTGAGCGTTCCTGCCAGAATCCTTCCTATGGATTCCACAATCATCGGAACTAATGAAGATGTAGGACCATAAAATAAACCATTCCCTAAATTTTCAGTCATAAGCCACTAGGGAATCATGAACTTCGTGTAACTCATCATCCATCTCTTTATATTTTGGCATTGTTAAGCAAGGGTACTCTTATTAAGTGCTTATTCTTTGAACAGAATTTTACATATATTATTTCATTTAAGTCATAAAACAACTCTGCTCAGTCTGTATTATCTTCTTTGTGTTGATAAGGGGACAGAGGCTGAGTGATTAAATAACTTGCTCAAGGTCATATGGCTCTTAAGTTGTAAAGAGAAAACTGAACACCTGTGTGTGAGCCTCAAAGCATATACTCTTAATCACCATGCTCGCCTCTCTAGATATAGCCTTGGCCATATGTTGCAATCAGTTCCCTATTGTTAAATTAAAATATATTTAGTTTTTCTCATTATGGACATAATACACAGAATTTGTTGAATATTAAGGCTATATAAAAAAGTTAAAAAAGAAAAGAACAAAATCACTCATAATCTCTACACCCAGAAATATTTTTTGAGTATTTTTATGCTTATGAATATACATATTTTATTTTTAAAAATTAAACTGCAACTGTGCATATTGTGTGGCAACCTTCTTTTATCACTAAACAAATGGCAAAAAATAATCCTAGAATGTTCTTTGAGGCCATGCATTTTAATGGCTGCTTGAATGAGGATATGCCCTTTAGATTCCGCCAGTGCCTTATTTTTGGGCATCTACATTGGTGTGAATCCTTCATGATTGATTTTCAGTAACACTGCAATAAACATTCTTAGAAAATACTGTGTGTATGCAACTCTTCTGATGCCTCTGTGATAAACGCCGGAAATTAATTTCTTGGGTCAAAATAGCTAAGCTATTTTATTTTGAAGGTTTTAGATACATAGAACCAGATTGCTTTCCAGACATTCTGAACCATTCTGGGCTTCCCAGTGAAAGAATATGCTATTCCCAAACCGTGATAACACTATTTTCAAAAATGAAGTGTATATCTGTGAGTATCTTATAGTCTTGCACAGTTTGTTTTCTAGTTTAATTGGCCATTTGCCTTGATTCTTTGACGAACATGCTCTCTCCATCCTGTGTTTTACTTCCTATATGGCTCTTCATTTTGTTCATTGTTGTTGTTAGGAACTACAACTGCAGTCTTTTAAGAACAATATTTTTTGCATTGGATATAAATATCTTTGCTGGTTTTTTATTTGTTTTTAAATCTTCCACATATGTAAAAGATTCTAAATAGCCATAACTCTCATGGCTTTTCTTTATTAATTTCTTTTTTTTTTGCTTTTTGGGTCACACCCGCGATGCTCAGGGGTTACTCCTGGCTCTGCACTCAGGGAATGACTCCTGGCGGTGCTCGGGGACCATATCGGATGCTGGGGATCGAACCCGGGCCGGCACAGGCTGGCGCGTGCAAGGCAAAGCCCTACCGCTGGGCTATCGCTCCGGCCCTATTAATTAATTTTTTTCACAAATATTTAATAGAATGAAGGGACTCTGTTGGACAGTAGGGATGCAGCAGTGACCAAGAAACACATCCTCAGGTCCCTGATAAAACCTGTATTCTGGAAAGAGAGACACAATAAATTAATTATGACATTCAAAATTAACTTCTTTATGTTGCTATTAGGGCTCTGAGATAAGGCACAAGGTATTTGGGAGAATAAGCAGAAAATTTAGCCTGGCAAGTGAGGGATAATAAGTAGAAAATAAATTAGAATGGATAAGTAAATAGATGTGGGTGAGAGGTAAAGTCAGGGAGAGTAGATGGTAAGCAACTTTGTGAGGGCAGAGTAGAAAAAAGAATCATCTTTGGGAGAAATGGTGGTAATTGGCTCAGGAGGATTATACTGTAGGAGAGATGTAGTCTATGCAGTAGAAATGGCTGTGCTAACCTGATGTGACCTGGTTAGCTGAACAGGCGACGGGGAGATGTGTGAAGGAAGGTTCAGTTCTTCAGATTTACATGACTGGGATGGATGGGTGTTATTCATAGACCTTAGAGAGGGATTCATGTTGGAAAACTCGATTCATCATCAGATTTGACTTAAGGTTTGTGTAGACACCAATAGGGGGGTGGCTGTTGGATACAGAAGATCAGAGACTGGAAACAGGAAACATACCTGAAGCAACAGTGTAGAGAATAGAACAGCAGATGAGGAAATAAGCCAAGGAAAAGCCCTTGAACAATAAAAAAGGAGAGAGAGAGGCAGAGAGAAGGAGGGAGGGAGAGAGAGAGCATTGTTAGAGAGATTATGGAAAACCAGTAAGGTGAGCAGTTAAGGAGAATGGGGACACTGGTTAGCAGTCACAGCTGTGGCTGGGTAGTGAAGTAAGAACAACCTGAACTTTGTACACTGCATTTAGTGTCTTCAAGATTATCGTGCCACAAACAAAGAGTAATACAGAGAGCATGTGGCTTCCAAGCCATCCTACAAACGGTGGAGAAAAGAATGGAACTAAGAGGCTGCGGAGACACCAGGAAATGATGTGGCCTGTGCAGTCTATGGGGACTAGAGAAGCAACCAAGGGAAAATACAGAGCCAAAGAGAGGGCTGTGGCTTGAATACGGCCATCCCAGGAAAATCTCGAATCAGGATAAAGGTAGAAGGAGGAGAAAGAAAGAAAATAAGTGACATTGGTGAAGGATTGGAAAGGCAGGGGCAGGGGAAGGCAATTCCCATTCCCTCTGTGGAGTAAGAGAACTGGAGGGAAATAGGCAGGTGCTTGTGGGGGGGGAGTTAAGACATTCTAATGCTTTCTTAGAAATGGGGTGCGAGGCAAGACACACGCTAACAAGGTGCAGTGGAAGAGAAGCTTACCCAGGAATTTCGGACAAATGAAAAGCTTTATTCACTGAAAAGTGGAACCTGAACTGAACAGAGAAAAGTGGGCACTGCTTGTGAATGAGTGACTGGTCTGGAGATAAAATTGAGTATCACACTGGAGGAATGAGGCCACTGGGTGACAGTTTAGAGCAAACTCTCACCCCAGAATGGAAAATTTAACTACAATTCTTTACAATTTCCCTTGGACCATTAATTGGCCAGTCAAACCTTTCCCCATTGATTTAAAAATGTCATTTTACTACTGTATTATGTTATGTTATATATGGGTAAATGTTCTGTGGCTTTCTGTTTTATTTTACTGACTCAAAGCTTTAATCCTGACAGTATTTCTCTGTTGTGTTGATATAACATGATTTAATATTTGATAAACAAGTTCTTCTCCTTTATTATTATACTTTTTGCCAAGTTTTTTGGGCTCTCACTATCCATTTATTCTAGAAGAACTTCAGAATAATTTTATAAAACTTCATCTATGTTCTGTCAAAATTTTTATTCAGCTCCATCCATTAATTCTTAGAGGAAAATGATACCTTTTTATAATGAGTCCTCCTACCAGTAATATTGAACAAATTTTCATTGATGTTTCTTTCTATGCCACTCAAATACATACTTAAATCTCTTATGAATTATATTCCTAGAACTATATGTTACTTATTGAATGGAATGTTTTAAATGTTACTCATGAAACAAACAAAAGGCAAAAGTATATGCAATCAAGGCACGGCTTAATGAATAATTATGAAATAAATAGCATACACCTACAATGCACTCTAACTATATTGTTGAAGAAATCTGTGACCCACCTACTGATTCCTTTCTCAAACGTCATCTGCTAGCCTGCATTTTACTTTAATCATTCTCTATATTTTTATTTGGAGTTATAAACATATATGCATCTATACCAAAACAAACAAAATTTTGTTTTTGTTGCTTTTCTTAATATATTCAGGCAATCGAATGTATCTAATATATTATTTGCACGTCCCTTAACATTGTTTTGCAATTCTCCAAGTCAAAGCAAAGTATTTCATTTATCTCCATTCTATGAACAGAGTTCCATTTATTTCACCGTTCTACAATCATAAGGCATTAGGGCTGTTTTCTGAGGATGCTGTCTTAGACCTTTACTACTATAAACAGTTGTGCGTATTCAGAGGAACACATACACAGTTTCACAAAGTATACCTAGGTAAAGGAGAAATAAACCAAAAGCACATCTATCTTCATTTCGAGTAACGCTCAATTATTCTTTAAAGCAGGGGTAGTTCTTTATATTCCCTACTTATACTCCCTCTAGAAATGTTTTAAATGCTACTATATCTCCACAGCCTTAAAAATCTTGGTCTGATCAAGTTCTTAAATTTAAGACTAGCTCTTAAGAATTGACACTTAAACAAGGTTTTAATGAATTACTTTTTACTTTTTTTCAGAGTGGAGGTTTGGGTAATACCCAGTAGTGTTCTGGGGGCCAACTCCCAGATCACTCGTGGCAGTACTCTGAGGACTAGGGAGTTCTGGGCATCACAGCAGGATCAACTCCATAAAGGCAGGCACGTTAACCCAGATGCTCTCTCCTTGGTTCCTTACATTTTTGATTTTAGCTATTAAAGAGTCTGTGTATCTTTTTGATGTTTGTTAGATATCACCTTTCTTATTGATTTGTAAAGTTTTTTGCATATCTTTGTTAGTCATATTTTGGTTAACTCTATCTGATACAAGAGCCTTTAGATTTGGGGTTTCCCTTTCTCTTTATATGACACTTAGTCAAATATAAGCTCATCATCTTAATGGCATCAGATTTGCTGGAACTTTCTTTCCATGGGACTTTGTGATAACTATTTCACAACGTGTATCAAATTGTTAGGCTGTTCATAACAAGTCCATATTCTTACCAATTATTTATTATTAAATGTGATTTTAAAAAGGGAAAAACTATTAGCAAATGCTCTTGGTGTCCAGTCCACATATACCCTTATACAATTTCATAACACTTACTGCAAAACATTTGCTACTCTGCCTACAGGTTATAGGAACAAACCTGATCTCTACCCAGAACAAACAAGAAGCACCGGCAAGCTAATACCTTCAAACCGTTATTCAAGCATTAGATAGAAGACAGCAAGGTAATGGAAGAATACCTCCATTCCCTCACTTAGTGGTAGGGTTAATGGAGACATGTTGTAATAATACTTCTCAAGCAATCTCAAATACTAAAATCCCAGAATTTCTTGTCTGTTGGTGTTATGATTACTACCATTAGTCATGGCAGTACTAACATTGCTAATCCACTGCAGACTGATATAATCATGAAATATATACAAAAGAATCAGAAGAAAATTAAAATTTAAAATTGAGTAAAATTATAAAGCTAGAAAATGCAAACTCATCCTCTTAGGATGCTGTTTCTCCAGTTTCTTTGTCACAAAGGAGGATAAGTTCATGGGTCCATGCTGAGCCCTGCACCACCCTGGAGTGACACTGTACTCCAACCCTGTTACTCACGAAGATATTTTCCTTTCTCTAACTCATTTCCACTTCCTTTCCACTGGGTCCTGGATCACTGTCTAATTAAATCACTGCTGTCTGAATTCTTATCTTGGGATAGAAAAAACCCAAAACACAAACAATAAACCAAAGAAAATAACCTCACTTAAGAGATAATTTCTCTACCCACAAAGTCATAAAATTCTTTCTAAAAAATTTCTGCAGTGTGGAAATGATGCTTTATCCAGTCTTCAGCTCATCAGCAATTGAATTTCGATCTATAAACATAAAATAGAGTTCCATTTTTCCTCCTTGCCCAAGAAACACATAATGAAAAAGACTTCTCTGTGACTCTTCCCCTCCCATCACACTTGCACCCATGTTGGATTTACTTCTAGGTTCTCTATTTTCTGTTCAATATTTTTGTTGTTATTGATGCTTCCTTGTAATTTGGCTTAGATGCAGCATTTTTGGTGTGATACCAACTAATGCTCTGCTCCTACCCGCATTCTCTCAGGACCCATAGAGTTTTGGATGAGCTCATTGTGGTGTCAACTGCTTCTATCACATCAGTGGACATGGTAGTGACTCCCGGGTTCTCCATGGGAAGTTAGTAACAGAAATTCTGTCATGCTCTGAGACTAAAATAGCTGATTCTTTATCATTTGCACTCACTTCCAGCACCTATTGCTGATTCCATTATTATGATGGTGGGCAAATAGCATTTCTGAAATTCTTCATTCCTGCTACATTTGTTGTCATTGCCCCTCGAGGCAGGTGTGGCTGCGCTGCCTGGCTGCATTGGCAGGTGGCAGACAGAACACAGGCTTGTCTACATCCAGGGCTCTGCCCTGTGGGCCCTGGATGGTGATGATTTGACAAAGAAAGAGATTGGTCCCCCTGTGATGAACCCAGAGCCACGGCAGAGCCTGGCAAGCTACCGTTGGTGTATTCGATATGCCAAAAACAGTAACAATAGTGGACCTCATTCCCAACGAATGGAAACATTACTGATGCCTGCTCGAGCAAATCCATGAACAATGGGAAGACAAGTAACAAGTGACCTCTATATCATTACTACGTATTAACTAAGATTTGTTGTAAGTTTTGATATCTAGAAGACCCAAACTTGCAGCTTTGTACTTGGTATTCAGGACTGTCTTGAAATTCTGGCTTTTTCTCTTTACACACAGATATTAGAATTAGCTTATGGATTTTCAGAAATGGTCTGATTATTTCTGGATTTGAATTGATGAAGCATGGATCAGTTTGATGACAGATGACCTCCTTTTGCATTATGCCTTTATGGTAGCAGGCTTTTCCTCCCATAGCATTGGCTTGGTTTTAATGCCCTTAAGGTTTTATCCATTTTTAATATATATCTGAAAATGTTTTATTAGTTATTATATGTATGTGTGTATATATACCATATATACACCATATTTTTTCATGTATATATAACTATACATATACTAAATACTATACTGTAAAGATATGTTTAAAAAATATCACTACAATTTGAAGAATACCAAAGCAGAGAGACTGTTTTAAGATATATTCTCTTATGAGATAATATCTTGAGATATAATATCATATTATCATGAGATATATTATCTTACTAATTTTAATCACATGTGTGCAAATTTCTTCATCTTTTTTTTTCTTTTTTGGGTCATACCAGGCAATGCTCAGGGATTATTCCTCGCAGTGCTCGGGAATCACATGGGATGCTGGGGATCAAACCCAGGTTGATCAAATGCAAAGCAAACGCCCTACCCACTGTGTTATTTTTCCTCCCCCTAAATTTCTTCATGTTATCTATACAAATAATCAGAAGATTTGTAGTTTTCCTCTTTTCCAATCCCTTGAATTGTATATTTAATTTCATTGTCTTCAATTAGGACCACCAATAAAATGTCAACTGGAGATAATAACAAGTATATTTTCTAGTTTTAAAAGGTAATTTCATTGTTTCCTCCTCCAAAATATTTTTTTGTCATTTCCTCACAGTTACCTTTTACCAGGAATACAAGTCTATTTATTTCCTTGTTAAATCATACATTTTGAACTGGTGCTTTTCCCTATCTATTGTAGTCTGATAAGTTTTTGTCCTTCTCTTTGTTTGTTACTGCAGTGAATTACACTAATGGATTTACTAATGTTGGGCCAATATTGATTTCCCTGAAATAAACTAATTCTTCCCTAATTATATAACAGTGCTGGATTGTCTGCTAATATTTTTGCTTGGGGACTGCATCTCATTTTCCTTATTTTTCCTCATAATAGCTTGTCTGCTTTTCTTATCAAGGTTACCTGGTATCATGAGATGACACATGAACCTTTCTTTTCCTTCAGGATTCTGGAACAGTATATTCAACTGATGCTACCTGTGTACTAAGTATTGGTTCCACTGCACCTTTTATTTATTTATCTTTATCTTTAATTTTTTATTGAATCAATGTGCAATAAACCACTACAAAGCTGTTCATGATTGAGTTTCAGTCAGAGTGTTGCAACACCCATCCCTCTACCAGTGTACATTTCCTAACACCAGTGTGCCCCATTTCCCTCCCATCCTCCCCCCCACAACGTGCCTCTATGGCCAGCAATTTTCTTCTGTCTCTCACTTTCTCTTTCCTTTTGTGCATTGTGTTTTGCAAAACAAAGCATTGAAGTGCTAGCATGCATTTCCCTTTACTTCCCATACTCAGGTCTAGCTCAGTGTTACTATTCCCAACTATTATTGTCAGACTAGTCCCTTCTCTTACCTACCCTCCTCTCCCCACACCTTTGTGGTAGATTCCAACCCTTGACAGATCCTCCTGGCCCATTCTGCTTGGCTTTGGATATTAGTCTCATACTATATTTTTATATCTCACAAATGAATGCGGTTATTCTATATCTGTCCTTTTTACTTCTGATTAATTTCACTCAGCATGATCCTCTCTAGGTTCATCAATTAATAGGCAAATTTCATTACTTCATTTTTCCTAACAATAACATGATATTTCATTGTGTAGATGTACCATAGTTTCTTTATCCAATCATCTATTCTTGGGCACTCAGGTTGTTTATATATTCTGGCTATTGTGAATAATGCCATGATGAACATAGAAGTACATACGGTGTTTCTGCTGTGTGTTTTTGGGTCCCAGGGTATATCCCCAAAGAGTGGTATTGCTGGGTCGAATGGAAGCTCAATTTCTAGTTTTTTTTGGAGGAATGTCCATATCGCTTACCAAAAAAAAGACTGAACCAGTAGGCATTCCCACCAGCAATGTGGTCCTTTGGTTGATGGAAGGGTTGTTTTTAAAGAAGTCACAGTCTGATCACCTCTTCTCCACATTGAATTCCAAGGCATGGCACTCTCAGACTATTCCAGGGCAATTTGAAGGCGTTTTGTTCTCTATTTCTTCAGAGAGGTTGTTTACAAAGACCAAGCAGACTTCCATCTTGAAGGAGAAGTCTCATGCAGGCTTAAAGGGTAGCAGGAGCAGACAGAGATCATCGCTGAATCAGACTAGTTGGCTGTGTGGCCTATTTTCCCTGCTGTATATGCGGGCCTAAATTACTTCATCTTTCTGTCCCTGTATTTCTTACTTTAAAGAAATGGGTGTAAAAGAGCACCTATTCACAGATATTGTGGGAATCCATCACAAAGGACCTGGCACAAAGTCATCTTCTGTGTTCCCACCACGCTTCTTTGACAATTGTTCTAGCATTAGTCTGGAGATCACCATTGTATGTTTGTTTTTTTGCATTATCGACTAGACTCATTACTATTTTCCTTTGTGTCCTTATTTCAAGTTATTCACAGTGAATGAGGTGATATTGCTAACCACAGAAGCCATATATCTTCTCACAGTTTATTGAGTATATGAAGAAGCCATGTCCTTTCTCAGTATTGAGTATCTGAAACAATTTCTATAAGCTTCTGATTTCTATGGAAAATAATTTAAAAATATATTTCATCTCCATAGACTCAGGATTCAGGCATTCCACAATGTGTTTAACAGGTGTGTGTGTGTGTGTGTGTGTGTGTGTGTTTGTTTTCTAGCTTGCTCAGCACTGCTCTAAAAGCTTATAGTCCCGGTAAACAAAACAGAAAAACAAATCACTGTCTGCATGATATATAACAGAAATCTATAGCTCATGAACTAGGTAGTATATCCAAAGATGAATATTCAGGAGATATAAGAGGTAGGGAAGAGGAGCAGAGAGAATGCTAGGAACTCCCAAACTTGAATGTAATTACTGAAGAAGATCTTGATAAAGAAAACCTTTGAGAAAATCTGAAGGTTGTGAATGAATCTGTTTATTTGCAGGGAATGGGGTTGGGAGTAGCATTCTAATGAGAAGGCATGGAAATACCAAGAGTTTGAGGAAGGGGCATACCTGGTATCTTTGACGAGTTCACCTCACAGTGTGATGTAAAATGAAGCAGAGGTACAAGACCAGAGAAGCAGCCTAAATTGGAAGTCTAGGTCACCTGGGCCTTAAGAACTCTGATAAGAACTTGGGCTTTTGAACCCAGCAATAGGGGATAAATGAAGGGTCTGAGTAGAGGAAGAGGTAGTGATCTGCCTCATAACAGCCATGATTAGTTTGGATGTTGGCTTGGGAACAGGGAGCTGGGGCTGAGTGGAAGCCGCAGGCTATTTAGGGAATTGCTGTCACAATCAAGGTGGTAGATCACAGGGACTCTGACCAAAAAGTGAGCAGAGTTGGAAGGGCTGTGAAAAAGAGGGGCCAAGCACTCGCCTCTTCGTCGCCCACTAAGCACGTGGGATCAGAAAGACTGCAAGACAGTCACCTACCCAGGAGCGGCAAAGCCAGAATGTCGCAGTCCCAAACATGGGCTCTTTCCCACACTCTCAACTCCATAGGCCAGGACGTCTTTTACAATAGAGTAGATTCATTCTTTTCATACAACTGGACCCTCCCCACTCCTACCCCCCTCACTCATTGTAAAAAGACTTTATAGAGAAAAATTTCCTTTTGTCTTCTCTCCTAATTCGGTGTCACGTTACCCTTCCTTTTTTTTCCTTTTATAATTCTTTAATAAATCCACAGATTCCCTTTCCACAATTTCATTTCTTCTTCTCTCTAGCAGCATGGAACTTTCCTTTCTTTTGACAGAGTTCTACAACAAAGGTTAATTACTTTATAATTTCATTCCCGTAAAAAAGCACACTAAAATTGCTAATTTTAACTATGCTTCTTGTCAGTAGGTTCATGTAAATTCACTGTAATTAAACCAGATGTTTTCTTGGGCCTTAAAGTCAGGTGGTAATTTAGGGGGAAATTTTCATTTCAACATAAAGGAGGGGAAGAAGGGGTTCAAGGGAAGTTTCCTTTTCTTCTTCTTCTTTCTACCCTCCATCTTCATATTTGAAAACTGAGGCTAATGAGAGTGAAGTCAGAGGGTACTTGTGAACTCACCAGATCTAGAACCACAGAATCTACCCTTTCTGCTTATTTAAAGTCTTTAAAAATGTTTCCTGGTGGTACCATTTCAGGTGTCCTTGGGCTCTACTTGCATGAGACAGGTCATATGGAGATGTTACTGGTGCCCGCCGAGCAAATCGATGATGAACGGGAAGACAGTGATACAGTGATACAGTGACCATTTCAGGTGCCATGCACCTCACGTGTCCGTTGATTAGTTGCTATTCACTATAAAGAGAATCAAAACTAACTTTAGAAACAAGGTATTTGGAAACAGATGTTCTCCCCAACCATCCATTAGGACTGAGGACCCAGTGGATGGGTCCTGAGTCCACCATGAATTTTATGGAGCCAAGATGGATTTAGATTATTTGGTTCCACTGGTGTTTTCCAGTCTTGTTGAATGTTTTTCCTTCTGGATAAATGTTTACATCTTAAGGTATTAAATAAAACATTTGAATAGATATATGAAGTGAGGTGTCAGTAAATATTTCACAGTCAACTTTCCAGGAAAACCAAACTAAGCACAATACCAAGGTGGATGTTCATTTAATTGGTTGTCCATTTAATACCAAGTTGCCCATTTAATATCTCCACAGTGGCCCATTCCAAGCAATGCATGGGGTGTTAGGGAACTCAGATGCAGAAAGAAAGGCGAAGGTAAGTTATTGAAAGCCAGCATGAGTTGGCTTTATAGATAACATGAATGAAAGTATTAATACATCTCTTATTTTTCTTTTTCTTTGCAGGACAGTGACAGATTTTATTTAAAACTATAAGGATAATAGGAAACTTTGGGAACTATTGGAGTGGGCTGGCCAGAGAAGTGGTTAGTGTGCTAAGTAGTGACTTAAGTAGTGAACATAGAAAAGGCTCTATAACATTGTGAAAGAGGACAGGGATTTGATGTCATGCGCTCATAGATTCAATAAGTAATAAGCACTGACCACGACCAGAACAAAGTATACCACATTGTATCACATATATAACACATGCACGTATCATATATATGGACAGAGTGGTATTTCAGATGATAATGCTATAGGACGTAATAAAACAGGGAAGTGTTGGGAGGTTTTGACTGGGCTTGGAGCTGTATATTAGGTAATAGAAAACAACCATTAATAAGATTTATGGATTTATTCATTGAATGCTCAATTTTTTTTACTTGTTATGTTTGGAGTGGTTCGTTAGAGTCCCACAAATTTCTCTTCCACACAACTTTATCAAAGCGCCTACATCAAAGTACTTGTGGATGGTACAGATGAATAATACAGGTATTATGCTTAGCTCATAGTGGATACTCAGAGTCTACAACTGCATTTTCACTACATTTTATGAAATCTCACGGTTATCTTTTTTTCAGTATCTAAAGGAGAGTGAGTTCTAATTAACTGATACCTTCAGAGCAGAGTACCTCCCTCGATAACATTACTCCCTTTGGTTAAATGACCCTAAACTGTCCCTTTCTGTTTTTTTTACTACCATTTCATATTTTATTTGTTCTTTCCTCTTTTCCAGATGTTTAGTGTTGTATCTCATTACTATACACATACTAATCCCTAACAACATGCAGCATCCTCCAACCTTCCTGCAACTCAATCAAACCATTCAGCTTATTTAAATGCACATCAAATCCAGGTGTTCGCCTCCTAAGATATGTAAGTCTTCAAAAAGTTAATGTATATTTTCTGTGTAAAAAGAAAATAATATATACAGACTATATGTGATTAGTTGCATTAAAATCAATTATATGTGTTAAGCTAATTTTGTAAAGCATAATCAATTCTCTTTCTGTATAATTATTACATGGGAGGCTACATTTCCTTATCGGAAATAAGAAAAATAATATTTGGTGTAAAGATTTAAATGAATCTACATGGCTGGTAAAAAGGCAGAATTATACAACTCCTCAGAAGACTGAAGACAGAAGACTATCTGTCCACACCTAGCTAAAGCACATAAGTAGCGGACCACAGATGCACAAGTTCTCTGTATCAATGTCAGCTCTGACAGCAACTAATGAAAACAGCTTGAGTGTCTACAGCACTCTGCTGAAAAAACGCCTGGCAAGGCCATATAAACAAGTCCCATACACATAAAAAAGAGCATAAATCTGTAAAACCCCTTTGGGGGTCATGTCCAGGATACATTAAATGAATAAAACAGGAGAGGCAGAGTATGTCAATAATGCATCTTCTTTGGAGGAAGTAAGAAAAAAGAAAACAGTTTTAACCGCGTTGTTGCTGTTGCTTTTGGGGATGCCCTCCCCAGGGGTGCTGGGGTTCACATGACTATACCCAGCCACTCATGGGAGGCATTCTCCTGCTGGAGATCAAACCCAGGGCACCGGTCATGCTAGGCGTGTGTCTCAGTCCTTTGAGCTAACTCGTTGGATAAGGAGAATTTTCTTTCCTTTCTTTTGCAAAGCAACCCCTGAAAAAGATAACTCTGAAGTTATCTGAAAAGATAACTCTGAAATAAGTAAAAATGGTTCCTTTTCAGGTGCAGAGAGAATGGGAGAGATGAAGGTGACAAGGCGCCTCTGAATGTACCTTTTGTATAGATTTGACTCTGAACTTTGCAACTGTTTTGACTAAAAAAAAACAATAAAATGAAAATTTAAAAGATGGAGGAAAAGGCAAACCTTAACATTGAAACAAAGGAGCCTGAATGGGCTTCAACTTCATATTGCAAGCAACAGGGTAAAAAATAGAAGCTCTCAGTGTGGTACTTTGATGCTTGGATGGAGACAAAATGAGAAAGAACCATGTTTAACGTTTCTAGTGAAGGTAGAAGATTTCTCATTTATTTGGGGGACTGGGGGTTGTAATTCTGAAACTATTTCATGTGTATTGTAGGGTGAAGCTATTGAGAAGAAGATGTGGCTGTTAGTAACAAAGGTTGTCACTATGGAAGAAGGGAGATATGAGTGTCGTGAGGCCAAGTGTTGGAGTTCTCCCTTCTATGACCCCTTGACCAAGAAGGGTATGTAGGGAGTTCCTTGGGTCCTGACTTCTAGTGGTCAAGGGGTCATGTCAGGAATAACTTCAAAAGGCAAGGACAGAAGAATTCTGGAGGGGTGGAGATGAATATGAGCTTGTGATGAAAAGCAAATTAATTATAATTCCTAGCTCTATCAACCTTGATGTACTGCAGGACAACACGATTCCATTGAGATACCTAGGATATCTGCCTTGTGCCAAATACCACTCATCACCGCAGACAAACAGAAATCCTTGAATAAGTGGTAGATTTAAGGTCAAGGCAGGGACATTATAAGTATACTCCAGAATATCTGGCTAAACAAGGAGCAAGGGAGTCAAATGAGAACTGATCCACCGCCCAGCAGCCAACCAGAAGGTAGAGTTACCTCTATCACTGGGACAATAGCATCAAAGAGGATGCAACCAGAAATGCATTTTTCTATGCCAGACCCCTCAGTGCCCCAAGAGGACAGTGTAGATGCTCAGGAATTGATAGTCAGAGACATATCTTCCCCCCCATGATGCTTTTTGTCCTCCAAGGCCATATAGATTGTTTTCCACACTCCTGACTGCTTTTGACTATTCTGGTTAAAGGCAGAGGAATACATGCTGCCACAAAGCTGGGGTTTTGCTGCAGAGATTCGTGAAAATAAAGAATTCTATAGGCTTCTTTCAATAGTTGCTTCCACATGCAGTGAAGGGACCCAGAGGCCAAGCTGCTCCCTCCAGGGTTCCATTTTCAGGCACCTGGGTGCTGAAATGACACATTCTCCAACCTCCCCAGAAGACAATTTTGCAGCAAGAATAGAGGTGGTGCTGTCTGGATCCCTTAGTAACTGGCACTGGCCCAAGTCCTTCTTCACCCATTTGACCTTGAGGTGAAGTCCCCAAGTAAAAGATAAAGGGTCTCTCCTCTCTTTGGGGGTAGGAATTGGGCCTTATTCTGGTAGACAGAGGATGCCAGTATTCTGGTTGAACTCAGTGTTGCTAAGGGACAGAGCAGCAGGAACGTGTCTGATGGTTATGACGTGGTTTTTAATGTGATAATGTCTGCATTTCTCAGTAGAGTAAGAATTTATGCTTTATTAATGGATGTTAATTAAAATTTAATTTCTAAGCATTGCTACTCTCACATTGTGATAAAGGTTTTGTGATTTTTCCCCCTTGGTAACAAGAAGGAGAAAGAGGATAGGACATGCTTTACAGATGGGATTTGGGATTGGCTTTGTGTGTGTGTGTGTGTGTGTGTGTGTTCATAAAAGGCAACATGAGACAAGTAGATTCTTCAGGAAAGAAATTAAAAGTGTCCTGGGCTCTGCTGGCTGAATTCAGTGTCTCAGTTCATGACTGCTCCCTGTTCAGGCAGCCGTCAGCAGTGTCTCCTTCTTTAAGACAGTGAGGAGTTTCCCAGGAACTGTACCCCCAAACCATGCTTCTGCTTACTGCTGTGCCCAGGCCCCAGCCATGTCATGGTGCTGGAGAGCAGCGCCTAGGATTTCCCCTTCAGTTTTTTGGCTACTGGGCCTGGATAACAGAGCCCTGATCAGGCTTCCAGGGGCCCCGGAGCTTTCTAGCTTATTTGTGCTGAGGATTCTGGGTACAGACATTTTTTTTCATTCTTTTCCTGACGGAGTGCACATACAGCAACAGCACTTTTGGAAAATATACAATCTGTTGGGCATTGTTCCAATTGTTTTCTATACCGTAGCTTTCATGAGCACAGAAATCCAGGAGGTGGTAGTTTCAGAAACAACAGTGCAGCAGATGAGGAAACCAAGGCACAGTGAGTTTGGCCCCTTGTCTCAGTCACATCTGGCTATAGAGTAGGTTTCCCTGAGTGTGGATTTGGACTCACAGGAAGCAGAGATTGCAGATGGCCTGGATGCCAATCAGGTAGATAGAGGCAGTCCCCCTAGAACCCTGTGGTGTACTGCAAGGGAGGCAGCAGGAGCCCAGCTGACAGAACTGTGACCCACTGCACTGTTTCCAGAAGCACACTCTGAAGAGGTGGCAATGAGGCACCACAGGACACACTTAAAGGAGATCAGGCAGGATTTGCTTAGAAGGTAGGCCTGTGACCACGTCCAGGCTCTGGGATCACAGGTAAGTGATGATCAGGGATTGGGGAGAGGAGTCTGGCATGCTTGCCTTGTCTCCTAGTGGGCTTGGCAGTGGAGTTGGATGCATCACTCTGAACTCATGGGGTCCTTGGATTGCTTCTGTGAAACAACAGTACAAGATAACTTTGCCACAGTGGATGTGCTGCCTCCTGAGGGTCAAAGGCTAATCAGAATCGAAAGGTGTTTGCCACAGCAGAAATGTCATCTACACTTCTATGTTCATCACAGCACTATTCAGAATAGCCAGAATCTGGATACCACCCGAGTGCCTGAGAATAGATGACTGGTTAAAGAAACCATGGTACATCTACACAATGGAGTACTATGCAGCAGTTAGTAAAAATTGAAGTCATGAAATTTGCTTATAAATGGATTGACATGAAAAGTATCATGCTGAGTAAAATGAGTCAGAAGGAGAGGGACAGATAGAGAATGATTGCATTCATTTGTGATGTATAAAACATAATATGAAACCAATATCCAAGGATAGTAGAAACAAGGGCCAGGAGGATTGCTCCACAGCCTGCTTCAATGTCTTGGGAAAAGACTGTTGGGTAAGGAAGGGATCATTATGGCAAGGACAGTGGTAAATAATCACTGTCTAAGAATAGCATTCTGAAAATAAGTAACAGAACAACATGATAACCTCTCTCTCAGCATCTGTACTACACATCATGATGCTCAATAGGAGAGAAAGATGTACAAAGAAGAAAAGTGCCTGCCATAGTACACCTGGGTGGGTGGGTGTGGGGCAGGAGGGTAAAGGAGCACATTGGTGGTGGGAAAATTGCACTGGTGGAGGGGTGGGTGTTGGAACATTGTGTGGTTGAAACCTCATCATAAACAGCCTTATAACTATCACATGGTGATTCAATAAAATACATTAAAACAAGAAGGTGTTTGCCTTATGGAGCAGACAATGGCAGTGCTCTATCCCTCCTTGTATATCATCTTTTAAATTGGCTGGGGACTAGGGGGAGATTCTGGGAACACTTTGAGTCAAGAGTGTTCAGGGACCACCAAGGCTAGACGTGGTGGTGCTGGGGTCGCATGCTGTGCAGAGGATGACGTTCAGGGTGTCACATTGGCCGGGCATGCTCTCTACCACTGAGCTACCTTGTTGGCCCCATTTAAGCCATTTTGTGCTCCTCAATTTATGGCTTATAGTGCAGAGAGCTCCAAGAGGCTAAGAATTGCTTCCCAATGTCCCTCCCCACTCCCAGGCTGGAAGTTCTGTCTTGGGATTTGGAGCAAGAGCACAGTGGAGACCCTGAGGAAGTCTCCGCTGAGACCAGGTTTTCTCCCCATCCCAACCCGAACCCAGATTAACCTGACCAGAAGTTGTACCTTGTCTTCTTCCCTTCCCCAAAACTGCCTTCCCATGAGCCCCACAGTCTCTCCTGGAAAAATCTTTAATTTATCCCATAACTTGAGACACCTCACAAAGCAAGGGGGTAGCTGAGCTGCACGGAAAAGCAAAAGGCATCCAGGAAGGATTGTGCCCTAGATAAGTCCTCAAAGTTGATGGTTCTAGCCTCATCCACCCACGAACAAGATAACCTGTGGTGGAGTTATGTGCAAAATGCAGTGTTGCCTGAGAAGGAATACCCAGTGAGGCTGGAGGAAGTCAGGGAAAGCTTCCTGGAAGAGCCATGTGATAAAACCCTTCAAGTCTAATAAAGCTCATCTGCGAATAGGAGAGTGAGTGATTCTAAGCTGAAAGAAGTGCTTGGGCGAGGACAGGGGGGCAAAAATGTCATGTGTGCTGTGATGGATATTGCTCTCTGTTCCAGGACTCTCGAGTTCAGGGACAGAGTGAAGGGTAAGCGCAGGAAGCAGGAAGCAAACCTGTTGAAATGCAGAGTGTGAGAAAACAGGGGTGAAGGGCTGACTTCAAGTCTTTATGTGAGTTGCAACTCACTGAGATGACAGACACACTGAGAGAAGTCTGTGTAGACAAGGAGATTAGCTCTTTTAAGAAAAATATTCTGAGTTTGAAATGCCTCTGGGATATGCGCCCTACTGAGTCTGTATTTCTGGATGCATTCAATGTGCACCTAAGCTCCAAGCTCTTTCTGTGCATTTTCTGATTTTAATTCTTTTTTTTCCCTCTCCTGCTCTTTGGTTCACACCCAGCAATGTTCACAGGTTACCTCTGGCTCTGCACCCAGGAATTACTCCTGGAGGTGTTGGGGGGGACCATAGAGGAGGCTGGGGATCAAACCCGGGTTGGCTGCCTGCAAGGCATCCAACAGTACAGAATTATCTGGTTGGTGGTGGGAGATGGGCACTGGTGGCGGGATGGGTGCTGGAACACTGTATGACCAAAACCAAAATATGAACTTTTTAATTGTATATCTTTGTAATTGTAAAAATAAAAAAAAATAAAAAAAAACAAAAACAATAAAAAACCCTCCACATACTTTGACATTAGCCTCCACCTCTTTTTTAAGAGACTTTGCGGGTGGTGAAATATGGGGTACAGAAGGTGGGATGATGTGAGAAGGGGGGAGGTGGGTGGGGAAGGGCCAAGGGGCGGACAAGTCCGTGATCACTGTCCATAGGAACAGTTGCTGTCCATGGGAACAGCGCCCCCTGGAGTAAGGTCTTGAGAAGACCTGGCTCTTCATGAAAGATCTAGGAAAAGAGGACCAGTCTGGGTGGGAGTTTTAAGAGGTCTGGCATCCTCCTCCCTGATTGGTGCGGCCCCAAGAGCAGATCGGCGTGATCCCATGCCCAGATAAACTCACCGTCCTCTTCCGTCTGAACCACCAGCTCCTCGCTCTCCATCCGGCCCTCGGGGTTGGACAGCAAGAGGCGCAGCCGGATGGTCATGAAAGGGCGGAGGCCACGCAGGGGTATAGTGGGAGGACGTCTGAATCACCTCTTCCGCCTCGTACTGCTGCTGGTTGAACACATACTGGTACTGCACCGTGAGGTTGTAGCTGTGGCAGCGGGTCACGGCATAGCCAAAGGGCTCCCACTGCAGGGTCAGCTGCCGGGCTCGGATATCCACAATCTCCACATTCTGAGGACCATGCACCGGGTCTGCAAGACACATAAGACACAAAAGGGCTCTGAACAAGGCAGACTGCTGCTCTGTTCAAATGGGGAGTGGGGAAAGCGGGGAGCCGCTCTTAAACTTAATCTCACGGCAGCCTTCATGGTTTTTGCCACCCGGGTATGAATTCTGGTCTGTAATCCTTTAAATCAAACTTTTTTCCTTTTATTTCAATTCTTGCATCAAAAAAGAAACTATATAAAGGGACCGCCCAATTTTTAACTTATTTGTTCACCTGCCATCTCTTTCTTTACTGGCTATAAATAAATATCAACCATAAAAATAAACGCAAAACTGTCGAATTCTTATGGGTCAATCAGGGAACCACCCAAAAGTCATCCTGTGGATCACTAAAAATACACAACAATGCTTTGGGACATATTTATTTAGAAGAAGGTGACTGGAGTTTTTACTCGCCTCCTTAGGTTTAATCAAGCTGCATCCTGTCCCTTGGGAAATCAGCAGGTTTTAGACCAAGCTCACTGACTAGTAAAAAACCTCTTTCCACACACGTCCCCATAATAGAGCCTCACATACAGCCTATGGCTATTCCTTGGAATCTGCCTTTCCTTTCAACAACATCATTCCCTAGTCTCCCTGGGTATTTTTTCTAGGATAATCACTCTGAGCTCTCCTTAACCCATTGTTCTTTCCTTTCTTTTCCCATTTAGGACCCTCTCGAACATTCTTCCATAACTAATCCAATCATGCTTCTTGCCCAAATGC
This sequence comes from Cryptotis parvus, assembly GCA_021461705.1. Lineage (NCBI taxonomy): Eukaryota > Metazoa > Chordata > Mammalia > Eulipotyphla > Soricidae > Cryptotis > Cryptotis parvus. Next base: position 208,992 of record JAJIBD010020980.1, read on the forward strand.
TATCTCAGTCATTCTTCCCTGCTGATCCTCTTCCCAGGCCCTAATGCATCACAATGGCTATATCTTATTTTCTTATGAATATTCTGTGGCTACATTATGCAAACGAAACAGACATGTTTGTACAAAAGAGATTATGTAAACACACCCTGACATAAAGTTCATTCCATAAGGCATAGCCAAGTGCTGGGATAGATGCTCCACTTGGTTGGCGATTATCATCTCGCCGCATGCTGGCGTCTTGTTCTCTTATGGGGTGTGATAAGGGTAGAGATGAAATCAGTATGATGGCCCCCCAATACTGCCTGCCCACCAGGACCTGACCAGAGCATGCAATCTGCATGGGTTCTTTCCTGATTTCATTGTAAAATGGTGAGAATAATAGTAGGTAACTTAATTGGGAGGGGCATGAAGCATCAAGTTATTTGCAAAGTAGTTAGAATTGCACCTGGATGCATTCCCGCGGTGGCAGCCCCTGACCACTGCGCTCCAGGAGAAAAGGCTCCAGCTTTGAGGAGGGGAGCGACCCCCCACCCATCCGCGCAGGAACTCCCACTGCAAGACCTCCCCCCTGACCCCTGACACCGGAACCACCCACAGAAACCCCAAAATTCAAAACCGCACGGGACGCTACTGCGTCGCAAAATTATATTCTATCTACCTAATATAACACTGAGCATTGTCCCCTACACTCTTTGCTATACATTCCTAGCTGTAAAGTAATTCAGGCACAACTAACTTTACTGACTAGTCACCCAGAACACTCATTTTCAACCTACGATAGTCATTATGGTAAAGCAGCGCAAAAGTCCCTCAAGTTCTACGATTGAAGTTATTAATACTGATGAGTCCAGCAATAACAATGAGCTATGTAACCTCTCTGAAAAGGAATTTCATAAGCAACTGTTAAAGATGTACAAGGAAATAAAAGAAACAATGGAATACAAACTCAGTAAAGTACAGGAGGAAATGAGAGCAGAATTGAGTAAATTTCAGACCAAAGTACAAGCAGAAATGACAGATATTAAAAATGAGGTAAGTGAACTGAAAAACACAGGAGAAGGCCTCCAAAGCAGAGTAACAGCTACAGAAGAAAGAATTAGTGATCTCGAAGACGAGGTTCAGAGATTCTGTAGACAACACCAGAAGATGGAAAAAAGACTCACAATCAACGAACAGACTACTAGAGAAAATCGGGATGAAGCCAAAAAGGAACAACATACGCATCATTGGGGTGCCAGAAGGGCAAGAAGAAAACCCTGATGAAGAAGAAACTGTCAAAGCCATCATCGCTGACAAGTTTCCCGAACTGAAGAAAGCATGCTCCCAGATACAGGAGGTCCGAAGGATACCAGCTAAAAAGAAACCCCAATAAGAATACTCCAAGACACATCCTTATTAAAATGACAAAACGATAGACAGAGATAGAATACTGAAAGCAGCAAGATCAAAGAAGGAAATCACATACAAAGGAGCATCCCTGAGATTTACAGCAGACTTCTCAGATGAAACACTCCAAGCCCGAAAACAATGGTGGGATATTGTGAAAAGACTCAATGAACTTCAGGCCTCACCAAGAATTCTTTACCCAGCTAGACTTACTTTCAGATGCGAAGGAAAGATACACAACTTCATGGATAAACAACAACTTAGGAAATTCATAGACTCAAAACCAACTCTAAAAGAAGGATTGAAGGGTCTATTGTAAAATAAGACAACCCAAAACCACAACAAGGTTAAACGGAAAGATGGCACAAAATCCAATGACAATAATCTCTCTCAACGTCAATGGTCTAAATGCACCAATTAAAAAGACACAGGGTGGCAAAATGGATTAAAAAACTGAATCCAACATTCTGCTGCCTACAAGAAACACATCTGAATAACCAGAGCAAACACAGACTCAAAGTCAAAGGCTGGAAGACCATTCTCCACGCAAACAACCCCTCCAAAAAGGTGGGTGTGGCCATACTCGTATCTGACAATATAGATTTCAGGCTGAAAAGGGTCAAAAAGGGACAATGAAGGCCATTTCTTAATAATTAAGGGGGTATGTATACCAGGAAGAAATCACACTGCTAAACATATATGCGCCAAACGAGGGGCCAGCAAAATACTTAAAGCGACTATTAATAGACCTCAAAGAAGACATTAACAGTAGCACAATAATAGTCGGAGACTTCAACACTGCCTTATCGACTATGGATAGATTGACGAGGCTGAAACTCACCAGGGAAATACTGGACCTGAAGGAAGAAATAGAAGAAAGAGAGCTGGTTGATATATACAGGGCTTTTCATCCCAAAAAAGCTGAATACACTTTTTTTTTCCAGTGCACATGGAACATACTCCAAGATAGACCATATACTGAGCCACAAAGCATACCTAAACAAAGTAAAAAAGATTGAAATTGTGTCGACTATCTTTTCAGATCACGATGCACTGAAAATAGTAGTGAACCATGCACAGAAGCAGGGAGTCAAACCAAACACCTGGAAACTAAACAGCTCACTGCTGAACAACAAATGGGTCATAGAAGAAATCAAACAGGAAATCAAAAGATTCTTAGAAACAAATGACAATGAAGATACCAACTATCAGAACTTGTGGGACACAGCGAAAGCTGTGCTAAGAGGAAAGTTCATAGCTCTGCAAGCATTCATCAGAAAAGAAGAAAGGGCCCATATAAATAACCTGACCTCACAGCTGAAAATATTAGAAAAAGACCAACAAGAGAAGCCCAACCCAGGCAGAAGGAAGGAAATAGTGAAACTTAGGGAGGAAATCAATGACCTGGAAACCAAAAAAACAATCCAAAAAGATTAATGAAACCAAGAGCTGTTTTTTTGAAAAATTAAACAAGATCGACAAGCCACTGGCAAGACTTGTAAGGACAGGGAAAGAGAGAACCCAAATAAACAGAATCAGAAATGAAAATGGTGACATCACAACAGAAAAAACAGAAATACAAGAGATCATCAGAGGTTATTTTGAGAACCTGTATGCCACAAAACATGAGAACCTAGAAGAAATGGATAAATTCCTGAAGTCCTATAACCTCCCACGATTGAAACAAGAAGACCTCCAATACCTAAATAAGCCTATCACCATCGGGGAAATTGAAACAGTAATTAAAAGTCTGCCCAAACACAAAAGCCCAGGTCCAGATGGGTTCACTGGCGAATTATACCAAACCTTTAAGGAGGACCTACTGCCAGTCCTGTTCAAGTTCTTCCAGGAAATAGAAGAAACAGAAACACTCCCAAACAGCTTCTACGAGGCGCATATCACCCTGATACCCAAAGCAGGGAGAGACAATACAAAGAAGGAAAATTACAGACCAATCTCCTTGATGAACACAGATGCTAAGATCTTCAACAAAATACTAGCAAACAGAATCCAAAGACTCATCAAAAGATCATACATCATGACCAAGTAGGATTCATCCCGGGAATGCAAGGATGGTTCAACATTCGCAAATCAATCAATATAATACATCACATCAATAAGAGAAAAAATAAAAACCATATGGTCCTATCGATAGATGCAGAAAAAGCATTTGATAAGATCCAGCACCCATTCATGATTAAAACCCTCCAGAAAATGGGAATTGAAGGAAGCTTCCTCAAGACAGTCAAATCCATCTACCAAAAGCCCACAGCGAGTATCATTCTCAATGGGGAAAAATTGAAAGCCTTCCCTTAAGATCAGGAACACGACAAGGTTGCCCTCTCTCACCTCTTTTATTCAATATAGTACTGGAGGTACTCGCCATAGCAATCAGAGAAGAAAAGGACATTAAGGGCACCCAGATAGGCAAGGAAGAAATCAAGCTATCATTATTTGCAGATGACATGATATTATACCTAGAGAACCCTAAACTCTCGACCCAAAAACTCTTAGAAACAATAGTTAGGTATAGTAGAGTGGCAGGGTACAAAATCAATACCCAAAAGTCGGTGGCTTTCCTATACACAAATAACGAAAGAGAAGAAAGGGATATTAAGAAATCGATTCCATTCACAATTGTGCCACAGAAAATCAAATAACTAGGAATCAGCTTAACCAAGTGTGTAAAGGACCTATACAAAGAGAACTACAAGACACTGCTTCAAGAAAAAAGAGGACACAAGGAAATGGAAACACATTCCCTGCTCCTGGATGGGGAGAATTAACATTGTCAAGATGGTAATACTCCCTAGAGCTTTGTACAGATTCAATGCCGGTTCCTATAAGGATTCCCATGACATTCTTTAAAGAAATTGACCAAACACTTCTGAAATTCGTATGGAATAACAAACCCCCCACGGATAGCTAAAGCAATCCTTGGGAAGAAGAAGATGGGAGGCATCACCTTTCCCAACCTCAAACTGTACTACAAAGCAGCAGTAATTAAAACAGCGTGGTACTGGAATAAAAACAGACCGGTGGACCTATGGAATAGAGTTGAATATCCTGACACCCACCCTCAAAGACATGATCAGTTAATCTTTGATAAAGGTGCAAAGAGTCCAAACTGGAGTAAGGAAAGCCTCTTCAACAAGTGGTGCTGGGAAAACTGGACAGCTACATGTAAAAAAATGAATTTGGACCTGTGTCTAACACCTTGCACAAAAATCAGATCAAAATGGATTAAAGATCTCAATGTCAGACCTGAATCCATAAAAGTACGTTGAAGAAAATATACGAAAAACCCTCCACGACATCAATGCTAAAGACATCTTCAAAGGTGAAACACCATTAACAAAGCAACTAGAAGAAAATATAAATATATGGGACTACATGAAACTGAAGAGCTTCTGCACCTCGAAAGAAACAGTGACCAAGATAGAAAGACAGTCGACAGAATGGGAAAGAATATTCACCCAATACCCATCTGATAAGGGGTTAATATCCAGGATATATCAGGCACTGGTACAATTACATAAGAAAAAAACAGCCAACCCCATTAGAAAATGGGGAGAGGAGATGAACAGAAACTTTGACAAGGAAGAAATCCGAATGGCCAAAAGGCATATGAGAAAATGCTCATCATCACTAATCATCAGAGAGATGCAAATCAAAACAACAATGAGATATCACCTCACACCACAGAGAATGGCCCATATCCAAAAGGGTAAAAGCAACAAGTGCTGGCGTGGATGTGGGGAAAAGGGGACTCATACACTGTTGGTGGTAATGTCGACTTGTACAACCTTTCTGGAAAACAATATGGACATTCCTCCAAAGACTAGAAATTGAGCTCCCCTTTGACCCAGCCATACCGCTTTTGGGAATATACCCTGGAAAGCCAAAAACACACAGCGGAAACACAATCCGCACTTTTATTTTCATAGCAGCACTATTCACAATAGCCAGAATCTGGAAACAACCAGTATGCCCGAGAACTGATGACTGGATAAAGAAACTGTGGTACATCTACACAATGGAATACTATGCAGCTGTCAGAAAAAATAAAGTTATGAAATTTTGCTATAAATGGATGGATATGGAAAGAATCATGTTGAGTGAAATTAGTCAGAAGGAAAGAGAGAGACATAGAATGACTGCATTTATTTGCATGACATAAATATACTAGGTGATCTTACTGAAAGTGGAAATTACCACAAGCGTGTGGGAGTCAGAGGTTGGTTTAGATAGAGAAGGGAACATGTGTGAATAAATGTCTAAAGTTCTGATGCTAACATAGAACTGAGCATTAAATACAGACAAAAAATGCAAATGATGGCTTCTAAGTGTACGTGAGTGCAACCCACAATGTGTGGGAGAAGGAGGAGAGAGAGAGGGAGAGGAGAGGAGATAAAGAACCTGCCATTTAGGCAGTATGTGGGAAAGGGAGGGAATTGGGGACATGGGTAGTGGCTGGGGGGCACTGGTGGAGGGCGGGGTGCTGGAACACTGTGTGACCGAAACCCCCCCAGCGTGAACAGCATTGTAATTGTATATCTCACGGTGGTATAATAAAATGTTAAAAAAAAATAAAAAATAAAAAAAGAATTGCACCTGGAACATAATAAGTATTCCAGACGTAGTAGTATGTTATGTATTTGTTGTTGTTGTTTTTTATAGAGGTGTTTTTTTTCTCCAGAAATAGGAATAGTAAGAAAATAAGAAAGTTTAGCATTCTGAGAACCTTACAAGCAGCAGTGTGAGTAGCAGAAGACATATGTAGAATGACAGGTGCTCTCGTCTCTGGGGAGAGATGAGCAAGGCGGAAGCTGTGTCAGAGTAGTGGTGTGGGTGGAGCTTGCTGCCTTTTTTATCCTCTGATCTGGCCCTATAGGGAAAATGCCCTAGGCTTGTGACCCTTGTGGCCACGGAGACTTTCAAAGGAACTCTCCACTGAGAAGGATGCCAGCTCCTTCAGGGGGCTCTCCTTCCTTCCTTCCTTCCTTCCTTCCTTCCTTCCTTCCTTCCTTCCTTCCTTCCTTCCTTCCTTCCTTCCTTCCTTCCTTCCTTCCTTCCTTCCTTCCTTCCTTCCTTCCTTCCTTCCTTCCTTCCTTCCTTCCTTCCTTCCTTCCTTCCTTCCTTCCTTCCTTCCTTCCTTCCTTCCTTCCTTCCTTCCTTCCTTCCTTCCTTCCTTCCTTCCTTCCTTCCTTTCCTTCCTTCCTTCCTTCCTTCCTTCCTTCCTTCCTTCTTCCCTCCCTCCCTCCCTCCCCCTCCCTCCTCCTCCCTCCCTCCCTCCTTCCTTCCTTCCTTCCTTCCTTCCCTCCCTCCCTCCCTCCCTCCCTCCCTCCCTCCCTCCCCTCCCTCCCTCCCTCCCTCCCTCCTTTCTTCCTTCCTTCCTTCCTTCCTTTCCTCCCTCCCTCTCTCTCCTCTCCTCCCTCCCTCCCTTCCTTCCTTCCTTCCTTCCTTTTTGTGAGGAACCGTTTGGGTTTGGGTTTGGGAGCTGTATTCTGTCTCTGCACTCAAGGGTCATTCCTGGCATGGGGGACCATATGGGATGCCAGGGATCAAACCTAGGTCAGTGGCTTGCAAGGCAAGTGTCTGACCCATTAGACTATTGCTCTTGCCCTGATGATGGCTTTTCTTTCTTTCTTTCTTTCTTTCTTTCTTTCTTTCTCTTTTCTTTCTTTCTTTCTTTCTTTCTTTCTTTCTTTCTTTCTTTCTTTTTCTTTCTTTCTTTCTTTCTTTCTTTTCTTTCTTTCTTTCTTTCTTTCTTTCTTTCTCTTTCTTCCCTTTTTCTATTTCCCTCTCTTTTTTTCTTCTTTATTTCTTATGAAACAAAATAGTTTTTATTTAAATCTATTTAGAAAGATGTGAGGGAAGAGAGAGAAAGAAGTATATGTTTGAGAGAAAACTCAGGCTTCTCCAGAGTGAAAATAATGAAGCAAAGAAACAGAGATAAGCAAGAGAGATGTGTTCTTGGGAGAACACGGGATTGAAGTGCAAACCCAGTGGTTATTTATTAAGCAGAAACTCTGGACTTGGCCTCTACCGCCTGGAAACCACTGTCAGCATAGAGAACAGCAACCAATGGCATGGCATGACTTACTAAGAGTTACACAACCGAGTCCCCACACACTTTACACAGCTGTCAGCCCACTCCAGCAGAGGTCACGTTTTTTCCATGTCATTTGCTCATCTCTCTACTATTTCTCTCAGGTGGCCAGGGCCTGTCCTATTTGCCCAGTATCTGCAGCCCACAGAGCAGGGTCTGTTTGGCTCCTGCTCACGTGCCTTATAGTGAAATGAACAGATGGCAATGTGCTCTCGGGAACTCTACGGTCCCTGCTCCTTCCCTGCCAGCACCTCCCATAGTCTCAAAGGCAAATTGAGACTACTTTTGGCATTCAAGCCAGAGAAAGTCCTAATGCTACCTACACAATAGGAAAATGCATGCTGGAAGTTTTCACACTTTCAGTCTGACGCCCCTTCCCAATCTCAGATGCTAAACCTACCTTCAGCTCAAGTGACTGCCTCCAAGGGGAGAGTCATAGGTTTACATTCAGTTGGTGCAAACAAGTTGGAAATTGCTGAGAAAGCCTTGTGTGTGTGTAGTAGAGAAGGGTTTGTTGAATTTACATCTCCCATGTAAATACACCCAAATTCAGAGTCTATAGTTTCTGTCCTGAGATAAGGCTCTGTCCAGATGACCTTCTTGTATAATGACAAGCAGTGAGAAGTGAGTAGGAATAGTGTGGAAAGTGAGAAAATCTTCCTGACAGTAAAACAAAGGAATGAGCCACCTTTAAGCTGAGTGCTCTCTGGCTCGCTACCCTCGATTTGGTCATGGGGGCCTGGACTGAGCCCTGTGCTTTTACAGTCTACGCTCCAGCCTTCTTCAAGCTGAGTTCTCTGCCTGAAGTAGAAGTCACTGAGCAAATAGTCCGAGCTGGCCCTCGTCTTCTACCTGCTGATCAGACTTCAAATCTGACACTCAGAGCACCATGTGGCAGTGGCCTCCACCCCATTTTAAAGGCCTATGTGAAGCTCTTCTCTCGTGATGTTTCCCAATCCTACCTCTCTTCTCTGTGTGTGTGCACCACAAGGTCCAAGGGATGCAGACAATGAATACCTCTATTTAAGCCACACACAGTGGTGCTTTAGGGACCATGTGGTGTCTAGGATGGAGCCTGGAGTTTCCACATGCAGAGTGTTTGTGCCAGCTTTTTGGAGCCACCTCTCCGATACGCTAAAGGATAGAGTGAGGATAGAGAGGGCACAGTTTGAACAGAAGGACGGGAGGACTTCACAGCCAACCATACCAGGTCCTTTGAGGAAGCCAGTAGAGAGGAAAGTAAAGTGGACACAGGCTTCTGACTGCATTCAGACCTGTCTGTGCTCCTGTGTCTAGCAGAGATGGGGGGCAGCTTGTGAGTGCTGGGCTTGAACCTGTGAAGCTCTCATCCTTGCTCTGCCTCTGCCAAGCTGACTGCTTTCCTGCTCATGCAAGGGCCATTCCCCTGGTACCATTGCCTTTTCTTGTTTTATTGAATGACCGTGAGATCCACAGTTGCAAAGTTGCTCATGATTGGATTTCAGTCATACAATATTCCAATACTTGTTCCCTCACCAGTGTGAATTTCATTTCCAACCATCGAAGAACTATTTTCAACCATATACCTGAACTCTGTCTGCAACTGATATTCTCTCACCTCCGAAGTCCATCCCATTTTGTTCCATTGTGCCATCACCTACAGTGGATTATTCTGAGTTTTTTTATGCCCCATGGTTTGCTTCATCCCTCTGTGGGAAATGCCACTGAGAGATCCTTACACAGCACCCCAGGACCAATGTCACCCTTTATGTGTAACTTTCCCCCCAACACCTTCCTTGTACAGCCCTAGGAGCACCTCCATGTTTTATTTGACTATTATTACACTTCTCCCATAATCCTTATTCCATTGTGGGTTCCTTTTTTTTTTTGATTCAAGTCCACCTCCTGCATCTGGTGAGTTCCTAGATCTCTTCACCTTTATAACAAGAATAGATAATTGCTTGCTGTATAAAGAATAAGTAAAAGCAGAGTGGAGGGAGTGGCTGAGGATGAAATCAGGATCAATATGGTAACATGGTTCAGTGAGAAAGTAATATGTAAAAAGTTGGATACAAGCTCTCTTTTACACTACAATTGTTAAAGCTAATCATGAGGTTCAGTTAGAACTGGAGACTTTTTGGTTCATATGGACACCCAGCCTCTGTTCCTGCTGTCAAAGGCAAGAGCTATAGAATCGTCTAATGACCTTAATCAAGGCAGAACATCTCATTAAAAAAAGGGAGCAGCAAAGCAGATTTCTGATTCAGGAATTTCTATTCATTCATCTTTGTATGTGGTGCTGGCTATAGTATATATACTGTTCGAAGCTGAACCTAAATTGAGATAATTTGGGGCATGGAACTGAAAAATGTGGAGGTGGATCGCTTGTATGTAAAATTAATTTTTTTCCATTTGAAGATGCAATTTGAGTTCCTTTCAAATTAAATTGCAATGGAGTCCTAGGCAGCTGGAAACATTATTGCTAACATAATTTGATGCTGCAAGGACAGTAATACGTTGACAGATAGTTTGATGTGACCATTAATTCCCAATTTCTGCATGAAATGATATACAAAGTAAAAAAACAGGTAAAAGAACAAAATTAAAATTTATCTTACTTCCAAAGACATCAAAGCTTATGTTCTGGCTTACTTGCCAGCACCTCCTCTCTTTCATTATAGAAGTTTGGTGGACAGGAATTTCTGACTGTTCCTATGGACATCTTATGAAATTAGTCAAGAATCCAAAGGCTCCATCTGGGGATGCAGGTATTTTCCAATTCAGAGTCTCTGGGTACTACCCAGCTTGACAACGAGAATCATCTGATGTTAGAACTATGAGAAGAAGACAACTGCTACCCTCTTGTAGCAAGAGAACATAATTCATTCATGTACTCACTGGTTTTCTTGTGAACGAAAAAAGACTCAAACATGGAGAAACCATGACATGGTAAACAAAACATTGGTTTGAATATCACCTGTATTTGAATAAAGTAGCTAAATATTTGGGGTCTATGTCTCATTATCTCATGATGTGTCAAATATGGATGATACTTCCTGCTTTAGACCTATGTGAATTCAGGGCACAGTGTTGCCAAAGCTGCTGGATTATTCTTGACTTTGTAGTATTTCCTCCATAATGGAATGAGGCAGGTGTGCGACTGAGAGAGAATAGGTTGCCTGTGATTACTTTGGCTGCCTTGATGTAGATCTGAATCTAGCTGGTTGTTGGGTTCATACAGTAACCAATTATAGAGTTAGTAAGTTTCCGTTGACATATGTACAGATATTGGACATTCCTATTCCTTCTTTTCTACAAACACCATCTTGGACCTCTGACAGAGGACAGGCATTGAACATATGTCATGAGTGAGATGACATTTCCTTGCCTTCATAAGACTCATACTCTCAGGGTCTGAGTGACAGCACAGTGGGGAAGGCGCTTGCCTCACATGATGCCGACCCAGGTTCAATTCCCCCAAATCCCACGTGGTTCAAGTTGCATCACAAGGAGTGATTCTTGAGTGCCAAGCCAAGAGTGTATATCCTGAGCACTAACTGATGTTGCGCCAAACAAACAAAAACAAAAAGGTTTTTAAAAAAAGACTCATCCTTCCAGGGGCACAGACACAAGGTTGACGTGTGGACAGATGAAGCTGAACTGCCTGTTACAGGGAAGGAGATAGACTTCCAGGGAGCACAGGGCACGAAGACACAAATACAACTATTAGATTCCTTTTCAAAGAAGCCAGAAGCCACCAAAGAAATCTGAGGTGAGTGAAGGTTAATTATTTCTCTACAACTGCATTATTAGGTTGTAATAAAAAGCAAATGTCTGGCCAGATTCTATTCTACAGACAACAATTTATTACATAAGTGTTTATTTGCAGGCAGGCACAAAATAGGTCAAACAATCTATGCCGTAAGCACTATGAAGTCCCAGAAATATGTCCTTTTATGTGATCTTGCTACTATTTGCATGGAAGATTCCTTTGAGTTAGTTATGACAGTATTATCAGGTCAAAGATCCCTTTGAGGTAGTTATGACAGTCTTATCACTTTTCTTTGGTTAAAGGCTTGAAAATAAATATTTTAAGCTTTGCAGGCCAGGCAGTCCCTATTGTGACTATTCATCTCTGCTGTTTATGTAGTGTGAAGACTGACAGGCAGTATGTACACAAATGAGCATGACTGCATTTTAATAAAAGTTTATTTACCGAAGCAGGCAGTCAAGGGCATGCAGTGCAGTTTTCCTATTCCAGTTCTTAGGGCCTAATCAATGACTACTCTAGTCATATCAAGACACTTGGAATCCTCCTTATCCAGAATGACAAGTTTGTTTAGGGAATCTCATAGTGCCAGGCACTTGTGTTAACAAAACTAGGCATGTTTCTTGCCTTTCCTGAGCTTAAAAGAGTTTGGAATACCAACCAAAACAACCATAATAGCAAAGAAATATATGTGCTGAAAATATCACTGCTGCCATTAGTGTTCTGAAAGTGAAAGATCAAGGGTGAGCAGGATAAAAACAGAAGGATCAGACCTATTGATATCGTGGTGCAGGCAAGAGCTGAAACTTGGATGAAAGCGATGTTCTTTTGTCCTTTTTCTAGCTTTTCCTTTACCCAAGCTCCCAAGCCTTCTCTGCACCTCACTTGGTCTGAGAAAGTCTGTGTTCAAATGTTTATTTCATCCAGAGCTGGGCTAGTCATCAATACACTATCATATAAGCTAGAATTCAAATCAGGGTTGTTCCAGTATCCCATCCCATAGGCCCTATAATCAAGAAGTGTTGGGTGCCAATGAAGATTAAGAGTAGTAGTTAAAGCTTAGGTTCACGAGACAATTGATAACCTCCTGGCTATAGTCATAAACCTAGGGACTGAGAGAACATGTGCTCTGCAATTAAGGACCATGGCTAATGACTGTTGTCTCTTGCCTTCAATACTCTGCTATGTGATGCTGATGCTATGATTGAACCAGGCAGATTTCTACTCTACCAATCAGCTCTATGTGAGTCTCTGCTCACAGTGGCCTGCAAGGCTGGAGGAGGCTTCTTTCTGTTCCTTGGGCATTCTCCCATAATTTCTTCACCCAGAAGTTGATTTTATTAAAGCTGTTGGATCTAGTTTGCAGTTTCTCCAACATTTATAAAGCCATCCTCACTGCCCGCATGTCAGAGACACTGTCCAACCCCAAAGTGTTTTCTCCCAACCTCTCAAATGCTTCCAATTCCAGCTTGCTCTCTTCATTTACTTGTTGCTTATTGCCCTTCCCCACTCAAGCACTTACTAAACAATGAAACATCTAAGGGGTTTTATTTTGAGTGTAAACAACCTAACAAGTGCATGTAACCTGACAACTTAAGAGTGGCCACACCCAACTCAAAATAATTTAATTTGAGTCTTAAATAAGCACAATCGCTAATGGAGTGCCTAATCCAGTTAGACACTGGCTTCAGATCCATTACTCCTGCTCCCACCCCTGCTTCCCATCTACTTCTGTGCAACACTAACTTTTCATCACAGCAACTCCAGAGGCCCAGCTTGACAAAGAATCAATGTCATCAGAAGGAACACAGATCACTCTCTGACCAAAAAATGTGAACCGTTCAACTTCACAGATGGCACAATTTCTGACAGACAATGCTACTGCTTTTCCCAGTTAAAAGTTAACATCCCAAACCCTCAGGCTGTGAGATAATACAGTAGTGGGGCACAGCCTGGCAGATTCCTAACTCAGGTTCAATTCACAGCACCCTGAGCCACACTGAATGCACCCTTGTAGCCCCAAGCACCACAGGGCCTAAGCATCTTTGCATCTTTGGCTTTTGTACTGAGTCACTGGCCCAGCTTGCTCACAATTGCCAAGGTCCCCAAGCTTCCTGAGTACTGCTTAGAAGTCCCTTTCTCCCATCCAAAAAATTCTCAAAGACCCTTCACGGATCCTTGTGACATCATCAAAGACCCTTCATGCATCCTAGTGATGTCCCTGTGGAGTCCTGGTTTGCTTCAGCACAGTTTGAAACTTTGATATTTAAAGATTCTTTATAGGCAATCCTTCCTGTTTTAAATAAGTCATGTGACTGGTGTTCCAACTACACTGGAATGAGAGTGGACCCCTAACTGCTCTTTGTGAACAATCTGTGTCCATTTCCTTTCTCTCCAGCTACTTTCAGTCTGTGAACCCACACTTCTACAGTCCTGGCTACCCTGACACCCCTGGGTAGTCTCACTTGGCCCCCAAGAGCAGCCACCTGGGTGGTGCTGAGAAGGGAGAGGGTGCTCAGCTGCACCTGCTGACGCCCAAACAGCTCAGGTGTTTGAATGCTGGGATGAATTCAATGGACACTGGCTCGAGATTGCAATTCGAAAGAAAGCTTCAGAATGCTTAAAAATTACTTTTGTAGCAAAGGAAATCAGGTTGGAAAGAGCGAGGTAATTTCTAAATTACATGCTTTTAGTTTCCATGGGAAGGAGTTCCAGGACTGAGGAGGGCATGTGGAGCCCATCATATCTTCTGGGCTTTACTTCAATTCACACTTAATTCATGACAAATCTCCTTGTCCACTGGGGTGGGAGGAAAGGAAAGGGCAAGAGAAAAATATCTTGAGAAAGAATAAAACTTCAAACATCTTTGGTGATCAAAATGCACTTAGTAGTGACCAGTGGAGGTAACAAAGAGCCTGAACACGATACTTCTCCATGGGAAAACATCTTGCTGTGTACCACAGGGGCAATGGACTCAAGATGACTTGAAGCAGTTCATTTGTCTGAGCAAACCCAAGCTCCTCTGTTTGGGGGAAATTTGATACTGAGACCAGCATTTGAGGAGTGAGAGGATGTGAACTCTCAGACCAATGAAATGGAATTGACAGTCTAGAGACATACCCTCTGGTGTGAGAACAGTTATGACTACCTGTCAACAGAATTGAGAGCTCACAGAGAGAGCCTCAGGTATGTAGACAATCTTCAACAAAGGAGTAAAAGTATGAAGTGAGGCAAGGAAAGCCTCTTTAACAAACGATGTTGATAAAACTGGCCAGTCACAAGCAAATATGAGCTCAGACTCCTAGGAGCATCACCAGATTTGGCCCCAAACAACCGAAAAAGAAGTTTAAACTATTTATTTTCTAATTTAAAAAATATTTGTGCGAACTGCTTCTTTGTTTTTTATTGACTTCTTTTTGGTTATTTAAAATTCTTTTCCAAAACATAGCTTTCGGTCTTTATTCTTCTCTATTCAATTAAAATTGATCCTGATTTTATTTGTTTCCCTTTTCTGTTTCTTTGGGCTTTTTCATATTCTTAAGTTAATGCATAGCTCACTAACAAAATTAAATAATTACAAATTCACAAGAAGTTGCAGAAATGTAAAATAAGATCCCTTTCACCCCCCAATGCTAACATCTCACAAAATTCTTGTACAATATCACACTTTCCATCTCGTACATGCAATCATTTGTGAGTATGCATGTTCAATTTTTAAAACTGTATGATGTATGCAATTTCATATAACAGAATTGTCCCATGACAAGATTCCTTCTATTCTTAGCTCTATACTTATAGGATCTCAACAACAGTCTATAAAAATAATCAAGTACTATGTAATTTTAAGGTTTTTTTCCGTATTTATTTAACTAAACCTTGAGGTTTACATAAGTCATTGGGTCTAGCAACAGTTTCCTCCTTTGTATCGTGAAATGGTATTGTATAGTGCAGATATTTTGTGATTGAAGGATACCAAAATGAGAGTTTCAAGTTATTATCTATATATGCTGCTGCTGGCAACCAGAATCCAGAATATTGTGGCCACCGTAACAGTGTATCCAACCTGGGCGGATCTAGATAAATGTCCCTTGAAGAAAGCGCTTTACATCTGTTTAAGTCATCTACACCCACATTTCTATTTATACTTAACCAAACCTGCTTGTGTTTATATTTGACCCAACACCCTCAGATTTGCAAGTCTAATCCAATTTGAGAATGCTTATTGTTCTAACGCTTAGAAGCAATAAAATCAGCAAGCTAAGGGCAGTCAAGGCCTCTCAGTGATTAAGGCATTTGGCCTCCCGATCTCATGGTTTTCTCTCTTATTTCTGTCTCTTTTCTTAATCCTCTTGGTGCCCCTGCTTCAGACCTGTTCACCCCGGGGCTGGCCCCCTGGCTTGCTGCCTGAATACAGTATGGGGTTATTACGAACAAATCTGCTACAAGTCCTTGTGTCAAAGTTTTCTGCATGAACATAAGTGTGGACTGTTGTAGGATCAGAGCCTAAAAGTAACTACTGAGATTATACCATACATTTATGTTTAGTTTTAAAATAAACTGACAAAGTATTTTTCGGGAGGAGTGGATCATTTTACTTTCGACACACAGAATATGAGAGAACCAGTTTCTTTACTTCCACCAGCACTTGGCACTAGGACTGTTCTTTCTATTAGCCATCCAGGTAGCTGGAGGGGGTAGAGCTATTTCCCTAATGGCTAATGATGCTTAACTTGCTTCCATGGGCTTTGTGCCATCTGGGTATCCGATTCATTTGTTTTTAACTTTGTTTCCTATGTAATGATTTTTAAAGCTCCAGATTTCCCTTTAACTATTGTTTAGTCTGTTCCATAATATAGACTTGTTCTTATTTCCTTAATATTCACTTCATGATTTCTTATGATTACCTTTTTAACCCAAGAGGTATTTAGTTATATTATCTAGTTGTCAAATTCATGGCATTTTTAAAGACTACTTTTTGCCATTAATTTCTAATTTGATTGTCTGAAAAGGGGGAATACAGTCTGTGTGATATGGATTCTTTAGAATTTATTTGTTTCTCTCTTTGTTTTGACATTCTGTGTGTGCTCAAACAATGTGACTCTTTGGATTTCGAGTCCTACATGTTAAAATTAATAACAAGTTTGGAATATGTTAACAAACTTGCTTTGGTGAGTTACATTTTTCAGATTTTCAACATCTATGATTAAATTTTTGACTATCAGGCACTATCCCCTCTAATGAGACCAATGCTCTAATTTGATATTTAACTTATTTCTATCTTGAGTGATGCCCTATAACCATGATTTATGACCACTCGCTCTTTCAGGTAAAGTCTAACCCCTGGGAGGCGGGCATTGGCTAGGCTCTTTGCTGCCATTACATTGCCTTCTCACACTTTCAAATATCAAGCTCCTCATTTAACAGTTGAGGAAACTAAAGCTCTAAAACCAAAGTGACCATGTCGGGCATGTAGCAAATGCCAGCACTGACATTTAATCGCAAATTTGCCTACTATGGCCCAAGCTTTAATATCGATTCTAGGACTCAATTTGTTCAGTTTTACAAAAGGTTTGGAATATTTTGGGGTTCATATTTTAAGCTAAGAAATTCTGCATTATTGTAATAAACCACAATAACATTTATTGACCTTCTGATCCTGTAACTACTGGAATCTGGGGTAAGTAAGCGCAGTTATTCTCATGATTCTTTGGAAGGCAGGCGCTGAAATGCTAATGTGACAGGACAGCAGTCCTCAGACAGTATTTCAGTTCTCCTGGTGCTTTAGGGTCTGGGGACAATTCCTTTACCTTCCAGCTCAAACTGAAGACTTTGTAAATGTTTCTTGTCACCCCATAGGCAGGAAGAAGTTATTTTCTGAATCTAGTGTTCTAGGACTGATCTGGGATTGCTTGAAAGTTCTCTATCTTACAGGATGGAACTGTCTCTTCTACTGCCTTGGAATCTTCATCAAAACATTCTCTTTTGAATCTGCAACTTCTCATCACACACCTAAATGCAGCCCTCGTCTCTGGCTAAGCCATTAGCTTATTTCTGCTAACACTCCCTTTATCTCAGATTCATTTTCCTGGAAGGTACACATCCCCTTCATATTGCTAATCTTACTTACTCTCCTCCAATGCTTCATGCTCAAATGAAGCCAAGCCAGACATATCTTCTCTGCAATATCTTTTAAATGTGAAGATAAGGGATTTTCCCTTCATCCTGATCCTTTTCTCCTACCTGCCTTTTCCTCCTTGCCAAGGATCCCTGGAGTAATGACAGACAAGCAGTAAGTTATTGGCATGTTAAGCTACACTAAATGGCTTTATATTATGGTTAGAGACCTCTGGAGAAATAACAAAGAGATCACTCCATCTTTTGTTCTTGGAAAATAATGTGGCAAAAAGACACCTCTAATCCTCTGTTTTAATTTGTTTTTATTGATCTCTTTCAAAATTAGGGGAAACGAGTTTTCTCACTGCAAATGTTATGGCAATGTACCGGGAGGGCCTGGTTATAAAGAGGAATGACTGTGAAGCTCTGAAAGAGTTTTCATAAGGCAGGAGGGTGGATATGGGTGGGTAAGCATTTACCTATTGAGAGAAACTCAGAGAGGAAGAAAACCCACCCGTTATTTATGGATAACTCTTGAACAGAGAGTTCATGAATATTATGGCATTGAAAAGACCTTCCATGATCACAAACACACTCTCCCCTCAACCACCAGCTTACTATTTATTACATATCCATGCTTTTAATTTTCTTGGCACTTTTCACTTGCAGAAATAATCTCATGCATTTATTTATGGAATTGTTTACTTGTCGAATTTCCCCCAATCCTAGCCTGAAAGATGAATTGCACAAGAGCAAGAACTTCGTGTATTTGGTTTCCTGCTATAACAGTAAATGCCAAGTATGATACTTGGCACATATGTCATCAATAGGTGGATGGAATATTGGTAGTTAAATATGTGGATGGAAGAAAAGAAAAAAGATGATGGAAGAGTAGAATAAATGTTGTCCTCTGTCCCAATATTCTAAGAAAAATATTATTTCTCTAATAAAAAAAACTTGTCTAATTGAACACATTTCTTTCTAAAAATCTCCCACTTCCTCCAGCATAAATGAATTTCCTAGGTTGGTTCCTGAAACGCATCTCATTGGAAAGGAGGCAAGCTATGTATATTCTTAACCACTTCTGTGCATTTCTTGTCATCTTCACTAGGACCTCAGATCACTGAGTATATAGCAAATAAACTGCCAGAGCAGGAAAAGAACTTAAATAGCATCAAGTGTAACTCTCCTCTCGCAGGTAAGGACCCTGAGACTCAGAGAGGCTACCTACCCAAACTCAAGAGAAAAAAAAATGATTCTGGGAAATGACTCCATTCTATAAGGCTGGTTTTCTTTATTCTAACTGTCTAGTATCATTGAGGACATTTGTGGGAGTTTCAGTAATGACTAAGAGCCAGACCTCCCACTTCTGTTCTCTAGGTCTGGGGCAATGCCACCCTAATCCGCATTTCCCTTGTGGGCATCTTTTTAGGATCTGGAGGGTGCATGGTTAGAGCTTCAGACACTCTTAGGTCCCATCTCTAAAACTAAACCCCTCTAGGGAAAATCAGTGTCTAAATTGTAGACTAGTTCTTTCTGGTTTTGAACTTACATGTGAATGAAAGTATCTACCTTATATGTTCAACCTTGATATTGTCAAGAATAATCATGATGATATATGTAACATTATTTCATCCATTCTTATTGCTTCATAGTATTACACAATATGATTATTCCACAACTCATTTATTTTATTTTGGGAATTTACTGTCTGTTTCTAGTTATTAAGAATATTACTGCTGTGATCTTTGATTTAGTGTGGGGGGCCAAAGTCAGCAGTGCCCAGGGATTACTCCTGGTACTGTATTCAGGGATCAGTCCTAGAAGTGCTCAGATATCAGCAGATGCTGGGAATCAAACTGGGGACAGCAATGTGCAAGGCAAGCACCTTAACCCCTGGACTATCTCTCCACCCCATGTTTTGAACATTATTTTATGTTCTTGGTAAACATATACATTTCCTAAATTTTAGAAATGGAATTTCTGGATATTAGGTAATATGCATTTAGTTTCCGGATGTATAATAATCCGAACTATACCATCAAGTATTTCTTAAGTGAATGTACCAATTTATAAACCACTTTGAACACACATTGCTGAGTTTTATGGCTCCCCATGACACTAGGCTATAGCTTTTATTTTGTTTTTTTTTAACACTGGGATAGTTTTTGTATTGAGACATCCTCATGAAATGAATTAGGGAATATTTCTAGTTTTACATTCTCTGGAAGTTTGCCAAAAATATTTTCCTATACTATTATAAAATAATTCATGTTTGTAATTTTCTTTGAAAGATTTTCAATTATTAATTTTACTTATTTTGCTAGCATGTTACGATTTGCATAGATATTTAGAGTCATTTGCTTCCAGAGTAAGCAAATATTTTTAACTTGGAAGTAAATAGTTTTTTCTAGTAAGCAAACTTTTTCTACTTTCCATCCATTTTATCAACTACTAGTAGATTTTAACAAGTTTTTTCTATTGCTATTTACTTGATTATTTTTCACACTTTTAAAAATCTATTTGTATCCTATTCTTTGTCTCTTTTCAAATTCATACTATAGATTTTGTATTATTAATCAAATGTAACAACTTCATGTTTATACTAGAACGTTGACAAAGGAATACTACACTGCCACTAAAAATATAAAATCATGCTCTTAGGGACAAAATGGATTAATTTTGCTAAGTGCAATAAGTAAGGAAACAAGAAAATTACTACGTGTTTTCATTCAAATGTATAATGCAAGTAACTGAAGCAAAAAAAAGATAATGAAACAGGGGTGGAGCAATAGTACAGGGGGTAGGTCTTGCATGTGCCAATCCATATTTGATCCCTCACATCCCATATGGTAGCCTGAGCACCATCAGGAGTAATTCCTGAGTGCAAAGCCAGAAGTAAGCTCTGAGCACAGTCAGATGTGGCTCTAAAACAAAGAAACCAAAAACCCAAACAAAGATAATGAAACAAACACTCAGCTGAAACTAAAGCAGTTATAGAGGAGGGAAATGTGGATGGGGGGGTTGAGGGGCAGAGAGATAAACTGAAGAGTTTAGAGTTTTTTTGTTTTGGTTCTAGGATGGTGCTTGAACTTGGTGGCAGGTATTGTGAATTGTATACACATACAGATAGTTAAGTTATGGCCCTGAACACTCTAGATTTTAATTTTTGTTTTGGTCTGTGTGAAGGGCTTACTCCTGGCCTGAGCTCAGGGAAACCTCCTGGCAGAACTAGGGGAACCAAATGAGGTGCCAGGGATTAAATCCAAGTCAACAATGTGCAAGGTAAGCACCCAACCTACTGTACTATTGCCATAAGGCCTGAATATTCTAGATTTTTAAGTGATACCAAGTATATAAAGATAGTAAACAAAACTAATAAATAAAACATACTACAGTTTGATTCATTTATATGTGCTGAAAGTACTGCTAAATTTAAATAAGTTTTTAAGACCAATGAGATGGCTCAAAGGGCTGAATGCAAGCTTTGCCACCTAGATTCAATCCTTGGCATCACACAGTTCCTGGAACGCTGACAAGAAGGCCTCCCCATAAAAGAAATATTTATATCATAAGAAGTTGTCATGCCTATTGTATATTTTTTCTCCTTTTTTTCTTACACATATATATGTATATATACATAGTATATATGTGTGTATTTATACATATAAAGCACTTGTAGTTCCATTTTAATATAAGACTAGACATCCGTACCTCAGAAATTTTCTTAGATTTGCTTCCCAAAAAATAACTATTTTGATATAAAGCTAGTAAAGGAGTGGAAAACAGCAGAAGACACAAAGAAATGGAACAACACCCTGAGCGTGAGAATGGGAACAACAGGAATTATTAAAATGAGCACCTTACCTACAGCAACCTGCATATTTATCACAACCTGTATCAAACACCAATGGCATTTTTCAAAGAAGTAGAAGAATTCTAAAATGTTCTATAGTATCATAAAAGATCCTGATTAGTGAAGACAATTCTGAGAGAAAAGAAAACAAACTGGAGAAATCTCATTCTTATTATATATATATATATATATATATATATATATATATATATATATGTATATAAAACAAAGAAATTTATAACTGTGCTATTGGGCCAAAATCAGATACACAAGCAACAGAATTACACAGAGGCAGACACAAACTCCACATATCTGCATGTCTAATCTATGATAAAGGAATCAAACTGATATACCAGAGAAAAGAAACCTCTAACTGAGAGAAGTAACCACCAAACACATAGAAAAGAAAGAAGGGGGAGTCATTATTTTATAACACACACAAACACACACACACACAACTAACAAAAAAATAGAGCAAAGACTTAGATGTTGGACCTGAAACCATGAAACACATAGAAGACTTAGGTGATAAGCTCCTAGAACTTAAAATGAGAGTTGCATCTGGAGACAGCTTCAATGGCAAACAAAACAAAAACTTAAGGAAAGAATAAACAGATGGCACTAAATCTATAAAAGCTTTATACATCAAAATAAGCTACCACAAAGCCTTAGAGGGGCAAGCTAGAAAATGGGACAATAGATTTCCACATCATAGATCTGACAAGAGGTTAATGTTCCAAATAAATAACTCAATAAATAAATTCAAAATAAATAACTCACATAATTTAACAACAAACAACAATAATCTAATTTTTTCACTTGATCACTTGATCACTTGAATCCCGTTATTCATCGATTTGCTCGAGCGGGCGCCAGTAACATTTCCATTGGACCCTATCACATGCCAATGTAGCCCAATGGCATCTGGTTGATTCAGGAATATGAAGAGCCTCAAACTGTTCCTTCAGGGTCTTTTCAAGGAAGTCTGACCATCTTGTATGTGGGCGGCCACGAGGTCTTTTGATATCCCGTGGGATCCAGTCGGTAATGGCTCCTAGTCCAGCGGTTGTCTCCAAATCGCATTACATGTCCAGCCCATCTGATTTTCGATGCCTTGGCAAACGAGACAGCATCCCTGATTCTGGAATAGCGACAGAGGTCAGAACTCCGGATTCCTTCTCTCACTTGAGTGAGGCGTGATATTCCAAGCATAGCTATTTCAATTCCTCTCTGGGAGACCCGAATAGCATTCTCATCCTGCTTTCGTAGGGCCCAGGTCTCTGAGGCGTATGTTAATGCAGGGAGAACGGTGGAGTCAAAGAGATGTGCTCGGAGCCGGAGGTTCTTTGTCCTTTTTAGCTATTTCTTCGATGCCTTTGAAGGCATTCCATGCTGCTCTCTTCCTCCTGCGCAGCTCAGGTTTTAGGTCGTTCATCATGTTGATTTCTTGACCTAGGTACACATAACTGCTGCATTCAGAGATGTTTGTTCCATTGAGAGTGAATGGGACCTCTGGAACTAGTTCATTCTTCATGAACATAGTTTTCTTTAGATTCAGCTGTAGACCTATCTTACCACATTCTCGGTCAAAGTCAGCCAGCATTTGTGCCGCTTGGCTAATGTTTGGTGTTATTAGAACGATGTCATCAGCGAAGCGGAGGTGGTGTAGTTGCCGACCATCTATCTTCACTCCCATTCCTTCCCATTCTAATTGTTGCATGATGTTCTCGAGGGTGGCGCTGAAGAGTTTTGGTGAAATGGTATCACCCTGTCGAACCCCCTCTTTTCACATTAATAATCACTTCTTTGTAGAATGGTGAGATCCTGGTGGTGAATCCGTAATACAGCTCACGAAGGATCTTGATGTATTGGGTTTGAACACCCTGTTTGGCTAGGGCTTCGATGACTGCTTCAGTCTCCACAGAATCAAAGGCTTTCTGTAAATCAATGAACGTGAGACAGAGCGGCATCTTGTACTCCCTACAAACCTCAATGAGCTTGGTTACTGTGTGGATATGGTCGATTGTGCTGAATCCTTTCCGGAAGCCTGCTTGTTCGCAAGGTTGTCCTTCATCTAGTGTTCTGGTAATCCTGTTCAGGATGACCCGTGTAAACAGCTTGTAGATGACAGACAACAGGCAGATGGGGCGATAGTTGCCGATGTCGTGAATGTCTCCCTTCTTGAACAGTAGAACTGTCCTGCTGGTTTTCCATTGGGAGGGCACCTTGCATTCGGACAGGTAGCATGTGAACAGCCGACCTAGTGTATTGATGAGTACCGACGGCAGATTCTTCAGGTGTTCGGGTCTGACTTTTGTCTGGGCCTGGTGCTGTTCCCTTCTTTACTGACGAGATGGCATGTCGGATTTCAGAAAGGAGAACGTTGGGAATGACATATCCATCCTGTGGAATTTGGTATGTGGGCAGGTGGACGTGGCTATCAAAGAGATTTGAGTAGAAGTCATGGATAATCTTCTCCATTGCCTTTCTGGAAGATGTGATAGATCCATCAGGGCATCGGAGGGCAGTCATCTTGGTCTTATAATTGGCAAAGGAAAGGCGGGCAGTGCGAATGCTTTTCCCGGCTTCTGCTGCATCTTCCAGTATTTCTGCTCTTCCCTCTTTGAGGTCTTCTTTTATCGCTTCTCTGCACTGTTTAGCAAGCTTGGATGTTAGCATTTGGTCTCCTGAGGCTCGCGCCTTGCCACGTTGGCGAATGAGCTCGAGAGTTTCTGAAGACAGGCGTCCTTTTGTGTCTTTCTCTCTCTCAGCATTCTTCGCACAATCATGGAGGTGCTGAACCAGTCGGTTGTATTCTTCATCGATGTCATCAATGATGGTATCTTCCCATGTTGCTGCAATGGTGCCAAAGAGTTCCCAGTTGGTGTTCGTTCTGGGATTTCTCTTCTTAAACTTTGCAGCCTTTTCTTCCGTTGCTAGGGAAGTAGAATTTTTGCACGAAGGAGACGGTGGTCTGATCCTGTTTGGAATTTGGGGACGACAGCTACATCGGTCAGACAAAACCGTCGATTGAAGATGATGTGGTCAATTTCATTGTGGATCTGTCCGCCAGGAGATTCCCATGTCCATCATTTTGCTTCAGCTTTCTGGAACTGTGAGTTCCCATGAATGGTCTTGGTGGACATGATGAACTCCAGATAGTCTCTCACCCTGTTCGTTCCATTCTAGGCCATGCGTCCCGATGTGGAGTTCTTCAGCCAATCTTCTTGGTCCTATCTTGGCATTAAAATCACCAACTATGATCTTGTAGAAGGTGTGATCTTTTTTATAGAACTCCTCCAATTCCATGTAGAATTTCTCAATTTCATCTTCTTTGTATGTGGATGTTGGTGAGTAGACAATGAAGATAGAAATTGCTGGCAGTGGGCCACATCTCTTCAAGTGTAATCGTCCTATTCGGTTTGTAAGGCATTCAAATGAATCAATGTTTACTGCCATGTTCGTGTTGACAAGGACACCAACGCCACCCGATGCCTCTTTTCGTTGCATGTTCCAAGGAACAATTCTTCTCTGGTGTCAAACACAGCATGATGCGACTGACGCCTCCTCGTCTCAGTCAGACCAATGATGTCATACTTGATCTTTTTGCTTGCAGCATCAGATCCTCAATATATGCTTCCGATGCCAGTGTACGTGCATTGAAAGTACAGACAGTCATTTTAGTCCTTCTTCGCTTTGGCAACCTAGGATGGCCAAGAAATTTTGTGTGGCACTGCTTGTTTGCCTTTCTTACTGCTGCCGTATTAAGGGCTCTTTTGGGGTCAGGAAAATAAACATTTCTGTTACTGGATTTGGCATATCAAACACGCATTGGACAGCTTGCCAGGCTCTGCCATGCGGGCACTATATTCTCATTAATTTGTGGGACTCTCTCAGAGGGGTGGGTTGAATTTGGAGGTAAATTGTGCGGCAGCTGCGCACAGAACAGGGAAAGCTGATTTCTGCTCTGCTGGGTGTACCTAATTTTTAAAATGGAAAAAGGGCCAGAGAGACAGTACAGCAAATAAGGCACTTGCCTTGAATGTGATCCCTGGCATCCCATTAGGTCCCCCTGTGTTTGCCAGGAGTGATTCCTGAGCACAGAGATAGGAGTAAGCCCTAGGCAGCACCAAGTATGGCTCAAGAAGCAAAATAAAATAAGATAAAATAAGCAAAGGACATGAATAAACGCTTCTTTAAAGAAGACAAATAAATAGCCCACACACACATTAAAAATGTTCAACACTGTATGAACACTATATGAACGAAACCCAAACATGAACATTTTTGTAATTGTATATTTCATTGTGGTGTGATAAAATATTTTTTAAAAGTTCAACAAAATTAATGGTTAGGGAAGTACAAATCACACCTGTGAGAATGGCTTATATTAAATATACTGGAAAGATGCAAAAATGTGGGAAAGAAAAGAACTCTGGAACATTGTTGATAGAAGTTATGGATTTTAGGAACAAATGGAAATTTTATATGATCCAGATATACTACTCATAGGCATTTATTGAAATATTATGAAGACACTAATTCATAAAAATATTTATAACCCTATGTTCATAGAGGAATTCTTTACAATAGCCTACACATGGACTTAATCTAAATGTCTACTCACAGATGACTGGAGCAAGTTGTGTGGTCCATTAATAATCCTCTGCTTTATAAAAAGATGCAATCATGCTCTTTGGGACAAAATGTATAGATCTTGATGTGATTATGCTAACTGAAGTAAGGAAAATGTAAAGGATAATTACCAGACCATTACACCCATGTGTGGAATAGGAATTACTACAGCAAATGAATTTCTAATAAATAACAAAATGAATGCCTCAGTTCTAAGATTACAGTGGCTACCCGAGGGAAGGGGCATGGAGAGGGAGGGAGGAGCAGAAAGCTTCTCTGATGATGGAATGGCACTATCCCATCAGTGGCAGGAGAAGTGACTATTACACACATACACTGGTTTGAAGCTAAACCCAAGAAACATAATACTATAAAAACGACCAATAAAATAAAATAAAAATGATACTTTTAGACTGCACCGATCATGAAGGATAAATAGATGGACAGACAGGTATATAGAAAGATAGGAAGATAGACAGAATGACAGACAGATAGACAGACAGACAGACAGACAGATAGATAGATAGATAGACAGACAGACAGACAGATATAGACAGATAGATCGATAGATCGACAGGTCGACAGACAGACAGACAAATAGACAGATAGATAGATAGATAGATAGATAGATAGATAGATAGATAGATAGATAGATAGATAGATAGATAGATAGATAGATAGATAGATAGATAGATAAAATGCCTATGTAATGTACACACTCATATACTTTCTTTTCAACATGTTATATCTACTAGAAACTAGACACAGTGTTTTCCCCAACATATCCCATTATGGGAACTCAAATACCATCTTTCCACACCAAAGAAATCACTGTAAAGATTCAGTGAAAGATAAATCTTTCCTTTTCTTCTCTCTTTTACCCCATCCAAACAGTTCAATCACCAATAACACTGCTCTATTAAGGAACATGCACATTTCAGAAATAAGCTTGATGGGAGCCGTGACTTTATTATTTGAAATGACTCTATATCAAACTGGACTTAGTCATCAAGATGGCAGTTTTTAGAGTTCTAAGTGGAATATAATTTTTGCCACGAGCCACAGAAACTACTCCTTTCATTGTGTAAATTAACACTGCTCTGCCATTCAGCAAGATGAGTGCACCTTCTTCTTGGTCTTTGTGAAATACAGATGGCTCTGTTTTCCTCTGCAGCATTGGAAGGAGAAAAAAAAAGCAACCAAACCAGGATTTCTATTTGCTGTTTGACTGTATTTTCCATTGAAATTTCATTAAAAGTGGTTCACTTTACTCCTTATCCTTTTGAAAGCATTCAGATAGGTGAAAGGTTGACTCAAAATAAGCAGCAAAAAAAGTTTTCTGTATTTTCTTTCCTCAAGGGCCTATGACTTGTGACTACCAAGTCACAAGACAGGCAGAAAATACAAAGGAGTAGGTGCAATAGTGGGTTAACACATCCTAATCCATGCCCAGTAGTCCATGGGAGGGTATGGGGAAAATTATTATATTGCTCAGTTCTCTTTATTTATTCTATCTTGAAATTTCTTCTTGACTGTTTTATGTAAAATTGTAAATACAATGCACATAATCTATTATATTGTGTATATTTATTTATCAGTAAGCATATATATGTATAGGGAAAGTGCTCAAGAATGTTTCACTGATACAACTTGGAATGTAAAGGAAAAGGAGCCCACTGACTTGATGAACAGTCCTGTAGGCCTCAATAGTTATCCAGACCAGAGCATGGTACAGACATGCAAACCAACACGGTTTCACGGATGAAATTCCTTATGTGTCACTGATGGATTTAACTTCCTTCCATTGTCCATTACTATCTTTTCCTTCCAAGGCCCAGATTATTACTACACTCAATTTCAAGTATCTCAAGAATGTCTCATTTTTCAAGATAGCAAAAGTAGGCCAGACTATCTTGAGTAATATCTGGATATATGTTTCTAGACTCAAGAAAAAAAATAGGCTCTTTTTAGAATCAGAGATCCTTGGAGACCAGGGAGTTTGACAAATCAGTGGTGTTAGCATAAGTTTATATGAAAAACAGAGATCAGGTTATTTCAACAGAAGTTTATAGAATGAGTATAAACATTTGAATCTGACCCAGATTCTGTGTACTGTATTTTCCTTCCTGTGATCCTCAGTGGATTAATGAAAAGTCTTAGGCTGGACACTATATCTATGCCCCTTGTCCCTCCACGGTAATGATAATGTTAAGTAGGACACTATTCTCCTGAATCTTATGGTCTGTGCATGTTTCATTTACAGAGTTTTTGGTGCAGTAGAAAGAACTAAGTCTTTGAAAGGAAATGAAATTCAACTCAAATCCCAGTTCCTGGTTACAACCAAGTTGTGAGACTTTTTTTTTTAATTAATTATGACAGGTGAGGTTATACATCAGTCAAAGCAAGCATGTGAATCTTAGACTTAAAAACAAAAGTTATTTGTTTCTTGAGCATGTGCAATAGTCAAAGCCAAGTTAGAAATGGGCTCGACTCATCCTAATCATATCCAGGCCCATACTGATGAAGCAGGGGTCAGCAGAAGAACACACGGTGATCTATAAACCAGCAATGTAACTTCCACTAAATGAACTTATGTCATTCACACTCAGTATATACAACAGATCCAAGATGGTAGAAATTAATACCGCTCTGTGTGTGTGTGTGTGTGTGTGTGTGTGTGTGTGTGTGTGTGACTTGTGCACTTGCGATGCATGTAGAAGCCAAAATATTGGACTTGGCTCATTAAAGACAATCTTACAACTTAAACAGATCCTTGAGTTTTATCTTCCATGGTAAGGATCATGACAAGGATACAGAGAAGAAGAAGTAGACCAATACCTCCATATAAGAAGCGCCCAGGGCAAATGCCTGGCCAACAGATATTAGTTCCACGTTGCCTCCTTCCCCAAGACCTGAGAGTAGAGGAAATTGGTAATAGAATGCCAGGGGCCTGGTTTCCAGTTCCACTGAGAATGAAAATGGGCTTCAATAGCATTCAGAGGGCAGGAGGCCAAAATAGCAGGCATCAAGCAGAGTTTCATAACTCAGAGAATTTTTTTAGTCTGAAATAACTAACCCTTGAGAAAATTCTGGTGAAGGCAAAGTTCAGAAAGAGGTCAAAAGGTAGCCCAACCTCTAGGAGGACAAAATAAGCTGTTTATCTTGATGCAAGTGGGTGCTTTCATTAACATACTGAATCATGCTTTTTGTCTTTAATCATCAAGTGGCTTAACAGTGTATTGTATTCCCAGGTCCCAAATAACAAAGGTTATATAGCTCTGTGATAGATGTTTTTAATAAAATCAGTAATTACCCTTTGTGTGTGTGTGCATGTGTGTGTGTTGTGTGAGAGCGCATATATGTGTATTATTATCCTTGTTTCCTTTTTAATTTTGGCTTTTAAGCATGTAACAAAAACAAGGTAAGTTGCATACTCGAATACTACTTTCATTTGATTTTGCATTGTGCAGAGAAAGGTGTGTGTTAGGGTCAGGGGCTCTGATGCAACATTCAGGGAAGAGCAGATCCAAACTCAGGCTTCAGAGATCCCTGCCTTGGGAGGGAGGGTCAGCCACCAGACTATCATGCCCAATTTCCAAATCTGTAAACGGCATGCACATGTTTTTCATAAAGTGCTTGTGAAGAAATAGATGCTTTAAAAGTACTTTTATTGCATTACAATACTTAACGTAATTCTTACTTAACAAGCATTTAAAGAGTCTCTGCATCAATAAGCATTCTAATTAATTTAAAATATTAACTTACGAATTCTCAATGCAACAAGGTACTTGGACTATTGATATTTTATATATGAATGAAGACATATATATGTATATGTGTGTATATATGTGTGTATATGTATGTATATAAAACACAGAGAGACTAGCAATTTGTTCATACTCCCATAGCTGCTAAGTATCTGAGTTAGAATCGGAATGTAGTCTGACCCCAAAGTCCATGTTCTAAACAAATGAGCAATCATTGCTGATTTTAGTGACCCCATCAGTCCAGTTTTACATGACAGAACGGTATTCTGCATTGGACACTGGCATGTGTTAGATGTGTGCCTCGAATGCTCTGTTCCTAGTTGAACTTCCTTACGTTCTACTTATACTATATAGATTCATTTCTCAGGGCCTGATAGATAATCAGATTCTATTTACATTCAGTATATCTTTCTCTGCTGAGTAGTTCAAAAATTTTCTTTGAAGTACGCCTGGTTTCTCTAATTATAACACTGAATATAATCACTCTGAACTGTGCTTATTTTTTATATACCAAAACGATGAAGAAAGTATATCAGTTCTTATTTGTTTGAGATATTTACAGTAGTTTCTCTTTGAGAATAGAAGTACTGACTATGTAGTGGCTTTCAATTTCCCTCCTTGGCAGGGATGGTCTTGGTAGCTTTAATCAATCCTGACACACTGTCTGTGGAACCTCCAGATCACAGAGAGAGAGACCTGATGATGTAAATCTCAAACTTTTTGCAGACTCAGAAATCGAAATCTTTCTCTTGTAGTGTGCCATGGCACCTCTTGGCTCAGTCACATCTATAAGAAGGGGAACCCTAAGACATAAGAATTTGAGGATGTGAAAATACACAGCATGGTGTGAGCTCAGAGCAGGATGAAAGAGGAAGGATTTCTCTCTGTAATTAGATCTGATCACATCTGGAAATCCAGAGCCTTACAGTAGGCATGTGGTATGGTATGCAGGGTACAAAGGCATCACCTAAGATGGCATTACTTGTTCCCGATACCTACTCCCTGCTGGAGAGTATCCTCAAAAAGATGTGGCCTTATGATACAGGACAAATGAAAGTGGAGTGCCAGAGGAATTTAGAGTCACTGAAATCTCACCCATGGAACAGGCAGCCATCAGACAGGTAGCCAATCAAAACAGATAACGTGATGGCTGGAGGTGGGGAATGGAAGCAGATAAATGAGGTACCCAACCCCACTCTATCTCTTCCTCCTTCCCTCTTTATCCCTCTTGATCACCCTCTTGCCCCTTCCTCCCCCCCTCCTACCCCCCCATACACACAGATACTCTCTCTCTATCTATCTCTCTCTATCTCTCTAGCTCTATTTGCACACACCCAGGCAGACAGCAGAATCAGGTAGGGCTTGTGCACCCAGAGAGATAGCAGAGTACGGGAAGGCCTCACAGACCCAGACAAGCAGAATACAGACAGGGCCCAGATGCCCAGGAAAGTTCAGATGCAGACAGAGCTGGAAGTTCTGCTGCTGAGCACAGGAGTCTCACCCACAGGCATTGACTAGAAAGTCATAGATGACAGGAACTGGTGGACTACATTTGAGGCCAGACACAGGTGCAGAACAAGGATCTCACCCACATTCACATGGCTGTGGTCAAAGACAAAGGAAAAACTTGGAGAACAGGAACTGCTATGGTACAGCTGAGAGAGGTGCAGTGACAGGTACAGAGCACAGGTATTTCGCCTACAAGCACATGGAAACAAACTGAAGACTAAGGAAAGTCAGAACAAGGCACATGTCAGGGAACCACTGGAGTACTGTCTGGAAGAGCACCAAGGACACACTTTCAGACCAGGAAAGAGTACATGGGATAGAGAGTGGCATGGGACCTGCCCATTGTACATTGGAAGTGACCTGTCCATCATACACTGGAGGCAAGTAAAGCATATGGAACGGGACTGCGAGACTTAATGGCACAGAAGAGCACCAGGGACAGGATGAGTGACATTATTACAGGGTAGGTGAGGACTGGACATTTGAGGAAGGATGTGGACCCATCTACCTAAACTGTACAATAACATCCAACTTTTAGTCTTCTGAGTTTTGTATGCAAATCTTCCACAGAGTTCTCAAGAAACCTGCAGTGCAGGAAAATCCACTTTCACACTAATATTATGATCAAAGCAGTCCAAATAAATTGTGTGGAACAATACTCTTACACTCAGTAGTCTTCTTGAATAATCTTTAATAATCCTGAATTTAGTTTATAGTTTGCTGCAGGTTGAGTTTAGGCTGACCTTACAACCACTCACTACTTCGGACTAGCCCCCTTCTTTTTAATTAAAAGGGGAAATGAGGAGCCAGTATGAGTAATGTACTGGGCCCCCTGGAATGAACCCAGAGCCACAGCAGAGCCTGGCAAGCTACCTGTGGTATATTCGATATGCCAAAAACAGTAACAATAATGAACCTCATTCCCAACGAATAGAGAAGTTCCTGGCGCCCGCTCGAGCAAATCGATGAACAATGGGAAGACAAGTGATACAAATGAATCCTGAATATTCTTCAGGAATAATCTGGGTCATTCCTTTAGAAATCATCTTTGAACTTTGTTTAGGTTAAAATTCACTTTCAGTTTTATTTTCAAAACATGCAAGGTTTCAATCCACCAAGTGTTATACAAACAAAACAGAAGAACAGAGGAAGACAGGCAGAGAGGGAAGGCAATGCAATTCCACTCTCCCTAAAGCTGTCAGTTCTCACCTTGTGTACACAGGAACTAAGGCCTGATGACCTTTACCTGGCCACCAGCACAGACCCAGATAAGGTTGGACACCACCGCTGAGAGAAGCTCCAAAGGATCAAAGGCTGTGAAAGGAATTTCAAAAAGACCATCCACTACTTCCAATTCCATCCCCTTTGCAGTCACCCTAGCAAAGGACTCTTACCCAGGTAGAAAGGCTAGAAAGGCCAACTTGAACAAAGGAAGTGAGCTCAGATGCTGACCTGCCCATGTCCTGCTCTGACCCTCTGGTCTTGTGCATGTGATGCCTAAGCACATGTGTCGCCTGCATCCTCCTCTTGAAATATTCATGTTTTCATATCTAATGCTGGGATGTGTGTGTTGGGTGACACGCCCTACTTTAAGTTCCAGCTACACTTAACTTGGAGCCCCTCCCAGCTCTGCTAGGGAGGCTTTGGATTAATTCTGGTGCTTGTAAAAGCCAGAAGGCCGCCTGAAGTGCTGCATTTCAATAGAGTTGTTTACCTGTATTCATCTCTAGATAGTCCAGCCCACAATGGGCCAGGCTGGGAAGTTTTGGCGGATTTCTATCTATAAAATAAGTTGGGAGAAGAGAGAAGGCCCTCTTT
This sequence comes from Cryptotis parvus, assembly GCA_021461705.1. Lineage (NCBI taxonomy): Eukaryota > Metazoa > Chordata > Mammalia > Eulipotyphla > Soricidae > Cryptotis > Cryptotis parvus. Next base: position 241,937 of record JAJIBD010020980.1, read on the forward strand.
TGCCATTTTGGCTTCTCTTGGCGTCTGCCTCTCCACATCCTCTCTTTTTTCTGTTGGGCTTCAACACGTGGTGGCAGCCATCTTGGCCTACACGTGGCTGGGGCCTAGCTGGGAACCCAGAGTTCAGAATTTTCCCTGCTCTTGGATTGTACATCAGAACCTGTGATAGTAAATCCTTTTAAAACTGTGCTGGATTCCTGAGTTTTCATCCATTCCCGCCGGCTTCGAGGTAGAAGGGAACTCGCTTCCTGGTATTGTTGGGGACCCCAGCAGCTCCCTGACTTCTGTGCAGGGCTCTCTCCGCCTTTGGAGAAGCTAGCATTCTCTCTTGAGCATTTACTTTCCTTTCTCTCTTTTTCTCCATCTTCTCCCTTCTTCAAACACCTCTAAATAAAATCTGTTTTTACTTCATTACTCATCTCCTCCTGAAATTCTTGTAAGAAAGGTGAAGAACTAAAAGGCCTGGGTAAGGCCTAGAACTGACTTTCCTTTCCTGAAAAGAGCAATTCCTCGCTTCACTCTGAGTCCACAACTCCCTGAGAAATTGGGTGGTGGGGATTAACTCTCCTGCTGCACAGAACAAGTGAATGCCATGCATGGTTTGACAACTACCCAGTGTGACTGGTGGGACAAGATATTTGTGCGGTACAGGGACTCATCACAGACCAGTCCTAGCCTGCCCAACTGGTCCCGGGTAGCAGAGGTGGACTGAGAGAAAGTGGACTTCTCTCTCCTCTCCACTTCACATTAGCCACCCAGGGCACCCACGGGCATCATGACCATAAAGGAGCTCTCAGTTCACAAACAGACACAGTGGGAAGAAGGGCAGTTATCGGCCATACAAAAAGCAGTGTATGGAGAACACAGGTACTCAGATCTCTCAAAAGACGATATTTCCCCAGCACCAATAGATCGACTAAAACAACCTTTCCCATTATCTCCTTAGGCAAGAAATCAAGAGAAAGGTGGTACGTGGCAAGAAGATAAAGCCAATTCCTCAAGATTGCAAGTAATAAAGTTGTGTGGGTCCAGCAAGCAGAGGTGGGAAGCTATTCCCCCTATTTGTTTTGCAGAAATAAAGAAAACTGCGTTCTTTGGCTAAAGCACAGATAAAATTTTAGAATAAAAATTATTGAGCAAAAGCATTAATAAAAGCTTTCTCTATTCAGCAGATAAAGAGTTTGTTACAACATATGCATTCTAGAAGGACTAGCGTGAGACAAGGTCAGTGAGACTTGGGGACATCAAATTGAGGGGTTAGGGCATTTGATCAGGCCTAGACAGAGACTTTCATCTTATTCAGAATTGATTAAAGGTTCTCACCCACCTCTTGCTTTGTGTAAAAAACATATCCTTTGCAGCCGATTTTCAAAATCATGGCTGAGTTGAGGGAGTGAAAAGCATTCTCAGGCTACAATCTGACACAGGAATAGATACTCCCAACTTGACTACTGATGCCCCGATTTTGGTGATAAAAGTTCTCTAGCTGGTAAGAAGTTTCATTTTCTGAGATTGTTTTAATGAGATATATTTTGGTATAGGCGGAAGGTAGGAAACCAGTGGGTAATGTAGTTAGGGGGGAAAGTGTCCAAGCTTGAACCAGCAGATAGCATAGAGGCCTTTGGCACAAAAGGACCCATCTCAGGAACTCAAAAGGCCACGGAGATGCAGAATTCCAGACCTGAGCAGAGACTCCACCTCTAGGACAAAGGGATAAAAAGAATATTAAAAGAAGACCATCAACGCCAAGTTCTTCACTAGACCCTAGGAGTGGACTGGGATGGGGAGCGCGTTGGGAAAGTGCACACATGCTAGCATGGGCAGAGAGAAGGCACCGTCAGGATCCACACTGCCTGGGCACTGGTCTGTGCTACGCTGCCCACATCACCCCTCTTGAGACGTGTTCTGGCGCTCTCCACTCCGGTCTGAGTCCACAGTGCCTCTCGCCGCCCCAAGTAATGGGTGGCAGGAATCATCTCCCTTACCCTGCAGAACAAGTCGCACCCTGCTCAGGTGCAACATCATGGGCTGGTGGGCCATGAGAATTTGTGCTATGCAGGGGGCTTATACCAGACTTTATCACTCTTAAATCTCTCAGGGGCTTCCCAGGTGACAGAAGGGAGGAGAGGAAAGCAGCAGGATTCGCTTGCACTGGCACGTGCTGTCTAGGAAGGAATTTTTACAGATCGGCCTCTTGTTTTCCAAATGCAAATCTAGGCAAGTTCCCAGCAATGATTAAGGTGCATTCTTTCCATAGTAACCTCCAGTCATTAATGTAGAACCAACCTTAGTCTCATACAGTGTGTACATTACCAAAGCGTGTGTTATGCACAATACACAAAAGGCACAAAGGCTGCATAGGACAAGGCTTCCTGTTTTCCTTTTCCCCTTAGCTGGGCTTACTTTCCGTTGGTTTCCCTGAAGGCAGCTACTCTTGACATTTATGGGTGAAATCTTCCAAAGGTACGATTTTTCACATTTAAGCATACATATATGCAATTTATCACATGCAATGCTTTAACTATAAGACACTTATTTGATAGGTTGCCTTTCTATGAATTTATACGCACATCATATATACACATATATACAGCTTATTTATATGCTTGTGTGTGTGTTTGTAAAGAAAATGTCATATAACTGGAATTAAGCAATATAGAACCATTTGAAATTACTTTCTTATACTCAGCTGAAAGCCTTTGAGATACATTTAGTGAATGTGTCTTAGGCAGGTTTCAGCCACTCTTCCTGCCTGCAACATTTGAAGATAAGGGCCCTGGTAATGCATGTTGGGGAAAACAGTGTCTGAAACCTGTCTGAGACAGTTGCATGTATCAAGAGCTTATGGTTTACTTATGAGCTATATTTCAATGTGCAAATGCAAATAAATAAGTTTATTTGTTAACCCATGGAATTGAACCTGTTTTGGAAACCTGTTGAACTCCATTAATTGGGGCATTTATGATTAGAGTTGTCATAAACATTAGAGCACATATCATTATATAAACATAAATTTTAATTTTTCTAGGATAAATAACTATGCGTTGGTTTGCTGGGTCACATGATGGCTTAAGTCTAACAGATTAAGTTATAATTTAAATTATATTTTTGAAACTAAATTATAATTTAAGTTAAATATAATTGAATAAACTTATAAAAATTAAATATGATTTAAGTTATAATTTAAATCTAAGTTTAGTCTAATTATATTTCTCAATTTTTAATATAATAATTTGATAAAAATAAATATCAGCTGACTCTATAGATTGTTCTGCATTTTTATTCTTAATTAGCAATGTATCCTATGAATCATATTTATATATAAGTACACTTAAAATATTATTGCATTTATATATTTCAGAAAGGCCTATATCATTATTTTAGTTGTCATTGTTGTTGGCAGTATTATCTTTATGTTCTTCACAGATGATTTTTCTGTCCCTTTGTGAGCATAGGGGTCAGAGTGATAGTACAGAGGGTATGATATCTGTCTTGCAGGTGGTTTTCAGGGATTAATCCCTGGCACCCTACATAGACCCTAGAGGTGGCCAGGAGTGATCCCTGAGCACAGACCCAGGAGTAAACCCTGAGTATGATTGGGTGCAGCCAGAAAACAAACAAATAAACAAACCAATAAAAGGAAAATAAAGTGAACAATGAAAAAACAACCATTGGCAATAGTTTAGGATAGATCAGTGTCTATCAATTCTGTTTTCTATTGCCCCTTTACATCGTTTTTCTACAATTAGAGATAAACACTATTCTGAATTTCATTCTAATACGTCAATGGCACATATGTACATATGCATTTTTAACTTTCATGTCAATAAGATTGTAATGTACTCTACTGTACTTTGCATATTTTTTTCTCAAAGTATGTTTGGTATGTTGGTATTTTACTTCATTTATGTTGGTATTTTATTTCATTTATGTTGGTATTTTATTTTATTTTTTTTAATTTAATTTTATTTTATTATCCCCCCCAAATATTATTACACCATTTTAGACATACAATTGAAAAATGCTCATGTAGAGTTTTGATTCTACAGTGTTCCAACACCCATCCCTCCACCCAAACCCATCTCCCATCACCAATGCCCCCTCCTCCCTCCCCCTTCCCACACCTCAACTACTTGGCGGGTTCTGTATGTCATTTCTCTCCTCTTTATCTCTCCCTCCCACCAAACTTTCCTGCTCCTCGTGGAATGCAGTGCATTAAAAGACATTACTGTTTCCACTATTTTAATGGACTGCGCGGCCGCAAGCAGCCGTGCGACCTGGGCTCAAACTGGCTTTGCTCTGTTAATCCGGTCGTGAGGCACTTTCCCAGCATCCGGACAGCGAAAATGGTGGCTAGCATGATGGGCGAGTCTCATCCGGCTGCTTCCGGGACCCCCAGAGGTGATGGGCCCACTCCCCAAACCCATCTGCCCTCCTGGGGCCCCACAGTCAGCTGGGCCCGGGGCAAGCCGAAGTTCCAGCCTCCCCAGCCGCTTGTGAGGCTCTTCATGCTATGGCTGATGGCCCCAGGGCCTATGTTGGTATTTTAAAGAATTCATTTATGTTGGTATTTTAAAGAAATTGTTTGACCATTCTCAATGGAGTAAAATATCCCATTGAGGACAAACATTACAGTTTCTTTACTCATGTTAGTGAGGCAGGCAGGTAGAAAGGGAAGGGCCCCTTGGCAATGGAATTACTGGAACGTAATATAACCAACTAGCCCAAGGCAGTCAGGATCTACCTTGTGGACTCAACATGATGAACCTTCAAGTGACCACCAGCACAGCTCAGGAGATAACTGGACCCCTCCAATGGAAGCTGCAGCAAGAAGGAATTTCAAAGAAGAGCATCAACACTCCCAACTCTCTGTACCTCCACTACCCATCAACCTCCAGCAATGTACTTTTACCTAGGTAGAGCCCCATGTGGGAAGCTTGGGAGAAAACCCATAAAAGGTTAAGTCGAACACAGGTAGAATATACGCTGCTGCCTGAACCCATGTGCTGCGAGTGTCCACGTGTCATGGTCAAGTGCACGCGTGGTGCCCAGGCACATGCGCCACCCACATTTCCCTTCTTGAGATGGGCACTTTCATGCTTTCAAATCTAATGCTGGGATATGAACTTTTTCTCTCCGCCTTTGAGAAGACCGTGTTCTTTCTTAAGCACATTACCACTTTCTTTCCTCTCCCTCTTTTTCCTTCTTCAAAACCCCTCCAAATAAAATCTGTTTTTACTTCGCTGCTCAGCTCCTTCTGTGAAGGCAAGAACCCAAAAGGCCTGGGTAAGTCCCAGGATTGACTTTCCTTTCAGACAAAGAGCAATTCCTAAGTCCATGCTGTCCCAAGAAATCAGGAGGGGGTTAACCCCCACATTGCGCAAATCAAGTGGGAAGTCAGGAAGGATGTAATAGGTACTAGGGGCAGATGGGACTCAAGGTCCATGCAGTCCAGGGACTCATCACAGACTTCATCAGTCCTAGAATTCCCAGCTGCCCCCCCCGTCCACTTCCCAGAGTGGATGAGGAGAGAGTAGCTGTCTCTCTCCTCTCTGCTTCAGGAAATAAATTACCCCCAGGGCCCACTGATAAGTCCTTTTGAATTGCCCCAAATTTTAGCTTTGGCAAACAAATTTGCTAAAAATGGCACACATATAATTTGATAGGGATGAATGAAAGTTTATCTAGGCTACTCAGTTATGAATGGAATTGCTAGGATGGAAGATAGATCCATTTTTAACTTATGAAAAATTCTAGATTTTATGTAAAGTTCTTTTTATAGCATTTATACCACCTACCAGCAGCATATCTGCATTCCTGTTGCTCAAATTATAGCTCATACAAATGTCAGACTTGAAAAATATTTTTAACATAGAGAATGCACAGTAATTTCTTATAATACTACTAATATATATTTCTATGGGTGCTAATAGAATTGAGCACATTTTCAATTCTTTGCCGTCACTCACAATTTATTAAATAACTTTGTTTATTTTTTCTTTTACAATGTCTTTATTTCATTGATTTATGAATCCATTATATATTCTATATACTGATTTATTGTTGGTTTAGTAAGCTGCAAATATTTGCTTCTGGAATGCGGCTCATCTCTTTAATTTACATGGCTGCCTTATAGGACTAAAATTCAAAATTTTATTATATTCAAATATCACAATATAACTTGTAAACATCTAGAAATATTTCTCTAAACCAAATAATGAAGTATTTTATCCACATTTTTCTTAACGTATTATGATTCCTTTTTATATGTGAACATAATTCATCATAAATTATCTTTGTGTCTGGTGAGAGATAGTATCCAATTAATTTTTTCCATGTGGATAATCAATTATTCCACTATTACATATTGGATTATTTCACTAACAACTTACACACCACTTCCATATGTCAATGGGCCTATTTATGGACTTTCTATCATTTTCTACAAATATACTCTATTTCAATATCACATTCCCTAAATTTCTATAGTTTGTAGATTGCCCTAATAATATGAAAGCAACATTCTCCATGGTTTTCTTCTTTGGTTTATATTGGAAAATCAACTTTTCCCATTACATAAAAGATTTTAATTGTAATGGAATCTACAAATTATTTTAAGAAAAAGAAACATCTTATATAAATATAGATCATTTTTACCAAAAAAAGTCTATTTAGCTCATGCTTAACACATTTCCATAGAATGTTATAATTTTCCTTATAAAGACGAGGTGCAAATTTTATTATCTATATAACATTGATACATTTTGATTTCAGTTTTAATACTGAAGCCCAACTGATTTTATAATGGTTTTGTTGAAATGTAATGGACAGAAAGTACACAAGTCATCCATATACAATTTTATGAATTTTCAAAGCAGATACACCCATGAGTGAGTACCCTGTGGGAAACTGTCCCCCCTGACGAAAACCCCAAGATTGGGATAGTTCCCTAGGCAAAACAGTTCAGGTCTTTTAGAATATAGCTATATGTGCCCAGGAAACTATAGAACAGATAACAGGACAAGACTAATTGTTGGAAACTGTAACACCAGACTAGAACTGAGCACAGAATGTACGCAAAGTGATATTCATGATAACCCCTAAATGTATGTATGTATGTATGTATGTATGTATGTTATGTATGTATGTATGTATGGCAAACCACAACGAGTAAGAGAAAGAGAGGAAGAGAGGAGAGAAAGAGAGAGGAAGAAAGAGAAGAGAAAGCTAGAATGAGAGAGAGAGGAAGAGAGAGAGAAAGAAAGAGAAAGAGAATGAAGAGAAAAGGAAAAGTGCCTGCTATAGAGGCAGGCTGGGGAGGATGAATTTGGGGACATTGGTGTTGGGAAGTGGGCACTGGTGGAGGGATGGGTGCTGCAACAATGTATAACTGAAACCCAACCATGAACAGCTTTGTAAATGTCTATTTCACGGTGGTATACTAAAAATTTAATATTTTTTTTTTAAAAATGCAGGCTTAGCAAGGTGACAGCAACCTTGGGATGAATCCTATAAATAAATAAAGGGTTTTTGTGCTAGTTAAGTAAGCAATTAAAAATAAAAATGTGCCCAGAAAAGAACAAAATAAAAACAGTTTAAGATTTTTTAATAGAGAGAGGGCAACTTAGGCAAGTATAGAATAGAAAACTGTCATGACTTTATAATTTAAGGATGCCTGTTGAATGGCTGTGTGAAATACCCGGGTCTTTGGTCTTCGTGTTCCTATTGAACTCTTACATGCTTAATATAAGTGTCTCTTAAGTGTCTCTCTCAACTGAAACAATGCCTCAATGTTGGGAATTGGGGAGTGGTATTGCATTGAATAAATGGCCACTCCGTGAGCTCAGTCAGGGCTACTCAGGATACCCTAAAACTTGGGCAATCCTTGTACATTTGTTTGTCTTCTATTTGACTTTGTTTCTTATTCTCTGTGACCAAACCCCCGACTGGCTTCAGACAGTACCCAAACAAGAACAAAACATTGGCAAGGCTTGAGAACTGCCCCCCAACTAGTGACTGACTCCCATAACACTGTCACTGTGTGAATCCTTTTTACTATAGATTAGTGATATTTTTTCTCAATCCTGTTAGAATCATAAATAATGTATTCTTTTATGTATCATGTTTTTAAACTCAATAGTATGGTTTTATGAGTCACACTGATGTTGGAGTGCAAAATTTATTCTTTTGCTGTATATATTTATATTATGTCACATAAATAAATATGATATAAATAAATGATAATTTATGCATCCTAATGGTGATAGATTTTTAAATAGTTTCCAGTTCTTGGGATATGCTGCCAAGAACATTTCTGGATATGCCTTTTGTGTACTTGTTCTGTCATTTCTGTTAATTTGTTCCCAGGAGTAGAATTGCTGGTAGTACCTATGCTTAGTTTCAGCAAATTCTGCCATATGATTTTGGTTTTCCAAAGTGGCCATAGAAATTTACAATTCATTTATAGAGGATAAAAATTCCAATCAGATTCAACTGGGTCTTGACATTTTAATATTAATTATAGAAACTTCAGCAAATTATTCTATTAATTTTAGTAATTTAATCATGATAATCAATACTTCTGAAAATAAACTCACCTTAGTCATCATGTTATTTTTATACATAGCTGGCTCTGACAATGTTTATTTATAAATTTTTGTTTTTCTGAATGTTCATGAGGAAATGAAGCTATAATTTCCTTTCTGATGGTGTTATTTTATACTTTCAGCATATAAAATCAATTGGAGAAAGTGTTTTTCATCAGTTATTATTAGAGAAACACAAATCAAAACAACAAAGAGAGATCATCTCACACCAGTGAGAATGACAAATATGAAATGAACTGGAAACAACCACTGTTGGCAGAGATGCGGTAGAAAGGAGCATCATTTAAAATTGGTGGAAAAGCTAGTACAGTCTATGGAAAACAGGCTGCAATTCCTCAAGAATAAAACTCCAATATGACCCAGCAATTCCGTTTCTTGGCATATACCCCTCAACACAGAAACATTGATCCAGAAATATATATGCACACCTATATTCATTAGAGTTTAACATAATTCACAGGATACAGAAACAAACTGAATGATTAAGATGGAAGAATTAATAAAATAGGGCTCCCCATTTGACCCAGCGATACCACTCCTGGGAATCTACTCTGGGAAGCCAAAAATACGCAGCGGAAACACCATCCCTACTTTTATGTTCATAGCAGCATTATTCACAATAGCCAGAATCTGGAAGCAACCAGAGTGCCCGAAAATCGATGACTGGATAAAAAAGCTTTGGTACATCTACACAATGGAATACTATGCAGCTGTTAGGAAAAATGAAGTCATAAAATTTGCCTACAAATGGATGGACATGGAGAAGATTATGTTGAGCGAAATTAGCCAGAAGGAGAGAGACAGATACAGAATGACTGCATTTATCTGCATAACATAAATATATAGGTACATATTATGATACCAATATCCAAGATCAAGTGAAACATATATCAGGAGGTCCTGTCAAAGGTGGAAATTATCACAAATGTGTGGGATTCAGAGGCTAGGTAAGACAGAAATGGAACAGTGTGCTGACAATTGTTGAGGGTACTAATGCCAACCTAGAACTGAGCATTAAATAGAGGCAAAAAGATACACATGACAACCCTTTAATGTATGTTCTGTAATTCATAGTCTCGAGGGGAAGGAAAAGAGAAAGAGAGAGAAATGGAAAGAAATCAAGAACCTGCCATGGAGCAGGGCTGGGGGAGGGGGAGGGAACCGGGGACGTTGGTGGTGGGAGATGGGCACTGGTGGTGGGATGGGTGCTGCAACACTGTTTGACCAAAATCCAAATATGAACTTTTTAATTGTATATCTTTGTAATTGTAAAAATAAAATAAATAAATAAAAAAAAGAATAATCCAATAAAAAATGCTTCCAAAAAAAAAATAAGGCTTATGAAGTCAAAACAAGGGAGCAAAAAAACCAATCCATGACAAATCCTTGTTCTTGGACTACAAAAATAAAAGATTATGAAGCAGTGGGAAGGCGGTAGGGGATTAGATAGACTAGAGGTGACGCAGGTAGAGTGGAGTCTTGGACACTTGCACAGTGGTGGGATGTAGCAATTTTATGCAACAATACTGCATGAAATAAATGTTGACACCAGTATGACCATGTTACTTAAAATATTTTTTAAAACTTTAAAAAACACAAGTCTTCACTCTATATGTGGCATATAGAGTAACTGGATAAGGAAATGCAATGGTTAAAAGGGAGTATGCCTCGGCCCCAGAGCACAGGGAAGAGAAGGGTAGTAATAGAGTGGAGGGAAGGGGAGAAAAGATAGATGAGGAGCAATGAAGGCAGGAGTCAAGGAATTCAGGAATTGTTAAGGAATGACAGAGCTAAAGATGCAAACCACAGAGTCAAACCACAGGTCTCATTGAAATCATGAGACCCAACTTTTAATAATCTAACTTAAAAGGTGCCTGTCAAGATGGCAGGCTGAGGTAGGGGCAGGGAAGGGAGGGAGTAGATTAGAAGAGAAAATCTGGAAACACTGGTGGAAGGGAAGCTGATGCCAGTGGTAAGATCAATTATGGAAAATTGTATGTCAAAAACCCCAACTAGAAATAACTTTGTAACTTATGATCACTGTATCACTGTCTTCCCGTTCATCATCGAATTGCTCGAGCGGGCCCCAGCAACATCTCCATATGTCCTGTCTCATGCTAGTAGAGCCCAAGGGCATCTGCTTGCTCCAGGAACATAAAGAGCCTTAAACCATTCCATCAGGTCATGGGAATGAGGTCTATAATTGTTACTGGTATTTGGCATATCAAATACGACACAGGTAGCTTGCCAGGCTCTGCCATGTGGGTAGCATACTCTTGTAGTCATCTCTAAATATAGCATTTATTGATGAACCGCGTGGCAGCGAAGCTGGGCTGTGATAGGCTCATCTGCTGGGTGGAGTTCTGATGAGGGGGAAGTCCGGATGTGGAAAATGGAGGCCCTCATGGAGTGGGGGGGGTCGTCTGGCTTGTTACGAGGCTCTGCTGGCGTGCCAGGCCAGGGCTAGAACCCGCCATCCCTCCTGGGTGCCTCATGAGTGGCTGGGCACAGGGAGAGTCAGTAGCAGCTCTGCCCCATGTCTGTGAGTCTCCAGACGGGGCCTCGCTTGGAGAGTACGGCGGCTGGTACAAAGTATGTAAGGTGGACAGCCCAACTGTTACCACCACTTTAAAAAACCTCGGGGCTCTCTACAGACGCCAGGGCAAATTTGAAGCCGCTGACTTATGATACTTTAATAAAATGAAACTTGGAAAAAATGGGAAAATAAACTACTTTCAATTAGTCCGTCTCTTTACTACTTTAATTGTATTCCATATATTTTGAAATAATATTTTCATTATAATACAGTTCTAAATATTTTCCAATTATTACTATGATTTCTTCTTTGAATAATTTAGGAGGGATTTAGGAGAATTTTGTGAAATGAATTTCATTGATTTTGTATGAACTGCTTTACAAATATAAACGGGCTATGTGACAAACATTATTTTGAGAATTATCTATGAGAATTATATATGGTAGTATTACTTCATAAGTTGCCTTAAAGGTTCGAGGGGCCAAAGTGATAAACAGCAGATACAGTGCTTGTCTTGCACACTTCCAACTCAGGTTCAAACCCTGGCAGCTGTGTATTCCCTGAAACCCTACCAGGAGTGATTCCTGAGTGCGGATCCAGGAGTAAGCCTTGAGCACCACTGAGTGTAAACCAAAGAAACAGACAAAAATGTTTGGGAAAAAATGTAGACTTCAGTTACTTATGCTTTATAATTTTGCTGTTACAGTCATATGAATGCTTTGTTATGATTAAAATACTGCTTACTGAGCAAGGGTATGTGAACGTTGCCCACAATGATGGTACACATGTCATGTTCTCCTTGTAGTTATAGCAACACTTTCTTTGAATTTTGAAAGCTAAATTAATAGTGACATTCCCAGTTTGGAAGGTGCTATAACTTCAAGATGAATTATGCATGTGTTGGTATATAATGGCGTATTTATCTCTGCTAGTATAAGCACTCCTTCTAGTAATATTTCCTAATAAACTTTCCCCTCTAAGTTATTGTCAACCTTCCCATTATCTTAGGTTTTAAAATGGTAACTCCCTCATTAACATATAGATGGATATAAAAATATCTACCTGGAAAATTTTGATTCTTCTGTAGCACAGTCTTGGTTCTGGATCTTTTTCTTCCATATTTCTGCATCTCTTTAGTGGCCATAATTAATTCAGAGGCTTCTTTCTAAGTTAGTATTATTGCATTTCTCTTGGAAATTTTCCATTTCTCCTGATTGCAACTTTTCTGAGTAATAGGTTATATTCTTATTTATTTATTTTTTGGGGGTCACACCGGTGATGTTCAGGAGTTATTCCTGGCTGTGCACTCAGGAATTACTCCTAGCAGTGCTCATAGGACCATAAAGGATACCGGGCATTGAACCCAGGTGGTCCACACAAGGGAAATGCCCGCCCCACTGTGCTATTGCTCTGGCCCGAAATCAATGATATTCTTTTAGATCTTAAATTCTGATTCTGCCGTGCTGTAGCTAACCACTGTTTCCTTTTCTGTTCCGATATGTGCTTGTGTGTACATGTGTGTGAGCTTTTTCTTCTTTTCCACTTTGCTCATCTTCTTTATACTTTTTCTCCTTAATTCATCTCTATTGTTATGTAAATTGTACCCATATTTTTTAAGCATTTCTTTGGATTTCTTTAATAGCTTTTCGCATGCTCTTAATTTGAGAACACTGGCTTTAGATATCCAATTTTCAGTTTAAAATAGAAGAAAGAGATAGAGCCAGCAGGCAGGGTGCTTGCTTTGTGTGTAGCCGACCCAGGATTGATCTTCAGCACCACGTAGGTCCCTCAAAGTTCTGCCATGAAGGATCCTTAAGCATCGGCCTAGGGGTAGGATCTGAGCATAGCCAGGTGTGCCCTGCACCACCACCAACCACCCCCCCACCGCCAAAAAGAAAGAAAAAATGTAACAGATCAAAGACCCTAAATCTAATTATCTGCAGTATTCCCATATGCTTTGATCTAAGTTTTCACATTTTTTCAACACTTTCAAAGATGGTCGAAGTTTATAGGCATTTGTAAGAAAAACACCAAAATATTCCCATGTATCCTTTTTTGCACCTTCAATCCCCCTCTCCCTACCTTTGATTTGAACATCTTACAAAAATTACAATACAATGATCACAACGGAGTTATGATAGCGATATCATCAGGGCACAGAATCTCTCCTATTTCCTGTATATTTGCAACTTGTGATTCCCTTCCTAACAATGCAGTGACGAATCTGAATTCCACTGGGTGGGAAAAACTGTTTAATCATTGTAGAACGGTACAGGAGTAGAAACACAGTATCTGTAACTTGGGAGATTGAGTCAGCCTAGTTCTCTCAAGATTCATCCAGGCTGTTGTAGGTATCAATAGTTTATTTCTATTTTTCATTACTGAGTTTCCAAGGTACGCAGGTACTTTTTAACCATTCACTAGCTGAGAAACATCTGGTAGGGTTCCAATTTGGAGTGGGATGAATAAAACTGTAACAAACATTCACCTGCTCATTTATGCATGAATTCTGTTTATACAAAACCTGTAAGCAAAAGTATGGCGCAATTTCACTGTAGTCCTGTTGCACCTGAAGTGGGTATATTTTAATATAATTGCTAATCTGTGAGTGGCTGTTTGGAATTTTAAAAGAATGTCATTGTTTCTACATCTTTACAGGTTTGTTGTTTTTTTAATTGTTGCCATCTCTTTCTGCCCTTCTCTCTGCTCTCATTCAATCTTACAAAATTACTGGGGAGAGGTAAGAAAAAATAGAGGGAGAGAAAGAAAAAAGAGAAATATAAATATATGGGTTTGTATTCCAAATCTCAAGTTTGGTTGAGTTCTTAATTGGATGAATTCTATACATGTCTCACGTATGATTTAAAATAATGTGCCTTTTATTTCTTTTTAAAATTTTTTGATGGAAAACTCTATTTATTTTATTTTTATTATACTACCATGAGATATACAATTACAAAGATGTTCGTGTTAGGGTTTCAGTCATACAGTGTTCCAGCACCCATCGCTCCACCAGTGCCCACTTCCCATAACCAATGTCCCCTGATTCCCTCCCCATCCCCCAGCCTGACTCTATGGCAGGTGCCATGCCTTCTCTCTCTCTCTCTCTCTCTCTCTCTCTCTCTCTCTTTTACATTGTGGCTTGCTATACATACATTTAAAGGTTATCATGTATATCACTTTGCCTATATTCATTGCTCAGTTCTAGACTGGTATTATCATTTCAACAATTATTAGCATACTGTTCCTTTCCCTGTCTTACCTAACCACTGACTCCCACACACTTGCAGTAGATTCCACTCACTGACAAGACCTCCTGATCCATGTTTTGCCTGGCCTTGAATATTGGTATACTGCTATTTTTTATATCTCTCAAATAAATGCAGTCATTTTATATCAGTCCTTTTCCTTCTGGTTCCATGCTGCTCTCTTCCTCCTGCACAGCTCAGGTTTTAGGTCGTTCATCATGTTGACTTCTAGACCTAGGTACACATAACTGCTGCATTCAGAGATGTTTGTTCCATTGAAAGTGAATGGGACTCTGGAACTAGTTCATTTTTCGTGAACATAGTTTTCTTTAGATTCAGCTGTAGACCTATCTTTCCACATTCTTGGTCGAAGTCAGCCAGCATTTGCCTAGCTTCAAAGGCATCGAAGAAATAACTAAAAAGGACAAAGAACCTCCGGCCCGGGCACATCTCTTTGACTCCACCGTTCTCCCTGCATTAACATACACCTCAGAGACCTGGGCCCTATGAAATCATGATGAGAATGCTATTCGGGTCTCCCAGAGAGGAATCTAAAGAGCTATGCTTGGAATATCATGCCTCACTCAAGTGAGAGAAGGAATCCGGAGTTCTGACCTCAGTCGCTATTCCAGAATCAGGGATGCTGTCTCGTTTGCCAAGGCATCAAAAACCAGATGGGCTGGACATGTAATGCGATTTGGAGACAACCGCTGGACTAGAGCCATTACCGAGTGGATCCCATGGGTTGTAAAAAAAGATCACGTGGCCGCCCACCTACAAGATGGTCAGACTTCCTTGTCAAGACCCTGAAGGAACGGTTTGAGGCTCTTCATATTCCTGAATCAACCAGATGCCATTGGGCTACATTGGCACGTGATAGGGTCCAATAGAAATATTACTGGCGCCCGCTCGAGCAAATCGATGAATAACAGGATTCAAGTGATCAAGTGATCAAGTTCCTTCTGGTTAATTTCACTGAGCATGATCCTTTCCATGTCCATCCATTTATAGGCAAATTTCATTTTTTTCTTGTTTTTTTATTTATTTATTTGTTTGTTTTTGCTTTTTTGGGTCACACCGGTGACGCTCAGGGGTTACTCCTGACTCTGTACTCAGGAATTACTCCTGGCAGTGCCCTGGGGACCATATGGGATGCTGGGATTGAATCCAGGTCGACCGTGTGCAAGGCAAACGCCCTTCCCGCTGTGCTATCGCTCCAGTCCCTATAGGCAAATTTCATGACTTTGTTTTTCCTTACAGCTGCATAGTATTCCATTGTGTAGATGTACCAAAGTTTCTTTATCAGTTCTCGGGCACACTGGTTGTTTCCAGATTTTGGCTATTGTGAATAATGCTGTTATGAACATAAAAGTGCAGATGTTGTTTCCGCTGTGTGTTTTAGGCCTCCCAGAGTATATTCCCAGGAGTGGTATGGCTGGCTCAAATGGAAGCTCAATTTCTAGTTTTTAAGTAATGTCCATATTGTTTTCCAAAAAGGCTGTACCAGCTCGACATTCCCATCAACAATGGATGAGAGTCTCCTTCTCCCCACATCCACACCAGCACTTGTTCTTGCTCTTTTGGATGTGTGCCAGTCTCTGTGGTATGAGATGATATCTCATTGTTGTTTTGAGTTGCATCTCTCTAATGATTAGTGATGATGAACATTTTTTATATGCCTTTTGGCCATTCGAATTTCTTCTTTTGGGCAGTTTCTGTTCATTTCTTCTCCCCCATTATTTGATGGGGTTAGCTGTTTCCTTATTATAAAGTTCTACCACTGTTTGATATATCCAGGATATTAACCCTTTATCAGATGGGTTCCTGAAGTCCTATAGCCTTCCACAGCTGTAAAAAGAAGACCTTCAGTATCTGAATAAACCTATCATTATGAAGGAAATTGAAACATAATTAAAAGTCTGCACAAACCCAAAACCCAGGTTCACGTAGATTCACTAGTGAATTCTTCCAAACCTTTTAAGGGGACCTACTGATAGTCTTTTTTCAAGCTTTTCCAGGATATAGAAGAAACAGAAACACTTCCAAATAGCTTCTACGAGGCACATAGCACCCTGATACCCAAAGCAGGCAGAGACATCACAGAAAACAAAACTACAGACCAATCTCCCTGATGAACACAGATGCTAAGATCTTCAACAAAATACTAGCAAACAGAATCCAAAGGCTTTTTATTTCTAAATGGAGAATTCTTTAAATTTCTGTTACAGACACCATAAACATGGGTGAGGGGCTAAGGTGCATGGCTTGCATGAAGTTGATACTGGTTGAATGCCTAGCTCCAATGCCCAGCTCCACATAGTCCCTGAGCTTTGCCTGAAGCTTCTGAGCAACTATGAGGTGTCCTGGTTAATTCCTGATGCCACAGGGCAACAGGAGCATCATGTACTTTGTCCTCACACCAAAACAAGTTACCAGGAAGGGTCCATGGAGCACTTGAGAACTGTTTGGGAGCTCCCACCCACAGATAAATAACTAACTAGATTATAAATGTGCCAACTTGATTCCAAGGAGATGCCTCATCTTTCTCCTTTACAGGTCTCCTCCATGCACCTATTCTTCTTTCTCTCAAGTGCAATTTATTTTTTTTAAGTCTATTTTATTTTAGGGGCCAGAGAATACAGCAGGTAGACTGCTTGTCTTGCATGTGGCTGACCCAGGGTAAGTCCCCAACACCCCATCTGGTTGGTTTCCAAGTACCACCAAGAGTGATCCCTGAGTGGAGAGTCAGGATTAAGTTCTGAGCACTGCTAGATGTGGCCCCATAACAAAAGTGTTTATTTTAAAATTCTAGATTGTTAGATCTGATTTTGTCTCATAATTTTCCTCCTCTAGTTATGAAATCAACTCCTTGTTCAGGACACCTGGATTATTCCACAGAGAGTGAGACCGAGAAGCTCAGTTCTGGCTGTTAACTGTGCTCACTGTCACTGGAGTGCTATATCATTGCTTCTAGCTCTTTGCAGCAGAGGTGAAATTATGTATATTCATGCTAACTTATGCATGCACACATCTGAATTTATTCATTTGTATTAGTCAACAACATATCTGTCTCCCCATATGTCACGATTTTATCTAGCCATCTTTTGTCTACATTTCTCCCTCTCTCTCTTTCTCTTGCTCTCTCTCCAGCTTATTTTGATCCAGTTCAATAGTGTTCATACTGCCTCACCACTACAATGAAGCCAAGATATATCTCTCGAATGTATATAATCATTTCTGATTCCAAACTTAGAACCACAGTGTTTTAATTTTTTTCTGACCAGAATCTGCATTGTGTTGTGTCACCAAGAGTCCTGGTTCTGAGGAGGGTTAAAATAAAGGACCTTATGCAATCACGCATAGGCATTCCTCTACCATGTCAATAGCAGTTGCAATAATGATAACTATACTAGCCCCACTAATTAGATCACTTAATCTGTAAAAAATTTCTCATAGATGCTTTCTCCATATTTAGGCTTCTTTAGTAATTGTGCTAAATATACCCCTAAGGCCACAAGAACACAATGCCACATGATATCCCATTTTGTCTAGACGGTAGAATATTTCATACTCACCATCAACCCTTACATTGATGTTCTTTAATCATATTGGTTGACTTAAGCTTATTACTGAAAATATTCCTCATGAAGAGCCCAGGAGAACAATATTTTTTAATTTCTTGCATGTTGATAGGAATTTGTCTGCAATCTTTATGCTTGAAGTCAATCTGGCTATATATAAAGTGGTTGGCTTATGTTTTCTTTCCTTGAGTATCATAAATATACTGCTCCATTTTTTTCTGGCACAATATATTGCTGTCAAAATGTCTGATAATAATCTGATTTTCTTTCCTTTATATATGACTTAGTCATCTTGCTGGAAGCACACATTTTTTTTTTTGAAGTAAAAATAAACTAAAGAATATACCTCATTGATGGCCACTTCAAGTTGCTTTCTCATGTGTTTTCAGTGTGTAAATTTTCATTGCTTTTATTTAAGTAAAGTTTTCTTGAATTACATTTTGTATAATTATCTATGTGCATTGGGTTTTTTCACCTGAAAGTCTACCTCAACCAATGATAATCTTAATCTACTTTAGAATATTTTATTTTCTCCTTAACCCACTTACTTAATTTGTTTAAAGCTTCCTCCTTTAATTTCCTTTCTTATTTGCATTTTGGCCACTCCCAGCATTGCCCAGGGCTTAGTCCTGGCTCTATGCTCAGGGACCGTTCCTGGCAGTGCTTGGAGGACTATATGCCAGTAATTGAACCAGGGTTGTCCGCTTGTAAAGCAGGTGCCCTACCACCTGTACTTTTTCTTTGGCCCTTTAGTATAATTTTTCTATGGAATTTTCCTTGGTGCTGTTTTAATCGTGGGTTTTCTAGTGATTTCCTGAATCCTGTGATTGCATTGAATGCATTTTTTGGTGTTGAATTTTTGTTGTCCATTCATGTCAAACATCGCTTCTTTCATGGTCATTGTTTCGAGATAGTATACTATAATTTTCATCTGACTTACTGTTGCACTAAGGTGGTTTACTTTTATTGTTTGGAGAATTTTTTTCAGCATTAGTGACTTTACGGAAAAGGGTAGAATCTGACACTTCCCTCCTTCCGCTCCTCTCTCCCTCTTTTCTCCTTATCCTACTCCCTCTTTCCCCTCTTCTCTTCCTCCCCTTCTCCCTCCCTTCCTGTCCCAGTGGGGCCTCAAGCTCCGGTACTCCACGCATCCAGTGGACAGAAGAGAAGGCTGAGGTGAGACGCCAGGCCGGGTGTGGCCGGACTTGGGTTTCACCTCCCTGCATTGAACAGTGGGTGGTGAGCTGAGGCCCCTCTGGCTCTAGGTGGTGAATCTCAGTTATTCTGTTTCTTGATACTTCCTATATGTTCTGATTCCAAACATGCCCCCTCTCTTACGTGATATTAGTTTGCTAAAATATTTAGAAGAGGATGAAGTTTAAATTTTTATATTTGCTTGAAGGCCGCACTTGGTGGTGCTCAGGGTTTACGCCTAGCTCTGTGCTCAGGGATCACTCTTGGTTCTGCTTGAACGATCATATGTCGTGCCAGGCATCAAACTGGGATTTGCTGCATGTGAGGCAAATGATGTATCAATTATACTATGCATCTGGTTCTTCAAAATTTAATTTTTTAACTCTACAGAACTCTCGTTTAAGAGGGGCATGTCTCCCAAGGAGTGTGCAGGCATCCTGAATGTTCCTCCTCCTGATTCTCAGCCAACCAGGCCAGTGGATCAGTGCCCAGGCATCAGGATACAATGCTGCTTGCCCCCTTCAGTGTAAAGGACTGTCCAGGCCATCCTAGTGGAACCCAGAGGCCTCCACGATAATATCCAGCAACACTCAACATACCGTGTAAGGGATCAAAATAGCCATATACAAAGCATATATATGCAAACTTTTACTATCTCCCTGGCCCCACAGAAGACTCTTTTGCTGTTTTGATATAGTAATGAAAAGTACTGCTTATTTTCTCAGATTCTTCAGGTCTGTTTTACTTACACTCTTAATTTCCAGCCACTCTATCCTTTTCAACTGATTTTTTTTTCTTTTCTGTTTTTGGTCAGACCAGTTGTGCTCAGGGCTTATTTCTGGATCTTCATTCAGGGAACATACCTGACAGACCATATGAGGTACAGGGAATTGAACTCACATTCCTAATCCCAATATTTATTGTTGCTGCAGCTCTGCAGCTGATGTATCCTTTATAGTGCATCCCTTGTTTGCATTCACTGTGGGTGTGTAAGACAACTCCCAGTCTTCGGCTCCTATTCTCAACTTGACTTTCAAGTTCTTCAGTGTGTACTTGTGGATCGCTCTTGACTCTGAGATCCTTATATGATGTCTCATTGCTCTCTTCTTTCTCTAGGTTCCTGATACTATATAGGTTGGGTAGGTTTCAGTCTGATAATCTGTTGTGTTTTCTTAATGAGTGGTTTTTCTCTTATTTCTGATAGAACAATGCATTTTTTTTGAAATCCAGAAATTCTATATGAACATATCTCAGTCCTTGCCTTTCTGGTTATCAGTGGTTTGACCTACCCTGTTCATAGCTTGTAATTCCCCGCAGGACTAGCTTGAAATCTCAGTCTTTTCCTGAGATTTTCCATGGACTTTACTATTTGAGTTTTATCTAAATGTCTAGTGTCACTTTCCAGAATGTAATTTGGTCTTCCCTTTTGATTAAGATTAAGGTTAACAACTTAATCTGACAATATGTCTCATTATTGGTGAGTTTATTATGTCTTCAGTTGATTAGGGTTTCTTTTTAAATTTGAGCCTAGTTGTTAAATTATTTTGCATGTTTTCTTCGTCTTAAAATATACAACCAACTTCATTCTTTAATTTAATGTTCTTGCTACTATTCCTCTATACTTTTAATTCAAGTTTTGATCATAGTTTCTCAGCTTGTACTTTTAATTGTATTATGACTATTTCATTTAAAGTTTAAATACTATCAGTACCCTACTTCCCAGGTAAGTCAAGAGTGTTAGAAATTTTTGTTTTTCCTTTTTGGGCATGCCTTGGTAGTACTCAGGAGCTGTTCCTGGTGTGATGCTAGGAACAAGTCCTAGCAGTGCACAGTGAGTGGTATCACTGTATCACCGTCTTCCCATTGCTCATCGATTTGCTCGAGTGGGCACCAGTAACATCTCCATAAGTCCTGTCACAAGCAAGTGTAACCCAAGGGCATCTGCTTGCTCCAGGGACAGGAAGAGCCTCAAACCATACTTCAGGTCATGAATTAAGGTCCATAATTGCTACTAGTTTTTGGCATAACAAATAAGTAAAACACGGGTAGCTTGCCAGGTTCTGCCGTGTAGGTGGTATACTCTCAGTAGAAGGCTCTCATCTTGAGCATTTACTGATGAAACTTAACTAAGTCAGTGCTTCAATAAATTTCATACAATTCCTAAGAATATACTATATGATTGTCAATGAGAATATAAGATCACATTGTTCACAGTCTCAGTGGCTTTGCATGCTAAGTAATACTCTTCCAATCAATTCCTTCCATTTTATAAACTAGTGTTGTCCAATAGTTCAGTTCTCTCATGTTTTCTATACATATACACATCAAATATCATATTTTTCCATACAAATTGTTTAGCATTCTGTTTACCAATTTATTTGATCAACTGTCTCTCTTGTAGTCATTTTTTAAGAGTGGATCAATTTTCTTCTACAAAAATCAAAACCTCTTATTTTTCCTCTGTAAGATTTTATTGGTGGCTAATTCTCAATTTTCATTTATCAGAAGACTTTCTCTTTATTTTATTAATTTTTTGCTTTGGGGGTTATGTGGCAATGCTCAGAGGATATTACTCAGGAATTACTCCTAACGGTGCTCAGGGAAACATATGAGATGCAGGGGATCAAACCCAAGTCGGCCATGTGCAAGGCACATGCCCTACCTGCTGTGCTATTGTTCCGGCCCCTCTATCATTTTATTTATTAACAATGCATACTATATAGCCGATTCAAATTTATTTTTCTTTTCATATCTCTCCCTCTTTCTCATTTTACTCTTTACACTTACATACTTAGTAAGTATTCTTTACTGCAGAACATATACGTATTTTCTTTTATGAATTTTTCCTTCTCGCTTTATTTTGCCCTTTTCCTTCTTCACGAATGGCTGTGCTGAGGATTTACTTCTGGCTTTGTACTTATATATTACTCCTGGAGGTGCTTGGGGTACAGTGTTTGGTACCATGGATTGAACCAGGGTCAGCTATGCTATGTGCAAAGCAAACAACCCACCTACTGTCTATCTGGTCCCTTCAATTTCTTCTTTGGTACCACTAATTAATTATATATTGGATCTCCTTTGTTTTTCATGTTTGTTTCTAAATGCATATTTAGAAAGAATATATGGTTTAAAATATATTATTAAAATGTATATTTTTAAATGGAAACAGAAAATAGGAAAAGAAAAAGACATAGAAAAAGACCGTGACCCTGTGATGAACCCAGAGCCAAGGAAGAGCCTGGAAAGCTACCCATGGTGTATTTGATATGCCAAAAATGGCAACAATAATGAATGTCATTCCCAACAAATGGAGACTTTACTGGTGCTCGCTAGAGCAATTGATGAACAATGGGAAGACAAGTGATACAAGGCAAGTGATTTATATTTTTATTACACTTTACTCAATGTTATTCATGTTATTTAATATTTTGGGGCTATTAATTATCACTGACAATGTCTCTAACAGGTCTCCTTAATTTCTTTGATGATTTTATCTTGGTATACTACCTTAGTACTGATGTAAACAACACCAGGCTTCATCTTCCACTTGACCTTCTTTTGTGCTGAGTTCTAATATATAGAGGTAATTAATTTATTTGCTTCTAAATTAATGGTGATAAATATTGTCTTTATTTTATTTTATTGGTGCTATGCAAATGGTAATAATTTTTAGCCTCTCTGTGTGTTTGTGTATGTGAGCGCATGCATGTACATGCTTAACTTGACTTTTTCCAATCTTTTCTTAAGCTTTATTAAATTATATTTGTATAGAACCTGTACTGGTTCCCTTCTGAAAAAATAAATACCATAACCAGTATTTGACTCAAATCTTTTATTTGAGTTTCACTTTCATTAGCTATTTGTAGAAGGTTTTATGGGTCTAAGTCTAGGCCATGATCTAAGCTAGTAGGAATTATCTCCAAATCACAGAAAACTTCTTTATGTCAGAAAAGTGTTGGGTATGTAGATTAGTCATTTTGCCTGGAACAGATCAATATTGAAGTTCAATCTCTTCCACTCTTATGCACAGCTGAATTGTCTTTTTGGTTATTCATTCAGCCATTTCCTCATTGTTTCTCTGGGATCCCTTTGTGTATAAGGCATTTCTTCATTCCAAGTTTGCTATTCCTGACAGTGATGCATCAGAGGTGTTTTTGATTTCACCCCTTAAGGTATATAGCCAACCTTATAAATAGTCCTTCTAACACTTTTGAGGTTTGCAGCAAGAAGTAAATCTTTTTCAATATATATCTATACTTTGATCTGTAGACTGTACCCCTTTTCTAAAGCCATACTGTATCCAGTATGATATAGTCTTTCTAGTTTTATCACAGTACTTGAATTTCATATTTTTCTTTTTTCTTTTTTCATTCCATAAAAGGGGAATTTGAAAGGCCAGTCAGGAGTATAGGCTCTTTATACTGCCATCTCACAATCAAGGGTGTGTTACTCACCTTTCCTAACAACCTTTGATACAGAAAACGTTGGAGGCTTTTTACAAGTCTAAGTAGATTATAGGCTGTCCCCCAAAATGTCATTTGTAATTAGGTTGTCTGGAATTTGGAAAGCATTTTCTTATAGAAACCAAGTTTTAAATGGTAGTTGGCAACCAAGGCCAGCTTTTCAATAGGCTGTTTAGCTGGATGCATTGTGCTAACAGCATTATTCTGGCTTCACAAAACTACCATTTATTAAGTTACTTAGAAAAATGAATCCCAAGTTCTTGCTGGTAGAATTGAGCATAATTTAAAATGCAAAGCTATGCTACTCTCTAGATTCCCAGTATTCCCATCTTCATGCTTTCCCATCATTCTTAGGATGGAAAGGAAGCAAAACATGTATCATGATCTAGAAGAACCATGATTTAATTCATCTGATTTTGAGCCACAAGTGAAACTGGACATCTTATTGTTGTTAGAATGTGACATACCTCTTCCAAACCTAGAGCCTGGGCAGAAGGAATTAAATTTGCATTTGAATGCCTACTCACTCTTCACAACTCAGGTTACATTTTGGGTAACTTCATAGATCTGGCCAAAATAACCCTGCCCTACACAACCTACTGGCATCACGTTTTCTATACATGTATATTTATACTACCCCATATTCAACACCCCTCACAGCGGCTGCCATAGAGCTAAAACCCAAGAATAAACAAATGATTGAATAGTTTATGTCAACAACATGAGTTCTAAGCTGAAACCCACTTTCCTGAAGACAAGAATAATTTTTGTATTCCTTACCACTTATGATCTTCTGACCTCGATATCCTGAGTCTGGATACTAGCTAGATGATTTATATATAATATATATTATATATTTTATATATAGAAACATATGTAAATATGTTTTATATATGAATATATATTTATATATAAATATATTTATATATAAATAAACATAGATAAATAAACATATATAAATATATTTATATATGTTATATATAAATATATTTATATATGTTATATATAAATATATATCTATATGTTCACTTGATCACTTGACTTCCCATAGATCATCGATTTACTCAAGTGGGTACCAGGAACATCTCAATATGTTCTGTCACATGCGAGATAGCCCAAGGGTATCAGCCCACTCCAGGAACATAAAGAGCCTCAAACCATTCCATCAAGTCATGGGAATGAGGTCTATAATTGTTACTGGTATTTGGCATGTCAAATATAACACAGGTAGCTTGCCAGGTTCAGCCGTGTGGGTGGGATACTATTGTAGTTACGTTACATATATATTTATATGTTATATATAACATATACATAAAACATATGTAAATACATATTTTATATATAGAAACATATATAAATATATATATATATATTTTTTCATCTAGCTTGTACCCAGCTAGAGGGTTGTAGCTAGATGAAAGATATACATATACGTATATATACATATATATGCACATATAATTTCAAGCTTCATCTTCATTATGATCAATTACATTAATTAGAACTTTCTATAATTGTGTACAAATCTTAAAATTATTGACAAATAGTGTCATAAATTGAACTTTAAAAGGTTCTAGTACTACTTATCCATGTAGAGAGAGGTTTTCTGAATTTAAAAAAGGAATTCTATAGATTCTGACTGGATATCCTATAATTTAATTCCATTCTGATAACATTTATCCTGAGATAGCATCAGACTCCACAGGTTAACAGCTCAGAGTTATAAGACTGCTCCCCTTTCTCCCTGTTCAGATGCCAGACACAAACTTGGGTCGTTGCCCATGCTTTTGAATAACACACGTAAACTACATTGTGGGTTCTGATGAGCTCTCCTTGGATATCAGATGCCAACCACAAGTCCAAGTGTTACATCCACCTCTGATCAACTAGAAATAAATCAGTGGTTCCCAAGATCCCCTCTTCCTTGGATTTGATTAATTTTCTAGAGCAACTCACAGAGCACAGAATACATTGGACTTACTAAATCACTGGTTAATTATAAAAGGATATAAATTAGGATCACCTATATGGAAGCCATGCAGAGGGAAATTTATGGGGTGAAGTTTCTAAGTCCCTCAGAAAGGCAACTGCCTGAGCATACCTTAGTACTCCCCAGTCTGGATGCTTTTGGAACCTGTTTTTGGGGGTTTACACAGAACTCAATAGTTAAATCATGGTCCATGGTTGATTCATTAAATTTTAACCCCTCTTCTCAGTTCTTTCTCCTCTTAAGACCCAGAGGTTCTTCTCTAAGGTCTCTCTTTAACATAAAAAAAATTTTATTACTCTCATCACTTTATAAATTCCAAGAGTTTTAGGAGTTAGCTATAGGAAAGTCAGGAATATGATAAAATATTTTATTATAAATCATAAAATCACATCCCTATTACAATTGTGTACAAACTCTTTAAAAAGTTACCAAAATAGCACATGAACCAATTCTCGACATGCTTAGAATTTAAATATCCCAAATATAGCAGAGAAAAAATAAATAGCTTTTTATGGTTGTAGTCCTCAGACCTCTCTACTTCAAAACTTAAGAAATATGGTCAGAGTTGGAAATATAGTTAAAAATACAGTTCTTGTTTGCATGTGGGAGGTGTGGTCTAGATCCCCGGTATCCCCCAATCTCCCAAAGAGCCATGAGTACCCTCAAACCAAAAACAAAAGAAAGAACAAATATGGTCAAAATTTCTAGAATTTTCTCTAACAACTTGGTCTTGTTTTTATCATCTGCCAGCTCTTTCCCTCCTAGTGTTTACTGTTTCTATTTCCTCATCAAATCCAGTGACTCTTCATCAATGGTGCTGTCACTCATCAATTTGTCGCAACTGTCCTTTTATACCCTTCGATGTGTCCTGCTAGGTCGAACTTGGTAGAAGGGAGCCAGAGGTTTTTATAATCTTCTATATGACACAGACATGCTCATCTATATTCTGAATTTTTGCCCCGTTTTAATGCATCACCTTGAATCAGTTTCCGCACTACAAGCTGAAGCGTGGCCCACAGTACTACTCTGCAGCTCCCCTTTAAAGGCTACAGAATATGATTATTGTAATCAAGGGAAAGGAGAACCAATGTGGGAGGAGGAGAACCCCTATCCCCATTGCCTCCAAGAATAGGAGTTGAAGGTTCTGCAGAAGAACGGTGAAAAAGGGCATCTGGAGGTAGAAAATGCTCTTGGAGACCCTGAGAGAGACTCAGGCACTATCATGATGATGAGTGTCCAGAAACCACAACTGAGAAGGGCAGAGGGGAGAAGATGAAATCTATTAAGAGAGTACTCACTAGTTTAAAAAATTCCCTTTGTGAACCCTGCATAAAGCTAAATTTAATAACTTAATATCTTAAATTTTGATTAAGATATTAAAATTTTAATATTTTAATCAAAAGATCACGTGACCGCCCACCTAGAAGATGGTCAGACTTCTTCGTCAAGACCCTGAATGAATGGTTTGAGGCTCTTTGTATTCCTGAAGCAAGTAGATGCCATTGGGCTACACTGGCACATGATAGGGTCAAATGGAAATGTTACTGGCACCCACTTGAGCAAATCAATGAATAACGGGATGTCAAGTGATCAAGTGATCAATAAAAAAAAATAACTCTTGCCCCTCACAATATGGTTGGGCTAAAATAAACTCAATGGATTTGTTACCATTGAGCAAAGAATGGATTTTTTAGAGACATATTGAAACTTGAGCTACTAAAATGTGAGTCAGTTCAGACCCCAATCCCTCCCAGTCCTGCTCAGAGAACAAAACATTGCTTCTTTGTCCAGGAGCAAATCAAGACTGTAGGTAAGAATGAGCTTCGTGGATACTAGCTGAATGTATGGCTGTGAACTCACTACCTGCTGCACATGACTAATTGATTGCTTTTTCTCTCTTGAAGAAAAAGAGGACATGATGAGGGCTAAAGAAACAATTCTCACAGATTTGATGAGAAAACAAAAGTGGCTTATTGAAGAGTGGCTGAATAATATTTAAAAAAGTTGGATCGCCTTCTTTTACAGAAAGCAGGGACTACCAACTAGCACTTCTTTGAACCACTAGAACTCATTTATCCACCCACTCCTCCATCACTGTACTCACTGTACCCAGCTCCCATCCACGCCAAAGTGCTCAGTCTGCTAGGAGAGACAGACACAGATAGCAACATGGCTGGTGAAGTGATCTACTGGAGGGAGGTGTAGACTGCTGTGAGAACACTGAAAAGGGGCAGCTAAGTAGCTGAGATTGGAGATGCTGAAGAAAGGATCAAAGAATACATGACTTTGGGGATCAGTTGTATGGAAAGAGGTTAATCAGGAAATAAGAATCTGCCTATAATGTTTCCATGCCTTCCTTTGCATTGGTGAAAATATAGGTGCTTTCATTCCTATGAAACAAGGCCCTTTTCTAATATACTGGGTTACCTAGGCTTCAGGTCTTACTGAACAGAAAAGGAAGAATACAGGGGTGGGATTCTGGTATCCACAGGAACCAAATACCTGCTTTCACAACAAGGACACAAGATAAACAGGATGCTGCTGATCCATGGAACAGTTTGGAAAAGGTGGCTCTGGAGTACCCTATGGTAGTAGACAGGAACATGCCCATACCTTCAAATCCGACCTAGAACACAGCAATTGCTGAGAGGGAGGGAGACATTTTTATTTCTCTTAGGGTCACATCCGGTGACACTAAGGGCTTACTGGATGTGCCCTGGGAATTACTCCTTGTGGTACTTGGGGACTATATGGGTTGCAGGGATCAAACCAAGTCTGGCTGCATGCAAGGCAAACACCTTCCTCACTGTCCCTATCGCTCTAGCCCCGTATCTTCATCTTTAAGATAAAAAGGACAAAAACAGCCCAACTGCATTTCGCTGAAGGCACAGAGATTAGACCTACTTTGGGGGTTGAAATCTTTGTTTTTAATCTAGACAAGTGGGTAGCTTTAAAATGTGAAAGTTTGGACGATGGTGATACATATTGATGTGCCAATAATGATTTTCTTGGGGGTAAAGGTTTTTTCAGTTAGGTTGAAAGTATTTGCAATGAGTATCTGTTCTTTTGAATTAAGGAGAAGAACAAAGCCAAAAGAAAATCAACATTTTACTTGAGGGTGGCAGACCAAGGCTAGTCTATTTTGTTGTAGAATACTGTGTGCTATGAGGATTGTCTACTTTTACTCCTGTGAAAAAGCTTTGTTGCTCTAAAGAGTCAAAATGGCAATGCCAGAAATTGGGGAAGAAGAGAGGCGCTACACATTGATCTTTCTCATCAATCAGTTGCTTTTCCTTAGGGAAAGCAGATGTGCCAGGCTCCAAGGCAGGGGTGAGGTATGTGCAGGAGGGTCACAGATGAGGAAGCGGGCAGAGCTTCTCAAGCAACTCACTCAGCAAACTCGTAGGGAACACTTCTTGGCTCCCGAACATCTTGAGTCCTGCTCTTGGGGCCTTCGTGTTGGAGTGTAGCTGACCATGAGTATAAACAGCTGTCGGCGGGATTCAGACTCTGAGGAGTGCCATACAAATGATGCCACATGCAAGAGACAGAGTGTAGAGTCAAGGGTTCCTCATACCAGAGGGAAGACATATCACTGTGATGAGAGAGTCTTGAATTATACAGATCGTAGCAAGCCCTAATAATCTTGTGAGTACCTAACCTCATGCAGAACAGACCTGCATGCCTGCACCTGAGCAGGGATTCTAGTCACCTGTCTTACCAAGAGGGGAACTGAGGAACTTGGAAACATGAGCAAGATGGGGACTGTATCCTTAGGGAGTCCGGTCAGACAGATGTCCAAATGAACCTGCTGGGCTAAGAGGTAGCAATTAAGCAATAAGAGGTGGCTGGTCTAGGGGCTAGGCAAAGCTGAAAGAAGAGCAGCAGAAATGTAGTGTGAGGGTACCCCTTTATCTCACGTTTGGAAACAGACCCTAGGAGGTAGATATAGTGGTAGTGCAAGGCCAGATACTACGGGCTTCTGGTTTGCGCTCTTTGCATCTCAGCTTTATTTTCTGTCAACCTTATCTCACAGGATTGTTTTAGAGACTGATCAAAAGAGATCATGGACTCAACACGTAGCAGGTTTTCAGTGACTTGCAAAATTCTAGGGTCCCTTAGGTATCCATTCACATTCTTTCGTCAAAAGGCACAACCAGTCATAGCTAGTTGCATGTCTCAAGTGAATGATAGGACCCCAGGGGAGTGGATTTGCTCCTCTGCATCCCAGGTTCTCTCCAGTTTCTGTCCAGAGCCCCTGAATGGTGCATAAGCTTGGCCTGTTATGGGCTTGAGGTACTCACTCAATCCTTGTAGCAAAAACTCCCCTTCCTAGCTACATACTCAATTCTTGCATCACACCCTCCTCCTTTCCAAAGCAGACCTGTCAGTATGGGGTGAGAGTCCCCCAGTACTGCCATCAAGTGAAAAAATTGCACCACTGAGGCCCAGACCAGCTTCAAAGAGTGCTATGAGAAGCCTCCCCAAGCCCCTTCTAAGGCAGAGAGAGGTGCGAGAGCCCCAGGAGCTCTCTTTAATGCAACTGAATTAATTGCCTGCTCAGAAAACAGCTCAATTCTAAATGATCCTAAATGGCCTCTAATACCTGTAATCTTCCCTCCACCACATTGCCCTGCCACATTACTAAAGGAGAGCTGGTTCTGGGAGCCGCTTTGCTCAGTAAACAGCAGGCAGCATTGCAGGAGGCCGAGGAACTCAGGCTCAGTTCCAAGAGAAGGCTGAGAAATTGATGAAAACGCCACTGGCCTGTTCACCAAGCTAATTTGATTCCAGAAAATCTAACGGAGGAATTTGGATGAGCCTGTTCCACAAACACAGTGTTCCTTTGCAGGACTGAGTAATCCATGTGGGCAGGCACTGGCGCTAACCCCCCATCCTTCCTGCCCAGTTATGAGTGTCTCCATCAAGGCCTCTGAAAGTCACATAGGGGTCAGACATGGTATCACCATGCCATTTGGTTAATCAAATACCAGGAAAGCAGGTAAGGGCTGGGGGTTTGGGTGGTCAGGCATGTGTCTGGTTCTGGTATGTATGTTGCTGGAAAACACGAGTGAGGTTGACAGCCTGGCTCTACCTTTACTAGCTGGGATGGTAACAGTCACCAAGTTAGCTCTTGGTGCCTCAGTTTCTCTTCTAAATAATGAGATGATACTAATAGTATCTACCACAAGTTGTCATCGTGCAGGTTGAATGCCTTAATAAGATATATAATCATGTATTATTTTGTTATATCATATCTATTACCATATATCACATTCTTATATAATTTACACTATCAAAGGCTACATTGTTGTCATTAAATACTGCTTTGACCACAGGTTACATTATTATATAATCTACATTATTAAACCCTCTAATGTTGAAAACATATTCTGGAGTAATGAGACAATGAACTGTGGCTGACACTGAATGGTTTGCTCTCTCACCCTGGCCTCCTTGCTTCAATGTGAGTGGACATGGACATGTGCCTCCACCAGTCTCTGTGTTGTGTCAGCTGATTGCGACGGTTGTTACGTAGGTGAAGGAAACAACAATGTCTGTGGGGGGGAGGGACACAGGGTGACCAGGAGCATAAGCCACTCTCCTCTCCACCTAGCAAACCCCAACCCTTCTCTGCCAACCTTGCACACTACCCCAGCTGCCCAATTTCTCTGATCGGGGGTGGGGGCAGTTTCTATCAAGATGGATGTGGCAACTGACAGTCACTGGGTGGTACAGTGGGTCTGGAGTAGTTGACCAGACCCATCTGGAAGCCAGAAGGCAAAGAGCAGGAGTCTCAGTTCCTCCTTCAGGCCAGTGTTGTGGATTCTTGGATCTGGTGCTACTGGGCTGCCAGTACCCAGTGATTCCCTCTGTGGGAATTCACCATGCACTGGTTTCCAGCTGTAAGAGCTCAAAGTCCTTGACACATGAGGACCAGTGGAGAGTGAATGTGGATCTCTTCAAAGAGTCTTGGACAAAACAAAGGCAGCAAGGCTGGAACCAAATGCTTTAGATCACACCCCAAAATATGATTACCCCCTTTTTGAGCTTCTTCCCAGGAACAAAAGCCTGGGTTGTGGCCACTAGTACCCAGACAGATGCTAGCTCTGCAGACCTGGGCAGATGTGCTAGCTTCTCTTCTTATAGGCTGCTTTGTGGTCACTTGGTCTTAGCTGTTTCCTCTATAAAATGGGATTCACCAGCATATGGGGAAGTATGGATAGACTGTTGATGATGGTCAGTGTTTGCTATGCTAGATCCTGACTGTGTGTTCTCAGTGAAGCATCCCATACTCACAGAGGCAATTTCAACCCAAGTTCATGCTGAAAAGGAGACAACGAGGGAAAGGGGATAGAGAAATATATAACTGGTGGGTCACGTTCTTTACATATGGCTGACTCCAATTGAATCACTGGCACCCCAGGTGGTCTCTCAAGACCTGCCAGAAGTGAGCCAGGAGTAAGCCCTGAACACTACTGGGTGTGGCCCCAAACCAAAAGAAAACAGAGGAAACGGGCAATTCATAAACATGCTCAAATGCCAGGCAGCTAGAAAATCGGGAGCTACTTATACTGGCTCTGGCACAGAGTAAGAGTTCAGTCAAAACAGAGCTGTTATAACTCAGGGAGATGGCTCATGGGATGGTATCACATCAGGGTGAGAGATAGTCAATGTCAGTGAAAGATCCCAGCAATAAAGGGGTCCTGATAAAAAGACTGGTGTGCTCAGAGGATGTCCCAGAACCCAAGAGCCTTGTAATATTCATGGCAGATAAAACTTTGAAGTGGCTTGATACAGAAAGAAGAGGAATCATGGATCAATGTTATTAACCATCGCAGGCACAATAGCTTCTCAGAGCTGATATGATTTTTTTTTTGGCCAAAGCAGCTAATGTTTCTGAAAAACAGGCTAGGCCTGCTACAGGATCCTCTAATGCTCCCAGCAATCCAGGAAGAGTCACATTATTCTGACTTGAGAGAAGACAAAACTCGATGATCCCAAGAGAGGAAATATTTTCCCAGTGCCAGACAGTTGCTGATTTGAGAACTCATTACCTGTACCTAAGATTCTTTCCTCCAACATTTAGATCCAAGTTTTGTTGGGCTTTTGGCTCCTAACTTTCATTCCTCGGCTTCAGCACATCTCTATAGAGCAGTCCTGTATGAGCACACTCCTGGCTGAGCATTCACTATGATTAAACTCCTGGCTAGGGCTGGGATAAGAGCTCAAGGACTCTGGTTAAGTGTCTGTGAAATGGAGATAGGAATAGTTTAATTCACCAAGTTTTTGCAAGACTCAATAAGGAAGCACACAAAGTACCCAGCCCCTCAGATAGAAGGTGTTCTGTCTGCTTCCCAGTGATTATGGCAGGTAACATACTATGTTGGACTCATCATATTGGCAGAAATAAAAGAATCCCTATAAGGTCAAGTGCTAAAAATGATGCAGGAAACAGACTCTCTCTTCCAACTCATAGAGCCACAATAGAGAACAATCTGGCAATGCCTACTAAATCTGAAAGAGCAATGACTTGTGTCAAGCTACCCAAGAGATATGTCTTGTTCAAGAAGCTGGTAGGGGAGGAATGTTAAAATAAATTATTTGGAAAAAGCAAAATTATTATAGACAACCCATCTGCTTGTGAATGGACAATGATTCTCTTGTGAGGAACTTGTGCTATCCAAGAAGAAAAGCGGGGAAAGTAAATTAGCTGATACTGAACATTTATTAAAATAAATACCTAAATGTCAATAGCTATAATAGGTACCTATCCTTATATAAAAGTCAAGTCAATGAAATTAAGTCTTTCACACTGTGTGGGTGGTCATAAAACTAACATTCTCTGATGCTCTAAATTTTTTATTTTTCTTTCTTTTCTTTCTTTCCCTCCCTCCCTCCCTCCCTCCCTCCCTCCCTCCCTCCCTCCCTCCCTCCCTTCCTTCCTTCCTTCTTCCTTCCTTCCTTCCTTCCTTCCTTTGCTTTTTGGGTCACACCCAGCAATGCTCAGAGGTTTCTCCTGGCTCTGCACTCAGGAATTACTCCTGGCAGTGCTCGGGGACCATATAGGATGCCGGGGATCAAACCCAGGCCAGCACAGGCCGGCTGCGTGCAAGGCAAATGCCCTACCTGCTGGGCTATCGCCTCCAGCTCCCATGCTCTAAATTTTTATAAGGTGAGTATGTACTTACATATAACTTATGTGCTTATAGAGGTAAAATAATAAACATTTCACGGTAATATATTAGGAACATATATTCGGTAATATATTAGGACTCAGATACACAGGAAGAGCTGCTATCAGCTCTCCCTGTGCACAGCTGATAAGGAGGTGCCCAGGAGGGAAAGTGGGTTCTAGCCCTGGCCCACCATCCTAGCAGAGCCTCACAAGAAGCCAGAGGAACCCCCACACCAAAAGGGCTGCCATTTTCAACATCTAGACTCCACAGCTCATCAGAGCTCCACCCAGCAGAAAAGTCAATCTCTCCCAGTTCATCAATAAACGCATGAGATGAGAGGCTACTACAAGAGTATCCCACCCGCACGGCAGAGCCTGGCAAGCTACCCGTGTCGTATTTGATATGCCACAAACCAGTAACAATTATAGACCTCATTCCCATGACCCGAACAAATGGGTTGAAGCTCTTCATGTTCATGGAGCAAGCAGATGCCCTTGGGCTACAACAACATGTGACAGGACAATTGGGGATGTTACTGGTGCCTGCTTGAGCAAATCAATGAACAACAGGAAGACAAGTAATATTAGGAGCAGCTACTGAAGTTTCTGTTTTTCCCCCCCAAATCAAATAAATCAACTAATAAAACTTCAGTGTATTTATTCTATTTAGGACACTCTGAAAATGCTATCATTGAGTTTTACCAAAGAAAGACGATCATCATCATTTTACTGCTGATGAAAACGAAGCTGAGCTGAAGCTACTTGCCCCATTAGGAAGGAGTAGATCAGGGATGGAGAACCTACTATTTGATATCAAACTCAGTTCTCTTTCTATGCAAACTCAGTTCTCTTTGCATTCCATCATTCACTCCACAGGTCTTCTGAACACAGCCCATATCTGAAGCACTGTGCTAACTACTAGAGATCTGAGGGAAAAGAAGATATCACTGATATCACTGTATCACAATCCAGGAGGAAAGGAGATATAGTGTTGGATGACAGGTTTAGTTGGTCTGGGAGCTTTGCTGTTTTACCCACTCACAGCTTAATCTATTTACATATTCTTAAGCCAAGGTTCATTCTAATGAGATCTCTCTTCTATGTGAACACTGCTGGAGGGTGTGGCAGTTACAGAAGTAACCTTGACTCTGAATAACTTCTGACTTGTTATACATCTACTAAGACTTCTATGTTTTCTAGATTGGGCACAGCTCCTCTTTATACCCACTGCACCCAGTGTGGGACAGTTAGAATTTACCAGGAGACTACAACCCTGGCTACATTGAGCCTATAGTAAGATTATAGGAAGGATCATACTAGTTTGCTCTCAAGCAGGCGAGTGTGACCCTTTCAGTATATGGAGAACAAGATACTCAGAATCACCCTGGCACAGATAATAAATAAGAAGGACCTTGTGGGTACCTCTAGATTGCATGAAGCCCATTAAAATTAAGATGCATTACTTTATATAAGCCCCCCAGTCTCCAGTGTTTTACAGAAGAGATAATCTCAAAAGAAGGGATTAGTTCTTGACATAATCCTTTGTTTATACCTATAATAGGGTGTGGCACCACCCTTCTTCACTCTGTTTAGGGTTCTTTGTTGACAGGACCCTCCCTGACCATAGATAGGATTACTTTGATATGTATAAGGGGACTGACTTGAGGCCCCTTTTCCTTTTCTCCCTTCTTTGGAGTAGGACTCCTCTCGGGTGAGATCCTCTCTCTTTGGTGGGAGACTTGAGCTTTCTTGTATGGTCTAAGTTTTGACCAGAGCTAGAGTTCTTTCATTATATTCTTTTGCAGTGTTAGAACTTTTGTACAATTAAAAGCCTTTTTGGAACTGTGCCGGACCTCGTGAGTTTTTCATCCGTTCCCCAGCGGCCTCGGAGGTAGAACAGAACTGTCCTTATACTGTCAGGGACCCCAATGGGTCCCCGACAATATAGTATCACCCACATACAATGTGCTACATGTGGACTTCCAGCAGTAGGAAGCATGACGAAGCCACTAGCTTTGGGTCCAGTTTACTTACATCCAGCAGACCCAAATATTTCAATTTCTCCATTAATTCCTGAATTGAGAGTCATAATGAAAATGGTGACTGAACTTTGAGAACGTATTAGGTATCATTACAAACTTTAGATGGGATGTTGGAAAAGAATCACTGTTCACTGTATCACTGTTTTCCCGTTCAGGTGAGTTTTTCATCTGTTCCCCAGCGGCCTCGGAGGTAGAACAGAACTTCTGTCCTTATACTGTCAGGGACCCCAATGGGTCCCCGACAATATAGTATCACCCACATACAATGTGCTATATGTGGACTTCCAGCAGTAGGAAGCATGGTCCACCTGTGTTGGGGACCACTGGGGGCCCGTTGGAAAAGAAAAGTAAAAGAAAAGAAAAAGGAAAGAACAGAAAAGAAAAGAAAAGAAAAGAAAAGAAAAGAAAAGAAAAGAAAAGAAAAGAAAAGAAAAGAAAAGAAAAAAGAAAAGAAAAAAAGAAAAGAAAAAGAAAAGAAAAGAAAAGAAAAGAAAAGAAAAGAAAGAGAAGTAAAGAAGATGATAAAAAATTGACTTGGAGGCTACACAGTTAGCAAAGTTTGGAGCCAGGGGTATAATTTAATGCAGAGCTTCCTGGCTGGCCTCTCTTGCCTGCTGCCTTCCCAGTGAAATGTTCCAAGGTGCCCACAGGCTACCGACTCATCAAGGTTCCTTCTTCCAGTCTTCTGTGAAATCAAGGGCATTATTATTGGAGCATCAAATTTTCTCTACTTTTACAAGTCCATGGGAGTTGGAGAGACAGTAAAAAGGGGTTAGTTCCTTGGAGCCAAATCTCACATCCCCTGTTGGGGAAAAAATAAACAATCTCTGAAGAAAGACTTATTTTTTCAGAAAACGCAAGTGTGTGAGAGCCTCTTGACCATAGCTCCCTAATCAGAGCATCTTGCTAATTGTCACTAATGTGATTAGCAGAATTAATTGGCACTTGGAAATATTATGCATTGAGTCTCATGGGGACTAACCTGTGCCATTGTTGGGAAAATTATTACTCACTACAGAGAGGGCAAGACAGTTTTCCTCCATTGGGACATATTGATGGTCTTGTTTATTTCTTTAATAAATCATGAGTTGTTGTGTATTAGACAAAGGCTGAGAGACAGTGTAACTATCTATTGAAGCTACACCACTGATAGTAGTCTGTCAGCTGTAGTAACCTGTGCTCTACCTTATGAAGCCTCTTCCAGCCTTATGCCCTTTCATATGTCCATCATATTACCCTCATGCATAAAATTTGTGTGCGGTCAGAGTGGACAAAATGGTAACCAGGACCAAACAGCGATCAGCTGATAATACAGCAATATTCTGGACTTAGAGATTGCCTTGTCTCCAGCATGGTAGACTCATGGTCCCACCTGTGTTGGGGACCACTGGGGGCCCCCAACAATACCACGACATGAGTTCCCTTCTACCTCCAAAGCCAGCAGGAAATGGATAAAACCTCAGGAATCCGGCACAGTTTTAAAAGACCTTACTATCACAGGTTGTAATATACAATTCAAGAACAGGAAAAAATCCCAGACTCTGCATTCCCAGCTGGGCCCGGCCATGTGTAGGCCAAGATGGCTGCCACCACGTGTTGAAGGCCAACAGAAAATGGAGAGGACAGAGAGACAGAAGCCAAGGGAAACCAAAATGGCAAAAAGGCCCGTTTCTTCTTTTCTTAGCTTCTTTTATAGACAGAAGCCCGCCAAAACCTTCTATCATGGGTTGGGCTATCTAGAGATAAATGACCCTTTCGAAATGTAGATCTTTAGATAGGCCTTTGGCTCAAGTTTCATAAAAAGCCAGATATGATCTCCAGAGGCAAAATCTCCCTAGTAGAGAGAGGAGGGGCTGCATCTCTGAACCAAGAAGCAGTTCAGAATGTAATTTGTAGGAAAGAGCATTAATACTTTTTACTATGAATATATAGCTAGTAGATCCCAGACTCTGGATCCCACTAAGGTGCAAAATCCATCAGAATAATTCACTTTGGTATTACCTTTAGAGTCTGAGACAAATTAGTTTGCCCAGAGGAGCACTGGCATGTCTCTAAACTAGGAGAATTAAATTACATTATGGTTGACCCATGTGGTCAAGTACTCTTAGGATATCTACATGTATGTCTCACTGGGGACCCACGGGAACAAAACATTGTTCTGGGGCAAGCGAGATTCGTGATAAAATATTTATGCTGTATAAAATTGTGAAATCAGTCCAATTCTGCCCAAATTCCCATTGTGTCTGCTCCAGAGATTCCCCAAAGGCAGGGGCCAGCTCTCCACATAAGCTAAGTGTAGCTGGAGGCTAAGGCTCAGTAGGGCGTGTCACCTGGGGCCAGGAAGCTCCCAGGCCACATTCTATTCTTTCACATTGACCTCCATACAGATACAGGAGCTGGACCAAGCACAATGGTTCACTAGTCTTGGTTCCCTTTTCCAGCCCAAGACAGTTTAGGAATCTGGCTCAGCATGTAACTCTACCACAGTCTCACCACAGGCCAGTAGGGTCCTCCCGGGAGTGCACCCCAATAAACTTCTATTCATTCACTTTTACTTGTCTCTCCGTCTGTGCCAGTTGAGGTCACTAATCTACCACTTTGCATTTTGATAAACTCCTATTCACTCTCCCCATAAAGCTTCAAATAGCAACAATCCACGGAATTGGAGCTAATTCCCTTTTGCTGTTATTTCACTGTGATATATGTACATACTTCTAATTTTTACCAAAAATATTTGGACCAATCTCTTCCACTGGCAATGGGAGATTGGCATAAGGGGTTGTGCTGCTTTCCTTGCTGTCCCTCAGATTCTACTGATCATGCCTGGCTCATACTTTACTGATTCCCTCTGATTGCTCAAGGAGAGTGAAAGCTAAGCTAACCTGGGCTTGAAGGAATAAGCATGGGGAACGTACCTATTGCACTTCTAGGGCATTATATAAAAATACCACACAGAACTGACTATCCTTGCCAAAGAATTTTTTGAGGGTTTGGAGGTAGTCCATACCTGGTGGGCCACACTTGGAGCAGATCTAGTTGACCAGATACAAAGTTGGTCTCTGCTCAGGGGTCACTCCTAGTGGTACTTATGGCACTGAATATTTAAGTCTAAGTGCCTAAATTCCTATACTATTTTTCAGATCCCTGCCAAATTTTTTATCAGGTGAGAATATGCCATATGACACAGAGAACATATACTTGTTTACCGTGACAGCATCCCTCTCTCTCTCTCTCTCTCTCTCTCTCTCTCTCTCTCTCTCTCTCTCTCTCTCTCTCTCTCTCTCTCTCTCTCTCTCCTAGTTATACTGTGGGTTTCTGATCTTTGTAACTCTCTGAACTGGAACTAGTTAATTTCCTTTTTCACTCTCCCTGCTTAAGCTGGTGGCTCACCTTCCACTTTTCTATTTCTTTCTTTCGTTAGTCTATCTTTTCTTACCATTGTAGGCTCCAACAGTTCTCACCAGATGGGAAAAGCAGCAAACAGGAGTGCTAAAAATCAAACCAAGCTAACAGAAAATGTTGGAGGAAATGGACTGTTTGTGACTGAAGTCAACTTAACAACAACTGTTATTAACATCCCCAGAGAGATGAGAGAGTATATTGTAAAACTGTAAGCAATACGTTACAACACAAAGAGCATTCTGTAGAACACTAAAGAATTGTTAGATGTTAAAAATATGGTAGTGGGTATTAGAAACTCAATAAAAGAGCTTGAAGAAATCTCTTCAAAAGCAGAGCAAAAAGTCATGTATTTGTGGATAAGAAAACAGCATTAACACTCAAGCAGTCTGAGAATACAAAAAATAAATGTGGGGGAGCAGCAAAAAGGAGAAAACAAAGTAAAGAAGCAACTAACAAGAGTTAAATAAAACTTTTCTAGAAGTCAAGGTTGTGTACTGCCACAATGGAAGAGACCACTGTGTATCTAACCAAATAAAATGGATCACAGAGATCCACACAATGAATATAATGGTGATATGATACAGTTCAAAGATCTCGTGGATGGGGCCGGAGCGATAGCCCAGTGGGTAGGGCGTTTGCCTTGCACGCGCCTGCCTATGCTGGCCCGGGTTCGATCCCCGGGATCCCATATGGTCCCCGAGCACCGCCAGGAGTGATTCCTGAGTGCAGAGCCAGGAGTAACCCCTGAGCTTTGCCGGGTATGACCCAAAAAAGCAAAGATCTCATGGCACCTTCTGTGTTTGGGTAGGAACTGGAGTGCCCATGACAGTGAGTATTCAGAATGGTTTTGGTCTTCAGATACAGAATGACCTCTCTCATATGCAGATTTAAAGATGTTCTGCCCTGTAAGGTAGCAACAAAGACCCAAAGGCACAACAACACAGGGAATTGACCCAGATAATTGAATGGTGGGAGAAGTGAGAGGAATGGGGACTGGGTTCCTTGGAGCAGGGATATGGATGTGCTGGTTAAAGATATTACATAGGAATTATGTCCATGATAAACCAATATTGTGAACAAAATATTATTTTTAATTAAAAAAAGAGAATGGGTTTGGTCTTCTTGAAAACAATTTGGGGCACTGTAAGAAAACAGTGATTTCAGGGTTATTTCCAGAAAAATCACTAATGCAGTGCCAGGGTTGTCTATGGAAGGTTTTTTAAATATCCCCTCCTGCTGATACATGGCAATAAGAGAAAGGGTGATGGAAGTCATCAGAAGACCCTGGACTGCCAGGGAAGGGAAGATGCCAGGATGAAAGCTGTGCACCAGGCATAGGAGAGCAGGTTCTGGGAGACTGTCGAAGATTGAAACAAGAAAAAAAAATAACTGAAGCATCTGATTTTCTTGAGAAGAGTTGTAGATAACTGGCAAAGAGTTCGGGCTGAATTAGTAATAAAAACACAAAAATGAAGCAAACAAACCATAAACAAGTCAAATATTAGCTTCAGGGAAAACATAATAGCTGAGCGGGAAGGGAAAATAATCATAATTTACTGCATGGTTCAGTTTTGAATGGCATTTACATAGTCAAAATATTGTAAACACTGAATGTTGATCTAACCAAAATTAGGATATAACTTGATTGGGTGGGATGGAAAGGTGGGTGGCAAGGGTTACTTGTGTGTATTAGGTGGTGGGGAGCAAGAGAGAAAAGCCATCTTCCTCACTGAAAAATCATCAAATAGTGGTAAAGTGGAAAAGCTGCAAGAATTAACACAGGCTTTTAATTTC
Source organism: Cryptotis parvus (assembly GCA_021461705.1). Lineage (NCBI taxonomy): Eukaryota > Metazoa > Chordata > Mammalia > Eulipotyphla > Soricidae > Cryptotis > Cryptotis parvus. Next base: position 282,972 of record JAJIBD010020980.1, read on the forward strand.
ACAATACGAGGCTAAACTCTAAAAAGGTGGCAAGTGATTGGTTCTGGTAGTAAAGGGGTTGGGCTGGGCATACTTTTATTTCTAAGAAATACTGAAAAACAACTGAACGTATGTCTTCATAACTTGCATGCACCATTAAAAACACAGTTGACTATAAGTAATGAGGAAGTTAAGTGTTTTGAACCTTCTCTATATAGTCTAACTTCAGATTTCATCAGAATTTAGCTACTATAAGCTGAAGTTGACCAGCACCTCAGCAATAACATGAACAGTTGGTTAAACATATGCCATATCATATTCTTATGATTAAAGTGATATAGAGAAAAATGTAACTAAGAAAATCAGAGAACAGTGAAAATACATTTACAGGAGTCTATTGTACTTACTGGTATTGTATGTTTATATTGTCAGTTTACAAAACAATCAAGTTTAAATGGATCTACCAGTTGAAAAGTGTGTTGCTCTGGAGAGAAGTATACAAAGTAAAGGACAGATCACATCACCAACAATCCATAGGTTAATTCAAATTTGATATAATACCAATAACAATGAGTCTTAAATGTGAAAAATGAATGACAAGCTGTCTCAGACAACTCTGTAGCACAATATGTGAAGGGAAGAGAACCAGAAGTTGTACTCCACGATATCAAGAATATTTTAAGTTTCTGTATACAGGATTCTGATAAGTTTCTGTATACAGGATTCTGATTCTGATATAGAATCTTGATACAGGACTCTCCTACACAAGTGGACAAGATGAAGCAGAAAAGACAAAAATGCAAAACCTCAGAGATTCAGTCAAAACAGAACACAGTCTCTCTCTCTCTCTCTCTCTCTCTCTCTCTCTCTCTCTCTTGGCAGGCTGAGGGAAGGAGAGGAAATAGGAAATAGGGAACATTGGTGGTGGGAAATGGGAAATGGGCACTGGTGGAGGGACAGGTGCTGGAAAACTGTATAACTGAAACCCAAACATGAAAATCTTTGTATTGTATACCTCACAGTGGTAAAATAAAAAAAAATTAAAAGAAAAAACAGAGAAAAATTAAAAGAGAAAAACAGAGCATGAAAGATGATAAAGACATAGATTAATGAGAAGTAGGAGAAATTATTTTGTTAGTCATGCTTGATGATCATTGAAAAAATGAATTCAACTGGAGTCACAATTCAGACAAAGGTAAATTTCATATGGGATGAAAGGATCAAAATTGTATTGAAAAAAGATTAAAATGTAAACAGAAATTTTTACTTATTTATAAATTTTTGGAAGAAATTCAAATATGAGAAATATGCAGAATCTTTAAAGGAAAGACTAACTTTATTGAAGAAAATTAAAATAATAACCACATAACTAAAAGCAGTCTAAGCAAAGTGAGTTGATTTTAAGATATAAGAAATGATAACTAATACTTTTCCTGATCCATAAACAACTACTATGACATTTGACACTTGACATCCCATTACTCATTGATTTGCTCAAGCAGGCACCAGTAACATTTCCATTTGACCCTATCACGTGCCAGTGTAGCCCAATGGCATCTGGTTGCTTCAGGAATACGAAGATCCTCAAACCTCAAAAGAACTACTATAAATAAATAGATTAAGGAACAACCACACAGCACACACAAAAAAGGCAGAGGAGATAGTTTGCAGGAGGTGGGGGTATAAATGATTCTTAAACATTTGAACATGTGCTTAAATTAATACAATATCTCAGCAACATACTTTGAGATTTTACCGAGATATAATTTTATCAATACATAGAAATGTTATATATTCTGTTGGTAAGAATGCAGATAAACAAGCACAGTTACTATTTCTATGACAATTGCAATCTCCATGGACAACATAATTTGACAAATCTATGAAAATTACATCTGCAACCATCTTGGGACCAAACAACTCTGCACCTAAGATATTTTTCCTACCTTAAATAGACACATTCCTGAGATAATGTTTATAAACGCAAATGATTGAAAGCTACTCGTATATCTCTTAGTAGGGGACTATTTATCCCCCATTAAGTGATACCCCTACCATGAAGCACAGAAGTCAGAGGAACAGTACAGTGGGTAGGGCACTTGCACTGCACCTGGCTGATGTGGATTTGATCCTCAACACCACGTATGGTGCCCTGAGTCTTGCCAGAAGTGATCCCTGAGCCCAGAGCTAGAAAGGAGCCCTAAGCACAGCAGAATGTGGCCCCAAACAAACAAATACTAAGCAGACATAATAAAAGTTTATTTATGTAATGAAAATTTCCAAAAAATTTCCAAGTTATATTGATAAGTAAATAAAGAGTGCTAGAGTATGTTGTTTAATATCCTTGTTAAACAAATAAAGTGTTCAGGTATAAGAGCAATAGTACAGCAGGTAAAGCATTTGCCTTGCATGCACCCTACCCAGGGTTGATCCCCAGCATCCCATATGAATCCCCTAAGACCTGCCAGAAGTGATCCATGAGCACAGAGACAGTAGCGAATCCTGAATATTACAGAGTAATGTTTTGGTAAAGACCAAATGAAAAGATATTCAGATGTTTTACGTGCATATTTGCTTATATATACATGAATGTTTTGGCAGTTAATTGTTACCAAGGAAAGGATATGGGTATCTGAGGCACATGAAATACAGGAAAGTTACATATTGCTACTCACCCTTTTCTCTCTTTTGAATTTTGAGTCTCAGTTATGAATTACTACTTAGAAAAGAACACATGCTATATAAGTTCATTTAAACTAGTTAATATGTCAAGTAAGAAGTTGTAGACTAAGCATGAAGTTCAGACAGTGGAAAATATTTTTGCTGACATGAAAATGAAAAAATATTTAAAATTTACCTAGATTGATACCGTGCACCTATTTTCCACATTTCTATTTTTTATGAGTTACTTTATCACTTTCAGTATGGTTTAGGAACACTAGAAAGCAAAAAGAATTAAATGTATATGGTCAGAGGTTTCAAATTTGTACACATAGCATATCTTCTGTTTAAGCAGTATAAATTTTTGGAAAACATTAGGAATGGTCCTCTAAAAAAAATGGAACAAGGCTGAGGTACCCAACATCACTAGCTCTGGTTATCAAAGAAAAAGCAAAGGAGCAAGATAGAGTCTAAGAATTAGAAGAAAGATATTTAATTGTCACTGTTTGAAGACAATAAATAGTATAAGTAGAAAATATAACACAGGAACAACTATGAGAATCAAAGTTTACTCTGCAATCATATAAATTACTGACAGAAAAAATCAATATTTTGATCTTCAGCGTGAAAGGTATAATTTTAAGCATACTATGTGCTATGACAATATATAAGAATTAATGACAACAATCACTCAGAGATGTTCATAAAAACAACTTCTAAAAAATCTAATAATGAACATAGAAAACACCTGAACCAATCTGTCTTTACCTGTCCCTTTATAGGATAAAATAATACTTTTAAATGCCATTTTAAAAATTAAATGAATCTATACCCTCAATTCTATCTCATAAAAATTGAAAGTTGGAATGTTCAATAACCAGATAAATTTAATTTAAAATTTATAAGAAAGAATAATAGTCCATAACTAGTTAAGGTAGGGCCTGGGGATTTGCCCTATCAATGCTGAGATAGATTTTTAAAAAGTATAGTTATAGTGGAATTGAACAGCAAGCTCTGAGATGGACAATTGAAAATATAAAAGCATGTCATAATATAAAGGGGTTTTTATTTAAAAAAATTCAGAACAAGCATCTCTGAATGCAGCAGTTATGTGTACCTAGGTCGAGAAGTCAACATGACGAACGACCTAAAACCTGAGCTGCGCAGGAGGAAAAGAGTGGCAAGGAATACCTTCAAAAGCATTGAAAAAATAGCTAACAGAACAAAGAACCCCTGACTCTGGGTAGATCTCTTTGACTCCACCGTTCTCCCTGCATTAACATACACCTTAGAGACCTGGGCCCTTCGAAAGCAGGATGAGAATGCTATTAGGTCTCCCAAAGAAGAGTCGAAAGAGCTATGCTTGGAATATCACGCCTCACTTTCGAGTGAGAGAAGGAATCCGGAGTTCCAACCTCCATCAACGTTCCAGAGTCAGGGACACTGTCTCGTCTGCCAAGGCATCGAAAATCAGATGGGCTGGACATGCAATGTGATTTGGAGATGACTGCTGATCTAGAGCCATTACCGACTGGATCTCACGGGATGTCAAAAGATCACATGGCCGCCCACCTATAAGATGGTCAGACTTCTTCGTCAAGACCCTAAACAAATGGTTTGAGGCTCTACGTATTCCTGAAGCAACTAGATGCCATTGGGCTACACTGACATGTGATAGGGTCAAATGGAAATGTTACTGGTGCCCGCTTGAGGAAATCGATGAACAACAGGATGTCTAGTGATCTAGTGATCTATAATATAAAAGATTAAATTATACTTAATAAATAGCCATTGGAAAGATTATCAAATCTATTGGACGTATTGAATGACCCCTGGAGAAAAATAAAATATAACACTCAAAGGTCGATTTCAAATGAATCAAATACCAAAACATGAAAAGTAAAACAATAAAATTAATAGAAGAAATAGAAGATATTTGTGATAAAGAATGAAGGATTTCTTAAAACTTTAAAGACACACATCACAAAACAAAGAAATGAATTTTTAATTCTATGAAAATTATGGAGTTGTGTCAGTAAAACCAGAGCATGGGGTTGAGGGAAGATACTTGTAATGTCTAAAACTGACAATTGAATAATACCGAGGATATATATGCGGTTTGTGAAAATTAATAGAAAAATGGAAATCCGTTTTCAATAAAACAGTTATGTGAATAGACAATAAGGAAAAAAAGAACCCAGAATGTTAATAAGAATTAGATTGATGCTCAAACTCATTAGTAATCAGAGAAATAAAAGTTAAAACAATGTACTGTCATTTACATTTAATGGACCTGCAGAAATACAAGAAAAGTTAGAAAGAACTAGGTCAGAGTGGAGCTCTGGGAATAGAGAAAAATTCAGTCTAGAGTTCTGCAACTGCAGATGGGTTCACCCATCTTAGAAAATAATCTATAGCATTTAGTTTAGTGAATGTAACCTATAACCCAGAAGCTTAAAACCTTGTTTATAGTCCAAAAGACATCTCAGAAATGCATGACTGAGCCTATTATCAATATTTCACATGATATGGTGGGAGTTTGAGTCTGGGGTAGAGATTTAGAGGAGGCTAAAGGCTACCCATTCTAAGGAACAGATAATAAGAGAATACAATGTTAGCACTAGGTGAAAAGCTAACATTGTACTTCTACTAGCCCAAATAGACATAAAAAATAAAGTGCAAATTGGAAAAAATGAAAAAAAAAAAAAGAATGATGTATCAATATCAAAAAGAATAAGAGCAATCAATGCTGGCCTGGGTGTGGAGAGAAAGGGACTCTCCTTCACTGTTGGTGGGAATGCCACCTAGTCCAGTCTTTTTGGAAAACAATATGGAAATTCTTCAAAAAAGCTAGAAATTGAGCTTAATTACAAGCCAACAATACCACTTCTGGGATATACTCCAGGGGCCCAAAAACACACAACAGAAATGCCACCTGCACTTCTATGTTCATCGCAGCACTATTGGCAATAGCCAGACTCTGGAAACAACCCAAGTGTCCAAGAACAGATGACTGGTTAAAGAAACGATGGCTTATCTACACAATGGAATACTATGCAGCTGTTAGGAAAAATGAAGTCATGAAATTTGCTTATAAATGGATGGTCATGAAGAGTATTATACTGAGTGAAATGAGTCAGAAGCAGAACAAGTAAAGAATGACTATACTCATATGTGGGATGTGAGGAAAGATAATAGGAGCCTAACACCCAAAGACAGTAGAAACACGGGCCAGGAGGATTGGCCCACAGTTGGAAGCCTGCTTCAAGAGCTGGGGAAGAAGGCGGTTGGGATAGAAAAGGGGCCACTATGACAAAGATCGTTGTAAATAATCACTCTGGATAAGAGCTGTGTGCTGAAAGTAGGTAAAGGAGCAAACAAGATGATCTTTCAGTATCTGTATTGCAAACCCAAAGGAGAGAGACAGAGACAGAAGGGAAGTACCTGACATAGAGATGGGATGGGGGGGCAAGGAAGGGGCAGGAGGGGAAATGGGGGCATTGGTGGTGGAAATGTACAGTAGTGGAAGGATGGGTTCTGGAACATTGAATGACTGAAAACCAATCATGAACAACCTTGTAATTGTGTATCTCATGGTGATTCAAGTTAAAAAAAAATAGAACAATGCCTCGCTTATGTGGCAGATAAAGAAACATAGTAAGGAATAACAGAAAGGCCAAAGTCAACGGATCAAGAATGTCCATCTATAGAATGGAGCTTACCATGGGAAGAGGGGAGGAGTGGGCAGGCAAAACTGAGGCAATGGTGAAGGAGAGCAGACACTGGAGGAGGGTGTGGCATTGGAACATTGTATGGATGAAGCATCATAATTCAGTATCATACATCAACGAGTATTTTTCAAAGGATAAAACAGAATTCACTGAAATGATTTGCTTTGGGTAGATCTTATATACTAAACATAATAAAGCGCATTTCCCCAGAACACAATAAAGGAATATGAAGGTGGGCCCTTGGAGTGGGAGCAGAGATCTAAAGGTGTGAGTACATAAATTAGGTAGCGAGGGATCTTTTACAGATCAATTTAGTTGGGAGTCACAAATGAAGATGTATTACTGATTCGATCACCTAAGTTAAAGGGCAACAAGAAAAACATCATCTTGCCTCTGGAAAATAAATATTGATAAATACTGTAAAATCACCCATGTGAAAAAAGTATATATTCATTCATCAGAATAAAGATCTGTGTAAAGACCTTTCCCTTGGCACCAGTTCCTCACGGAAGATGCAAAAATGGAAAAAGAAAAGCTGTAATTTATATAATTCCCAGTAACTAGCTCTGACCCACACCCTCTCCCAGTGATCAGGAATACTGTATCAAGCATTCAGTATTCAGCACTGATGGGGAAAATTATGGTACTGGGTCTGGACATTCTCAAGGGCAGAGACTCACCCTAATTTATTCTGTCACAAAGACTTAGTTCAATAATGTGTTGAATTAATTATTTTAAATAGCCAAATATGCTTTTAAAAAGGTACCATTTCAATTTTTAAATATGAGTATGAACAATGAATGGCTCATGATTTTGTCATTTTGGAGGAACTGTGGGTTTGTCCAAAATTTTAGACTTGTGGGAACCAGTAATGGAATGACAATGGGTAAAATACTCCACATTCATCATCCCTGTTTCACTCACAATCAAGCTGGCAAGGCACATCTCCAGTTCATCCTGTAAATGAAGGAACAGTCATTGCACATGTGGATATCACTGTTTTGTTGTCTGTACACTCCTTCCTTTGGGGAATTATCATTCTACTTCTCCAAAGAATCCAGGTGGTGACTAATCACCTAAAATTTCTTGACATGGGCTTAGATATAGAATTTCAGCAAGGGTAGTAGGTGTGTAATAAAACTGTAGAGTTCAGACAATCTTCCCCATTTTTCTGAAGGGAGCCATCTGACGTATGAGATAACAAACAGAAAAACCCATGATGTAAATAAGAAAAATAATAAGAGGAAAACAGAAAGGAGGAAAAAAAAGGTACATGTATACAGCGAATTCTACCTCTGACTTCTCTAGTCACGTGAAGTGATGAAATTATTCTTTGGTTAAGCATTTTCACTTGTATCACTTGTCTTCCTATTGTTCATCAATTTGCTCAAGTGGGCACCAGTAATATCTCCATACATCCTGTCACATACTAGTGTAGTCCAAGGGCATCTGCTCGCTCCAGGAACACGAAGACCCTCAAGCCATTCTTTCAGGTCATGAGAATGAGGTCTATAATTGTTAAGCATTTTAGAAATTGTATTTCCATCAGCTCAATGAGCAGCACAGATGCTCTGTGCATGTGGAGTCCAGATGCTCCCTGCAAAACTGTGCTACCCCTTTCTGGCCTAGCTGTGGGCTCAGATTGGCTTAGTAGCACCAAGGCTCCAAGTCTACTTCACCTAACACATAGGAATTGCTTCAACATGGAGCTAAACTTCATCCATTGAAAGTAGACCAAAATTCTAAAAGTTTACCCTGTCTGTAAAATGCAAAAAAGAAGACCCAGAAACTATTTCAAAACTTTAGTGTTGGGAACTCTACTCTCCCTGGGCCCAGCTGACTATGGGGCCCCTGGGAGGACAGATGGGTTTTGGGAGTGGGCCCATCACCTCTGGGGGTCCCGGAAGCAGCCGGATGGGACTCGCCCACCACACTAGCCACCACCTTCGCTGTCCGGACGCTGGGAAGCTACCTCACGACCAGATTAACAGAGCAAAACCAGTTCGAACCAAGGTTGGCGGCTCCCAGAAGCGGGAATCACTGGGAATTCGTCAGATGGGGTCAGGGGCTGGCCATTCCCCCTCCATTTTGTCGAGCCTGGTGGTCCCGCCCAGCTGCTGCCCTGGGGCCACCAGCCATAGCATGAAGAGCCTCACAAGCGGCTGGGGAAGCTGGAACTCAGCTCGCCCTGGGCCCAGCTGACTATGGGGCCCCCGGGAGGACAGATGGGTTTTGGGAGTGGGCCCATCACCTCTGGGGGGTCCCGGAAGCAGCCGGATGAGACTCGCCCACGACACTAGCCACCACCTTCACTGTCTGGACTCTGGGAAACTGCCTCACGACCAGATTAACAGAGCAAAACCAGTTTGAGCCCAGGTCCGGCTGCGCGGTCCATTAAAATAGTGGAAACAGTAATGTCCTTTAATGCACTGCATTCCACGATGTGCAGGAAAGTTTGGCGGGAGGAAGAGATAGAGAGGAGAGAAAAGACATACAGAACCCGCCAAATAGTTGAGGTGTGGGAGGGGGAGGGAGGTGGGAACATTGGTGATGGGAGATGGTTTTGGGTGGAGTGATGGGTGTTGGAACACTGTAGAACCAAAACTCTACATAAGCATCTTTCAATTGTATGTCTAAAATGGTGTAATAAAATTTGGGGAAAAACAAACAAACAAAAAACAAATAAATAAATAAATAAATAAATAAATAAAAATTTAAAAAATTTAGTTTTACTGGAAGGAAATTTCTCAGTGAAGAAAATATTTATCAGTGATTACAAGCTGATTGGTGCAATCACTCACCCCAGAAACAACTGAATCAGAGCTCTCAGAATACGAGCATTGGGATAGCATTTGGTTCACTCCAATGGTTTGTAGGGTTTCGATATACAAAAGTAATAATAAACGTAAAATATCTGGAGGAGATCTTTTACACAGATGACCTTTGGTGAGGGTTATACATCTATCTCTATAAGATGCATATTCGTGAGTTTTGCATATTAGACTTTTAAGGCATTAATCCTGGAGTGTTGATTAAAACATCTGCCTTGTTACTCTATCATGCAAAGAGCTGGGCCACTCCCATTTCATACACTTCCCAGTGGGCTCATTCTTTTAGAAATAGTCACCAGGCACACACAAAAAAGAAATTTAAATGGTTCATCTTTCCTCTTTTCATCCATAGACAAATTTCAATAATTATCTTAGTCAACCCATTAATTAGTCTAAATTTGCCCAAGCATAATTGATGCTGCCTACACAATTTTCTATAAAAATTTGAAATGGATGGCTAAACAGAGACTTTTTTGTTGTTTGTTTGACTAAGTGCATTTTCCCCTTTATGCAAAATGTTAGTCAATGCTTACCCAGTGGTATAAGCTAGCTTCTGGTATTCTGTTCTGCAACTGTGCTAGAAAGAAGTTTGCACACCTAAGTTCAAATCTACATGGTCAATTTCTCATTTCTTGTCCATAAGGTCTACTCAAGGTTTGAAAAAACAAATAATCATCTATCATCTTATTTGTTCAGGAAATTTAGATGCCTTGGTCTGTATTCAGACATCCTGAATTTTTGTTTTAAATATTAGTTAGATTTCTTTGAGCATTCTGTTTTTTGGAGAGAGGGCTGGTACTGAGAGGAGGATTCTAGCCAGACCACCCTCCCCTACTCATGGGGCCCGCCATTTTCCACATCCAGACTTCCCTCTCGTCACAACTCCACCCAGCAGACCAGACTATCACAGCCCAGATCATCGAAAGCCACCCTGCAGCAGTTTTTTTTTTTTTTTCAATCTGGCCCAGGTATGCTGAACCAGACTCTCAGACATGGGGCAGAGCTGATACTTGCTCTCCCTGTGCCCAGCTGCTCTTGAGGTGTCCGGGAGGCATGGTGGGTTCTAGCCCTGACCTGCCACCCCAGCTGAGCCTCACAACAAGCCAGACCACCCTCCCCTACTCATGGGGCCCGCCATTTTCCACATCCGGACTTCCCTCTCGTTACAACTCCACCCAGCAGACCAGACTATCACAGCCCGGCTCGTGCAGCCGCTTAGCAGCCCTGGCGGTTTATCAATAAATGCTTTATTTAGAGGTGACTACAACAGTGCGCCACCCGCATGGCAAGCCTGGCAAGCTGCTCGTGTAGTATTTGATATGCCAAATACCAGTAACATTTATATTAGGTCATTCCTGTGACCTAATATAATTGTTTGAGGCTCTTTATGTTCCTGGAGCGGGCGGATGCCTTTGGGTTCTACTAGCATGAGACGGGACATAAGGAGATATTACTGGTGCCCACTCTAGCAAATAGATGATTAACGGGAAGATAGTGATAGTGATAGGTCTGTATTCAGACATCCTGAATTTTTGTTTTAAATATTGGTTAGATTTCTTTGAGCATTCTGTTTTTGGAGAGAGGGCTGGTACTGAGAGGAGGATTCTACATGCATTATTTGTTCTGTCACCTGGGAAATCTAAATCTTGTTCCTATGTTACCTTCAATATATAAGGTGCATGTTCCTCAAACATTATCATCAATTTATTATCCCAGTACTAATATGCATAATTATTTTTGAATCTTTAGTATATTCTTTTCAACAGAATCTCCATTCCTTATAAAACCTATTAAGGGGCCAGAGCAACAGCACAGTGGGTAGGGCATTTGCCTTGCAAGTGGATGACCCAGTTTCAATCCCCAGCATCTCATATAGTCCCCCGAGCACTGCCAGGAGTAATTCCTGAGTGCAGAGCCAGGAGTGAACCTGAGCACTGCCAGGTGTGACTCAAAAAGCAAATTAAAATAAATAAAATTAAAAATTAAAATAAAACAAAACTGATTAAAAGAATAAATATGAGAAAACATGAAAAATCAAAAACTTCAAGCTGTTTTGAGGGAGTCATAATGAAGATGATAATAAAGAGTAATACAAAAAGATAATGATTTTCAAACCAGTTTCTTGAAAGTTTCAGTCAGCCTAGGAATTAATATATATATATATAACAGTGCCTAATAGAGGGCTGGAAGTGGAAGTTACCAAAGAAGCATGTGTCAAGTAGAACAGAACAGTTAGAAACACTGATAGATAGATAGATAGATAGATAGATAGATAGATAGATAGATAGATAGATAGATAGATAGATAGATATAGATATAGATATAAATCACAATCCAAAACTGGCATTTCAAAAAAGAAGAATGTTACATTACGTTAGTAATGAAAAAATTGCCTAAATGTTCAAAATATCCAACTTGGCTGCTGCAGGACACCTAAAAGCTTCTGCATCTGCCCTCCTGCATATCACTTTGTAGATAGGGGGTAGTCTAAATGTGGCAGTTTATCTGATCATGTATTCTGTACTGGCTGGTATAAATATTCTCTCATGCTACCACAATCATCGTGGGACTAGCTAGATCTTAGCAGCATATTTCCCTGGCCACGTTGGATCTCTAAGTAATTAGACCAGAGAGAAATGCTGTTTGCCTCCAAGCAAGCAAGCATGGCTCCCTGATAACTCAAAGGCAACTAAAATACAAAACTACCATGAAGTAGACGAGACACTTGTGAAGGCTTGAGAAATATTTAACTGGCGTTAGTATAGTCTTTGGTACAGAGGCATGCCATCTCAGAAACCCCCTTCTCTACCCTAAAAAGGCATTTCCAGGCAGATCTTGGCTCAAGACATTAGGTGAGGTGCTGGGAGAAATTACCTGAGGGCATTTGACCCTCCCTGCTTCCCATAATAGTGGGAGGTCTGAGTTGCAGGGGTATAAAACTAGGTTTCTTCCTCTCTTGCTCTTTCTTTCTCTCTCTCTCTCTCTCTCTCTCTCTCTCTCTCTCTTTGGGCTCTCTTTTGGGGCTCGCACTCTTCTTGGGAGTCTTGTCTTTGTCTCCCTCTTTACAGGGCCTTAACACGTGGTGGCCACCATGTTGGCCCTCATGTGGCTGGAGTTCTAGCCGGGAATCCTAAGCACCAGGTTTTTCCTATTGCTGATTTGTATGCCTGAACCTGTGATAAGTAAAGCCTTTTAAAACTGCATCGGATTCCTGAGTCTTCATCCATTCCCCGCCGGCTTCGGAGGTAAAAGGGAACTGGCTTCCCGGCACTGTCGGGACCCCGGCAGCGTTCCCTACACGTGGCCCAAAAAATAATGCAAGCAGTTTCAGGGAAACTTTAAACACACACATACACACACACAAACACAAACACACCATGGTTTAGGTAAATATTTATGAAATCTGCACAGGTAACTTGCAAAGATAAAATTATTAAAACAGATAAATTTATTCACATAAAAGTTAATACATTCTTACTACCAAATACTATTAACATCTTCAAAATACATGTTGAGTTGAGAAAATATTTGTCATAAAGAAAACACTTTATGTATTACAGCCACAATTAATGTTGTTAACACATAAAATGTTCTTGAAAATCAATAAAATTGAGGCTTCCAAAGAAAATTATAAGAAGGGAGGAGAATTTATAGTTCACAAAAAGAAGAATCAAAAGTAGCTAGAAAATATGAAAAATGATTCCACTTCAAATATCAAAGAACTGAAAGTTAAAATAATATATTTTGACACGTGGTATTGTTGTGGATTAAAATGAAAGATAACACCATACATTTAAAGGGAGCAGGACAATAAAGAACAACCCTGACTGGTGACAGATGTATCTAGTTTGCATATGGTGGTATAGTCAACTTTGAAGATCAGATTGACCCTCTACATCCTATTTCTCTAGCTGAAACTTTTAAAAAATGTGAATAATTTTTTACTAGGCAATTATCTCTAGGATTGTATTCAAAATAACCATACATGTCAGAATTGATGCAAGTATGAAAATTTTCTCTGCAATGTGCAATAATGAAAAACTGAAACGAACATTGAAATTCAACAATAGCTTCACTCCAATAAGATCTCTTCCCAAGAGTTTATTAATTTATTTACATTTTCTCATCGCATCTCAGTCTATACCAAACCTGATGATCTGTATTTGACCCTCAGTCCTAATGAACTCACAGGGTCATTGGTGTGTTCTGAAATTCAAGATACTGGTTTTTCACTTTATCTTATCTGATCCCTCAGTTTTCTACAGAGCTAGATCCTTTTCTCCTGAAGCATTCTATTTCTCAAGCCAATTATTGCCAGAGCTTTTCTTCTTCACACTTTATCCTTTATCATCTCATTTAATGTTGGCTTTCTTTAGACCCTTTGCCATTCTTTCTCCATACCAGGGCCTCTCAGAGTCATACTGTACCAGCATCGTTAGTATCATTTGAGAACTTACTAAAAATTCTTGGAGTCCACTCCAGATATATTGAACCAGAAACTCGGGGTGGGCCCATAAACCTGTACTCCAACAAGCTGAATGGAGAAGATGATTGCATGCATGCCTGACATGTACTATATCAAATTATATTGCTCCGTGCCAGTTAAAGGAGCCAGGATATCATGGTGGGCTCATGAAAGGCCACAGAAAGTCCAGAGATAAATAACAAGACTTCATGACTCTCTATGACCTTTAACTGTGACATGCAACTTCTCTGAAACTCAGTGTCTTGGCCTACAAAATGGGACAAAAAGATATGCTCACCTCCTAAGCTTACTGTGAGGAAGAAATGATATCAACCAAATCAGGGACCTGGGTTAGTACCCAGCACAGAGAAAGTCTTTCCTAGGTGGAAGTCATCCTCACCCACAAGTTGATACCCTTAGATCAGATCTTTCATTAGCAGCTCTACCCTGCAGCCTTACTAGTCTCTACACTCTCTGTCTGAGTGTTCTATAGATAAGTGACTCCAAATGAAGTTTCTCACTTCTCCCAAATTTCCTACCTCAGTGCTTTTATCTCTTCCACCATCAACATCAGTTTCTCAAGGCAGAAATTCCTAAACCAGTTTTGATTCTGTCTTCCATTTTATTTGCCACCACTGGCCAAATGCCAATTACAAAATATCTCTGGCACCCTAATAGTACATTGATGCTGGTGCTTCAAGTTTGTGTTAACTAAGTCACATCTAACTTTGAGCCACTGGTGGTATTCACCAGTGTCAATGAGATGAGTTTTGTCTGTTAGCTTGCTTGTCTGGGACAAGCAAGCAAACACCACACCTGGAAGTGCTTAATCCTGGCTCTGTACTCAGGAATCTCTCCTGGAGGGACTCAGGGGACAATATGGGGTGCCAAGTACTGAAATTGGGTCAGCTACATGCAAAGCAAGTGACCTCCCCCTGTTTGCTGTACTATCACTCTTGCACCATCAATGAGACGATTTTGTTCAGAGAGCAACCCACTATAGTTAGCACAATGCTTGACAATTAACTTCTTATTTGTAAAATGGAGACTTACAGGCAATATCTTAGTCAGCTATAACGATGTAGCAGAATATTTGCCATCTTAATAAAACTTGTGAAAAATGTATATACATAGAAGCCATAAAATGTATATGAGTATAATACCATGTTTATATAACATTAAAACATTACGGAATATAAAAATAAAATAGTTCAACTTGTAGCTCAAGCTGTTTCTTCTATAATTCTGTACATTTATTTCTAAGTTCTCTAACTTAAATATATACTTACATGTACAATGTTTAATAATAAACTACTGAAATTATTCTGTATATCTAAAGATTATAACAAAGGAAAAATGATGTATGTGATATATGAAACATGCTCGTTTTGTATGTAAATATTTCCACAAAACAGTAAGTAAAAAGGAAGTTTTGTAGGTCATCTACACTTATAAAGGAAGATTACTAATGGTACGTGTAAACTGCTATTATTAAGAAAGTTCAATTAAAAGCAAAGGATTCATTTGTCCTTGTTACCCGTGTCTATTTGATATGCCAAATACCAGTAACTATTATAGACCTCATTCCCATGACCTGATGGAATGATTTAAAGGCTCTTTATGTTCCTGGAGCAAGCAGGTGCCCCTTGGGCTCTACTTGCATGAGACAGGACATATGGAGATGTTACTGGCGCCAGCTCGAGCAAATCGATGATGAACGGGAAGACAGTGATACAGTGATTGGTTAATATGAAAATATAGATAAAATTCTATGGCAGTTGAATTTCAAATACTTCAACTCAGAAAACCAGTTGCTATAACCTTAAGTATCACTGTCTCCCGTTCATCATCAATTTGCTCGAGCAGGCACCAGTAACATCTCCATATGTCCTGTCTCATGCAAGTAGAGCCCAAGGGTACCTGCTTGCTCCAGGAACATAAAGAGCCTCAAACCATTCCATCAGGTCATGAGAATGAGGTCTATAATTGTTACTGGTATTTGGCATATCAAATACGACACGGGTAGCTTGCCAGGCTCTGCCGGGCGTACTCTTGTAGTCATCTCTAAATCCAGCATTTATTGATGAACCGTTCGAGCCAGGCTGTGATAGGCTGGTCTGCTGGGTGGAGTTCTGATGAGGGGAAGTCCAGATGTGGAAAATGGAGGCCCTCAGGGAGTGGGGGTCATCTGGCTTGTTGCAAGGCTCTGCTGGGGTGGCGGGCCAGGGCTAAAACCCGCCTTCCCTCCCGGGTGCCTAGTGAGCGGCTGGGCACAGGGAGAGCCAGTAGCAGCTCTGCCCCATGTCTGTGAGTCTCTGGATCAGCATACCTGGGCTGGATTTAAAAAAGACTGCTGCAGGGTGGATCTCAATGAGCCAGGCTGTGATAGGCTGGTCTGTTGGGTGGAATTCTGATGAGGGGGAAGTCCGGATGTGGAAAATGGAGGCCCTCATGGAGTGGGGGGTTAACTAATAAATTAATGATATAAGATATAAGGATTTATCACCAAACATTTGACAGTGAATTTTTTCAATTCTAAAAAAAAACTTCCTCAAGCAATCAGTAAGGTCAATAATGGGCTATGCATAAACTAGAATAGCATTTTACCATTGAATGTGATGCATTTTAAGAACATACATTATATGGGAAACCATTTTAACTATAAAATAATAAGGACTATACTTGCCATGATTGCAATTTTGGAGGTAGTAAATACACAGTGAGAAAGATAGGATGAGATAAACTGATATTAGTATTGCTTTTGAGTGGTAGAATTACTAATTAAATTTTTTAAAAGCTTTATTGACTATTCCAATTATTTCATAGGAGATGTCTTTTATAAGCCAAGAGAAAATTACACTCTGGTTAAAGAACAAAAATAAATGGGTCAGGGTGCTGAGAGCTGAGGGAGCAGGTGGGAAGTGTGTTGAATCCCATGTCTAGAGGCTGGAGTTATAGTACAATGGTTGGGCATTTGCCTTGCCACAACCAACTTGGGTTCAATCCCGGCATCCCATATGGTCACCCAGCACCACCAGGAGTAATTCCTGAGTTCAGAGCCAGGAGTAACCCCTGAGCCCAAAGGCAAAAAAAAAAAAAAAAAAAACCCAGAATCCCATGTCTAAGGGATCGAGGATAAGTGATGTAAAAGGGAGATGGGAGATGAGGGGAGCCTGAGCACATAAAAAGTAAAGAAATATTTGAGAGAAAATTAAGAGAATATAATAGCAACAGGGCATGTATACAGTCAAGGCCTCAGTGCTTCATGTTTGAGCTGGAGAAGAATTCGTTCTGAATATGGAACGCTGGACAAGCTGTGACTTTTGGAGAAGGTCAGGGGATGCATCAAGACTTTGGGGATACTACAGTGACATTTATGAATCCATCACGGGTGCACACACACTCTCAAATATGGGCAGTATGTTAACTATTTCTGTTATCTCCAAGCCTGACACTCATCGAGATTATACTTGGTCCTTAGAAATGGTTTGTCAGAAGAATAAGTGAGGCAGTGGAGAACTCTTGTCTTGGAATCAATTTGAAATCGACTATTTAAATATTACTGCATAGACACCAATGATAAATCACACACATAAATACAAGAAAATCACATTACTCTATGCTCATAAGCTCCAATGCAGAAGACTACAAACCCTTCTTTTTTATTAAATCCAGCTCTTTTGTTAAAAAAAGTAGTCCAAATATCTGACATAACCTGAAACTGTGAATATTATTTTCCCTCTAAAAAATGATAGTTTCTTAGATTTATGCAACACATTCTACTTGGTCATTCATTAGTTAGTCCAGCTTGACAGGGTTTCTTTCTGAAGCCAATGCTTAAATATTGCATGTTTATATTGAGATTTATTCTTGCTCTTGTCCCCAAAGAATAATGGCCTGCCGTTATTTTCCGCCATGTCTCAAGCCAATAGCTTGTAATAAAAGACAAACAGAAGTCAGATAACATAGAAAACCAGCTGTTCACATATAAATTTTTACACCCTGATCAGGTCTCTGTCTCCAAGTACTCCTGCCATACCTCAGCCATCAATTCTCTCTCCACATCCAGCTTAACTGGGCATGTAATAAATAGGAAACCATATCTCTGTCTCCTGTGCAAGAAATGCGGGTTTAGTGAAATTTGGTTTGGTTGGTACTAGTCTCTCTGTTTCTCTTGGGAGTCCACTAACACTTAATATTTCCTTACCCAGGAACTGGGGTCCTAAACAGCAGGAAATATGGGTAGCTGGCATTTTGAAATGATTTATTTCTAAATAATATCTATTTTTTAATTTAATTTAATTAATTTTTTAATATTTTATTGCCTATATTCAATGCTCAGTTCTTGGCTGGTATTATCATTTTCGACGATTATCCCCACATCATAGACTATGAAGAGTTTTGTCGGGAATCGCTGCTGGGGTCCCCAACAGTGCCGGGAAGCGAGTTCCTTTTTACCTTAGAGGCCAGCGGGAATGGATGAAATCTCAGGAATTCGATGCAGTTTTAAAATGCTTTACTTATCAGAGGTTCAGGCATACAAATCAGCAATAGGAAAAACCCTGTGCTTAGGATTCCTGGCTAGAACCCCAGCCACGTGAAGGCCAAGATGGCGGCCACCGTGTGTTAAGGCCCTGTAGAGAGGAGACAAAGAAAGACTCCCAAAAGAGTGCGAGCCCCAAAAGAGAGCCCCGAGAGAGAGAGAGAGAGAGAGAGAGAGAGAGAGAGGGTTTTATACCCTTGCAACTCAGACCTCCCACTATTATGGAAAGCAGGGAGGGTTAAATGCCCTCAGGTAATTTCTCCCAGCACCTCACCTAGGCCCTCTTATATGCTAATGTCTTGAGCCAAGATCTGAATGGAAAAGCCTTTATAGGGTAGAGAAGGGGGTTTCTGAGATGGCATGCCTCTGTACCAAAAACTATACTAATGCCAGTTAAATATTTCTCCAAGCCTTCACAAGTGTCTCGTCTACTTCACGGTAGTTTTGTATTTTAGTTGCCTTTGAGTTATCAGGGAGCCATGCTTGCTTGCTTGAGGCAAACAGCATTTCTCTCTGGTCTAATTACTTAGAGATCCAACATGGCCAGGCAAATATGCTGGTAAGATCTAGCTAGTCCCACGATGATTGTGGTAGCATGAGAGAATATTTATACCAGCCAGTACAGAATACATGGTCAGATAAACTGCCATGTTTAGACTACCCCCTATCTACAAAGTGATCTGCAGGAGGCAATCCAAGGCAGATGCAGAGGCTTTTAGGAGTCCTGCAACAGAGTTTCACGTTTGACTTGCCAACATGCCCCTTTTTAACAGAGCTGTGGGATACAGGATGATGGGTGCCTGTGATCTAACCCCTGACCCCCGCGCCCAGCCAAGCCTCCCATTTTACAACAAACAGAGCTGTGGGAAAAAGGGTTCTCAGAGTCCCACGTGCTCCTGGGAGACAATGATGTCTGTCTGCCTCTCAACATCTCTCTGGCTCACCCTCCCTCTCCTCCCTAGCCCTCACAATCACAGTCTTTCCCAGTGTTTCATATTTATTCTCATCCTCATTTCTATTACCTTTGACTTTAAAACACCTACCTTGCTGTATCACAGCACTTTTGCTATTCAGTCCAGTTTACTTTCTCTCTTAAAACACTTCTGCTTTCTCTCCATACTTGAATTTTCGTTCTCTTTTGCCTACTGGTCCTTTTTCTTTCACTCACTGACAATTTTCTTTTCTTTCCTCACATGCTTTTTTTTTCTCTTTGCTGCCTCCTTAAGCCATTTTCACTTTCTCTCTTATGATTTTTCCCTTTCTCTCTCCCCTCCCACAGTTTTCCTTCTTTTCCAAAACTCCTTTACTTCTTCACACGTTCCCTCTCTAAATGAATTTAATTTTCTCTCCCAGTACACTCACTTTTCTTTTAAATCACAAATTTTTAGGCTGAGAACAAAATGGCCAGATCAGCATGCCATAGAATCTGCAAGAAGTCAGGAATGGGCCAAGTCCAATAGTTTTAAGACTGTGGCAAACCTCCATGCCATAGTTGAGTTCCATATGCTTATCAGCAGAGGACTGGAGAGATAAGTACTGTGGATGTGGGAGACAGGGGATGCGAGAGG
The DNA here is from genome assembly GCA_021461705.1 of Cryptotis parvus. Lineage (NCBI taxonomy): Eukaryota > Metazoa > Chordata > Mammalia > Eulipotyphla > Soricidae > Cryptotis > Cryptotis parvus. The sequence goes on from JAJIBD010020980.1 coordinate 302,750, forward strand.
GCAGGGGTAGATTGTGCCTGTGTGTAACTAGATGTAGATTTACAGGCTGCAGAATCTAGGATGATATCATGGTTACTGGTTGGGGCATCTAAATAGTAAGATGCCATCAGACCTTCCTGATGAAAAGTGACAGAAGGAGCATCTCTGGCCAGTCCCTGATCCTAGACCCTTATGTAAAGCAAAAATGAAAAAACATGGAAATTTAAAAAAAAAGTTTTGTAACAAAAAGTTCATAATTATACAAAATAATCCTTGAGTTTAACAATTCTCCATTTTAGTTTTTTATTTGGCAATTTTATTTAGCAATTCTCCATTTTAGTTGTTTTATTTAGTCCAGCTAAGCTGTGCTCAGGGTCACTCCTGGCTCTGTGCTCAGAAATCACTCCTGATGGTGCTCAGGATCAAACCAGGCCCAGCTGTATGCAAGACATCCCTATAATATCACTGGCCTGTCACTCTTCCTCTTGTATAAAATCCAAGGACATCCTTGAAACTCCTTTTCATGGACAAACCAGCTTTATGCACTAAGAGAGTAAAAATGAGAGCTGCCCCATGATGAAAACGCTGGACATCCTCCATGACATACCAGCTGCCGTCCTCCTCTGCACCATGTGGGTGTCATTATCTCAAGTGTTTGCAAACTCCACAAGGGCAGAAGGCTGTTCTCGCTTCTCGCTACTAGGTTCCAGTGGCCTATCAGACTGACAGCCACTTAGTCGGTGCTTGGAAAATGGTTTTGAAATAATGAATCTTAGAATTCTTTTTTTAGTGTTGTCATGCGTTATTATCCCATGAAAACAGACTACTGAAATGAAATGATGAAAGCACTCACATCTGTGATGAGAAATGCAGTTCCATACACCCAAGGCTGTGATGGGAACCATTAAGCATCATTGACAGTGCTAGATTTTTTAGCTTCAATTGGATGCTCATTGGACTTAGATCAGTAAAACTCGCACTCAATTGTCAATGAAAAGAGCAAAATTAAAGAGATGCTGCATGCAAGAAATCGAGCACTGAAATTTTTATTTTAAAGGTGACAGTAATTGGAGCATTATTATTTTTAGATTGCTTAAAATGGGCCTCCTCCAACCAAACCTAAAAGAAAAACCAGGTCAACTCTATAAACATCAGACATTCAGCTTTAAGTACCTTTCCTGGAAAGTGTTATACTCTAGAGTGAGAGCTGTCTGTCCAATGGCTTATCCTAATGTTTCATCCACAGAAGGAGAAAAGTACTTGTCAGTAGATCAGATTATGGATGGTGAATGACATACAGCTCTCCAGTGTGACTTTCAGACTGACTCAGACATAGTAGGGAGTACCTGAGGACAGATGTTAGTCTAATGGGGACAGAAAACGCTGGATCCAGAAGGGAGGGGACTTGATTAATCTCATCCTGTCATCTTCCCACCCCAGATTGACTAATGAATCATTCGAAGTGTTTATGCTACTATTACAGGTTCTGATGTTGCAGCTACAGAAAAAGAGAGGAGTTCCTGTTCTTAAGGAAATGACCTTCTAGTTAGACCTTTTGGGCAGCTTGTGATGGGGCAAGGTCAACTGTAAGGTAATGAGGGGTGTTTGAGTTGCTTGCATCACTGCTCAAAAATCAATAGGCTGGAAAGATGATTCAAAGGGCTTGAGTGCAAGCTTTGCATATGAGAGCCCCAGGTGTGATCCCTGGGACCAGTTGGTCCCAGAACTTCCAGTTGTGTACCTCTCAAAAGAACTGTTCTCAAATCTGTCTCCATTATGTCAATGGTAATTACACATTTTCACCTTACCACCTGACTTACATTCCCTCCTTGCTGCAGACATAAGGCTTGCCATATGGCCTGTTTGGGCCAATAAAGTGTAAGCAGAAGTGACCTATTCATATCCCAAAGAAAGACTGGATTATGCTTGTATGCTAGTTCAGTCTCTTGTTTCTGGCTCCCACTATGAATGTGAATTCTCAAGTCCAGGACTGGTCCTCCTACCCATGTTCTGGAAAGAGACACACTCTGGCAGGTCCACATTCGTAGGGAACGTGAGAATTTCTGAAATGTGCTATTGAAGCAAACACTGGAAGGAGAAAAGTTGAGAAATTAGGTTCATGAAAGTGATGTAACTCTCCCAAGGTCTAGGTTAAGTGGTTAGTTTAGATCCCAGACCTGCCTGATTCATATCCCAGACCTGCCTGATTCATAGCAGAGACCCGACACTGTCCATGTTGGTCACTTGTGTATCCTATCTCTATAGGGTGGATCCTAAGAAACATGTCCCCGAAAGATGATCAGCCCCAGGGTGCCTGAAGCACATGTTTATTCCGGCAACTGAAGGCAAGGATGACCAAGCCTCCAGCTGAGTTCTTCTATCTCCTCCCCAGCATTTGTACCTCACTGAAATCCTGCAAGATGCTTGTGAGAAAAAATAATAGACGCATACCCTCTCCTTTGCTTGTGAGAAGAACTTGGCCTAGAGTTAAATAGCTTCCTTAAGTCATGCAAGAAAGCAGATGTTGGGGTGGAAGGGATTGAACAGTGGGGAGGTCATTTGCCTTGCATGTGGCCAACATGGGTTGATCTCTGGTATCCCATATAGTCTCCTTAAGCACTACCAGGAGAAATTTCTGAGTGCAGAGCCAGGAGTAACAGTGAGTACGGCTGGATATGACCCAAGAGCAAATACAAGTTTTAAAGCAGATGTTAGCAGTACCAACACCACTTTCTGAACCTAGAAACTTTTTCTAAATTTAGGTAAGATTGCTTAGGAAACCTTGTTTATTCATTCACCCAATCCACAAGGCCTTCCAAGGACCAATAAATTAAGCAATATCTTTGTAGTTAAATATCCGCTCAGTTAAATGCAATTTGCGGCAATATGGATGGCACTGGAAGCCTTCATGCTAGATGAAGTAAGTCAGAAAAAAGGATAAACAGGATGATATTCCTTCTATGTGTAACTTAAAATAACCAGATGAGGGAATGCAATATTTTAAAGGGGCAATGCCCAGATTAACCATCATCCCAGAGTATGGTGGCTGATGGGGGGGAGAGAAAGAACATAGGGAGGAGAAGATGGGAGCCAGGTCAGTAGATTAAGGTACAAAGGTGGTGTAGGATAGAGTCAAATATCCAAACCAGAGTCAAACCCACTAAAATCAAGAGACCCAAACTTTAACGAACCAACTTAGAAAGGTGCCTGTCAAAAGGACAGGAATGGCAGTGGAGGGAATCTGGAAACATTGGTAAAGGAAAACTGACAGTGGTGATACAGTATGTGCTGCAATGCAACTTGCCTAAAATGAATAACTTTGTAAATCACAGTGCTTTAATAATTTTCAAATGTTGATCTGTACTGTCTAGTACTCTTGACAAATCCACAAAGAGCCAAACACATTCACGGGGCACATAGCAGAGGGGCAGGGGTCTGGTCTCTAGTTACTGAGCGAGAACAAATGACAGCCAATTCCAGGCAGTTATGATGAACATAAGGAACTTACAAGTGGTTTGGGATATCTACTAATGCCATTTACCGAGATCTTAACCCTTCCTTGATAGGAATGAGTTTGACTTTTATGTAACCACCTACAACCCAGTCATATCTTTTGGCTGGTCAACTTAACTAACCCTTTGGGTTCATGTTAACTTGGGACTTAGGAATCCTCAAGACTCTGAGCATTCTACTGTTTTATGGAAAAGTTGGGACACCATGATAGAGATGGTCACTGTCAAGTGCCAACTAAGGTCTACATTGGTGTGTGAATTTTATAGGGAAAATCGCCCCCCAAATAAGGATAAAGTTAGGTGTTTTTGAATGATCTTATGAGCTAAGGACTCCTGACATCAGGGACTCCATTTTATTCTTCTTCCAGCCTCTCCACCATTGTTCCAAGTCAGGTTTAACCCAATAATGATCTCTTAAGATCCCAGAATCTCCACCCCTAGCGCAACTGTTCCTTAGTAGCTACAAACCAACTTAACCAAATTTTATTTTGCTTTGGTAACTTGCTTTGCTGACCACAGCTCCTTCTCCACTGTATCTTTTGTCTTACTAGGATGTGGTTTTTGCTTCTATAAACTCATCAATGACTGTCCTGATAGCTTTAAGTTCTTGGGGATGCTAAGAACTTGAAGTTAGGGAGGACAGAGCCCCACGAATGTGTTTCCCTCTTTGTGGATTTGTCAAGAGCAATGACCACTTGCGGTCACTGGCTTCTGTAATAAAGATTCCCAAACTGCCTTTCTGAGTGTGACACTCGTCTGTTTCTCACAATACTCTCCTGTAACATATACACCATACCTATGACATCCTAATGCTTATTCTAAAGCATGGGTTTCTGGGCTGATGAGAAGTGAAGTGGGGGAAGACCAGGAAATGGGGAAATGCAGCATTTAAAATGGCATAGTACATGTGAATCTTTGCAAAAGTTTGCCCTTTCAGGAGGGTTCAATACTTAATGTCACATTGCCTGCTTTGTGAGGTGTGCAGAAATTTCAAGTTAAGTGCTGCATGAATTTGCAAAACACTCTAGATTTTCTGTCCACCGTTTGTGAGTAACCCCAGAGATCACAGCAACAGAGAAGCAGGGGTGATAGAAGAAAGTAATATTTTGGGCAACCAGAAGCAAAGCACTAGCAGAGTACTTAACAAACCTTCAGCTGCCCCATGTCATTCTATTTTTTTCAGCAAGTTCATTTAAAAGATTTCCAATATATCTATATTTTCTGCCTTGTGGTGTCTTACAAGCCGATGCCCCTGGCTCTACTGGCATGAGACAGGACATATGGAGATATTACTGGTGCCCGCTCTAGCAAATAGATGATCAACGGGAAGATCGGGTGTCTTACAACACGCAACTATCATCAAAGGAGGAGTGATAGGTGACCGGGAGGAGAACAAGAGAACAGAAAGATACCCATTCTGTATCGGCTGGCACATGGTGGGTGGGGGTGTCATGACCTGACATTACAGCTCTTTCCATTAATGTTTTTTGACCCCTGACTTGAAGAAACAGGTTCCAAGAGGAGAGAACAATTTGCTCTCAAAACATCCCTGCTGATGCTATTCTAAATGCAAAGAAATGTCAAAGCTGAAATCACTGTAATGCAATTGTACTTAGCCTGTTTACTGAAATATCAGTCATTGCTTTGCACAGCAATTCCATTTTTAAAGTTCATTGTGCTAGAAAAATGTTGCAGCTCCCTAATTCTTACTTTCTCATCCAAGTCGGGTGGGAGGTGAGAAGTTTTTGAACTCTATGAAAAGCCACATGAGACATTTCAGCAACATCTTGGAGTTCTCTTCAGCATCCTGCATGCTCTTTCTTCCCAATCCAAGAGGAAGTTCCCTCAATAACTGTCCTCATACCAGTGCAAACGTGAACTGAGCATCAGCAGAAACAAGGACCAGAGAGAGAAGAGCACAGGAACACTGGGCATCAGGGAACTCAAGGTTGAATTTGGTCCCCTGGTCATACTGCATTATCCCTCTTGCCTTCCAATAGATGTTACATCAACCAGTGTCTGTAAGTGACTCTTCACAGATGACCTCCCTGAACTCTCTTGGTCTCTGGTCTCTCTTGGTCTCTGTTTGGGTTCTGCCAATGTGAAGTATCACTTCACTTGTATCACTTGTCTTCCCGTTGTTCATTGATGTGCTCAAGTAGGCACTAGTGACATCTCCATTTGTCCTGCTGCAAGCAAGTCTAGCCCAAGGGCATCTGCTTACTCCAGGAACAGGAAGAGTCTCAAACCTTTCCTCCAGGTCATGGGAATAAGGTCTATAATTGTTACAGGTTTTTGGCATATCAAATACAACATGGGTAGCTTGCCAGGCTCTGTCATGTAGGCAATGTGAAGTATAGGTATGACATTGGAGGACAGGAAGAAGTTAGAATGGTTACTATCTTCGCTGCATCTACACGACATGAGAAGTATGCATAATCTTCTCCAGCAGGGGTTTTCAACCTCAGCCCCACTTTCGTCAGGCACTTGACACAGTTCCGTGGTGATAGTTGTCGTGTGCACTGCTGCGTATTTTATAGCCTGCCTGGCCTCTTTTCTCTGGGTCGCAGTAGCATCCTCCTCAAAATGTCACTAAAATGTGACCAGATGTATCTCCAGATATTGCTAACATTTCCGTGTGCTAGCAAAAGAGCCCTTAGTTGAGAATCACTGCTTGAACATCACAAACAGCCCTTTGTTGCACTCCATTTATGAAGATGTTGGACATAGAATCTGCATGTAGCTGGAACCTGTCTATCAGAGCATGTGTTCCTCTGGAGCAACTGAAGATAAGTGTCCCCCAGTAGGCAGAGAATTCTGGAGGGCAAGGACCAGTATTCATTATAGGTATGTTATGTGTATCTATAGACACATAATAGATACATTATGTGTATCTATATCCACATAATGTTATCCAAACTGATCTAGAGGGGCATTGAGCTGCTGTGCCCCCAACATTTTAGACACCCCACATAGGAGTGGATCTAGAGACTTGCTAGAATGTTGGTGCTTTGAATTCAAGCCGCTTTTCTGCATTCACTTCAGCAAAAGAAGCCCTATACCCACCGTACCACCCGCGCTCCAGCCTCTTGCTATAATGATTCTTCAGAATGGTGGGCAATTTCCTCTCCTGAGATCGAAAGGTCTAGGAGGCTTCTGAATTGGCACTAGCACCCTGTGGTTAACCTGTGGCTGGCAGCAAATGTGCTAGTCCCCAGGATGCAGAAATCACCTCTAAGTAAGGGCTGCCTGTGACTTCGTTCAAGGACTCTAACAATTGCTTTTCCTTCCTCGGAAATAAACGCGAGGAGAGAGGCGCTGCTCTTGAACCAGTAAATGTGTGTGCTAGTTTCCTGAGAGAGTCCCATGAGGGAGGGACCAGCGTCCTTCTGCGAACTCAAGAGGAAAAACAAGTTTGAAGCCACTGCACGTGCTCCCACGTTGCCGTGGAGGAGGAAGCTGTGCTAGGGTCTCAGCTGGTGTAGGATGTGTGCCCTGACTTGCTCTCCGACTGCAAATGGCGTGGCAAGCATCTAGGACCTTTAAGGCAGGCGGGACATCACCATTAGTGTTTCTTGCAGGTCACGGGGCCAGTTTAAAGCAGTAGCTGGCGCAAATGATCCGACAGGTGTCTACCAGTAAAGCCAGGTGCAGACTATACTTAGAGCCTAGCATAGCTTCTCCAGTTCTGGAACTATATGTATTTCTGCTTGTTTTTCAACAAGATTTGGCATGATCTCATGGACATTTGGGGTGCAGAGACTCTCCTGAATGCCATCATGGTGCCTGGCTTCGCCATGGAAACAGAGGGATCAGAATTCCGCCTCCTGATCTTAATATTATGTACTAGTAACTTGTGCTGACTTGACCTCCTGAGCTCAGTTTCCCCACTTGGCACATTACATCTCTGTAAGACCATAGCCTTCATGCTGTTGGGACTGTCTGGAGCTCCCTGGAGCTTCTCTGGAACTGCATTCTGGATCTGCAATACCTTCTAGAGCTGACAGAGAAAATCACAATTCCAGCATCGCCTGATTCTGACTTTAAAATTAGGCAGATCAGTCACCAAATAATCTACTTGCTTTAATTGTTCTGTTTGTAAAATGAGGCTCAACATTTGTATCGATTCCTGAGATCATTTTTCTGTTTCAGCTCTCATTTGCATTTAGTAGCATATTCAAATCTTAAGTAAGCAGCTTGATGTATTTCAATATACATGTATCTATATCCACAAAATGCCATCCAAACTGATCTAGAGGGTCAGTGAGCTTCTTCGCCCCCAAAGTATCCTTATTCCCTGACTTAGATAATAGTTTACCTCCAAGGCAAACTCTATTCAGACTTTAATCAGTATTAGGCCTCTTCTGGGATGAAAATACATGGGGAAAGAGTATGCATTCCTTTGTTCAACAAAGAGGTTTGTGATTTATCCAAGTTGTTTATTAACTTATTTTGGTTAGAGGTGACACCCATCTGTGCTCAGGGCATACTCTTGGTTCAGTGCTCAGGAATCAGTCCTGGCTGGACTTGGAGGACCATATGTGGTACTCAGGATTGAACCCAGACTGCCTACATGAAAGGCAAGCACCTTTTTCTGCTGTACTATCTTTCAAATCCTAATCCATGTGTTAAAAGGTTATTGCTAAGTATAGTCTATCATATGAATAGTCTAGCATAATATGTTTCTCCATTCTCCTGCTGATATGAATGTGAGTTGTTCCAGATGGGAACAATCATGAATAACTGTTACAGGAGTTCTTTGGAAGGAATGTTGTAGACATGTGCACTCATTTCTCTTGAGTCAGTGGACCCTGACCTATCCCAAGGTCAGGGTCCAGAGATCTGAATATTAATTTTACTCCACAACCATGTTACCCAGAAGTATACATGGTACTTGGGTGAGTGTTCTGGGCCAGCATGCTGTACAGAGTCCACAATGCTCATGATCTGGTCCAGCCCATTGTGCTATCACTCTGCCCTGCATCTGCCCAGCTCTATTGACCAACACTCTGAACTTCTGTTAGCGCCTTGAATAGGTCTGGTTGTAGCTTCTTTCCGACCTTTAGAATATATCAAAACCAGATTACATCACCTCCATATGCACATATATTCCAAAAAAGATTAAAAACTTAAATGCAAAAGCATATGAAAAACTAAGAAAGAAAATTTGGAGAATATTCTCATAGTCTGGCATTGATTCCATGAGTATAAGAATCTGAAAGCAGGGAGGGGGAAAGACTTAAATATCAATTAAAAACTGTTCTATAGAACAAGGTAAAGTGTCCAAAAGTAAATAAATTTGAAAGGAATATGGATAAACTGATCCTTAATATGAGAAGGAATCTTATATAATATAGATAATATAGTAAAAGTATAATGCCCGACAGAAAAGAAACCCGTTGTTCATCGATTTGTTTGAGCAGGTGCCAGTAATGTCTCCATTCATCCCTGTTGCGCACTAGTGTAGCCCTAGGGCATCTTCTCGCTATAGGAACATGAAGAGCCTCAAACCATTGGTTCAGGTCATGGGAATGAGGTCCATTGTCCTTACAGTTCTTGGCATACTGAATACAACACGGGTAGCTTGCCAGGCTCTGCTGTGAGGATGGGATACTCTCAGTAGTAGGTAGGCTATCAGTTTATTCATTTATTGATGAACCATCGTTTTAGTTTTATGATGGCACAAAAATGATAAGAAATCAAGCTCTGGATATTGAGTTTTGATCTTTCACTGGGCTAGAGGTATGCCACATGACAGTTTATTGTGACACTGAGTAGTAGCTGTGAGCTCCAGTGCCCAGTAAGCCATAGGGGTCACACAGGCAAGCAAACAACAATCTACCCAGAAATGTGTCACCAGAAATTTTTTGAACATTATGTTCTATGTTTTAAATTCTAGTCTATAAAATGCCCATCTGAGTTTCTGGCTTTTGGTGAGAAGAGAAAGAAGGAAATTACTCTTGAGATACTATTCAAGCTAATTGCCTAACTAAGCACATTTCAGGTAGACTCAGCTATGTTGTTTGGGTTGGTTAAATGCATTAGATGCATTTTCAACTTATGACACTTTGCACTTAAGCTGTGTTCATTGGATCTCAGCCTACAGGTCAGCCTTTTTGGGAAACAAATGGACATTCCTCCAAAAACTGGAAATTGAGCTCCCATCAGACCCAGTAATGCCACTCCTGGGAATATACCCTGGGAACCCAAAAACACACAGCAGAAACACCATCTGCATTTCTATGTTCATAGCATCACAAGTCACAATAGCCAGAATCTGGAAACAAGCAGAGTGTCCGAGAACAGAGGATTGGATAAAGAAACTGCGGTACATCTACACAATGGAATACTATGCAGATGTTAGAAAAAAAATCAAGGCATGAAATTTGCCTATAAATGGATGGACATGAGATTATTATGCTGAAATGAGTCAGAAGGAGAAGGACAGACATAGAATCACCGCATTCATTTGTGGGATATAAATAAAATAGTATGAGACAACTATCAAGAACAGGGAAAAACAGGGGCCCGGAGGTCAATCAATGGTTGGAATCTACCACAAGTGTGGGGAGAGGGCAGAGGGTAGCTAAGTTAGAGAAGGGGTAGTTTGACAACAGTTGGAAATAATACTAGACTAGAATTGAGTATTGAAAGTAGGTAAAGGAAGATATTTGATAACTGTTCAGTGTCTGTATTGCACACCACAACGCACAAAAAGAGAGAGTGAGAATGTGTGTGTGTGTCCGTGCGTGTGTGGGAGAGAGAGAGTGAGAGAGAGAGCACCTACGATAGAGGCAGGTTGTGTGGGTGGGGAGATGAGGAGGGAAATAGGGCACATTGGTGTTGGGAATGTGCATTGGTGGAGAGGATTGGTATGGGAACACAGTATAACTGAAATCCAATCATGAACAGCTTTTTAATGGTCTATCACATGGTGATTCAATTTAAAAAAATGTGTTCATTGGGCAGTCACCCTATGGTAAGTCCAAGAGCACTGGCAGTGAAATAATGGGCAGATGTTAAAGTGATTATGTCAGTATATCTTTCTCATGGATAGCGTCCATACCATTTTTGAGAGAGCAGAGCAGGTTGCCCAAAGATATATTTAAAAACCAGGCTGTGTGACTGTGCATGGGTGTGTGAGTGTGTTGTGTATGTGGCATTGCTGCCAATGGTTGGTAGCGCTTGACTGGGGACAGGCTAACAATGTTACCTGAGACTGAACACAAACAAGATGGATTTATTTGTTTAATTTTCTTTGGCTGTGATCAGATCTGGGATATGGAGGGCATCACTGAAGAGAGCTGGTTCCCTCCTTTCGGTGCTATCACTGTACCCCCAGTCTTAAAACCCCACACTGGCTCCTCTTGCCATCTAGCAACTAGAAGGGAGACTCAGTGGGTGTGCAATAATAAATCCCCCTACCACCCCCCTGAACTCCCTTTCCCCAACACTAACAGAGACACATACACACTCTGATCCCTTTCAACAGAAGGGACCATAGAGTAATTTTTATGTTAGGTCTAAACTGATTAGGTCTGGCTAGAGCATTTGCATCAACTTGGCTTTCTCCTGCCACCGCCCGCCCCGCCCCCCCCATCTGCACTGCCTGGGTCTCGGCTTCCCCCACCATGTTACCACCTTTTAAACAAAGAAGCAGCACATTCATGCTCTTTCCACTTCCAGCATCCCCTACTCCAGGAATAAAGCACTGTGGCTCAGTACCCAGGGCCTAGGGGTCTGCACACAGGACAGGCTCTGTTCAGTCCCTACTGTCTCCCTCCACTTCCCCTCATGCCTCCAAAGACAAAAAGCAGCAGCTCTTCCTGCTGCTCTGAAACTCCCCACCCATGCTTGGAGGTTAACAAACTGAGAAGCAAGACTGCCCCCCACCCCCCCATGCCCACTTTCTGACAGGCCTGTTTTTGTCGGTTGAAGTGCACAAGTCCGTCCATCACTCAGAAGTCTCCTCCCTACACCACCATTTGTCACTGTCAGCCTGGAGAGCAATTACATTTCAGCCAGCCAGAAACACACAGACACTGGGCCGGCATGCGGGCTGACAGGCAGGCCCAGACTCTCTTGTGCGGCGCCATCCCCACTGTGTCCAGTTCTGATGAAGCCTCTGGTCACAGTGTCACCCGCGGCCTGGTAGGGAAAGCAAAGCAATAGGAGGTCCTTGGAGGGCATCTCTTATCATCACTCACCATCTTCTCTTCTCAGGGAGAGGGAAGGAATGTGGGCCAAAGTCTTCTTCCAATCACAAAGAGTTGTAGAATTTCAGATCAAAAGCCTGACGAAATGTATGAGATGCATAAGGCTCTGCAGGCCTCCTCCAGCCCATCCGCCTCCAGCCAGAGGGAGGGTCTTCTGGATCAGGAAGCTACAGGCCGGGCACACACAGGACAGGGATCCTGCAGCAGCTTGGCAGCAGGGCTGGTCAGAGAGTAAGGCCGGAGCTTGTTGTCCCTAAAATGTGGCAGCCACAGCATACAGAACCTTTCTCGGCTTCTATTGAAGCCATTTCTTCTGCTTGCCTACACCACCATGTTCTCCTAGGCCAACAAGACAAGACTAGCTCATGACTAAATTCACTCTTCCCCCTCTACTGGGGAAGTCCTAGTCTGCTAAAGAACAGAGCCCACCAGCCCTTATGAGCAACCCCAAGGTCACTTTGGGTTATTTTTTGCTGTTATTATTGTTAGGTGGCCCCATCAGTGCTTAGGGGCACCACCAGGAATTCTAAACCAACCAGGCCAGTGGTTCAAAACAAGTGCCTAAGGATGTGTTGCTACTTAGGGCTCATGGTCCAAGGATTTCCTGGGTTACCCTAGCGGTGCTGGGGACCTCCGTGGCCATACTCAGTGATAGCTGAAGGCTTCATGGCACCTCCCATAAATGCTTGGGGGAAACCATGTGGTGCTGGGATCAGGCCTAGGTTGAATAAATACTAGGTGTATATCCTAAACTACTATGTGCTCTTCAAGAGACTATGGCCTCTCAAAGACCAGTTTGGTTTTGATTTTTTAAGTTTATTGTTCAATTTAAGATCATAGCAAAACTGAGCAGAATGTACAAAACATTAAGGCCTGGTCAGGACTTGGCTACAAAGTAAACACCACATGCAATTCGCTCTTTGGTGAGAAGAGAAGGAAGGAAATTACCCTTGAGATAATTCAAACTATTCAAAAATTTCAGCTAATTGCCTAACTATACTCGCTGCAGTCTGCAGCTTGCTGACCAGGCACACTGGAGGGTCTCCTGCTTTACTGTCTGAGCGACCCAGGAGAGGTCTGTTCATCCGGTTGACCTGTTCAGGTGCAAAAGAAGTGAAGACCGCAGAACACTAAATGTGGGATCCTGGTCTGGATCCTGGCACAGGAAGAGTGGTTTGTGGGAAACGGTACTGTGCTCACAGTCACCAGCCAGTGTCCATATCTTGATTTGGGACATATGGGGGCTGGTGAGAAGATGGAAACTGTCTCATTCATCTTTATAAGTTTTCTATAAACCTAAAATATTGCCAAATTAAACATTTACATTAAAACTCACTTCAATATGATCAAGACAGTAAATGTTTGGTTCAATTTATAACCACAGCCTGGCCTTGCCTGGTCTGATCTAATTCTCTTCATCTAGAAAAACTGCTGGACACAATTCAAGACTACACTATGATGTTTTCTCCACTAAGGAGCTTTCTGAGATCCCCAGGGCAAGGTTCCCCTCTACTGTCCTCTATTGTATACTTCCTTCTTCCTTCTTCCTAACACTCAAAAGAAGAATTCAAACACATGCCTATCTCCAGACCAGCAGGATGCTTCCTCTGAATCAGGAGCTTGGCTGTGCCATAACCACAACATGCCTCCTAGTACTAACAGATCTTTGTCCAAAGAGCTCATGCCAACCTCACCTATTCGTCACACACATTTACTCTGCCAGAGTAAAACCACTTCATTAACTCTGAAGCGCTGCCCAGATGTAGGGGACAATTCATCAGCAGCAAAGTAGTTATTGAACACTGGGCATGCTTTAAACTCGGAGGCCCCTGGCATCTGCACTGATGTATGGTACTTTGTCTCATTATTGTGATTTTCTTAATTAGGATCGATGCAGCAAAATGGCTTAAACAATTAGTTCAGAGCTTTCCATCGGATACGCGAAGACACAAAAAGTAGAAGCTTTCACTCTCTGAGGGCCTACTGGGTGCCAGACTAGCAAACGTTCAGGGCTACTGGGTGCGAGACTAGCAAAGGCTCAGGCATACTGGGTGCCAAACTAGCAAAAGGATCAGGCCTACTTGGTACCAGTCTAGCAAAGGTTCAGGCCTACTCGGTGCCAGACTAGCAAAGACTTGAGGCTCTCACTTTGATTTCATAGAATTCCAGCAATACCCTCCCAGGCTGCCTTTAGTAGCCTCCATTTCACAGGTGAGAAAAATTGAGAAGTGAAGAGAATAAGTGATGTGTTTACCACGGCTCATTTTATAAGTGGAGTTAGGTCTCCGAAGTCCACCTATAAACCACTTCCTTTAAAAAATAGCATCTTGACATATGATTGATAGCCAGTCTCCACTAAGAGCCATCATAAAAATAAATCCAATTTCTTCCATGCCCCTCTGGGTCGGACCTCAAATAAAAGCTGAATGCCAGAACTTCAAATGAACGACTGGAAGCGGAAATCCAGTTGTTGGAATGGGGGGAGGTGGGAGTGGTCAGAGGTGACTCACCTGGCCCCTAGAGCACTGCCTGAGCTGCTAAACCCAGGATCCTTCATGCTTCCCGTATCACCTGGGACTAATATTTCAGCTCTTCCTTTATGACAGGACTCTGCTAAACACTTTAGGTCATGGAAATCAACCCCTTACAAGAGCCTTAGCCTGGAGCCTCTGCTATTACAGCAACTTCAGAGATGAGGAAACCAAATCTTAGATCCGTGAGGCACCAACTACTGTGAACTACTGAATTTACCAGGATCTTGGCCTGTATAGAAAGTCATCTGAAGGCAAAAGGTAGCCCTTGCCTTGTTTCCCTTTGTCCCTAAAGTAGATAAACACAATTCGGTATTCAAGAGGTACTCAATAAGAAGTGGTAGAATAACATTCCAGGAAAAATGGGTAACTGCAGCATCCTGGAAGGTCGTAAAGCCACTGCCCGTCTGATCCTGCAGCCTATCTACCAAGGTACTCGCACCGGCTCCTCCTCACACACCCTCTTTCCTTACTGTGCTATCTCAGAGACCCAATCTGTTTTGGGCGGTACCAAATAGCATTGGGTTCTCTTTGAGCTTCCCAATGCTCTTCCATATCTTCCCACATATTCCAGATCCAAAGCCTGCCTTGGAAGACAGTGATCACTCTCAGAAAAAAAGTCACCCAGGGGCCGGAGCGATAGTCCAGCGGGTAGGACGTTTGCCTTGCATGCGGCCGGCCCATGCTGGCCCGGGTTCGATCCCCGGCATCCCATATGGTCCCCTGAGCACCGCCAGGAGTAGTTCCTGAGTGCAGAGCCAGGAGTAACCCCTGAGCATTGCTGGGTGTGACCCAAAAAGAAAAAAAAAAGTCACCCAGCATCAGCTGCTAATCCCGACTTCTTCTGTTTCTCTCTGGGCACTCCCTTTCCACCAAAGGTATCAAGTTCCTCTGGCAGATTTCTGGAAATTAGGGGATCACACTCCAGACTCAAGTCTCCAGTTTGGTCTTACCTGTGAACAAGATGTAAGCTTTCTCCCAAGGGATCACCTTACACATCAGGAGATGTTTGGGGAAGGGGGAGAAAAGACATGCCATTTCTGCATGACTGTCTCAGAGCTCCTTACCACTCTGAAAAGCAGGTAAGCATAGCCTGCACCAAAAAATGCCACTGCCTTGGGCATCTTTCTGCAATGCACAAGCTACACTGTCATCCTCAGAGACCTGGCTTTAGGGAATGCTTTACCACAGGTTGGGCGCTCTAGTGTAGACTTTATCTTACAACTCATTATTGGATATCTTAATTAGTATACTATTCATCTCATTCTTTCTCTTGGTGATATCTGTGCCAATTGCCATTGGCTAATTTGTGTCCGTGAAAATGATTATCTGTTTAATGCCTGACATGCTCACTCAGCTCTAAAGTGCATGGAGTTGTCTTGTTTAGAGCTTCACACCCACCACTTGGCAGTCAGTGACACATCAAACAAGTTCTCTCTGTCCACCCCAAGCAGCAGCTGTACAAAAGAATTTAACAGTAGATTGAATCATGGTCCCCTCCCTAAAAGTGGCCTTTTCCAAGCGACTTTCTAGTTCTTCCCACTGAAGGAGCAGAGTAGTCTTTGCTACGGCCCATGACTTGCTTTGGCTGATGGATAAAGCAGAAGACACGTTGCTTGTGCTAACTATTCTCCTTAGGGGATCTGTGTACTTCCACCCACCCTTGGTCCTCTGTTTTTCCAAAAAATAATCAAGCTCTGGCTAGCTTACTGCTCCCTAACAAAGAAAGAAGATGCTATAACAGACAGAGAAATACAAGGGAGCCTGAACACACAACACACCCAGTCACATAGACCTAGACCAGCTGACCCATCAGTCTGCTGAAACACAAATGTGCTCAGCTGAATCATCTCCCTAACATATTTGACCACACAAATGCTCAGGGCTGTATGCCACTGTTACGGTTCCTTATATCTCAGTAGCTGACTAATGCAAATCAATACACCCAGGTTTCAGAAGAAAAAAAAGCTGACCCAGAAAGAATAATCTGCCCAATATGTTGCAGTAATTGTGAAAGTGAGTACTTGAATTCAGAGTAAAAACCAACATGTTTTTCCTCTCCAACATATCTCCCTTCATACCTTTATACTTTTTTTTTTTTTTTTTTTTGGGTCACACCCGCAATGCTCAGGGGTTTCTCCTGGCCCTGCACTCAGGAATTACTCCTGGTGGTGCTTGGGGGACCATATGGGATGCCGAGGATCGAACCCAGGCCAGCATGGGCCAGCTGTGTGCAAGGCAAACACCCTACCACTGGGCTATCGCTCCGGCTCCCCATACCTTCATACTTTGGAAGGTTCATTAACATCTGGTGAGAAACCTTGTGGAGTATCGATATAGAGGGGGTCTCTTCCATCTGCCCCTCCCCAACATATGGAGAGAGGTGAGTCTTGGGCAGATACTCTACTGGTTCAGGGCATTGCACCAGGAAGCTCTGCTAGGCCTTGCTGAGCCACTATCCTTGGGGCTAAGACCTCACAGCAGGTACAGACATTCCTCATGCTAATGTGCAAATGCCATCCCAATAAGCAACCAAATCCACCAGGTAGGGGACTGACAGGTGATTAATGCGTCTCTCAGGTAGTGAAAGCCACTTAATCTTCAGCTGCAAGTTTCTGACTCTACCAAACACAGCTCTAATCGCCCACAAATGCACTGCCTGATGGGCCTTCATTGCTTAATTACCAAGGTGAGAGGCTCATAATTAATAAACCATTTACTCCTGCATTTAGATGTTTCCAGGAAATGTCGCTTAAGATTTTTTCCAAAGAAATTCATATTATTTGTCATCTTACTCTGTATCTCCTGCTATCTGAGGTGGTTCCCTATTGGTGGTTCCTGCAGCTAATGGAACAGGCAAGGTGGGAGACCTCACAGCTTCTCTATTCCGCCTCAACATAATTTCTAACAATGAACTTGGCAATAAATTAAAATCAAATGCAAATAGAGTGATCAAAATCAGAACAATGCAGCAATTATACAATCAAAAAGAAAAACCTCAAGCTAATTCTGTAGATACATTAATGCAAAAAATTATTGAAAATCACAAGGAATTCAAGAACACATTTTTGTATGAATTTAAAAGTCCAATTTGCAAACTGTAGAGAGTTTTTTTCTATATTTTTATAAGCAGGTACCTTTTGAAGGTGTCTGCATATTGATGTTGGTACGGAAGCTAACACTCTTAGCAAAATAATGAATTAGGGTCCTCAGAAAGCTCTAGTAATGAGCTAATTTTAGTCCAAGAACACAAATTTACATTTCCCTTGTACACTAAGTGGCTTTGTGGGTTACTAATAAGTAACCTTAACTGCATCTGAAAATGAACAGTGATGAAGTAGGCTTGCTGTATAAGAACAGCATGAAGTTTCAAGGGTGGCAATTTGCACATACTATTTATCCATCCTTCCTTGGAGCTAAACATATATATATATATATATATACATATATATACATATACATATATGTGTGTGTGTGTGTGTATGCACACACACATATATGTTGTCAGACCAAAGGGGTCTTAGGTCACAGCAAACAAACACTATTAGCTTCAGGTAACTAGTTGACCATCACAATCTAGAAATGTCGTCATTTTTGCTAGTGAAACAAACTGAAGAATGTTCTTCAGCTGTCATATTCCTAGGCCCACACAGTAACCAATGCCTGACACCATTACCTTAATAGCTAGAACTTAGAGTAGAAGGAAAAATGGTCAATATCTGCTTAGGATCAGACGGTGTTTAGTCTGTTTCTTCCCCAATTCCCTCAATCCAGGTGTGCCAATACTAGCAAATTTATCAAAGCAAAAAGGGCAAACAAGTTGGTCCGAAGGATGTGAGTTATTGTTGAACTGTTCAACAAAAAGGCCAAACAAAAATTCAATGCATTTGTTACAAAAAATTCAGGAAATGCAGAAAGTTAGGAAATAAGTACACAATGATTTAACTACTAGATATCACGATTGGGAACTATTATTTCCTTGCCTTCCTTGCCATTCTGTTTGTTCACTGTTGTTCATCTTTTACATACACATCATAGATACAATATTGCTTTAGCAAATATGCACAATTTCCACCAAATTCTATTGCATCCACAGGGTTCATATTATGAGCAGTTAAACACAGACTTTAGTCATGGCAGAAGTGATGAGGAAGAAGACATGATTTACCCATTTCTTGTGTGGAACACTTAGCTTATCACTACAGCAAATTTGAGACGACTAGTAGGGTGAATTTTAATGTAAATTTCATCTCCCAAAAGTCTACATCTATAAATCTATTACCTTATACCGCAAACATGAACTTTTATATTTGTCTAATGAAGTGATTAAGTTAAGGATCTTGAGATGGAAGATTATGCTGGATAATCTGTGTGATCAATGAGCACTCATAAATGAAAAATAGAATCAAGAGTGGGAGAAAAATGGTGGGAAGGCAAAAAGAAAGGAGGGGAAGGGAAGAGTGATGAAGGAAATGGAAAGAAGGGAGGAAAGAGAAGTGATGGGGAGGAGTTAGAAACAAAAACGAGTAAGAGAAAGAAGGGGAGAGGAAGCAGGTTGATGTTATGTTTCTAGCTCTAGAGAAGATCCCAAGCCAAGAAATTCCAGAGGCATCCAGAATTCGGAGAAGGCTAGAAAAAGATGGCTCCTCTCTTGAGTGACCCAAAGGAACCTAATGATACCTAGATTTTAGTCCATAAATCTGTGTCTATTTGAGTATTTTGTTACAAAATCAACAAAATATTTGGTCAGGGTTTTAGAGGTAGATCACGAGGTCAAGGGGTGATATTTTTGAGTTCTTGATAGATGTTGCTATGCTGCTTTCTAAGAGTGGTGCTGGGCATTTGTGAGAGATATTTCAAAGGGCAGACCAAGAATGGGAAAGGGTGCTCACTTCTCATCATCCTCACTGTCCACAGCCTTTACCACAGAGGAGCTGGTCTCCCAACTTTCCCTCTTGACAGCACAATCATCTTCCACTGGGAAATGTGAGGGATCTCATTATAAAAGCTTGAGAACAGTAATTTCCTGTGTGTGCCTTTCAACCTCTTCCCATAATTCTCAGCATAAGGAGAAAAGTCAACCTCTTCGTCATCCCACACTGCCTTCCACAGTCCTCCACCGAACCCCCACTTCACACACCTGCCCTTGCTGTCTCTGCTCTGCCATTCTGTTTGTTCACTGTTGTTCATCTTTTACATACACATCATAGATACAATATTGCTTTAGCAAATATGCACAATTTCCACCAAATTGAGCTCTGGCTCAATAGGTCTCCCCATCACTATAAACAGCCACATAAATGCAACTCAGGTCCTTTACTCGTCCTGCTCCTCTGTCTGAGATGCTCCCACTTTCCCCTCAATCCCAATCCCCCTCCATCACGTAGCTCCCAAGAACTGCCACCTTTCTCTGGAACGCTCCCACCATCCCATCGGGGTAATGTTCACTACTCACACTGCTCTTCTCTCCCCTCCCTCACCTGCAGCATGATTATAATTCATTAACTTTTTAATCAGTTCTTTAACTTTTAATCAAAGCTTAATATCCCTGCAAAAATGCACATGCCAAATAATCACCATGAATTTCCACTCACTAAGCATGTATGTCACAGCTCCTGGGTTAAGAAGAAGGCCCCCAAATCCCCCCACCCCACCACCACCACCAGGAGAGTGCCCGTGCCCTTTCCAGTTGGCAGTCCAGGCTAAAGGTAATATCTATCTCAGTCCTCATGTCCAGCCATGGAGGTTAGATCTTTATACAAACAAAATCTTCTGTTTCTATGTCTGTGTCCTCACTGGCAACTAGGTTCCAAGAGGGCAGAGCCCATGTGCATTTTGTCTTCCAGCTCATCTCCCAAGCACAATCTTTTTTATTCAACACATGTTTGCAAAATAAAAGAAGGGTGATTTAACTGACAAAGAGAAACTGGAAGACAAAAACCAGCGGCTGGTCCTGAGGGAGTAAAAATGGGAGTTCACCCAGAAGAGGGGAGGAGGCCTCGATTCATAGAGAGGCCAGCAGCAGTGAGACAGGGTAAGAGCAGTAGAGATAATGGGAGGTAAGAGGCAGGGCCCTGGCACTCCCAGTCACCTGCTGTGGGCCAGGAGGATGTGGAAGAACAAGCCACTGAGGTCCCTGCTCAAGTATGGCTCAAGTATCCTTTTCTGGTTGAGACCCAGGCTGGCATGCCCAAGAGCAGCTTGTCAGCACACGACTGTCTCATCTTCTATTCTGCAGCCAGTTGTGAAGCTACATACATGCAGTAACTCCCCATGACTCAAGTTCTGATTTCCCCAAGGTCGCCCATCCTCACCCCGCCCTTCCTCCCTACCTCCCTTTCTTCCTACCTTCCTGTCATTCCAACATATGTGGACACTAGTATCAGAGTAGTCTGTTTTGTCTGGGTGGTGGTGAAAAGAGTCCAGTTATCAGTCTGATGGGTGCAGAGCAGCACAAACTCTCCTGTGCCACTAAACAGAGGCAGTTTGAGCTACAAGGCCCAGTAGCCTTAATTCTGAGCCAGGGCCTGGGGGCTGCAAAGTCAGCCAAAGCGTGGCAGGCAGAGCCTTTAAAATCCCTTCATTCACATGAGGGTTGTGACAGCCAGAATTTTATTTCAGACACTAAGACTTAATAGTTAAAATCCTGGATGTTTGAACAAAATTTTTAACTGGCAATTCTCTGCAAAGGACAATGCAGTTTGCACGAGACCATTGCGCATTCAATCAAAAGGGTGTTGGGGACAAAAGTGTCTATTATCACTATTGACATTTTCCAGCCTTCTCTGCTTTGGTTAAAAAGTGGCGCCCTAAGATGCCACTTAATAACTTTGGGCATCATGAAAATGTCACTGTGACAAGCAGAGAAGTGGATTTACACACCCACTGAAGGTGACCTGCTTAGAGAAAGACAAGGAGGGGTTATTCCTGGACTCTGAGAAAGACAGTCACAGCCCTGGTGTCCCTGCAGGTGGCCACAGCAGGAGCCCAGGAAGGACAGGCACATCCTGGGCCAGGTGGGTAGAGGTCTCTCCCAGGTAGGCAGAAAAACTGTTGGCAGCCCACAGCCCAGCACAGGAAGGCCAGATGGAGGGACAGCCAGGTGGGAAACGACTCTACTCCCCCAGCTAGGAACTGGGGCCCCATGGAAAGACCCAGGAAAGCCGACACTGCTCCAGGGACTGTGGACAATATGAACAAGAGTAGAGGAAACTGCAGTCAGATGAACGCTGGCCATCCCCTCTAAGTTCCAGCTAGTCAGAGAAGCAAGAATGGGGCCCAGAGCCTCAGGGAGGAGCCTAGGAAGAGCCAGGCCAGGCCCAGGGCTCATGCAGCAGGGTTGGAGCAGAGCTGAATGGAGAAAAAACTCCCAAGCACTTCCTGGGGTCCAGCTCAGCAGCACGCAAAACCTGGTGTTGCCCTGAAGTCCTCCCTCGTCCTCGCCTTTCCAGTGTCTCACCTCCGTCCCAGGGATTGGCAAGTCTTTTCTGTAAATGACCAAAGAGTCAATGTTTGAGGTTTTCTGGGCATCTGCTACTGTTCCTCAAGCCTGCCACTGCAGTAGGAACACGTTCCCGCACAACCTCGTGAAATCAGACCCAAGGCCAGCTTTGGTCTCTACATGATTACGCTTCACTCCCCAATCTAATCAATGGCCAATAATTAACTGCTTCTCTCACTTGCTTAAATCTCTTGACTCGAATGCTTTCTCAGCCCCTGGCCTGTCTCACGACTGACTCAGGTTCTGTGGCATGTAAAGACCACATCTTCAATCACTCATATTTCACTGGTACCTGGGTGATTTGCAGACCTTGGCTTGAGCACAGCACTGCAGTGAACATGTGTGTGTATGTCTTTCCAACTGCTGTTTTCGTGTTCTCTACTTCTAGACAGCTAGGAGTAGAACTGACGTATCATATGGTGGTTCTATTTAAATTTCTTTTGAGAAATCTCCATACTGTTTCCCATAAAAGCTGAACCAGAAGGCATCCCCACACACAATTAAGGAGAACAAATTTAAGAGTTTCGATGAGAATCCATTCAAAATGGGCAGCACCAAACCTGATGTGGTTATGAGCGAATTTGGCCCACAGCACAGGGTAAGGGGAATGGTGAGGGGAATGGGGGTGTATCTAGAGAAAGCACATATGCAAAGAAAAGAGATGAATGGATAAGCTATAGACAGGGGCCTCCTTCCTGTTTCTGATAAACATTCCCAGCAGCTCTAGTTTAGATTTAGTTACCTTGGGACATGTTAGAGGCTTAGTGTGTTGTTTGCTTACTCGCACAGACCACCTCAATATTAGAGCCACCACAAATGGTCACTTTGTTTAATTAATTAAACAATTTGCATTTGCATAGGTGAATGCAGAGCCCTCTCTTCCTCTGTGACTCTTGCATTATTCATGCCTTTTTTTTTTTTTTTTTTGCTTTTTGGGTCACACCCGGCAATGCTCAGGGGTTACTCCTGGCTCTGCACTCAGGATACCTGGCGGTGTTCAGGGGACCATATGGGATGCTGGGGGATGGAACCTGGGCTGGCATAGGCTGGCCGCATGCAAGGCAAATGCCCTACCCACTGGGCTATCGCTCTGGCCCCGCATTATTCATGCCTTTATCAGTTTGTTTATCCTATAAGAGTTCTATGAGCCTTGGGTGTTTCTGTCTCTCAATTGGAGCAGTAACAGCTGAAAGGGGCTTCTCTCGCCTCACAGTCTGGAAGGAAAGATGGGCCTTTTCTGATTGAAGATGGTAAAGGCTATGATAAATGGGTGGTCAGGGACGATGCTAGGGAGTAAAATGAGGAAGAATAAAGCTGACAATAAAGTACATTACTATGTCCAGGTCAAGTAGTATTTTAGAAATGAGTAGACTTAATAGTCTGAAGAAAAACAGTCCAGCACCAAGAACGATACTGTTTTCAAAAAAAAAAAAAAAAAAGAAAATAGAGCAGTTTAAGGTCAGTGGATGCTATAACAGAACAGAAAAGAAGCATTAGGCTCTTTGTAAAATTGGATCACAGGAGCATAATGCAGTTTGCAAGGAAATCAACTGGCTTTGGTGACTGCAAGCCCAGGGCGAAGCAGGGACAGAGGCAGCCTAGGAGGATCATTCAGGACGTGCAGATACCCCAATGTTGGTGGTGGGAGACAGAACCAAGAAAGTAGGTCTGAGGACATTAGCTTCAGACAAGCCTGTCTCCCTTTGTTTCCTGACCTAGGCCCCTTTGGGTTTCAGGTTTCAGATGTCAGCTTCTAATTGGAACTGCTACAAAAAAGGGAGGGGGTTCTTTTCCTATATGCCTGCAAGAATACCTCCAACACCCAGAGGGACCAAAATATGTGCCCCTTTCTTTCTTCTTTCTGCAGAAAAGACTAGATTGAGATCCAGAGACAAAAGACTGAGTTTGTAAGCTCTGAGCAAGCGGCCACCATTGTCAGGATCATCAGTGTTTAGCAGGTAACCCGGAGTGCCAGGTGCACTTGGCAGAATGAAAGGCAGATCCAATTCTTGGTGGCCCTCAGTTGCCCCCTGTGCTGTGACGCATTTACTTTAGTGATTCCTGTAGAGCAGTGAGTGTGGTGCCCTGAGGCAATGCTGGCTGCCTACACTCCTTTCTCTGCCTGCCATGGCCACCAGAGTGAGGGCCAAGGCTGCCCAGAGTCCATGGAGAGAGCAGAGCAACAGCATGAGTATCTGTGTGCTCAAACCGAACGGGCACTGGCTTGGTGAAGCCACTGACATTGCCCAGGGAGATGGGATCAGTCTGAAACAGGCAGGCAGGTAGATAGGGAAGGTTCCCGATGGCAATGAATAACATAAACCAATAGCGAAAGGCTGGAAAAACCCCACCTTCGCCTGGTACCAGCACAGACCCAGAAAAAGCTGGGCCCCATTTCTGAGAGAAGTTCCAGCAGGAACAAAGGCCACGGAAGGAATATCAAAGAAGCCCCCCATTGCTCCCAACTCTACTCCCTTGGCGACCACCCTAACAATGGATTCTTGCCTTGGTAGAAAGCCCCACATGGTAGCTCGGGAGAAACCCTATAGAAACCCGATAGGAGCCGACTTGAACAAAGGAAGGAGATGCATACGCTGCCTGAGCCGGGTGCGTCTGTGCCAAGCGCACGTGGCATCCAAGCACCAGTGTCACCAGCATCTTCCTCTTCAGATGTGGACTTCCATACTTTCATATCTAATGCTGGGATTGTACTAGGGCTCCCACTCCACTCTGGAGACGCCCAAACCTCCCCGTCCCTCATTCTCTCTCTTTCCCTCTCTTCCTTTCCTCAAAACTTCCAAATAAAACCTGGATTTATATTTCATTGCTCATCTTCTCTGAAATTCTTTCCTGAGAGAAAACAGAAGGACCCCCAAGGCCTGGGTCTAGAACTTTCTTTTCCTGCAAGGTGCAAGGCTCACTTCAGACCCTTACCAGTTCCAGATGTCCCGAGTGTTGCCTGCCTGGTTGCAGAGGTGGAGAGAGAGAAAAAGAGTCTTCCCAAGAGCAGTCTCTCTCCTGCCCACTTCACATTAAGTCACCCGGGACCGCACTGGCATCAAGTTCAAACAGAAGAAGCTGCAGAATGGGCTGGGCTGGGCTGAGCTCTTGTGTGTGTGTGTGTGTGTGTGTGTGTATTGGGGGGTCAGGGGGGACATGCATGATGCACGTGTGTGTGTGGATTCCCAGTGGTATTAGTATACTGAATAAAGAGTTGGAACAAGAGTGAATCTTTGTACCTGCAATAAAATGAACTTGCTCTTCAAACCCCTTCTGTGCTTCTCCGAGAACCACTTCACCAAGAAAAAGCCTAAATCCTTATTAACAGCCGCCCCCCCACACACACACACACCTCCTGAGACCACGGGGAGACAACCTCAGCTACCTCCCTGCCTTCATTTCCTCCCAGTTCCCTTTCACACACTCACCACAAGCCCTCTGGCCTCTGTGCAGCTTTTTTAAATAAGACGGTATGTGCCCGCTTCAGGGTTTTGACGCTGGCCAGTCCAGTGCAGAATATCTGTCCATACATCCCCTCCTTGAGCCCTAGAGTAGGCACTGTTTAAAATTACAATCATTGGGGCCGGAGCGATAGCCCAGCGGGTAGGGCGTTTAGCTTGCACGCTGGCTGGCCTGTGCCGGCCTGGGTTCGATCCCCGGCATCCCATATGTCCCCCGAGCACCACCAGGAGTAATTCCTGAGTGCAGAGCCAGGAGTGACCCCTGAGCATCACCGGGTGTGATCCCAAAAAGCAAAAAATAAAAAATTACGATCAATGTCTACCACAAAGATTCCCCATCTCCTCAATTCTGCTTCATTTTTCTTCCCTTAAAGTGCTTACTGCCTTTTCTAGCAGATCGTAGTTTTGACTCACTTGATATGTTTCCTCGTTATTTTTGGGCCTCCTGGTCAGAACACAAGTAACACAAAGGCAAGGATTTGTTCACTTTGCTTACTAATGCATCTCAACTACCCTGAACATTGGCTGACATTTACTCGGTCCTGGGTAAATATCTACTAAATTAAATGGTTCCTCTAATTAGTGACCCTAAGAACAAAAGGAGAGAAAACTACACAAAGCAACCAACGAAGTCTTACTTTATTCCTCCTCCAGCCCTAATTCTTCACTAGGTGAACATGTAAGCTTAACAAAGGAGCATGCCTAGAGAAGGGACTCAGACCTGAATGAGAATATAAAAGGAGCTCCTGAGAAGGACAAATTGCCTTGCCTTCAAATGTAGAGGTACAGTGATACTAGAATGCAAAGATACAAAAGACATTGCTCGGTAGCTGGAAACAGTTCAGGAGGCTGAGGGGGTGCTGTTAGGTTTGGTGGAATTCTCACTGCTAGCTGGGCTCCTGCCTGGAGCATTATCAAGCCACTTATAGTCAAATCGACAAGTAAGTTAAATTTTGTTCTAAAGGAATAACTTAAATGAATGCAAACAGCACAGAGGAACAACAGAGACAGGTTTTTACCTTTAATTTTCCCAAGTGCACGCATCGCTCGGGCTTACCTGTCTCTAGTGATTACGGCAACGGTGACCCTACCAAGAGGGTCTACACTTAACCTTCTCTCCCTGATCATCATCATCGGATCTGAATCTGCTCTTCTCTGCAGATGAAAGAAAGAAGGGGGCCCTGTGGACCTCCTTTTTTCTAGGTTTTGGAGAGGTTCTTACAGGCATACATCTCTGGTCCCAAATCCAGGTATGGGGTGAGACTTCCAAGGTAGAAAACAGAGAATGAGTCTCAAATACGAACTTAGCCAGAGAGAACCATCTGACCAGAGGAAGAACCATAAACTGTGCCAGCTGTCCAAGGCCCGGGAAGAAACAGAACAGAGGTCACACGAATGGTCTAGAAAGACCAAAGCCATCTGGGCTGCCATCTACCAAAGCACAATGCACAAAGGCATAGGTCGTGCAGTGCACAGGACTGGGATTACATTATCTTGGGAGCCATCTTTCCCACATGGCTGGATTCATAAGTGTGAGAATCTTCTTGCAATTTGTTTACCAAGAGGGGTTGCCTTTTAGAACTTTTCAGAGACTCCAAATGCTAGCAAGGATCCTTGGTGACTATCCTTTAGTGGTCATGAACAATTGTTTCATGAACTGAGGGCATGCAGACAAATAAAAAAGTGACAGAACATTCCAGACTTACTTTTCAGAACAAGCTGTGCTGTAACTCAAGAACCTCCCAAACTCATTCTGAAGTGTCTCTCCCTTTAATTTCCTCATACATTTCAATTAAATATTCAAAGGGTTACTATCAAATGCTGGTTCTGAGGTCAAGAAACAAACGACAATCTTGGTACTGCATAAAACTCTTCAGAGGCAAAGAACTCATCTTATTCACCTCTGCAACCCTAGAGTGGAGTCTTGTATGGTGTCTAGAACATATAACTTCCCTTTCTTTACCTTATCTGAACACCTTTAAATGTATAGAAAAAAGGACGATATATGAATAATGAAACAATCTGCAATTTTCTCCAATCAACAGGTCCAAAAAGATGATTTAAACCTGACCTGGACAATGAAAACATTTTCTTAGAGACCACATAGTCTTTTAATAAAACTTCAGGCAAAGTGTTGATTTTTAAAATAAAATGCACACATGGTTTAGGGTCTTGACACTAACAAGCCAACACAGAGTCATTTGAGCATGAGCCAGTTTATCTTCCAAACTTCACAACTCCTGATCAGTAATATCAGAGAAGAGAAGGTCCATACACACAATGTGCCAGCTCCTACCTATGGCGAGCGGCCCATGGAGCAACAAGAGGGAAACTGGCTCACTCCCTGGCCAGCTTGAGCAAAGCTCCTAGGGTCAGCAGACACGTGGGTTGCTGTGGCCTGGCAACAGGCATAAATAACAACTAAGTTCAGGGTCAGGTCTTTCCCAGGACCTTGTCCATATATACATTGTAATAATCAATGCAGTTGCAACAAACTGGGGGGCTGGTGTGGGAATGGGGAGTGGGTGGTGGGCTGTGGCCTTTGGTGGTGGTAGGGGCACATTGGTGGTGGAATTGGTGTTGAACAATAAATACTTGTACTACGAGGAAATTTGTAAATCACTGTATCACTGTATCACTGTCTTCCCGTTCATCATTGATTTGCTCGAGCAGGCACCAGTAACATCTCCATATGACTTGTCTCATGCAAGTAGAGCCCAATGGCACCTGCTTGCTCCAGGAACATAAAGAGCCTCAAACCATTCTATCAGGTCATGGGAATGAGGCCTATAATTGTTACTTGTATTTGGCATATCAACTACGACACGGGTAGCTTGCCAGGCTCTGCAGTACCAGTAGCATACTCTTGTAGGGGTCGTCTGGCTTGTTGTGAGGCTCTGCTGGGGTGGCGGGCCAGGGCTAGAATCTGCCATCCCTCCCGGGTGCCTCATGAGCGGCTGGGCAGAGGGAGAGCCAGTAGCAGCTCTGCCCCATGTCTGTGAGTCTCTCTTAATTACGGTAAGAACTCATATTTACGTGACAAAAATTTATTTAAAACTGTAATGGCAGAAAAATGTGAAAGGCAGCCAATCCACAGGAGTCTAGCTTCTTCCTACTGCATGATTTATTAGATCAGCAAAGTCACATTTCAAGCACACAAAGACACCAGTAGAAACTCATTGGTAAAACTATCAGAAACTAGTACAAAATGCTGCTTACGAGGGTCAGGAAGACGATTCAGTGGGTGGTGTATGTTATGCCTGCAGGAGCCCTGAGCTCTATTCCCCAAGTACCACATGGAGTGACCCCAAGTATTGATCCTAGAGCTTCCCAGCACACCACAGACCATGGCCCAAATCCTACCACCCCCCCCCCCCAAAAGGGGTCAAAGAGAGACAGTCCAGTAAGGGTTAAGGCACTGGTACTGGCATGGCCGACCCTAGTTTGAGCCCCAACACCACACCCAGTCCCTGAGCACCACTATGACTCCCAGCAGAGTCAGAAGCCCTGAGCATAGCCATGCGTGGCCTCAAAACAAAAATAGGAAAAAAAGAATGAATGAACCTGGAATTGGAATAAATCTGGTGAAAATCAATAATAACCTGGAAACTGTGGGATCTTGGGAAAATGACTCAACATCATCACAGTGTTTTAATATTTAAACAATTAAAAAATAATAATAATAAAAACCTCCACAACTCCTTGTTAACTTTCAGTTGGCAAACTAAAAAGGACCTATATTTAGGAGATTCAGTTTAGACATCCAGATGTCTATGTAAGGACCCAAGTCATTGTTAGGAGGCTGATGGTATGGAAACCTTTGTCACAGCTAGTACTGATCCTCCACCATCTGATAAGATTTCAAAAAAATGTGTACATGGACACACAAATATTCCTGTTCACACTCTTGCACACATACACAAGCATAGTCTCCCTTATTTTCCCTTATCAGTCAATATTTTCTGAATATATAATTTCATTGGTTGGCAAATTATTCATTATGTTAATATATGTAAAGTATATTTAGCCATTTTCTCAGTTGGATATTTTTGTTATCTTCACATCATCACATTTTAACTAACACCAAAATAAAATTGGCTCTTTGATTCACTTCTTTTCTTTTAACTCTATATAGCAAAGTAAATGTAAACATCGATTCTATTCCTCCATGGATAGGTAGATGTATTTCTCTGATACTAGATCCAGACAATTTCTACTTCTGCGTGATCATTAGAATGTAGCAAAAGTGACCTTGAGCCAATTTCTAGAAGCCTTTCCTCTTCTGCTTCCTGCCTTTTGGAGCATTCTTTAGCAGTCTTCAATTAACATTTGAAAAGTGATGTTTTCAAATATCTCATTTGGATTCATTCATAAGTGTGAGAATCTTTTGCAACTTGTTTTGACTACCCAGAGACTACCAAGATGGAAAATTTAATGGAGATATTCAAAGAATCCGTTCAACAGGTCAAGTTCTCCAACCAAGGTTGCAATGGCATTGATTATTACAAGCTGAATAGTTTAATGGAGATATTCCAAGAATCCGTTCAACAGGTCCAGTTCTCCAACCAAGGTGCCATGGTACCAATGTGAATGAAACATCCTGGATCCTCATAGTCCAGCTCATCCTAGAACTGGATACTAGACCTCTGTCATCAGTGCAAAGTAGAGCAAAAGAATCTCTGGGTGGAGCACCTCAATGTTCCTGACCCACAAAATGATGGATATGTATTTGTAAGCAATGGCCAATCATTTGAAACTCTCATGGTTTTCACATTTCACAAAAATACATCCATAAATTTTGCTGTTTGTTTCTTTCTGATCTAATCTTAGATCTTCCCCATAGCTACACTGCTCTAGCCACACTGGATTCCCAATTCTTCTTTGAAAACACCAACAAATTACTTCTTTACTTCAATAAGTCATTTGCATTTGTGGTAACCCTATAAGAATGTTCTTCCCCAAGTAGCTGACATCTATAGGTCTCTGCACATCAATTAATCAGAGAAGTTTCCTCAATTATTTTATATAAAAATGAGGTTTCCTTTCATTCCCCTAACCTCGGCACGCTTGCACATAAGCAACAACTTCCCTTCTTTATTATGTTTCTCTTTCATAGCACTTTCACAATAAGAACTTTTATATAAATGTGTATTTACATATATAATACATGGTTTATCCTCACTAGAAAACGCATGTGCTGCAGGATACCCACCTTAAGAACAGGAAGTTCCTCTACTATTTTTCCATCAATCTCCAAGACTTAGACTAGAGTCCTGGTGTAGCAGTGATTCAGACATATTTGTAAGTGAGTCAATCACTGCGTACATGCTCTTATACAGAGTCTTCCTTTGCACTTGTGATTATTCCTCAAAGTAACTTTATAAGTTGGTGAGTTGCAAGAATCGCACCTTTTAAAATCTTTTAGCACTCAGTGACAAAATTCCCTCTGGACGGTATGAACTGGATTTTGCTCCCATTATAAAAGTGTAAGAGTGCTAATTTCCTTGCATCATCACTGATATAATGATAACATCACTCAAAAAGATTTGCTACTTGAGTAAGTTGAAAAAAAATATTAGCACTTTGCTTGATTTTACATTTCTTTGATTCTTTGTCAATCGAACTAATAGGCTCCTATGTTTATTAGTTATTTAAGTTCCTTGGGAGAGGCCCTAATTCTGCTAGATGTTTGAGTGTGGCATCCTGAGATTCATTCATTGTGTAGAGACATGAGCTATTTACTGAAAGAATGAATTAATATGCATATCCTCTTTCTTGGCTGACCTTGAAGCTTTAGTTCATGTTTCTTTTGAGAAGTGTTTTTCTCATAGACTTAAAAAGTAACTCTACATATAGAGTATTCATTTTTTCCCTCTAGGTTGAATTTCAAAGTGCCATTTACATTCTATTTTGCGCATGCTATTTTTGACATTAAGAAATTCCGAAATTTTATGTAGTCACATATATCATTTTATTTAGTACTATTTTATATCATGTTTAGAAACAGTTATAATAATTAACACTTATCTAGCACTTATCACATGCCAGGCACTTTTCTAAAGACAGTATATATTACTCACTGAATCCCCACAGCAATCCTCTAAGATTGATGCTATTATTATCTCATTATACAGATGACGAAAACCAATGCACAGAGCAGGGAAAGAGATAGTTTACTACACAAGTCTTCTATATATTTATCTCTACATCTCTTCAATGACTCACATTTTATTATTAGTGATTACTGTTTAATAACAGTCGACAGGGAGGTATTTAGTATTAGGTGAGAATAAAGATTTCCCCCCAAAATAGCTATCACTGACACCAACACATTTTACTAAATATTTATCCCTTCTAAACTAAGTTAATATTATCCCTTTTATATACTTAGATTGTATTATAAGACATAAATATAAGTGCAGGCACTTATCAACCACCAGATAGTTTGAGATACTCATTTTCAATTCAATCACATTGTCAATTCCATTAGTAACTTTTGTGATATGTGTAGTAAAGGAAATTTATAATATGGAAATATAAAGAAGAAACATAAAAGGATTAACCAGTGATTCTCTACAATTCCTGATTAAATACACAATCATTGTTGTTCTCATGAAATATGTATCTACTAAATAAAAGATAAGCACTTCTAAACTACTTAGAAATGTTCCAGCCCACTTAGAAACCACTTACTTCAGACCTCTGGCAACCATAGCTACATGCACAGACTCTTATGCTATGGAGGAAGGGACACAGAATTGAGGGTTGTTAGCGCTATTCCCATAGCTTGGAGCGTCTTTCAAAACCATTCTGGTTTCAGTTCAAATAATAAGCACTGATGGTCAGGATAACAATACATACTCCTGCTCTATGACAGGAAAGAGATAAAAGAAGCAGATTCTCATAAAGACTCACCTGGCTCCCAAAGGTGGAGTTCTCCATCCTTTCCCAGCAACCCCCAATACTCAGATGAGGGCAAAGATCTCAAGAAGTGGGAGGTAGGAATGAAGACTATGGTTTTCAGTTTGGGGAGAAGTGGCGATTCCTGGAGGGACCAGAAGCCAGCCAAGGCTCCCATTTGTAAGTGGACCGAGTTCTCCCCCCCGCAATATGTCTAGTTGTCATGACTTGTCCTGCTCTGACAGCTCTGGCGTTCACATCTACACTCTACGCCTACAGCTGCATGGTCTTCCTACAAAAGAACATGTTCCGATCCTGTTTCCACCTTATTTTCTGCTGATCATCTATTTGAAATATCTTCTTTATTCTTTTCTTTCACTGAATAAAAGTTGATTGCCTGGAAATCTCAGCATTTATTTGATCCGTGCCAGACGAGTCCTGCTGGACCGCTGCCTCCTGGCAGGTGACTAGATCTGATAAATGGACCCTTTCACTGTGTGTGTGTTTGCAGGAGTGGCAAAGATATGTGTTTATGAGGAAGTCAGTCCTCCAGAGCAAGAGACCTGCCAAGTTGCCAAGTTCTGAATGCCCAGATCCACCACACGACCCAGCCACAGCCACAGTTATGAAGTCCATCAGGGCCCTGTCTGATCTGCTCTTTCACAGGCAGAGAATGGAAAAGTACCCAAGCTGCTGATATAGCGCTCACAGAGCCTGGAAAGGGTGAGCGTGGATGAGGCATATGGCCTCACGTTCCCCTGGGAAGGCCCTTTCCATTGAAAAGCCCTGCCCTCTGCAACTGGGCAGTTTCATCAGATCGCCAAGACAGTTTCTCCCACAGAAAAACACAGGCAGGATGAGGTCTATGATCCAAAAGGCATGGTTGTGTACATGGTCATGTTTACGTGACTGACATTAAAGCCTCAAACCTATATACATTTCTTGCTTACACTTCTCTGCCCCTTGGATATAGAGTGAGCTGACTTTAGGTTCAGATCAAACCTCGACCCCAAATGTACCATCTTCTGGCCCTGCTCAGAGACCCAATTCTGACATCTACATAGACTGGACCCATACTCCAGCCTCATGGCCCAGGTCATAGGCATGGCACAAGACAGATTTATCCCAAGCATGGCCCTACATCCAGCTCAAACCTGGACATGACCTAGCCTAGCCAGCTATCACCAGATATGGTCCCACTGTAAGCAACTTTGTGTGAGCCCTGCCGCAGGTCTGGATAGCATGCAGGGCCCACACCAGTGCAATGCAGCTTCTAGAGCCATCCAAACCATAGGGGTGGATTCAACTCTCATCACCCTGCCCTCAAATCCAGCCTCTGATGAGCTAGAACTTTTCATGAATTATTTTTCTTACTCTAAGAAATGCATCTATAAAATGGAGAGCAAAATACCTGCTGGCAAAATGGTTGTAAAAGTATATTAAATATCCTACACATAGTAAGTTCTCAATACAAATCCATCGTTGGCTCCAGTATATAACTTATCAACTAGATTTATGATGTACCCCTCAGACAGCCATAAAGGCTGTCTGAGGGGCTTGAAATGTGTCCAGTCCAAAGAGAATATGCTGTAAAGTATGTCCATATTTCAAACCGCATGAAAAAGATAATATAGAATACATCGATAATTTACCATAAATTTTACATTAGAATAACATTTTATATCCACTAGATGAGATGCCATTGGGCTACATTGGCACGTGATAGGGTCCAATGGAAATGTTACTGGCGCCCGCTCGAGCAAATTGATGAATAACGGGACTCAAGTGATCAAGTGATCAAGTGACCCACTAGATGAAATAAAATCTGTTACCAAATTTAATTTTACTTTTTCTTTTTTTTAATTCAGGTGACCTTGGTTACAAAACTATAAATGTTTATAAGTTTTAGAGGTGAAATCTTTACATGCCTTACACTACTTTTTTATGTGACAACAAGAAAATTTTCAATTACATATATGGTTTACAGATCCTAAGGCTCAGGGAGAACTGCTTATGAAGGATAATGATAATAACAGCAAGAGAGAAAATAATAGCTAACATTTCCTAACTGTTCCTTATGGACTAGCCACTATTCTAAGCATTTTATCATCACCATGATGTCGTAAAGTATATCCCACTATTTTCCTTTTCATGAGCAGGGACGATTGGGCTCTCCATGAAGTGAAATAATGTGATTTCAAGCTGCAGCACCAATAGTTATCTAACTAGACTGAAAGCTTGAATTCTCCATTCTCCCATAATTGCTACCACACTTGGTACATACAGTTCAATGGACACCTTCCTAGAGAAGGGTGACCTTACAGGACAGAAATAGTCTTGTCACCTCTGTCACTGGGACACTAGTAGTAGGGACATTTAGCCCTCCCTAGCTCCCAGCCATCCCAACACTAGATACACCACTAACCCTTGGACTGGCCTGGACTTTTCAGGTGACTCTGGGGAAGGGGATGTGTCTCCATTCTTCCTCACCTGGCTCAGACAAGGCACAATTCATCACAACAGACAGAATCAGAAGTCAGCTTCCCCCCAAACCTTTCTATTTTCCCCACATGGCATTTAGGAGAGATACCTCTGAGAGCCAGAACGATCTACTTAATTGTCTAAAAGCATCTTCAGTTCCTCCATGTGAGTGCCGGTCGTAGAGGCACCCCTTCCTTCGAGTGGAAACCCCACATTTCAGCAGAAGTGCTTAACCTGACATTTCTCCTACATTTATCTCTTCAAAACACTCACTTTGAAAAGCAGAGAAGGATAAAGAACCCTAATGGTGGAAACGGAAAAGAGGAGGTTTATGAACAAAAACTCAATATGCTTTACTGACATGGCTGCATACCTCCTCGGGCAGCTCCTAAAACAGTTCCCAGGATGGGAAACATCCTCGGAGACCTGCAGCTTGGCTTCACTCTTACCCAGGGTGGGGAACAGGGGCAAGGAGCATATTCAACTCACAGGTCAGCTTTGCAGGTCAGTCTGAAGTCCTGGCTAATATGTGCCTGGATTATAACCATCAAGTTGATCTTGAATCACTTACAAAAAGTTTGATAACTAAATTGGTCTCAGCACAGTGGAAGTTAATATTTCCTACTGATGGTCATTAACATGCCATGTAAGCCAGGAGGTACACCATGTGGCCTTGCCATTCCCTAACTTGAGAGGCGGTGTTTATGTCTCCTCTTTCTGAAACCCAGGGTACCTTTGAGGCTGAGTCCATCAAGAAAATAAGACTGATATATTTCCATGAGCTTCTGGAACAAAGTCATCAAAGGAGATGCAGAAGCAGCTTCCAGCAGTGACTTGGAGCTCAGCCCTCACTTTGAGAGGAAACCCAGGCCACAAAGAGGACACAGATATTCTATCCAACAACCCATAGGCAGGGGATGTCCCCCAAAATGGAGAAATCCCCACCGAGGAGCCACCACCTGAACCCACTGGCAGGCAGATCAGCATGAGAAACAATAAAAACGAAGCATTGTTGTCTTGTGTGCCTGAGTTCCCAAGCGTGTATTACACAGCAGCAGATGACTGTACTTGGGCCAGGTACTGATCTCTCTGCCAGGGATGCAATACAGAAGCCCATTCTATGCTGTCCTCTAGGAGGGCACAGCCCAGTGGGGAAAACAAAAGAGAAGCCATCACCAGCCTGGGCCCGATGAGTGGGTACAGAAGGGCATGTGGAGCAATCCGGATATGAACAAACCAAGATGGAAGGAGTGTCATAAGTCCTGAGGACATCAGAGAAGAATCCTGAAGAATTGATATTTTTAGTCTGAGGAACAAATTGGTGTCAATTAGATGAACTCTCATTCTGAGAAGATCAGGGAAACTCAACTAGCAAGCATAGAAGAAACAACTACTATGGTTAAGTATTTCCAATTTGTGACTTACATTATAAATTTTTAGGTTGGGGGCAGAGAGACAGTATAGCAGATAAGACATTTGAACCTGTGTTTGATACCCAGAACTACATATGGTACCCAGGCCCCCGCCAGAGTGGTCCCTGAGCACTATTGGGTGTGGTCCAAAATCTAAACCAAAATGAAACAAATGGTTACCTTATTAATGAAGAGAGTGGCGTGGAATGCCTTCAAGAGCATCAAAGATATAGCTAAAAGGACAAAAAACCTCTGTCTCTGGGCACATCTCTTTGACTCCATCATTCTCCCTGCATTAACATATGCCTGAGAGACCTGGGCCCTACAAAGGCAGGATGAAAATGCTATTTGAGTCTCCCAAAGAGGAATTAAAAGAACTATGCTTGGAATATCATGCCTTACCCAAGTGAGAGAAGGAATCCAGAGTTCCGACTTCCATCAACAATCGAGAGTCAGGGACGCTGTCTCATTTGCCAAGGCATCGAAAATCAGATAGGCTGGACATGTAATGCAATTTGGAGATGACCGCTGGACTAGAGCCATTACCAACTGGAACCCATGGGATGTCAAAAGATCATGTGGCCACCCACTTACAAGATGGTCAGACTTCTTCGTCAAGACCCTGAATGAACGATTGAAGCTCTTCGTATTCCTGGAGCAAGCAGATGCCATTGGGCTACACTGGCACGTGATAGGGTCAAACGGAAATGTTACTAGTGACCGCTTGAGCAAATCAATGAATAACAGGATGTCAAGTGATCAAGTGATCAGTAGTTGTCAAACTAATATAACAATGTTCTATTAATTAATGTAACATCAGAAAGTCCAGAGATAGATCCAACTACAAGGATTTAGCATATATTAAAAGTCACATCTCAAAGATGCACAACTTTTTGAGAATGCATCATATTCACTCAGTACACCAATATCACCAAAAAGATGCACGAACATTAATCCATTAAAATTCTCAAGGAAAATGCAAGTACTTTACTTTATAAACCAGGAGTACCTAAATAAAGCCTTCATTTTACTTTTAACTTGAAATCTAGAAATATTAAGAGAAAGATCAATAAATTTGCCTCTCAAAAAGAAAAAGTAATGCTGAAGGGAGTATATGCATATATTATACTAAGTCTAAAAACAAAGTCTTCCATCCAAATTGAAGATGGGATCAGTATCAGCATAAAAGCTGCAGCCCTGGTTAACAGTTTGAAAGTGCCTGTAGCTTCTGCATCAACTACAGGGTCTGACTCAGAGATTTCTTTGTGGAAGGGCAATAACCAGTGCTGCTCAGAGGCTACCAAGGGTTACTCTTGGTTCTGCATTCAGGGATCACTCCTAGAAATGCTTGGGGGACCATATGGGATGCTGTGAATGGAACCCGTATTGGCCATGAGCAAGGCAAACGCTTTACCTGCTATACTATTTCTCTGGCCCCAGATGTTAAGTAAAACGCACTGGATGGTGCATTTTATAAGAGTGTGAACTCAGATGGAAGTTGTAATTCTGCCCAATCTGACCTAGAGAAAAAGGTAGTGTGTGAGTGAGTGAGGGAGGGAGGGAGGGAGGAGTAAGTGAGGGAGGGAGGGAGGGAGGGAGGGGAGGGACGGAGTGTGTGTGCAGTCCTTGAAGTCATGCAAATGCACTGAGGTATCATTACAGTAAGCCCAAGAATCAAGAAATGGTTAAAATGTCATATCAGTCTACAGAATTCATCTTGTTCCACTGACCTTTGTTCTACTACTAACTCCTAAATTAAAACACTGCTGACTTGTACTTTTCTCACCAGGAAATTGGGGTCCACTACTTCATAGGGTCTTTGACGGGTACAGGACAGTGAAGCAAACACACATGCAAGAACTGAATACACAGGAAAAACCTAAGCCACAGATGCAGACCCGCAGACATTACAACTGAATTCTCCTGGTTTCTTTGCAGGAATATCATCATGCAAGCTTGCAGGTTAAACCTTGGGTGGCCTCAGAAGCTGTCTCCAGGGACTGTTCTTCCCTGAGGAGGGGTCATTGCTTCCAATTTCTGGCTGCCCACCTTCTAGCAATACTGCCTCAGTAAGAGAAGACTCATGGAAAACAAAGCTGGGGAATATGGGGACATTTCAGGCTGTTGCTTGGATATCTGGAAATTTCTTTGCTCACTCCTCTCTGGATCTAGGAAACCTCAAAGACAGTACATGGTTCCTGTATTTCAGAACAAGGCAGAAGGGTAAAGGTGCAGAGGAGAACTGTGCAATCTGTGCTGACACCATTCTGAAGACTCTCATGGAAGTTTCCCTTTACAAAGCTCACTTCTGAGGTGCCTGCCGGTCAGCTTCTGTTCTCCAGTTTCCTTTCTGAGATCTCTTGAATTTTGCCTAACCAATCCTTAGCTCCTGCCACACTGAATCAAGGATTTTAGAGCCAGCTTTTAGCAGGTCCTTGCATGTCAGGAAGGAAAATGGCATTAAGAAACTCTCTCATTTCCCCTTTCCCTTTCTAGAGTAAGGAAATAAGAGGTGAGTTACCTGTGTGTGGAAAATGCGGCCAGTGGAATCCACTGGGTCAATTATACCCACAGAGAAACCCATAGGAGAGGAGAGCTGGACAAGCCAAGGTGGTGAGCCAGTGCGGGATGGATGGAAGATCTGGTGGTAGCATCTAACTCAGAAACTATGTATGATTTGGGTCTCAGATAGGCCAGAAAGGCCCAACAGCATGGGCCTTAGAATCATCATAAGAACAAATTAACCATGAGCTTCCTACCTGGTGACCCTTAAAGGCCCCAGTACTCACGCCCTTCCCTCACCTTCCGGTCACTGAGTCTTGACAGTCTCCGGGCTTGAATATCTACTCTGAAAGGACAGGAGAGGGGGGTTGTGCTCACGGCATCCAGCACCACCTCCATGGTGCATCTCACTCTCAAACACTGTCACCTAATCTGTCTTTATACCTGGGCTGGAGGCTGTGCTGTATATAGGGATTATACCACTATAATGTCACCCCCATGGCCTGCAGAGCTGCAGAACTGTTGGTTCCTCCATCCATGAGAATGACATGTAGGAGAAGGTACTGTATCTGCTGTGGCTGACAACCTGAAGCTCCCCCAGAGGAGAGAGAAGTCCTACTCCCAACCACCAGAAGGAAATAATGACAGTAGAGATAATGGTCGTGACACAGGTGACAATTCCACTACCAATATGGCAGAACAGGCTGCATGGAGCAC
Source organism: Cryptotis parvus (assembly GCA_021461705.1). Taxonomy (NCBI): domain Eukaryota; kingdom Metazoa; phylum Chordata; class Mammalia; order Eulipotyphla; family Soricidae; genus Cryptotis; species Cryptotis parvus. The sequence goes on from JAJIBD010020980.1 coordinate 341,962, forward strand.
CAGGGCTTGTGCAATAAAGGGGATGAATCAGCAGCTGCCTGAAGACTGTTTTCGAAGTTGGGGGGAAAGCTGGACCCCACTTCACCTTTTTCACACTGGCCAAAGAGGAAATGTACCCATTGTTAGAAGTGGGAGTAGAAGAGAGAAGTGGAGAAGCACTTCTCTCTCCTCTGGGAGAGCTTCATGTTGTCAGCCAAAGCGGAAACAGTACCTGCTCCCACATCTGATTCTCATGGATGGAGGATACGCAGGTATTATGAGGAGGAGAATCTTGTCCCCCAAATGGTGTTCTCACACTGGGGGACAGAGACGAAGGTTTAGCAATGGGAACTGAAGAGTGATCATTTAGAAGGCAACCTTGGGAATCAGCCAGTTTGCTGTGATGTAGAGCAGGAGTGGAGTGAAAATGGGAGGAGTCAAGAAGACAAACATAATTAAAATAGCCAAAGAGGAAGTAGGGAGAGAGCAATGGTGAGGGCATGGAGTGGACAGCAGGATAGCAGGGCAGCTCCTGGAAGGGGTTTAAGAGTGAAGAAGATGGGGCCGGAGCGACAGCCCAGAGGGTAGGGCGTTTGCCTTGCACGCCGGCCTGTGCCGGCCCGGGTTCGATCCCGGCATCCCATATGGTCCCTCGAGCACCCCCCAGGAGTAATTCCTGAGTGCAGAGCCAGGAGTAACCCCTGAGCATAGCCGGGTGTGACCCAAAAAAAGAGTGAAGAAGATGATAGGCTGGAGAGGTAACACAGTCGGGTAGGGCACTTGCCTTGCACACAGTCAACCCCGGTTGGTCCCCAGCTCCACCATATATGATTCCCCTAGTCACACCAGGAGTGATCCCTGAACACAGAGAAAGAAGTGAGCTCTGAGCACCACCCACGTGTGGCCACTATCAAGAAAAGTTAAGAATAATGATGAGATCTCTCTGGGGGGTCGCTGGCTGGACAAACGCCCCATGCCATAATCCAATTGCCATAATCCACTCAGAGTCTGTCTGCAGAGACCATTTCTGAGAAACAGATTCAAGGCACACAAAACACATTTCTTTTCTGTAAAGTTGGTTTATGGTAACAGAGCACAAGCATCCGTATCTTTTATGAGTTAGAATTTAGGGCCAACATTTATTCTTTGCAATGATTGTTGCCTTTTTTATCTCTTGGGGCAGAAAGGAATTCTGCCAACATCAATAAACATTTTGAGGGAAAAAAACCCAAGCTTGTTCCATCAGGAGCCTATCTTTAAAAAAAATAGCACCTTAACACCTGCATCTAGCATACATATGCCTTTTTGTATCTGTAGAGAATCATACTACACTGCAGATGTGCAGGATGTATTAAATGCTAATTTCTTTCAGCCTCATTTTTCTCAGGACCCGTTTTTAAAGAGCACTATACCAAGGTTGGGAATCCAAACAGTGCATTCTGACTCCTACAGAATATTCTCATTCAACTCAAATTAAGAGGCAGTAAATATTTATCCAGAATTTCAGCCCTCTGGCCTCCCAGAGCTGACCTCACCTAACAGGGATCACACTGTTTGCTAGGGCAAATGGATGCAATGCCAGAAGCAAATCTCCTAGATTGACAACTCTGTGTGTTGGGACAAGATATGGGAACATGTGCGAGCAGCGGTTAACATGTCTGAAAGCTAAATCTGGGGCCAGAAAGGGAAGAATCTTGTGCCCTTGAGGCTGTAACAGCTTCTACTCCTTTCTCTCCAGTTTACAGCTCTAAGCCAGATGCCTAGGAGACTTTGGAGAATGGGGTGGGTCCTCACTCCCTCCCATCCTCTGCATCAGGAGTTACTGGTAGGGCCAGGAAGAAACCCCCCAAAGAATAACTACAATATTTGAGGAGGCCAGGTACCAACAGGGCCCTGAGCAGGGCTGGGGCACGTAGGTCCATCTTTGTGTCAATCATTCACATCATCTCTCTTCACTGGGGCTTTTCAAATCAACCTCATACTACTGAAATTTGGTTTTTGTTGGCTTTTGGCTTCGTGTTGACTTTTTGTTGGCTTTTGGTAAAGGCCTTAGTAAGGGTCATCTGTAGATTTATGTAGATTAGGTGCTTAAACTTTTTTGGGGGGGATTTGGCTCACACCCAACTGTGCTCAGGGCTTGATCCTAGCTCTTTAGTCAGAATCACCCTTGGTGTGGCCCAAGAGACCACTTGTGGTGCTGGGGATCAGATCAGGGCAGCAGGATGCCTATAAATCTCTGTGCTATCTCTCTGTCCCTATAACATTTAGGGTAAGAAAAGTTCCTACATGGGGGAGATACTCAGAAGTCTCCCTGTCCTCAACCTGCTAGATGCCAATAGCACCCTCCAAACCAAGACATCTGACACTATCTTCAGAAACAGTGAAATGTCTCCTGGGTAAGGACTAAATGAACCTGCAGAGTAATAAGCAAGACTGAAAAATTCAGACCTACTTGCAGTGGTGCCAGAAATCCTCAGGAGTTGACCTTTGTGTTTCAAAGTCCCCACCACCCCCCACCATCGGGAGCCGTAGGATTCCACAACCCTCTACCCAACATACTTCAGTTTCTGCCAACACAGGCTGTGGGCAGCATGGACTCCTTTGAGATGCTCTCTGGAACCTGCTAGGGTCCAGAAACAGAACAGATATGTCCCCTTCTCTATTCTTGCCAACGAGCATCACACAACATGAAGTTCAACAGATGCCCGTTCTGTGCAAGGATAAACACTTCTTCCATCCACCCCTCTCTGGTCTGGACTTCAGGTTGTCTAGGGCACTGAAGGAGAAAGCTAGCCTGTGCTAGGTATGTCTAAATGGAGTTCAGTTTGAGCATACATCTGTGTCCATCTGCTCAAAAGAAGCATTGGCAGGCAGCTCTGGTGAGAGGATGCACAGAAAACACAGCCAAGATGAAGCTTCCTCTCTGGGGGAGCCACCAGGAATAATTTATTCACCCATTAACTGGAAAGAAATAGCAAGACTGTGCTGCCAACGAGGCATGGCCTGCCTTGTCTCAGAGTTTCTCAAGACTCAGGGCCTCAGAAGTGTAGCTCCACCAGAGAGAATGTTCTCAATCATCACAATTTCTACTAATGCAATCAGACTCTTAATCCGTAAGTCTGAGAGAAGAAAAAGCCAGTTTAGTGTATAAACTTTGCCAATTCTATTTCTCAAATGTGATGGGGCTCACGTGATATTTTTCTCACTGCTTCAATACCTGATATAATCCTGGTATAATACTTCTTTTCAGTTCACCTAGGCTTATGCACTTGGCTGTTCACCTATTATTATCACAAACATTTGAATTAAGAAAAATAAAATTTTAGACAGCAGAACTAGAACCTACTTGCTACATGTGTAATGTATAAGACACTAGAGTTTTGCTTTTCTTCGGGCCTCCATGCACAGAAACACTCAGCAACAGGAAATAAATCTAAAGTAGGCACAGGATATGATTGGCCACTATGCTGAAAATGAACTTTAAAGTGAGAATTGGAAATAGAGAAAATATATAACCTTATTACTAATGGCTACAGATTAAATAAGGATTTCCTTTTATAAAATCTCCCAGACTGGTAATGATTTTAAAGCTTGTCAATACAAACCCAGAATGAGATAATTTACGTGAACAACTGGAGGAATAGAACAACTGGAGGAATAAGTGTAATGTCGTGAAGGGGACATACTTAGATCACCCTTGACCCTGGAGTATAGGAAGGAGAAGGAGAGAGAAGGAAGGAAGTGATGAGGAAAGGAAGACGATGAGAAAGGGAAGGGATGGGAGAACAAGGATCAGGGACCTCAGTTTTACCAGTGATATGAGATAGTGGTACAGCTATACAAAATAAATAAATAAGCACAGACTCAACAACACCGAAAACAGGGAGATCTAAACTGCACCCACTGAACTGTGAGATGTGCCTATCATGGTGGAAAGTGTGTATGGGGGTGGGGCCAAAGGGGTGGTGTGGAAGAGGGAACTCGTGTCCATGGGAACATGGGGGAACATGTCTCCCATGAGTGCGAACATGTTCCCATGTTCCTATGATTGGGAGGGAACAGGGGGACACTGGAGGAGGTAAACAGGCACTGATGCTGAGAATGGGTGTTGAAACTCTGTGAGCCTAAGACTCGTCTATCATTGACTTCGCAAAGCGTGGCTCTTTAAATAAAAATAAATATAAATATTTTTTATTTTTAAACTTTTAACTTCAGTGGGAGACTTGGGCCTGCTGTGCACGGTTAGAGTTCTGACCAAGAGCTAGAGATCTGGCGAATCCCATTATCTTGGATTGTAGTGGTAGAGCTTGTTTTATTATTGATAATTGGTAAATGACTTTTGATCTGCACTGGACTTGGTTGTTTTCTTTTACTTTTTTGGGTCACACTCAGCCGGCAATGCTCAGGGTTTACTCCCTGAGTCTGCATTCAGAAATTACTCCTCAGTATGGCAGTGCTAAGGAACCATATGGGATGCCAGGGATTAAATGGGTCTGGCTGCATCAAGGCAAATGCCCTACCTGCTGGACTATTGTTCCAGTCCTGCATTGGACTTGTGAATTTTCATCCATTCCACCAACCTTGGAGGTAGAAGGGAACTAGTTTCCTGATATTGTTGGGGGACCCCAAGGGCTCCCTGAGAGCTTAATCCTGGCTCCTCTGCTCAGAGGTACACCCGGCAGAGCAGAAACCAGCTTCCCCGTTGAACCCCCTCCCATCCCAAGGACCAAGAGAGCAACATCCGACCGAGTCCACCATCACCTTGCTAGCAGTGATCTGTGTCACAATCCACACTCGGCAGCTGGTAAGATCTCCCCCAGCATATTAATCCAGTCTCCAGCCCACAGATTAATCCAGTCTCCAGCCCAGCTTGTCAGAAACCCAGCCTACAAGGACCGCCCTGCAGAGACCCACCCTTCAGAGGAGAGTATTTCAAGCCCAGGAATGCTTGAGCCTAAGACACAGGTACACCCGGCAGAGCAGAAACCAGCTTTCCCCGTTGAACCCCCCTGCATCCCATGGACCACGAGAGCAACTTCCGACCCGAGTCCACCATACCGATGGAGCCTCGGAGGAGCCCAGAGAAACCCCACACCTTGCTGGCAGCGATCTGTGTCACAATCCACACTCTGCAGCTGGTAAGATCTCCCCCAGCATATTAATCCAGTCTCCAGCCCACAGATTAATCCAATCTCCAGCCCAGCTTGTCAGAAACCCAGTCTACAAGGACCGCCCTGCAGAGACCCACCCTTCAGAGGAGAGTATTTCAAGCCCAGGAATGCTTGAGCCTAAGACACAGGTACACCCGGCAGAGCAGAAACCAGCTTTCCCCGTTGAACCCCCTGCATCCCATGGACCACGAGAGCAACTTCCGACCCGAGTCCACCATACCGATGGAGCCCTCGGAGGAGCCCAGAGAAACCCCACACCTTGCTGGCAGCGATCTGTGTCACAATCCACACTCTGCAGCTGGTAAGATCTCCCCCCCAGCATATTAATCCAGTCTCCAGCCCACAGATTAATACAATCTCCAGCCCAGCTTGTCAGAAACCCAGCCTACAAGGACCCACCCTGCAGAGACCCACCCATCAGAGGAGAGTATTTCAAGCCCAGGAATGCTAGAGCCTAAGACACAGGTACACCCGGCAGAGCAGAAACCAGCTTTCCCGTTGAACCCCCTGCATCCCATGGACCACGAGAGCAACTTCCGACCCGAGTCCACCATACCGATGGAGCCTTGGAGGAGCCCAGAGAAACCCCCACACCTTGCTGGCAGCGATCTGTGTCACAATCCACACTCTGCAGCTGGTAAGATCTCCCCCAGCATATTAATCCAGTCTCCAGCCCACAGATTAATCCAATCTCCAGCCCAGCTTGTCAGAAACCCAGCCTACAAGGACCCACCCTGCAGAGACCCACCCTTCAGAGGAGAGTATTTCAAGCCCAGGAATGCTTGAGCCTAAGACACAGGTACACCCGGCAGAGCAGAAACCAGCTTTCCCTTAGCGGCCGCATGCACAATTTACATCCAAATTACCACAAATATTCTACCCACCCCTCTGAGAGAGCCCCACAAAGTAATGAGAATATAGTGCCCGCATGGCAGAGCCCGGCAAGCTGTCCAATGCGTGTTCGATATGCCAAATCCAGTAACAAAAATGTTTATTTTCCTGACCCTGAAAGAGCCCTTAATACCGCAGCAGTAAGAAAGGCAAACAAGCAGTGCCTGATAAAATTTCACGGCTGTCCTAGGCTGCCAAAACGAAGAAGGACTAAAATGACTGTCTGTACTTTCAATGCACATACACTGGCATCAGAAGCATATATTGAGGATCTGATGGTGCAAGCAAGAAAGATCAAGTACGACATCATTGGTCTGACTGAGATGAGGAGGCGCCAGTCGCATCATGCTGTATTTGACGCCGGAGAAGAATTTCCTTGGAACATGTGATGAAAGAGGCGTCGGTGGCGTTGGTGTCCTTGTCAACACGAACATGGCTGTCAACATTGATTCATTTGAATGCCTAACAAACCGAATAGGACGATTACACTTGAGGAGATGTGGCCCACTGCCAGCAATTTCTATCTTCATTGTCTATGCGCCAACATCCACATACAAAGAAGATGAAATTGAGAAATTCTACATGGAATTGGAGGAGTTCTATAAAAAGATCACACCTTCTACAAGATCATAGTCGGTGATTTTAATGCCAAGATAGGACTGAGAAGATCGGCTGAAGAACTCCACATCGGGACCCATGGCCTAGAATGGAACGAACAGGGTGAGAGACTATCTGAGTTCATCATGTCCACCAAGCCTATTCATGGGAACTCACAGTTTCAGCAGGCTGAAGCGAAACGTTGGACATGGGAATCGCCTGGCAGACAGCTCCACAATGAAATTGACCACATCATCTTCAATCGACTGTTTTGTCTGACCGATGTTGCTGTCGTCCCCAAATTCCAAACAGGATCGGACCACTGTCTCCTTCGTGCAAAATTCTACTTCCCGCAACGGGGAGAAAAAGCTGCAATGTTTAAGAAGAGAACTCCCAGAACGACCACCAACTGGGAACTCTTTGGCACCATTGCGGCAACATGGGAAGATACCATCATTGATGACATCGATGAAGAATACAACCGACTGGTTCAGCACCTCCATGATTATGCGAAGAATGCTGAGAGAGAGAAAGACACAAAAGGACGCTTGTCTTCAGAAACTCTTGAGCTCATTCGCCAACGTGGCAAGGCGCTGAGCCTCAGGAGACCAAATGCTAACGTCCAAGCTTGCTAAACAGTGCAGAGAAGCGATAAAAGCAGACCTCAAAGACAGAAGAGCAGAAATACTGGAAGATGCAGCAGAAGCCGGGAAAAGTATTCGTACTGCCCGCCTGTCCTTCGCCAACTATAAGACCAAGATGACTGCCCTCCGACGCCCTGATGGATCTATCACATCTTCCAGAAAGGCAATGGAGAAGATTATCCAGGACTTCTACTCAAATCTCTTTGATAGCCACATCCACCTGCCCACATACCAAATTCCACAGGATGGATATGTCATTGCCAATGTTCTCCCTTCTGAAATCCGACATGCCATCTCGTCGGTAAAGAAGGGAACAGCACCAGGCCCAGACAAAGTCAGACCCGAACACCTGAAGAATCTGCCATCGGTACTCATCAATACACTAGCTCGGCTCTTCACACGCTACCTGTCCGAATGCAAGGTGCCCACCCAATGGAAAACAAGCAGGACAGTTCTACTGTTCAAGAAGGGAGACATTCACGACATCGGCAACTATCGCCCCATCTGCCTGTTGTCTGTCATCTACAAGCTGTTTACACGAGTCATCCTGAACAGGATTAGCAGAACACTAGATGAAGGACAACCATGCGAGCAAGCAGGTTTCCAGAAAGGATTCAGTACATTCGACCATATCCACACAGTAACCAAGCTCATTGAGGTTTGTAGGGAGTACAAGATGCCGCTCTGTCTCACGTTCATTGATTTACAGAAAGCCGTTGATTCTGTGGAGACTGAAGCAGTCATTGAAGCCCTAGTCAAACAGGGTGTTCAAATCCAATACATCAAGATCCTTTGTGAGCTGTATTACGGATTCACCACCAGGATCTCACCATTCTACAAAGAAGTGATCATTGATGTCAAAAGAGGGGTCTCGACAGGGTGATACCATTTCACCAAAACTCTTCAGTGCCACCCTCGAGAACATCATGAGACAATTAGAATGGGAAGGAATGGGAGTGAAGATAGATGGTCGGCAACTACACCACCTCCGCTTCACTGATGACATCGTTCTAATAACACCAAACATTAGCCAAGCGGCACAAATGCTGGCTGACTTTGACCGAGAATGTGGAAAGGTAGGTCTACAGCTGAATCTGAAGAAAACTATGTTCATGAGAAATGAACTAGTTTCAGAGGCCCCATTCACTCTCAATGGAACAAACATCTCTGAATGCAGCAGTTATGTGTACCTAGGTCGAGAAGTCAACATGACGAATGACCTAAAACCTGAGCTGCGCAGGAGGAAGAGAGTGTCATGGAATGTCTTCAAAGGCATCGAAGAAATAGCTAAAAGGACAAAGAACCTCCGGCTCCGGGCACATCTCTTCGACTCCACCGTTCTCCCTGCATTAACATACGCCTCAGAGACCTGGTACCTACGAAAGCAGGATGAGAATGCTATTCGGGTCTCCCAGAGAGGCATCGAAAAGAGCTATGCTTGGAATATCACGCCTCACTCAAGTGAGTGAAGGAATCCGGAGTTCTGACCTCCATCGCTATTCCAGAATCAGGGACGCTGTCTCGTTTGCCAAGGCATCGAAAATCAGATGGGCTGGACATGTAATGCTATTTGGAGACAACCGCTGGACTAGAGCCATTACCAACTCGATCCCACGGGATGTCAAAAGATCACGTGGCCGCCCACCTACAAGATGGTCAGACTTCCTGGTTAAGACCCTGAAGGAACGGTTTGAGGCTCTTCATATTCCTGAATCAACCAGATGCCATTGGGCTACATTGGCACGTGATAGGGTCCAATGGAAATGTTACTGGCGCCCGCTCGAGCAAATCGATGAATAACGGGATTCAAGTGATCAAGTGATCAAGTGATCAAACTTTTAACTTCATCTTTTTTTAATTTTTATTATGCCATCATAAGATATACAGTTACAAATGTGTTCATTTTTTTGGTTTCTTTCATACAGTGTTCCAGCACCCAGCCCTCTACCAATGCTGATTTCCCCCCACCAATGTCCCCTGATTTCCCCTCTCCCTCAGCCTGTAAAAGATAGTCAATATTCAGGATTAGAAATGACTCACAGAAAAGGAGTTCTTAGTGTGACTAGAAGTGTGAACGTGCATAACTAATCAGAGACAGTTTTTCCATATTCTATAGTATTAATCACCCCACCTACTTTTAAACTAGCCTGCTTTCATTATCTTGAGTTTCAGTGTACTAGGAGACCAGGTCAGGCTCAACTGAGTCTTCTGCCCCGATATCACAGGCTAAAAAGATGTCAGCAGAGGGCATATCTGAGGTGTGGGGTCTTCCTCCCAGCTTATGTGACCCTAGTATTTAAATGATCAAAATATATTTAATGACCCTCATTGTGGTGGAGGTGACAGTGCAGCAACTTTGTTCATCAAAATGATAAACGGTACATTATTATATGCATGTTATTATACAGCAATAAAAATAAATTTAAAGATTAAAAATACCCCTGACTCCATGCTCAGGGATCACTCCCAGTGGAGTTTGAGGGACTAAATAGGTTTCCAGCAATCAAACTTCAGTCGGCTGCATGCAAAGCAAGCTCCCTACCCGCTATACTATCTCTTTGGCCCTTTTTCTGTGTTTTCTAATTTACCTTGTTATTTGATCACTAAATAACACTCGAGGTATTGCAGATGTGGCTGCGGTGCACAACTGCATAGGCAGGTGTCAGACAGGAGACAGACTTGTCTACACCCATGACTCTGTCCCATGGGCCCTGGATGGTTGATGGTCTGACATAGAAAAAGACTGGGTTCTGCGCCTCCAGGACCAGCGGCAGTCTCCCCCACAGGTGTGTGTGTAACCCCCTGCGTCTCAGCGGACCCAAGTTGCCCCAGGGAAGAGCAGAAACTCCATCAACAGGAACCAAGGCAAACTGCCTTGGTTTCACCGCATGACCCTTTGGGCCCTGCGCTTCCAGGACCAGCGGCAAACTCCCCCACAGTGGCAGTCTCCCCACAGGTGTGTGTGTGACCCCTGCATCTCCGTGGACCCAAGTTGCCCCAGGGAAGAGCGGAAAATCCATCTATGGGAACCAAGGCAAACTGCCTTGGTTTCACAACGGACCCTTTGGGCCCTGCGCCTTCTGGGACCAGTGGCAAACTCCCCACAGTGGCAGTCTCCCCCACAGGTGTGTGTGTGACCCCCTGAATCTCCACGGACCCAAGTTGCCCCAGGGAAGAGCGGAAACTCCATCAACGGGAACCAAGGCAAACTGCCTTGGTTTCACCGCGGACCCTTTGGGCCCCTGCGCTTCCAGGACCAGCGGCAGTCTCCCCACAGCGGCAGTCTCCCCACAGGTGTGTGTGTGTGACCCCCTGCATCTCCACGGACCCAAGTTGCCCCAGGGAAGAGCGGAAACTCCATCAACGGGAACCAAGGCAAACTGCCTTGGTTTCACCGGCAGACCCCTTTGGGCCCTGCACTTCCGGGAACATCCCAAAACTCAAAACCGCTGGATGCTAGTGCATCCACGCGACTCTCTTACTACCTATCTTGCATGAGGTACCAGTGAACCTTGGTTCCTACATCCTTGCTACCCACCCAAACTCTGCAAACAGACCAGACACCTACTAACTGTACTATCTAGTCCCCCAAGACCCCATATTTGCAACCTACAATAGTCATAATGGTAAAGCAACGCAAAATTCCATCAAGCTCTGTGAGTGAAATCACTAGCCCAGATGAGCCAAGCAATACCAATGAGTTGTATAACCTCTCTGATAAGGAATTTCGGAAAGAAATGTTAAGAATTCATAAGGAATTCAAAGAAGCAATGGAATGCAAACTCAATAAAATACAAGAGGACATGATAGAAGAAGTGAGGAAAATGCAAATGGAAATGACAGTTATTAAAAATGAGGTAAATGAAATGAAAAACACAATGGAAAGCCAGCATAGCAGAATAATAGCTACTGAAGAAAGAATTAGTGATCTCGAGGACGAGTTCCAAAGATTCGCTACACAACACCAGAAGATAGAAAAAAAGACTCACAATTACTGAACAGACAACAAGAGATAATTGGGATGAAGCCAGAAGAAACAACATACGGATCATTGGGGTCCCAGAAGGCCAAGAAGAAAACCCTGATAAAGAAGAAACTGTCAAAGCCATCATTGCTCAGAAGTTCCTGGAACTAAAGAACGCTTGCCTCAAGATCCAGGAGGCCCGTAGGATACCAGCTAAAAGAAACCCCAACAAGAATACTCCAAGACACATCTTAATAAAAATGACAAAAACTATAGATAGAGATAGAATACTGAAAGCAGCAAGATCAAAGAAGGAAATCACATACAAAGGAACATCTCTAAGATTTACAGCAGACTTCTCTGATGAAACACTCCGAGCCCGAAAACAATGGTGGGACATTGTGAAAAGGCTCAATGAACTGCAGGCCTCACCAAGAATTCTTTACCCGGCCAGACTCACATTCAGATATGAAGGAAAGATACACAACTTCATGGATAAGCAACAACTCAGGAACTTCATGGACTCAAAACCAACCTTAAAAGAAGGACTGAAGGGTCTACTGTAATATGACCAAACCCATAAGCACAACAAGCACAAACAGAAAGATGACACAAAATCCGATGACAATAATCTCTCTCAATGTCAATGGTCTAAATGCACCAATTAAGAGACACAGAGTAAAAAAATGGATTAAAAAATTGAACCCAACATTCTGCTGTCTACAAGAAATGCATCTGAATAATCAGAACAAACACAGACTCAAAGTCAAAGGGTGGAAGACCATTCTCCATGCAAACAACTCCTCCAAAAAGGCTGGTGTGGCCATATTAGTATCAGATAATATAGACTACAGGCTGAAAAAGGTTAGAAGGGACAACGAAGGCCATTTCTTATTACTTAAGGGGTATGTACACCAGGAAGAAATTACACTACTAAACATATATGCACCAAACGAGGGGCCAGCAAAATATATAAAACAACTGCTAAGAGACCTCAAAGAAGACATTAACAGTAGCACAATAATAGTTGGAGACTTCAACACTGCTCTATCAACGAAGGATAGATCAACAAGACTGAAACTCACCAAGGAAATATTGGCCCTCAAGGAAGAAATGAAAGAAAGAGAGCTAGTGGATATATACAGGGCTTTTCATGCCAAAAAAGCTGAATACACATTTTTCTCTAGTGCACATGGAACATTCTCCAAGATAGACCACATGCTCAGCCACAAAGCATACCTCAATAAAATAAAAAAGATAGAAATTGTGTCAACTATCTTTTCAGACCATGATGCACTGAAAATGGAAGTTAACTGTACACAGAAACAGGGAGTCAAACCAAACACCTGGAAACTGAACAGCTCACTGCTGAACAACAAATGGGTCATAGAAGAAATCAAACAGGAAATCCAAAAAATTTCTGGAAACAAATGAAAATGAAGACACCAACTATAAGAACTTTGGGACACGGCAAAAGCCGTGTTAAGAGGGAAGTTTATAGCTCTGCAAGCATACATCAGGAAACAAGAAAGGGCCCACATAAATAACCTGACTACACAGCTGAAGACATTAGAAAAAGACCAACAAAAGGAGCCCAACCCAGGCAGAAAAAAAAGGAAATAATAAAACTTAGAGAGGAAATCAATGAGTTGGAAACCAAAAAAACAATCCAAAAGATTAATGAAACCAAGAGCTGGTTTTTTGAAAAGTTAAACAAGATTGACAAACCACTGGCAAGACTTGTAAGGACAGGGAAAAGAGAGAACCCAAATAAACAGAATCAGAAATAAAAAGGGTGACATCACAACAGAAACCACAGAAATCCAAAAGATCATCAGAGATTACTTTGAGAGCCTGTATGCCCTGAAACATGAGAATCTAGAAGAAATGGATAAATTCTTGAAGAGTGGCATGGAATGCCTTCAAAGGCATCGAAGAAATAGCTAAAAGGACAAAAGAACCTCCGGCTCCGGGCACATCTCTTCGACTCCACCGTTCTCCCTGCATTAACATACGCCTCAGAGACCTGGGCCCTACTAAAGCAGGATGAGAATGCTATTCGGGTCTCCCAGAGAGGATTCGAAAGAGCTATGCTTGGAATATCACGCCTCACTCAAGTAAGAGAAGGAATCCGGAGTTCTGACCTCCGTCGCTATTCCAGATTCAGGGACGCAGTCTCATTTGCCAAGGCATCGAAAATCAGATGGGCTGGACATGTAATGCTATTTGGAGACAACCGCTGGACTAGAGCCATTGCCGACTGGATCCCACGGGATGTCAAAAGATCACGTGGCTGCCCACCTACAAGATGGTCAGACTTCCTGGTTAAGACCCTGAAGGAACGGTTTGAGGCTCTTCATATTCCTGAATCAACCAGATGCCATTGGGCTACATTGGCACGTGATAGGGTCCAATGGAAATGTTACTGGCGCCCGCTCGAGCAAATCGATGAATAACGGGATTCAAGTGATCAAGTGATCTTTGTAATTGTAAAAATAAAAAATTTTTTAAAAAAAAAAAAAAAAGAAAAAGACTGGATCCCCTGGGATGAACCCTGAGCCACAGCAGGGCCTAGCAAGCTACCCATGGTGTATTCTATATGCCAAAAACAGTAACAATAATGGACCTCATTACCAATGAATGGAGACCTTACTGGTGCCCGTTCAAGCAACAGGAAGACAAGTGATACAAGCGATTTATTTAAGGAAAAAAGAGTGCTATTAATGTATCATGTAGAAGAATCAGGTTGTAGCAAAAGCCTGTGTTCACCTACAATATTTATATCTAATTATGTAGTTAAACATAAATTTATGAACTAGCAGTCAGAAGGAATCTCTAGGTAACAAATAGTCCTTTTATACAAATAGTACATATAGTAGTTTCATCTTATAAAATTATCTGTAATAGGTTTGCATTACTTTTATAAACAAGAAGGAGTAATAGGGTTTTTAGTTCCATGGTATCTATTAGTATATTAAGTAAAAAAAAACTGTGTACAAAAAGAATACACCCAAGGCCATCTCAAGTATTGTAAAATATAAATGTGAAGAAGAAAGATACAAAAACGTAATCTAACTAGACAGAGGCTTACATCATGATAAATTTTAAGCTTCTCTTTGAGTTGTTTTTTGCATTTTCAATGAAGCATATTGTTTTCACAGCTTTATTTTTTTTAAAAAATCAACTCTTTAGTAATTTTTTTTTGCAAATGTGAGAAAGGAACTGCACACCAGGAAAGGAATAAGCCCACAGGTCCTCTCCCATCTGCCCTGGTTTCCTATTCACAATGTACAAGAATTCCTTTGGTTGCTCAATAGCCCCTTCTCTCAGGGCTACTTCCCCCATCAGGCTATAAGCATAGACTAATGGCTGGTTGGTCACATTTTCACTGAACTTTCAGTGTCCATTACAGACCCTGCCACAGAGAGAGAACCCTATGGTTACCAAATTAATGGTGATTTGGGATGCTGATAGGTCACCAGAGTTGTTCAAGCTTATAGCGTTGTTACAGCCATCATTTGATTAGCAATGATAGAGGGTGAAACGGGGGCAGAGTGGCAGAAAGGGAAACCCGAATGCCAGATGTCAGATGTGGATGTGAGACTCGGGATCACAGCCAGCAGAGGTATGGGAAGTAACAGAAATGGAAAATGGGGCTGTGGGGATGGGGTGAGGTTTTATGACAGGGAAGCAAGGGAACATCCAGCCTCAAGCTTAGACAGTTAGAAGGATAATGAACTGGATAAGGGACAATCATTACTGGGAAATTAGAAGTTATATGTTCAAACTGGAAGGTTCATGAATGACAGTCATGTAAAGACACCTTGTTACAAACATAGGCTGACCCTGCAAAGTAGCGCCACTTAATAGGTGCAGTCTAGGATGCAAACGCATCTATGAACATTGAGGAGTTCAACAAGGTACCCTCTTGCTTTGGGGTTCTGAGGCTTTCTGGAGGCTGGAGATAGAGTGTGAAGAGCAGTTATGGAACAACACACAGGCTACGGGACTTCCTGCTTTCCAGGAAGAGGCACTTCCTGCAGGGTGTACTTTGTCCCTCAGCCTTCCCGGGACAATTCATGCTGTCTTCCCCGCTCTGCAAACCCCCTCCTACAGAACAGGTTGCCTAGTCTCTGAGCTTCCAATGTGAGCTACAAAGGAGTGAAAGCAACTCTGAGTGTCAAGAATCAGGGAGATCCAAGTGATCAGCACAAGATACTGCCCCCAAACACCCCCACCACACACACACACACACACACACACACACACACACACACACCCAGCACAGGTTCTGCTGGCCCTTATATTACTAAACAGTTCCCATCCCAAGCTCACTGGACTCCAGATCTATCTTCGAGCCCAGAGATTTCATAAACTTGTCCCATGACTTTCTTTGTGCTGACCCTCTCAATCTTGGCTGCCCTTCCCAAAGTAACCCAGCAGCTGGGTCCTCATCCCTCCTAGGAAATTGCCAGCTCACATCTCAAAGTGAATGTAATGTCCACCTGACCTGAGTCTTGTCAAAGCATTGAATTGTACCATTCTGCTGCGTATTCTCAAGATTATTTTTCTTACATGTGTTCTCATCCTCTAACTCATACAAAGGGGAAACAATAAACCAGAGGAAACTTGCCTTCGTTCTAATTCACAATCTCAAGCTCTTTGAGCTCTAGCCCCTCCTTTCACAGAGGCAGCTATCTGATGGTCTTTCCATTCCCAAGTCTATAGCTCCAGAGAGCGACACATAGTTACATAATCACCTGGCTGGGACCAGGTGGAAGAAGAGAATCTCTTTAAATATTAGCATCTCTACCACCCTCAGAGACTGCACCAGGCATAGCCACATTCTGTGGGTGAAGGTTCTCCCTGAAGTTACACCAGATTGAGGAAAGAGCTGGGGTCCGGAGGATATTGCAGAAATAAACCTTTAAGAAATGAAATCATCCAAATTTCAGGAGCATTTGGTCAATTTCTTTGAAGAATGTCATCGGTATCCTCATAGGGACTGCATTGAATCTGTACAGAGCTCTAGGGAGTATTACCATTTTGACAATGTTGATTCTCCCCATCCATGAACAGGGAATGTGTTTCCATTTCCTTGTGTCCTCTTTTATCTTTTGGAGCAGTGTCTTGTAGTTTTCTTTGTACAGGTCCTTTACATACTTGGGTAAGTTGATTCCTAGGTATTTGATTTTCTGTGGCACAACTGTGAATTTGTATGGAACAATAAACCCACAAGGATAGCTAAAGCAATCCTCGGGAAAAAGAAGATGGGAGGCATCACCTTTCCCAACTTCAAACTGTACTACAAGGCAGTAGTAATTAAAACAGCATGGTATTGGAATAAAAACAGAGCTGTGGACCTATGGAATAGAATTGAGTATCCTGACACCCAACCTCAAACACATGATCATTTAATCTTTGATAAAGGTGCAATGAGTCTAAAATGGAGTTAGGAAAGCCTCTTCAACAAGTGGTGTTGGGAAAATTGGGCAGCGACATGTAAAAAACTGAATTTGGACCTGTGTCTAACACCATGCACAAAAATCAGATCAAAATGGATTAAAGATCTCAATATCAGACTTGAATCCATAAAGTACATTGAAGAAAATATAGGAAAAAACCCTCCACGACATTGAAGCTAAAGGCATCTTCAAAGGTGAAACATCACTAACAAAGCAACTAGAAGAAAAGATAAACATATGGGACTACATGAAACTAAAAAAGCTTCTGCACCTCAAAAGAAACAGTGACTAAGATACAAAAGAAGTCCACAGAATGGGAAAGAATATTCACCCAATACCCATCTGATAAGGGGTTAATATCCAGGATATATCAGGCACTGGTAGAACTTTACAAGAAGGAAACAAACAACCCCATCAAAAAATGGGGAGAAGAAATGAACAGAAACTTCAGCAAGGTAGAAATTCGAATGGCCAAAAAACATATAAAAAATGCTCATCATCACTAATCATCAGAGAGATGCAAATCAAAACAACAATGAGATACCACTTTGCACCACAGAGACTGGCACATATTCAAAAGAGCAAGAACAACAAGTGCTGGCTTGGATGTGGGGGAAAAGGGGACACTCATCCATTGTTGGTGGGAATGCCGGGTTGGTACAGCCTTTCTGGAAAACAATATGGACATTCCTCCAAAGACTAGAAATTGAACT
Source organism: Cryptotis parvus (assembly GCA_021461705.1). Taxonomy (NCBI): domain Eukaryota; kingdom Metazoa; phylum Chordata; class Mammalia; order Eulipotyphla; family Soricidae; genus Cryptotis; species Cryptotis parvus. The sequence continues at coordinate 359,386 of JAJIBD010020980.1, forward strand.
CCCATTTGACCCAGCCATACCACTCCTGGGAATCTACTCTGGGAAACCAAATATACGCAGCGGAAACACCATCCCTACTTTTATGTTCATAGCAGCATTATTCACAATAGCCAGAATCTGGAAGCAACCAGAGTGCCCGAAAATCGATGACTGGATAAAGAAGCTTTGGTACATCTACACAATGGAATACTATGCAGCTATTAGGAAAAATGAAGTTATAAAATTTGCCTATAAATGGATGGACATGAAGAAGATTATGTTGAGCAAAATTAGCCAGAAGGAGAGAGACAGATACAGAATGACTGCTTTTATTTGCATGGCATAAATATATATATATATATATATATACATATTATGATACCAATATCCAAGGTCAAGTGAAACATGTATCAGGAGGTCTTGTCAAAAGTGGAAATTATCACAAACGTGTGGGAGTCAGAGGTTAGGTAAGACAGAAAATGGAACAGTGTGCTAATAATTGTCGAGGGTACTAATGCCAACCTAGAGCTGAGCATTAAATAGAGGCAAAAGGATACACATGCCAACCTCTTAATGTATGTTCTGTAATCCATAATTCCATAATTCTGGAATCCGTAATTCCTTCCCTTCCTGGAAGGGAAGGAAAAGAGAAAGAGAGAGAAAGGGAAAGAAATAAAGAACCTGCCATGGAGGGGGCTGGGGAAGGGGGAGGGAACCGGGGGACGTTGGTGGTGGGTGATGGGCACTGGTGGAGCTACGGGTGCTAGAACACTGTACGACCAAAACCCAAATATGAACTTTTTAATTGTATATCTTTTTATTTGTATATCTCACGGTGGTATAACAAAATACTGAAAAAAAAAAGTAATGCTGAACCATGAAAAAAAAAAAGAAATGAAATCATCCCTAACTGTGAGAGCCAAGATTTCTATAGATCAGTAGTTTCCAAAGCTGTAAGACCCTGAGTTCTCAGAGGACTGTGCTGCTCCCACTATAATCGAGCTCCCACTTATTAGAAGCAAGTGATAGATGCTCTTGCCATTGGGGAATCTTTCATATGATTCCAACACCAGTGAGGACTGAAGGCTGGGGGTTCCTCCTTTGTTTCTTTTCAGCCCCCTCCCCAGCATTCATCCTCTGCCTCATCCTCTACAATAGTCCCTTTCACTGCCCTGGTATTACATGTCGCTGTGGGTGCAATTCTTGGCCCACATGTTACCATTCTACAGGTAATAAAAGCACCATCTACAAATCATCTTTTAGACCATCAAGCATATGCACATGTCTTCATGATTTTGCTCATAATTCTAATGCGCTTCATCAGCCATACACTATCTCCCGATTTTACACAGAGGACCTGACGGTCTGTAAATTACCCCAGTGAGACCAGATGTTTGTATCTTCGACTAGAACTTGTGATTCTCAAGTATCTTGTGATGCTCTTATAAGCGATTTTCACTAACAGTCATTCCTAAGAGTCCGTTGCCTACGCTTCACTTAGCAAGAGAGAACCCATTTGATTTCCTCCAACTCTTTGCTTGGGGCCTTGCAAATTTGCTTAATAAATCACTGGCGAGTTAATGAATAAATAAATGAGCCTCTATGATGATTTTTAATTTTCTTTTCTGTAAATGAACCTATTTGGTTATAGCTTTTCCAAGGATCTCACCAGATTCCTCTTTCTGTAATGACAGGCTTCCAGTTAGACCAGCTATAGGCCAAGGTCCATGCTGGGGAGGGTGAAGAGCCCTGCTGAGAACATCAACCACTCTGGCTCTGAATAAGAAGCAACAGTAACACAGCAACAGAATGAACCCATTTATGAAAGATAATAAAGCCACGCTTTCCTGGATGCTAGAAATCACAGAGGGCTCTTTGCTTCATCGCAAACTCAGCTTCTTGATGTCTCTGCCATCTCACTACTGTTCATCCCCTTTGCTAACGGTTCTTTCTTGTACAGAAGGGTAATTTAGTGGGTAGCCTTTTCCAGAACTCTGTGTCACTTACACATCCATTTCCTTCTTTGCTTTTAAAGTTTATGTTCCTCTGAGACACAAGAGGTTTCACATAACCACTTTTCTTCAAAGTCACATGCAACATAGACACTCCTTTAGTGAGAGAGAGAGAAAGAGAAAGAGAGAGATAAAGAGAGAGAGAGGAGAAATAAGAAACTTGGGCATGGGCAGTTCATAGACACCTACTGACACCAGATTATTAAAGATCCATAAGCAAAAAGAAAAAAAGCAGATTTCGCCACATGCAACGTAGCCATTGATCTGCAAGATTATGAGACAGTAACAAACACTTATTACTTAGTAATTACCTCTTCTGGCTAAGAGCTTTCACATATATCCTTTCTTCTGTTCTCACAACAGCTCTGGAACAGGGTGCTATTTATGTCCATTTTGAAGATGGAGACACCAAGGTTTTAAGGAATTTTACAGGACACAAGTTAGGAGGGGGTTCAACCAGCCTTGGGACTAGACAGTACAATCCCAGAATATAAATTTCTATAACTGTGCTGTTCTGGAAGTATGTCCCTTTCCCTAGCAGCCATCTTAGCTACTCACAAGCCAAACACTAGGTGGTGATAAATTTGAAAGCTCTATAGTCAATTAGAACTGGTCTCCATTCCTGGCTCTCTTGAAATGACTGTGTTTTGAAGGCAGATTGAATAATTTCGTTAAACTTTGTAAGATGTAAGTGACACCCGCATGGCAGAGCCTGACAAGTTACCCGTGTGTATTTGATATGCCAAAATACCAGTAACAATTATAGATCTCATTCCCATGACCTGATGGAATGGTTTGAGGCTCTTTATGTTCCTGGAGCAAGCAGGTGCCCTTGGACTCTACTTGCATGAGACAGGACATATGGAGATGTTACTGGTGCCTGCTCGAGCAAATCGATGATGAACAGGAAGACTGTGAAGACAGTGAAGTGACACACACACACACAATTTATATTTCCTGGTACCATGGCAGCGATGGAGGACGTAAGAGACAATATATATCCAGTGTGCACTGAATTGAAAGTTCCCAAAGCAGAGGGGCGGGGGTGGGGGTGAAGAATATTTGTGACTCCTTCAGTCATTCATTTTCCTAAGAACACATTCATGAGCACTGATCACATGCCATGGATTGTATAGGGTGATGAAGATTAATTATTTTTCTCATGGAGCTTACTGCCAGTGGTGGGTGAAAAAGAATACAAAATCAATGCATAAACCAACACATACAGTTAAAGAGTGAGAGCAATGTACTGAGAACATAACAAAAATGGTGAGGGAGAGAGTTAGACTGACCTCCCTAGCAGATGGTATTTGAACAGAGAATAAAATGAGATGCATCATGAAGCTCTAAACAGGGAAAGAACATTCCAGATTAAAACAAAAAACAAAACCCTAACACCTCCTTGTAAACAGACCGACAACTCTGAGGAGCCCAGGGAAAAGCAATCAGGGCCCATGTTGGCTGAAGGCATGTCAGAGAGAAGAGAAGGAGATGAATTTTAAGAGGTGGGTGGGACTAGATCCCAGTGGACCTTACAAGCCACAATATGTAAGGAAGTTTGGATTTTATTCTTGGCTCAATAGGAGCTCTTATGGGATTTTAAGTGGAGGAGTGACATGAACTGATTTATGTTTTCAGAACTCATTCTAGATGAGAAGAGGAAAATGGATAAGAGGAGAGGCAAGCTGAATACGTTTTAGAGGTGGAAACTGGAGATTGAGATAAATGTTAGATTTCAAAACTTTACTCAATAGAGAGAGAGACAAGAGTGGCATTTTTGCTTGATCTTCCTAGATGAGAGTCCCAAGGCAGCTAGGAGAGAGGAAATTAGAGTCAGTGCGAGCAATCACTGTCCACCCACCTTCCAGACTTCTTCTACTGGAGATCAAGCCTTCTCAACGCAGGTCCCCTAGGGGTACTCCTGACTGAACCATAGCCAGAGAACACGCATCTCTTTCCTTTCACCCTCTTTGTCTTATTGCAAAACAATAAAAAGTTGTAGAAACAAACAAATCAAACAATCAGGGAATGGGTATAAATAAACTAAAAAGCAAGGAAAGTAAGACCCCTGGCACATAAGCAGTTCAAGGGAAGCTCAGCTGCAGGGGGATGAGGGTCCCTTTAGGGCTGACCTCTGACTTCCTGCTGAAGGTAGCGAGTTTGAGGTAACACTGTACTAGTTAATATCCCCTCTCCGCCCCCCCATTTCTCTCTGCCTCTGCATTTCCTGGTCTTTCTAACAGAGTCATCTGGTAAGAACCCACACACTTTACAATATTTTATCTTCCCCTTTCTCCTTGTTAATACTTAGGCCCTATTCCTCCGAAAACTAGATATTGAGCTCCCATTTGATCCAGCAATAGCACTCCTGGGAATATACCCTAGAGATGGAAAAACACATAGCAGAAACACTATCTGTACTTCTTTATTCATCTCTGCGCTATTCACTATAGCTAGAATCTGGAAACAACCTAAATGCCCGAGAACAGAGGACTGGCTGAAGAGACTGTGGTTCATCTACACTATGGAGTGCTGTGCGGCTGTCAGAAAAAATGACATTATGAAATTTACCTGCAAATGGAGGGACATGGAAACTATCATGCTGAGTGAAATTAGTCAGAGGGAGGGGGACAGATATAGAATGACTGCATTCATTAATACGACATAAATAGATACCAGTGTTTTACTAAATGTGGGAAATGGTAATGGCAGATTAAGACTCACCATTGAATATACACAAAGAGACTTAAGTGATAAACTCTAAATACCTGCAGGGCTAGCCACAATGTATTAAATAAGAGGCAGAGAGATGCAGAGACAGAGAGAGACAGAGAGAGAAAGAGAGGAAACTGGGGTACCTGCTATTAAGGCAGCATGGGGGTGGGCAGGAGGGGGTGGGGTACATTGGTGGTGGAAATGGGGCACTGGTGGAGGGATGGGTGCTGGTATACTGTATTACCAAGAACCAATTATGATCACCTTTGTAATTGTATGTTTCACTGTGGTATAATAAAAAAAATAAAAAAAAATACTTAGGCCCTGCCAAATGTTGAGACCATATCTGAATGACTGATGCAGGGCATGTGTAGGAGGGACCAAATCATTCCTCCAGAGACTGGAAATATGGTTTGTCTAGATTCTCAGGAATTGAGGAAGACTGAGTTTGGGTTTTTACGTCATAAAGCAATAACATTCTACAAGTTTTTCTAGCAGGCTTCTTTCTGATATTTTCTCTCTCAATAATGTTTTTTCTCAAGCCAGAGCCAATGCAGTGGAGAGGGGTCTGGGTGGGACTTAGGAGAACATGTTGGAAGGAGGATTTCTCATTCTCATATCACAGACAACAGGAAATGTCAAAGGAAAGGCCTGATCTCCGAGTTTCTGGTGCAGATGCCAACTGGAGTCAATAAAGTTCTAAAATCTGGGCTCCCAATTAAACTCCCTCAAAGTTTGTGGCTGTCATAAAGGATACAACATATGGAACAAGGCACAGAGGACACATACACCAAGGTAGATAGAGAAAAATGAGAAACAGAGCAAAGAAAATTTAGCATCTCTTTTCTCTTGCCTGCATTTTTTGCCTTAGGTGGAGTCACACATCTCACCTCTCAAGTCCATGTTCTTCCAAGGCCTTCTCCTGCCTCCTTTCTACAGGATCTTCTCTATCTATCCAACTTTTGGACTGGCAAATGTCTTATCCCTACATATGCATTATAATGGATCCCATTGAAGCCGTCTCCCTGATGATATCTGGGGAGGTGTGATGTCCAGAATACAAGAACTCCACAAACATACATATGGGAAGAAAAAGAAAGCCAGGAAGAGGAAGGAAGGGATGGAGATCCTCATCTTCCTTCTTCTATAGATGTTAGTTGGGTTGGATCTTTGTCAAAACCTCTCTTCCAACCCTATGGCCACGATGTAGCTTGTCATGACTATAGCTTGCCTTGCCTTCATGGCCTTGGCTGGTAGACAGCCTGTGAACCTGGTTCATAAAGGTCCCTCGTGAGATTAGGTGGTATTTAGTCTCAGGAGGGCCCATTTGCAGCTTTGAAAAGAAACCTAAACCATGATGTTTTGTCCATCTTGGGCAAGCTGTCAGTAGGGGTGTGGGTCTGTCCTGTGGAACTTCCCACTAGCTGGAAGAAACATTAAGCCTAAAAAGGAAAGAACAACTCAGAGTCTCTGATCAGGAAAGGAATGGAAGATGAATACTGGAGTTTGGGTCCTCCTGGAGGAATTGGGGTTCACACAGGGCACAGGCCTCCACAGAGCCTGACGGAGTTCACTAAGAATCCTGTTAAGACACTCTGACAACCCAACAGAGAAAAAAATTCCCAACCCAATGAAAAGGGAGGCAAACCAGGTAGAGTTTTCCAAAGACAACATGCCAAGACTTGAGGGGCACGTGGCAAGGTGCCGCCTCAGAGTCACTAAACATCAGGTAAAGAAATCAAGAGATTTGTTGATCTGAGTCTGCAGCACTGTCGGTGACAATATGAATGATGCAGTTACTGTGGAGACCAGGAGGTTCATCCAAAAACTTAAAGCAGTACTCTCTTACATCGAGCAGCCCCCTTGCCCCCACACTAGGGATATACTCAAAAGGAATAAAATTGTCATCTCTGCACTATCCTATTCATTGCAGCATTATTCACAATAGCTAAGGTATGGAAACAAACTAAATGGCTGCTAACAAATGAAAGAATAAAAATAAATGGGAGCTATGTAAAAATGTGATTTTATTTACCCATTAAAAGAAGGAAGTTTTGTCGTTTTCAACAAAATGAATGAAACTGGAGAACATTATGCTATGTTAAATAAACTGAAGAAAGGAAGACAAAGACCATGTGATCTCACTTTTTATGAAGAATATAAACCATTAAGTCAAACTCATAGGAAAAACAAAGGGCAGAATGGTGGCTGCTCAGCCTTGGGGAAATAGGGGCGAGTTAGTGAAAGAAACACTTTCAGTTCTAGCATCAGTAAAAAATACGATGATCTCATTTATAACACAGTGGCTTCAGTTAACAAAACTGTGTTGTATAACTGCAAGTTTGCTAAGAGAGTAGAAAGTAAGTATTCTCTTTTTTGCCCTGGGAATCAAACATCAATTTAATTCCAAAGTTCATGTTCTCTCTAATAGGCTATAAAAATCACCCCAAGTCATTTACCCTGAAAGCTGCAATATTTTAATGATACAATTATGGTATATTTCTATCTGGCATAACTACATCATGCTAAGAACTTAAGTATCTCACTCCCCACAAAAGTAAATATGTGAGGTGATGGATGTGTTAATTAACTAGATGGAGGGAATTCTTTCATCAATGTGTGTATATCAAATCATCACACTGTATTCTTTAAAGTTATTATAACTTTATGAACTATATTTCAATAAATCCAAAAGAAAAAAGCCAATGACAGTTCTCCAGGAAAGCATGAAGATAGGTCCTACATTCAGGCCAGCGTGTCACTGAGTTCATCCCTGTGGCCACTTTCCACTGTGGTCCAGGCCCTCAGAACCCAAGCTACATACATGCTTCTTCGTTCTTGCTCGGGGAAGAAAAGGAGATTCAAAAGTCAGGTGGGACCTGGTGACTCACCTATCAGATACAATTCTGCTCATCATCTCCTGAGTAAGAAGCTACAGTCCTCCGGCCCTGTCTTCACCTCCCTGCTGGTGATAATTTACTCACTTCTCAGGCATCCCCTCAGAAAGGTCAAGGGCCAGATGAGTAATCATGACTGAGCTAACATCTCAGTTCTGGCTATTGATTTTCAACCTCAAGTTTTGTAAATTTCTCACTATCTTATCCAAATATGCTTCAAGACTTTGGAGTCAAAGATGTTCCTAGGTAAGTTTGTGAATGATGGACTTAAAGGATTGAGATCTTCAGAAAATTGCATCAAAATCATGAGCAAAGACTCACCTTCTGGCAGTGGCTTTCCTGTTGGGAAGGATTGTGAAAAGAGCTCTCCCTCCACCTATAGGAGCTCAGACCCGCTCATCTCAGTTCACACATCAATAATGCTCAGGTTCTGAGCATCCCGCCACCCCTCTACCCAACCCCCAAGACATAAGACACTTCACATGACCAGGATTACTATGGGACTGATGGAGATGGGTTCTTCCATCTTGGCCATTCAAAGCATGGTTGGTGACCTATCAGCATAGCCATCACGGGGCTTGTGATAAACACATAGTTTCAAGCTCCACTGTGTTTTTTAATTTAATATTTCATCATCCAACACTAATCCCAACACCAGTGTGTTCCCACCACCAAAGACATTTTCCCACAGCACCCTATCCCCCATGCCTGCTCATTCATCTGGCACCATATTGACCACTGCAGCCAATATATAGCAATGGTATTGATAAATTCATGACCTTTTTTTCTGGTTTGTTATAGGATAATCTGGCCTATTTCTGGTCATTGACATCTGTAGTTCTAGAATGTGGTTGGTTTCTACTAGTTTGATGTAATGCATGGTTGCTTTGTGGCTATGTGACTGCTTTGTGACCTCCTGCCACGGGGGAGCCTAAAGTAGCTCTGCCCCATGTGTCCATGTCTCTGGTTCACAGCCAACAGCCCAGGAGCACTTGGCCTCCCATGATGGGACAGAGGTGGGGGAAAGGGACCCCAGCTCCATCTTCATGGAAGTCTGGTGACTTTAGCTGCCAAGACCCACATACTTGGGCTTGAAATCCACTTCTCTATAGGGTGGGATTCTGATGAGCTGGGACAAGCTCCACTGTGAAGCTACAGAATTAGTCTCCACTAAAGGGTCTCCTCTGTCCAGAGACTCCGTGCACATTGCAGCTTGAGCAGTGCTCACTCAGAACACATATGAACCCCTGCCAGTTCTGCTTCAGCACCTGACTTTCCCTAACTCATCTTGCAACCCCTTCCCTAGAACTCAACTTTCCAGAGGAATTCCTTTCATAACACAATCAACACAATTGTCCTCTCCCCAGTGTCAAAGGGAGCCATACACATGGAGCCCTAGCAAGGCTAACCCTATCTTTCAGAGTTCCGACATCCCATCTAGTAGAGGGCTGTGTCCTTACAGAGGACAGGCCTCCATATAGTCCATCTGAGGAGAAAAGAATTAGAAAATATATAGACTGCAGGTTTTCAGTTTATAGCAAAGACTAAGTTTATTTGCTTAGTGTGGTCAAGAATTGAATTTTTTTGTTTCACTGAACTATAGTTCAGTCCAGAGACTCACAGACATGGGGCAGGGCTGCTACTGGCTCTCCCTATGCCCAGCCACTCACAAGGAGCCCAGGAGGGATGGCAGGTTCTAGCCCTGACCCGCCACCCCAGCAGAGCCTTGCAACAAGCGAGACGACCCCCACTCCACGAGGGCCTCCATTTTCCACATCCGGACTTCTCTCGTGTCAGAACTCCACCCAGCAGACCAGCCTATCACAGCCGGCTCATCGAGTTCCACCCTGCAGCAGTCTTTTTTTAAATCTGGCTCAGGTATGCCGGTCCAAGGACTTACAGACATGGGGCAGAGCTGCTACTGGCTCTCCCTGTGCCCAGCCGCTCACGAGGCGCCCAGGAGGGATGGCGGGTTCTAGCCCTGGCCCGCCACCCCAGCAGAGCCTTGCAATAAACCAGATGACCCCCACTCCATGAGGGCCTCCATTTTCCACATCCGACTTCTCTCTCGTCAGAACTCCACCCAACAGACCAGCCTATCACAGCCCGGCTAGCGCGGCCGCAAGTGGCAGCACGGTTCGTGAATAAATGCTGGACTTAGAGATGACTATAAGAGTATGCTACCTGCACGGCAGAGCCTGGCAAGCTACCCTTGTTGTATTTGATATGCCAAATACCCGTAACAATTATAGACCTCATTCCGGAATGGATTGAGGCTCTTTATGTTCCTGGAGCAAGCAGATGCCCTTGGGCTCTACTAGCATGAGACAGGACATATGGATATGTTACTGGGGCCCGCTCAAGCAAATCGATGATGAACGGGAAGACAGTGATACATTGACAGTGAATTATAGTTTGACTTTGAGTAGCCACATGGCCAATTGTTACCATATTAGCACTGGATAGGTGGCTGGGCCACTGCCCTTTGTCATATTATCCCCAAACACGTAGTAAAAGAGCTGATAGGAATAACAGAGCTTCTGAAGAAATCCAAATAGCTGCTTCTCTTCAGAATCCCTGTATAGGCATCTGTCAAAGCTTGTGAGCTCAATGGGAACTAGAATATCCCCAAGTGAGCAAAGGTTAATTTAAGTGGTGAAAAAAAATCATATGATTGTTGATATAAAGCACAAATGCATTTAAAACTACATCAATATTTATGGCATCAAAAGGCTTCTGGGGTGAGTGTCAATCATTTTGTTTTACTTTATTTTAATTTCTTGCCAAGCATATTTGAAAAAGTGAGAGCACTTACAGAGGGAAAAGGTGAGTGACATCACAGCTCAGCAAGAAGCTTCTTGTTCTCACACCCAGCATGATGCCTGTTTGCTGAGTTTGGTTATTGAACATTATTTCTTTCTCCTATGTGTGTGCCCTCCATGGAGAGGCATCATGTCCCGTCAACACCAAAGACAGTGCCAGTTCTCCTGGATTAAAAAGTCTCTACATGTTGAATATATACCTACATATTCAACAGCACAGACAATGGGCTATTATTCAGTCTTATAAAGGAAGGTGATTCTTACACAGCCATAATCAGGACAAACCATGTGGAAACAGGAGAGGAAAGCCAGTCACGAAATGCCCAGTATAGGATGCTCTCACTAAAGAGGGATACTTAGAGGTTCCACAGAGACAGCAAGGGGTATGGAGGCTGCCGGAGTGAGGAGGCAAGGGGTATTGTCATGGAACCAACAGAGATTCAGAAACTGGGCGCACCTCCAAAGAAATTTACTTTATAGTCCTGAACTTTACGTTAAAAACAATGTATGACCAAAACCCAAACATGAACTTTTTAATTGTATATCTTTTTATTTGTATATCTCACGGTGGTATAATAAAATACTTAAAAAAATGATTAATAGAGAAGAACTTAGGTACATTTTTTCATAGTAAAATAGGAAGAAAATTAAGCAGCACTGAGTAGTCTTTATATAAAGACCAGGTCTTGAAAGTGGAGGTTATGCCTGAGTTTTGAGTAGAATAATTGGACCAAAATATACCAACATGTCTGCCCCAACCAAGACTCAGAGGCTGAGCTGAGCTCTCCTGAACTATGTTGGGCTTGTTTATTTGGCCACAAATCTGGGACAATTATTAAACATAGGGTGGCAAAAAAATTTTCCCAAACACATAAAACGAAAATGAAATTATAAAATAAAACAAGTATGCGATAAACAGACTGATAGGCAGATGGGGCTGGAAATGGAGCTAGGGATGGGCGGGGAGGCTGGCAGATCGAATGGAGCTGGAAGTAGAGGTGGAGGGGTGCTTATTTCTGCTGTGAGGGTCAGGGAAGAGGGGGCTCCTCACTCTGCCCTGCTGATCTCCCCAACTGCAACTCCTCAGTTGCAGAAGCAATAACAATGGACATGGGTGTGGTGCTTCACTGCTAAAAGAGCAACCTCACTGCCCTGACCTCACTCTGGTTATAAAAACCCCAAGCCTTGAAAGGGTAGGGTGGGAGCGATTTTCAGTTCCACCAGTTTCACAAATAAATAGAAATTCCTAACTGTATAGTCCAAAAAATACTCTCAGACAGATTCACAACCGGATGCCCCGCTCAAGTCCCCAGTGCTACCCGGGCATATCATGGCCTTACGTGCCCCTGGAAGGAGCAAGTGCTCTGTGGCCCCCACTGGGAGTCCCGTGGATCACCAGCAACCTCAGAGTTCTGCCTCAGACCCCTTGTCTGATGAACACCCACTGCAGAAGCCCCCTAATAAAAGGAGCACTGTTGGGAGGGATTCATTCACAGACAGGAGGCTTCTGGAAGGCCAGAGCATGATATCAATACCTGTGTTGTCAGCTTTGCCTCTCAGATACAGAATGAAAAGAACCACAGTACCCCTATTGTCCTCAGCTACAAGCTTGGCCCTGGAGAGGGTGGGAGGAAGGAGACTGTCTGTGGGTAGACAAAGCTGGGCTGTTTGCACAGAACAGGCGGGAGGAAGAAGGGGGCGGGCTTTGGGCTTCCCAGAGAAACTATCTGGGCCCTGCGCTTCTGCCCACACTAACGGGTACGCATGTGCAAATACACACACACATACACACATACACAAATTAGACAGATTCTCTGTCTCCACACACATTAGTCCCACTCTTGCCCTAGGAAGGACACCCCCACTGGCCTTTTGTCAAGAGATCAAAGATAACTCACACCTACCAGCAGTGAAAGTTAACTAACTTCCGGGGATGGCATTTGCTATGACTAGTACAACCTGGCTGACTACATCACTGTGACCAAGGGACAGGAGGCAAATGGCAGTGTTCATACAGTTTTCCATGGTTCAACAGCTGTCTGTCTGGGTGTCTTGGGCAGTTTGGGCAGTAACACTATAATATAGATAAGGTAGTTTAAATGGTTATTTATTTATTTTTCTATTTATACACTTGGGGTTGGGACCACATCTGTAAATTTAGGGGCTTCTCCTAGCTCTGTGCTTGGGAATCACTTATGGCAGTTCTCAGGGGATGGTGTGGGATTAAACCAGGGCTGGCTACATGCAAGGCATGTGCCTTAACCCCCATGACCTCTCTATGGCCTATCCTAGGTGGTCTAAACCACAGACATTTCCTTTCTGCTAGTTCTAGAAGCTCGAATCTAAGATAAGGCATTAATATGGTCAGGTTCTAGGGAAGACTCCACTCTCACTGTGTATGCATGAGAGAGAGAAGGCAGAGAGAGAGAAAGAGAGAGAGGGAGGGAGGGAGAGAAAGAGAGAGAGAGAGAGAGAAAGTAGACCCAGGCCTGCCTAGAATCTTAAAAAAAGGAACAGAGATATTAATACTCAAAGCAGGAATAGCAAAGAATTTTGAGGTCATGCTTTAAAACCACCATAGGGAGAGGAGAAAGATGCCAGAGTATGTGCAGAAGTCCAACTAGGTTTGACTATAACGCTTTCAAAATTCCTGTCTCTAGTCCCCAAGTGGGAGATGATTCATAATATTCCCCCATTCTCTGGGTGCTGTCATTTCTATTTTTTGGAGACATACAAGTAAGGGGTCCTTCAACTCTTAGTGTCTTTGGGGAATCCAGATCCAGGGTTTTATTAACAAGGAAACTGAGATCAAGGTTACTTGACGTCTCCAAGTTCCCTGGGACAACAACACAGACAGTGTAAAGGAGGTGCTACCAACCCCAACTCCCCTGCTCACTCTGCCGCACACCTGCTGGTTGCCACAGAACGGAAGTTGCCCGTTTCTCTCAAGGTAAAAATCATCCTGAGAGGGGCTGGAGCGATAGCCCAGCGGTAGGGCTTTTGCCTTGCACGCAGCGGCCCATACTGACCCGGGTTCGATCCCTGGCATCCCATATGGTCCCCCGAGCACCGCCAGGAGTAATTCCTGAGTGCAGAGCAGTAGAAACCCCTGAGTGTCACCGGGTGTGACCCATAAAGCAAAAAAAAAAAAAAAATCATCCTGAGAGCTGGATCACGGCAGCAGAGCAGAGCAATCCTGTGTCCTGTTCAGGAGATGGGGGTGGGGATGGCCGAGGGATGTTACAGGTGGGGTTTGTGGGCTGGCAAGCAAAGGTGAGCATGTGGGCCCGCCCAGCCCTCTCGTGCTGGCCCATGACGGGCAATTGGATAAACACATTCAGAGCAGGATGCGTGTGCAGCCGAGTGCATGCACATTTTTAAATATACATTTCGCATCCATATGCAAGTCTCAGTGACATGTGACAAATGTGCAGGGGCCTCCGAAACAGTTCCTCAAAGAGGCACTTATTCCATCTGACTCTGGGCTGCCAGGCCTCCCCAGATGCCCAGATTCAGACAGGCTGTGGGAGGCTGCCTTCAATTCCAACGGGAAAACACAAGTGAAAGAAAGGACTTATTTCTCTAGCTTTTCCATCCAGTGCCTCGGCATGATTTTGATGGAGACACTAGGATCACGAAGAGAGCCCTCTGGAGGGCTAGAGCAATAGTAGAGTGAGTAGGGCACTTGCCTTACACATACATGGCTGACTGGGTTCGATCCCTGGCACCCTGTATGGCTCTCTGAACCCACCAGATGCCAGATGTAATCCCTGAGCACAGAGTCAGGAGTAAGCTCTGAGCCCCTTCAAAAATCAAAGGGAGCTCTCGGGAGGTTTGAGAAAGGAATCCAGTTGACAGTAACTGGAATGTTGAATTAAACCTCTAGCTTTTCTGGAACACAAAAATGCCACCAAGAAGGCTGGCTTAAATGAAGATTTTCTCTCTGAAGAACAATTTTAAGAGTGAATGATCTCTTGAACTTGGAAAGCTCAACAGCAAAGTCCTGCTAACATTTTTCAACTAATCTGTGAGTCAGGAAAGTGCTTCAGATTATTTAGACTACCTTTTGTGCTTTAGTGCTTTTCTCTGTGTGTGTGTGTATGCATGTGTGATAGTTTCATCTAGATGCAATTCACTTTATCACTGTCTTCCCGTTCATCGATTTGCTCGAGCGGGGCACCAGTAATATCTCCATATGTCCTGTCTCATGCTAGTAGAGTCCAAGGGCACCTGCTTGCTTCAGGAACATAAAGAGCCTCAAACCATTCCATCAGGTCATGGGAATAAGGTCTATAATTTTTACTGGGATTTGCCATATCAAATACGACACGGGTAGCTTGCCAGGCTCTGCCGTAATTGGGAGATACTGTTATACATCAGAGAACAAAGGCAGGAAAATGAGGCATGGTGGGCATCGTCAAAATACAACACACCTGCCCGCGCTCTCCTGCTTCATTTGTCTTCTATCTACTAATTACTAGATGTAATTAGCCTACTGTTTATCCTTTCAATAAATTTACTTATAGTTAGAGTACTGTGTAACCATCATCTGATCAGCTTCAGGCCAGTTTCATGGCTCTCAACAGATACCCCAGACATGCTCATCAATACCTCTCTCATTTCCCCGCTGACTCCCAGCCACAGGCAAGCACCTTCTGTCCTATGTATTTCTCTATTCTGGGTATTATTCATATGAACTCATGGAATATGTGGTCCTTTAGAACTTTTTTTTTGCTGTGTCTCATGTATAAAGGGTCATTCATGTTTTAACATATATTAGAACTTCATTCCCCAAATTACTGTAGATCAGCCCCACCTTACATTAGTTGAAGGACCAATGGGTTGCTTCCACCTGTGGACCACTGGAAATTATGCGGCTCCTAAACCTTCAGGTGAATACATGTCTTCCTTTCACTTAGGTCTATCCCTGAGAGGAACGCCTGTGTCATATGGCAAGTCTACATTTACTGCTTGAAGAACTCCCAAATTGCTTTCCAACACAGTTGCATCATTTTAAATTGCTATTTTGCCCACAGCCCAGAACACAAGGGCCTTGCCTGGCTTCTGGTGTATGCAAGGACCCTGCCACATCAGATGCCTGGGCAATCTCTGGCACAAGAGCATAAAACAAGCAGGAACTTACACCGAGGTATCTTTTAGAGCAAGACAGGGAGCCAGGGTGGGATGCATCTCTTAGCTCCATTGGGGTTACTGGAAGGTTCACTGCCCCCTCCCCCAATTCCCCTCACAGGCAAACTATCTACCCATCCTCATCCCTTTTCTCCCACCAGCGGGAAGACAAATGAAGCAGGAGAGCGGGCAGGTGTGTTGTATTTAGACGATGCCCACCATGCCTCATTCTCCTGCCTTTGTTCTCTGATGTATGACAGAACTCCCAATTTGTCAAATGCTTAACCGCAGTCGGGATAATCTATTCTCCACACATTCACAGAGCTTTTCATTTTGTACGACTGTCACCAAGAACAGTTTATGAATTTTCCATCATGAGGCATCTGAGAGGATTGGAGGAAAGAAAAAAATAAAAGAAACCCCCCCCAACCCCTTATCGTGGGGCCCCGGTTTCCTCTTGCCAGAGAGGAGATGCCACAACTTCTGAGACCCCCATACCTGGGACATAATTGCACTTGCTCATAAGCCATTTTTTCTGCAGCCACTGTCCTCTGTGAGTCAGGTCCCTCCCTGTGCCGTGCTGGTAAAAACCTGTCAGGACTTTCCTCCCAAAGTGTTTCCCTCATCTTAGAGCTTACAGCCATCACCCAGGAAAACTGATCCTCAAACCCTCTCTGTATGCCAGACTACCCCTCCACATGTTCCAATGACACCTTCTGAAGCCTCAAGCTTTAAAATAAAATTATACATGGCCAGAGAGCTAGTACAGTGGGTAAGGCACTTGCTTTGCATATAGCCAATGCACATTTGATTCCTGGCACCACATACGACACTCCCTGGCCCAAGGACCACCAGGAGTGACCTCTGAGCACAGAGACTGGAGCAAATCCTGACCACTAGTGGTGCGGGCCAAAAAACAAAACTATACATAAAAATATTCATTGAATCATCTATAATAACCAAACTACCAAATTCCAGAAGCAATCTATACTTCCAAAGAGCAGGGATCAGCAAAGTAAGTTTTACTGATGGAACATACAACATCTTAAAAAAAAAGCTTCTATTCATGGGATGAACTGAGAGAGGTGAAGGCTGAGTATGGTGAAAACTGAGTATGGTGAAAACTGAGTATTAGCTCAACGCCACTCTCAAAACTGAGTCCAGCATGCCCCCTTGTAGCACATATATACTTGACTCTACTTCTCAAAGGCCAGGTGGAGACATTCCATAAATGCTCAAAGAAATTATCAGCTTGCTACACAGGTATTTATTTTCACATAATTGCTCAACTATTTTTATTGAATCACCATGAATTAAAAAGTTATAAAGATGATTATGATTAGTTTCAAGCATATATTCACCAATGTTCACTATCACCACCATACACATATATATGGTTAATGGTTATATATAATGCATTTATATTATATACACATATTTATGGTTAATGGTTACTATCCTATATATTTCATATAGATCGATTGAGATAGATAGATAGATAGATAGATAGATAGATAGATAGATAGATAGATAGATAGATAGATAGATAGATAGATAGATAGATAGATAGATAGATAGATAGATAGATAGATAGATAGACAGGCAGATAGATTCACTACAAAAAAAGAAACACCTAAACCTATCTAAAATGACTAGAAGAGATGAACAGGAACTTTCTCAAATAATTAATAAAAATGGCCAAAAAGGATAAAGTATAGATGAAAAAATATTCAATATTACTAATCATCAGCTGTTTACACGAGTCATCCTGAACAGGATTAGCAGAACACTAGATGAAGGACAACCATGCGAGCAAGCAGGCTTCTGGAAAGTATTCAGCACAATCGACCATATACACATAGTAACCAAGCTCATTGAGGTTTGTAGGGAGTACAAGATGCCGCTCTGTCTCACGTTCATTGATTTACAGAAAGCCTTTGATTCTGGCGGAGACTGAAGTGGTCATCGAAGCCCTAGCCAAACAGGGTGTTCAAACCCAATACATCAAGATCCTTCGTGAGCTGTATTACGGATTCACCACCAGGATCTCACCATTCTACAAAGAAGTGATCGTTGATGTCAAAAGAAGGGTTCGACAGGGTGATACCATTTCACCAAAACTCTTCAGTGCCACCCTCGAGAACATCATGCAACAATTAGAATGGGAAAGAATGGGAGTGAAGATAGATGGTTGGCAACTACACCACCTCCGCTTTGCTGATGACATCGTTCTAATAACACCAAACATTAGCCAAGCGGCACAAATGCTGGTTGACTTCAACCAAGAATGTGGAAAGATAGGTCTACAGCTGAATATGAAGAAAACTATGTTCATGAAAAATGAACTAGTTTCAGAGGCCCCATTCACTCTCAATGGAACAAACATCTCTGAATGCAGCAGTTATGTGTACCTAGGTCGAGAAATCAACATGATGAATGACCTAAAACCTGAGCTGCACAGGTGGAATAGAGCTACATGGAATGCCTTCAAAGGCATCGAAGAAATAGCTAAAAGGACAAAGAACCTCTGGCTCTGGGCACATCTCTTTGACTCCACCGTTCTCCCTGCATTAGCATATGCCTCAGAGACCTGGGCCCTACGAAAGCAGGATGAGAATGCTATTAGAGTCTCCCAGAGAAGAATGGAAAGAGCTATGCTTGGAATATCATGCCTCACTCAAGTGAGAGAAGGAATCCGGAGTTCTGACCTCCATCGCTATTCCAGAATCAGGGATGCTGTCTCGTTTGCCAAGGCATCGAAAATCAGATGGGCTGGACATGTAATACAATTTGGGAGACAACCGCTGGACTAGAGCCATTACCGACTGGATCCCACGGGATGTCAAAAGATCATGTGGCCGCCACCTACAAGATGGTCAGACTTCCTTGTCAAGACCCTGAAGGAACGATTTGAGGCTCTTCATATTCCTGAATCAACCAGATGCCATTGGGCTACATTGGCACGTGATAGGGTCCAATGGAAATGTTACTGGCACCCGCTCGAGCAAATCGATGAATAACAGGATTCAAGTGATCAAGAATCATCAGGAAAACATAAATCAAGACAACGATGAGATATCACCTCACAGCACAGAGACTGATATTCATCAAAAACAACCATAACCAGTCTTGGAGGATGGGGAGAAGGGACACTTAAATGCTGGTAGTGTGTGTGTGTATATATATATATATATATATATATATGTAATAGTGCATATATATACATATATATACACTATATTAGTCACATGAGTGGCAGGCAAATAATTTCTCCCAGTCTGTAGGTCTGTCTTTGTATTCTTTACTTCATTTCCTTTGAGGAGCAGAAGTTTCTTCATTTCGAAGCAACCAGAGTGCCCGAAAATCGATGACTGGATAAAGAAGCTTTGGTACATCTACACAATGGAATACTATGCAGCTGTTAGGAAAAATGAAGTTATAAAATTTGCCTATAAATGGATGGACATGGAGAAGATTATGTTGAGCTAAATTAGCCAGAAGGAGAGAGACAGATACAGAATGACTGCATTTATTTGCATGGCATAAATATATATATACATATTATGATACCAATATCCAAGGTCAAGTGAAACATATATCAGGAGGTCTTGTCAAAGGTGGAAATGATCACAAACATGTGGGAGTCAGAGTTTAGGTAAGACAATAAATGGAACTGGGTGCTAATAATAGTCGAGGGTACTAATGCCAACCTAGAACTGAGCATTAAATAGAGGCAAAAGGATTCACATGACAACCTTTTAATGTATGTTCTGTAATCCATAGTCTGGAGGGGAAGGAAAAGAGAAAAGAGAGAGAAAGGGAAAGAAATAAAGAACCTGCCATGGAGCAGGGCTGGGGAAGGGGGGAGGGAACCGGGGATGTTGTTGGTGGGAGATGGGCACTGGTGGAGGGACGGGTGCTGAAACACTGTATGACCAAAACCCAAACATGAACTTTTTAATTGTATATCTTTTTATTTGTATGGAGATGGGCACTGGTGGAGGGACGGGTGGTGCTGAAACACTGTATGACCAAAACCCAAACATGAACTTTTTAAATGTATATCTTTTTTATTTGTATATCTCACGGTGGTATAATAAAATACTTAAAAAAATAAAAATAAAATAAAATAAAATAAAATCTTCAAATCAATATGCCAAAAACAGTAGTAATAGACCTCATTCCCAATGAATGGCAACGTTACTGGCACCCGCTCGAGCAAATCAATGAACAACGGGAAGACAAGCGATACAAGTGATATAAAGAAGTAATGGATATTGTTCACTGACCACACTAAATAATCATAAATGGAAAAAGAATAAAATAATAAAAGACATGAAAATAAAAAAAGAAGTTTCTTCATTTAAAGTAGTCCAATTTGTTTATCTCTGCTTCTACTTGCTTGGTCAGTGGCATTTCCTCCTTAAATATGTTTTCTAGTTTCAAAGTCATGAAGAGTGCCTATAATTTCCTCTATGTAATTCATGAATTTATGTCTGATATCTATTTTATTTAAGTTTCTTTTGATTTGACTTTTGTGCATGGTCATAGAAAGAGATTTAAGTCTTTGGTTTTTGGTTGATTTTTTTTTTTTTTTGCATATGGCAAACCAGTTTTCCCAGCACCACTTGTTGAAGTGACTTTTCTTGCTCCAGTTCATATCTTCTGGTACTTTGTCAAAAATAAACTAAACCTATTTCTGAGGGTCTGCTCTGAAATAATCTATCTGGTCTATTCTATCCCAATGGTATGAAGGTCTGAGCTTACTCCAGTGCCATGCTGTTTCAATTACTACTGCTTTACAATACAGTTTCAAATTGGGGAAATTGATGCCTCTCAATTTTTTCATAAGAATTCCTTTAGCTATTCAGGGAGGGGGGAATATAAATTTTAGCAGTATTTGAAAATGTCATGGATATCCTTATAGGGATTGCTTTGAGTCTGTATAATGCTCTGAGGAGTATTGCCATTTTGATTATGTTAATTCTACCAATCTATGCATATGGAACGTGTTTCCATTTTCTTCTGTCCTATTTCTTTTCCTGAAGTAGTGTTTCACAGTTTTCTTTGTATAGGTCTTTCATCTATTCAGTTAAGCTGATTCCTAAGTACTTGATTTTCTGAGGCACAATTGCTAATGGGATTTTTTCTTAATATCTCTCTCTCTCTTCGATTTAA
This sequence comes from Cryptotis parvus, assembly GCA_021461705.1. Classification (NCBI taxonomy): domain Eukaryota; kingdom Metazoa; phylum Chordata; class Mammalia; order Eulipotyphla; family Soricidae; genus Cryptotis; species Cryptotis parvus. The sequence continues at coordinate 380,119 of JAJIBD010020980.1, forward strand.
TTATTTGCATCTAGAAAAGTCATGGACTGCTGCATATTAAATTTGTAGCTTGCCACTTTACTAAACAAATCTATTGTTTCTGGGAGCTTTCTTTAGGGTTTTCTAGATATATTATCATGTCATCTGCAAATATTAAACTTTTTCCTTTTCTATCTGTATATCCATAATATCTTTTCTTATCTAATTGCTATGATACTTGCCCAACTCTGTTCAATGAAGAAAACAGTTATTAAATTTATTTTTATTATTTTTACTAGAGCACCCTGATTTAAGAAATTATTCATAGTGATTATTTTTAAATAAGCATTTTTTAAAAGTTGGTTTTCCCCTATGTGGTTTAGGCGAGCAGTCTTCTGAAAACCTGAAACTTGGAAGAAAGCAGCCTGTTGTACAGTAAACAGAATTTATGGCCCAATGGCTTTCTGACAGCGGGCAGTTTTTCATTCACACTGGGTGACACCAGACTGAACAGCAGCTGTCCGTATGATTTTAATCACAGTATCTTTTAAGACCACAATCCACTTCCCCCTTATTTTATCCCATTAAAAATCTGCCTCTGAAGCTAATGAGCAAATTCTCTGGGTACAGAAACCTAGGAGATGCTGAATCACAGGGCAAATAGTCCATTAAATCCATACCAGTCCCACAGCCCTTTGAAGCTCAGATAACTTGAAAGTCCCTCTAGAATATAGATCTCTGGTTATCATATGTAAATTTAAACCAATGCCTAATAAAAAATGATTATTTGCAAATACCTTGGCTATGATCTATGTTGAAGTTCTAATTTGAGGAGGAACACAGTGAGCATTTTTAGCAAGAACCTGGAGGCTAAGATTAACCTTTACAAGAAATTTCTGAATCAGGGTGAAATTTTCCAAGAAACTGAGATCCTAAAAGTAACTCACAATTACAATTTAGGAGCAGAAAGAACACTTTAACACCAAATACCATATTCCTTTCTTTTTCATTTTGCCCTCTCCTATTTTATCTTCTTTCCATATCCACCATGTATTCCTTGAGCTAGGACTCTGATAATAATTTTAGAATATGCTTGCAAATTGTTTGCCTTGTGTCTTTCACAACCATTTAAGGTAAGAAAAAGGAAAAAAATTAGATTCCTATATTTTGTTCATTATTGGTTAGGGATTCCATAACAGAGTGAATGTAGATAAGCAACAGTACTTGATGATCACAGAGGTCAAAAATCCAAGATCAGAGTATATGCAGTTCTGGTTCTTTCAAAATTATGTGTCATAAGTGTTTGGATCTAAATTTCCATTTTCATAAGAAGACCAGTCACAATGGATTAGGACCCTCAGACCTTGTTATTGGTTATATACAGAAGGACCACCTTTTAAAGCAAGGCCATGTTCTGATATTCTTCAGGTTAGAACTTCAACATATGAATCTGAGGAAACACAATTTATCTGATCACACCTTGTTCCAGCTGAAACCAATCATGTCTCACCTAGGCTGTTGAAGTCTGCTGTAGAATGTCATACAATCTCACACACTGAAGTGTGGTTTCTACTACAGCTGTGCACACCATTCACATTCCCTCTGCTGACTCCACATCCTATTCCCACTGCTACTATAAAAACTTTCACCAAGCTCCTGAAACCAACTCTATCCCTCCACTTTATCCTGTACAACAGAGAAACTAAGTGTCCATTCCAAGGAATATTCTGATGCTTTCCCATGAAGCATTGGCATGCACCTGTACTTTCTCCCCTTATCCTCTTTTCTAAAGCAAGGGGCATCCTTCCCTGGTTATGAGGTCTCCCTTAACCTCAATTCTCCTTAGGAAGCAATTTCCGCCAATTATACCTCCTATTACTATATTCAACCTCATCCTCTGCAATATTTTCTTCTCATCTGTTTTTATTTTTATTTATTTTTATTATATCACCATGAGATATACAATTACAAAGATGTTCATAACCGGGTCTCAGTCATACAGCGTTCCAGCACCATCCCTTCACCAGTGCCCCATTATCACCACCAACATCCCCACATTCCCTCCCACCCACCATCAACCTGCCTCTATAGCAGGCATTTTTTCTTCCCCCTCTCTCTGTCTCTGTATCTCTCTCTTCTCTTACACATTGTGGCTTGCCCTACAGACATGTAGGATTTATCATGTAAATCTCTTTGTGTATATTCAATGCTGAGTTCTAGTCTGGTATTATCATTTCCCACACTTAGTAAAATACTGTTATATATTTATATTCCATTAATGAATGCAGTCATTCTATATCTGTCCTTTTCCTTCTGACTAATTTCACTCAGCATGATGGTCTCCATGTCCATCCATTTGCAGGTAAATTTCATGACTTCGTCTTTTTCTTTTTTTTTTTTTTTGCCTTTTGTGGGTCACACCTGGCAATGCTCAGGGGCTACTCCTGGCTCTGCACTCAGGAATTACTCCTGGCGGTGCTCGGGGGACCATATGGGATGCCGGGGATCGAACCCAGGCCAGCAGAGGCCGGCCGCGAGCAAGGCAAACGCCCTACCCGCTGGGCTATCGCTGGTCCCGACTTCGTCTTTTATGACAGCTGTATAGTATTCCATTGTGTAGATATACCACAGTTTCTTTATCTAGTCTTCTGTTCTTGGGCACTTAGGTTGTTTCCAGATTCTGGCTATCATGAATAGAGCTGCAATCTCATCTGTTTTTAAACACACAATAATCTTGCTAGGAAAGTGGTTAAATGAATGCCTTGCCTGCACCTGACCCTGGTTTGATACCTCACACTGTATTATCCCACAATTACCACAAAATACAGATCTGGGGGCTGGAACAATAGTACAGAGGATAGGGACCTTTCCTTGCATGTGGCCAACCCAATTTCCACCTCTGACACTCCATATGGTCCCCTGAGCCTACCAGTAGTAATCCTAGAGCACAGAGACAGGAGTAAGTCCAGAGCAGGGCTAGGTGTGGCCCAAATACTGGCCCCCAAAGCAATGCTGGGACAGACTTGATATGAAGCTGATTTGAATAAATTTCTATCCTAGGACAGCTATATTCTAGATAAACATATTCTTTACCCTTCCATGCCTTGGCATACAAAGACTGCCCACAAGAAATCATAAATATGCTTTTATATGAGATTGTCCCAACTTATTATTAATAAAATAAAAGCAAAAGCAAAGGCATGAATTTTAGAAAACATGTATTCCAAAACTTCCATTTTTCTAATAAAGATACAGAATTTCAGAGAGAAAAGCAGTAATCTTTTTCAAGGCTATATGGTGGCAGGAAGTGGCCTTAAGAACCTGGTGCCTGGGCTGGATAGCACAAGAGTAAAGGAGTTGATCTTGCCTGTGGCTGACTGGAATTGAATCCTCAGGACCTCACATGATCCCAGGAATACCACCAGAAGTGATCCTTGAATACACAACCAAGAATAAGCCCTAAGCATGAATTAAGTTTATGCCCCCAAAACCAAAACTAGTAATAATAATCTGTGGTCAATTCAGCAGCATACAAGAGATCTAGGAAACATGTTCTCATTCTGCAAAGACAGTTGAATTATAATTTTCACAGAGTATTTCAATATTTCAATATGCTGTCTCGTATGCCAAGGCATCGAAAATCAGATGGGCTGGACATGTAATGCGATTTGGCGACAACCACTGAACTAGAGCCATTACCGACTGGATCCCACAGGATGTCATAAGATCACATGGCCGCCAACCTACAAGATAATAAGACATTTTCGTCAAGACCCTGAATTAACTGATTGAGGATATTTGTATTCCTGAAGCAACCAAATGCCATTGGGCTACACTGGCACGTGATAGGGTCAAATGGAAATATTACTGGTGCCCGCTCGAGGAAATCAATGAATAACAGGATGTCAAGTGATCAACTGATCAAGTGATTTCAATATTTACAGGTGTATGAGAACTGCTGGTACATGTCACATCCCCTCTCTCCTTCCTGAATCTTTCTTTCTAGCCAACTCCTACAGTTCAGCATATCCCAGATCCTCCTGATTCTAATCCTAGATTCAGGCGTCCATGCCTAGCCTTGTCTCTTCTCACTGACTAATCTCAGTACCATTTGTTTTACTAGAATATTCCTTCCTGTTTTATTTTTTCTTCTGTGTTTCTACATGCCACCAGATTCACCAAAAAAGAATTCTTATCAATTGTCTGACCCTGTTTCAGAAGTTTGGCAGAGCATCCTGAGCTCATGAACCTGCCAGGATTTACCTATTAAGTTGAAATGACCTGAATGAAAATTGCTGATTGTTATCAACCCTTAAAAGAGCAAAGAGTGAAGGAAAAAAATCAAAGCCAAAGAAAAAGTGCCTGCTCTGCTGAGATTCTGATTCAGCCAGCATCAAGTCTTGACTTGTGCCAGGCACTGTGCTAGGTGCTGATGCTAACACTGCCTCCTTTAATATAATCTCCCAGCTTTTAATAGAATCCTGCTCTGTGAAGTTTGCACAGGGGCCAAGAGGAAACAAGGCATTATTTATAATAATTGGTTCACCATTATCCATTCACTTGGCACTGCCTGGAATAACATGATGGGCCTTTATGCTATTCACAGCCTATAAAAAAGTAGTTCTGTTGTGATTCAACATAGAGTAATCTCCATTTTAAGAGGACAATAGAAATACTCCACCATTATTCATCCTGGAGCCTTACACAGCAGAGAATTCCTTTATCAGGAACATAAGGTTAGAACGGCATGAGTTATTAATACTGCAAGCAGTCCAATGCATTCATCAAGGTGCTCAAATGACTGAACAAACTAATGATTTTAAAAAGCCGTATCTAATAAAAGGTTAAGGCCAAGTAGAATTTTCATACAACTATGTAAAGAGCACAATCTATTCAGAAATGCAGATGTTGAAGTGAGAATGGGGCACGTATCTTCATCTTTAAGTCAACCAGCTCTTTAAATAGGGGAGGAAAATGGAGCAAGAGTGCAATAAAGGGCTGGAGCGATTGTACAGTGGGTAGGGCACTTTCCTTGCACTAGTATTCAAGCCCTCGCTCCCAATATTGTTCTCTCTAACACTGCCAGGGGTAATCTCTGAGTGCAGAGCCAGAAGTAAGCCCCTCAGTACCTCCATGCACACCCTCCACCAGATAAAAACGAAAATAGCACAATTCCTGGTTAACAGCCACTCAACAGAGAGGCACGCATAACACATTTGGTATTCAGTTATTCATTCATTCCTTCATCTAGTCACCTCCACCTCCACAGAGGAGCTGAGACAACCTACAGAAGGTAAAGGATAGAAGAGAGAAATGCAAATAGAGTATAGAATCAGACTAGCATGAAGACATCATCACCAGGGCAACAAGGACACATGTGTCAGCCTTCAGTTTTCTATAGATAAGTTTTGGATCTCCCTAGAAGTTTCCTTATGGTCAATGTGGCAAAGAGACAGAGTTAGTTACAGAACTCTCTTTAAAAAGATTCACAAAACATCTATCTCTAAAGCAAGGTACAAATGGAAACACAGACACAACAGTCCCACAAATAACTCAAAAGATAGACTAAGCTGTACTAGGATGGAAGGGACCAGGGTGTACAGTCAAGGACTTGAGTTTTAGAGCTGAAGCCCTTACAAAGAGGTCTATATTCACCTAAACAGCTCCATAGCCAAGGACAAGAATCTTAACCCCTATGGAACATAGTTTGAATTTTTCATAAACTAGAGATTTAAAAACAGAATTTGTTATGTCATATATGCTTCTGGGGAAAAAAAGGAATAAATAAATGGGTAAATATAGAACATATTAGGTAAAAGTCACCCAGCACATTACCTGGTCCTTGAAAATATGAGACCGTTTTGCATATTTTTTTTATTTCATTCTTCCTGTGAAGTTAATCTGGGACTATGAGTATGGCAGCTTATTCTTCCATCTGGGTAACGGGTTTGATCTCTTTTCCCTCTCCTTCCCTCTCTGCCCACCTCATTCTCTCTTCATCCCTAACCCCACAAGCAGCTGTAGCAGGACCTCACCTCAATCTCAGAAGGTTCCAGCTAAAGGAAGCACAGAAGGAATATGCCTATAATTGTCGGCATATTACCCAAAGCAGCAAGTGGTGGTTGTGGATGCGATACCAACTGTAATGATGGGAGAATCAGCTTGAAAATGAGGTCAGTATTGACTGCTAATTGTTAGAAACTCCTGAGGAAGATGATTCAGTACAAAAATGAGTTGATTTATGTGAAATATGTCTACTATAATATGTCTACTTATTCACAAATACCCACTTCTAGCTCCATTCTGATCTTGATGATGTTTATTTTGTAGGGAATATGATACTGGCTCTCTGGGTGTTAAAATGTGTTCAACTCAGCAGAAATCTAACTATTGGGACTTCATTTTCCCATAGATCACATTTTCTAAGCCAAATGTTAAAAAAAAACTATGTGTCCTAAAAATTAAATTACTCTTCCCCCAATTGTGGGATTATTTAGTTTATGGGATAAAGTAATGGGAAGTTGGAGCTATCTTGAAAATTCTGGGTCATATGGTGAGTGCATTAAGCACCAAAGACAGATATTATTCTAAATTTTCAAATGATTATTACATCCAAGCTAGTAAAAGCAGCCTCTGTTTCCCCTTCAAACATTCAAATAACTATTCTTTCACTCACCAACCTCTGCTTCTTGTTTGTTTCATTATTTAAGTCTGAATGGTGAGTACAGCGCTTGAACCAAAGCTCTGGATGACCTTGATCATCTATGAGATTCTATAATAAGCCATAGATTAATGTGGTTTGATTTGTTCTGCACGCTCAAACTCTCAGAAAGATCTGGATCCTTTTTTTTCTCTCTCTCTCTTTTTTTTTTTTTTTTGGGTCATACCCGGCAATGCTCAGGGGCTACTCCTGGCTCTGCACTCAGGAATTACTCCTGGCAGTGCTCGGGGACCATATGGGATGCCGGGATTGAACCGGGCCGGTACAGGCCGGCCACGTGCAAGGCAAACGCCCTACCGGCTGGGCTATCGCCCGGCCCCGATCTGGATCCATTTTTATAACATTTAATCAAATGCTTATCATATAAAGTACTGATGTGTTTGACTCAGTTTTTTCCTTTGAATATACAATGTATTTCTGAATTAGGAGCTACATAGTAGGGAAAGTGAAGGGTCTTTTACTACTACTACTACTACTACTACTACTACTACTACTACTACTACTACTACTACATTATTACTGAATCACAGTGAGATATACAGTTACAAATCTGCTCATGGCAGGTTTCAGTCATACAATATTCCAACACCCATTCCTCCACCAGTATGCATTTCCAACCACCAATGTCCCCAGTTTCCCTCCTGCAAGAGTAGGGTCTTTTAATACTTACCTTTGGTCTTATCTTCTCAAGCTCCAACAGAATTTTACCTCCTATTGCTGTCAGAAAGCACTAGTTTTCAGCCTAGTTTTCTGTGTTGTATAGTAGTTTTATTTGCTCTGGCTTTTTTTTAAATAGTATCTTTACTAATATGCAGGTTGCAAGTGGAGATAGTCTGTTTCAGAGACAAAACTTTAAAACCAGAAGCATGAGGTTATTCAATTTGTTTTCAAGGGTGATTAATAACAACAATGATAGGAGTGACATCTCCGTCAATTGCTCAACTTCTGCAAAGATCTGTTTTATATTTCAAATGAATACTTCTATGAACATGCTTCATCTGTCTGGAATGCCTGGGGAGACCTTTCAAGAAAACAAGCCAGTCGCTGGCCAAAACAGGCTGCAAACACTAAGAATCAGGGGTCAGCACCGCTGCTAAGCCACCTGGACAAGGAGACATCCTGCCTCGAGAAGAAATGCAGAGGCCAACAGGCGAACATGGCAGCTCTGTGTATTCCTTAGGAGAAAATAAACACTCTAGACCCAGACCAAAGAAATGGATGTTCTGGGCCTATAAAAGTCAGGGACTGACTATAGTCACCCAGGGAAGGACCTGGAGGAACTCAAGCAGGAGAAAACATCCTGTGAAACAGATGGCAAGATGTGCACATATTCAGGCAATATGGGAATGAGCAAGGACTGAATTGATTGTAGTGGATGAAACCCAGAAGGATGACCTCCTTTGGAAATGGGAGACAACGACACTAGAACCATATCTGTTGTGACCCCAGCCTTTCTCCTGGCCATCTGCACTCCACTTCTCCACTTGAACATGTCCTGTTATTTATTTATCTTTGTACCAAACTGTCTCTTATATTGGTCAATATTCTGGTTTTATGAACATTATTTTATTGAACACATAAGAATGAACTTGGAGCGGAGGGTCGTCTGCCTTGTTGTGAGGCTCTGCTGGGGTGGCGGGCCAGGGCTAGAACCTGCCACCCCTCCCGGGCACCTCATGAGCGGCTGGGCACAGGGGAGCCAGTAGCAGCTCTGCCCCATGTCTGTCTCTGGATCAGCATACCTGGGCTGGATTAAAAAGACTGCAGAAGGGTGGATCTCGATGAGCCAGGCTGTGATAGGCTGGTCTGCTGGGTGGAGTTCTGATGAGGGGGGAAGTCCGGATGTGGAAAATGGAGGTCCTCATGGAGTGGAGGGTCATCTGCCTTGCTGTGAGGCTCTGCTGGGGTGGCAGGCCAGGGCTAGAACCTGCCACCCCTCCCGGGCACCTCATGAGCGGCTGGGCACAGTGAGAGCCAGTAGCAGCTCTGCCCCATGTCTGTCTCTCCATGAGGACCTGCATTTTCCACATCCGAATTCCCTCATCAGAACTCCACCCAGCAGACCAGTCTATCACAGCCCGGCTCATCGAGATCCACCCTGCTGCAGTCTTTTATAATCCGCCCAGGTATGCTGATCCAGAGACAGACATGGGGCAGAGCTGCTACTGGCTCTCCCTGTGCCCAGCCACTCATGAGGTGTCCGGGAGGGGGTGGCAGGTTCTAGCCCTGGCCCGCCACCCCAGCAGAGCCTCACAACAAGGCAGACGACCCTCCACTCCATGAGGACCCTCCATTTTCCACATCTGAACTTCCCCTTGTCAGAACTCCACCCAGCAGACCAGCCTATCACAGCCTGGCTTGCGCAGCCTCAAGCAGCCGCTCGGTTCATCAATAAATGCTGGATTTTGAGATGACTACAAGAGTATGCTACCTGCATGGCAGAGCCTGGTAAGCTACCAGAGTCGTATTTGATATGCCAGATACCAGTAACAATTATAGACCTCATTCCCATGACCTGATGGAATGGTTTGAGGCTCTTTATGTTCCTGGAGCAAACAGGTGCCCTTTGGGCTTTACTTGCATGAGACAGGTCATATGGAGATGTTACTGGTGCCTGCTCGAGCAAATCGATGATGAACGGGAAAACAGTGATACAGTGAAGAATGAACTTACCCTTGGGTTAGGGAGAGGTACCCTGCCTAAGATCCCTCCATAAATGGGTTTTAGGGCTACTCTTAGTCACTGAGAACAGTTAGGAAGGAGCTGAGGAAAGGGGGGGTGGTGGCTCTAGTTCTCATGAAAAAATGGAACTTGCATAGGATGGGGAGAAAGGGCAGCAGGAAAGAGACTGTCTTTTCCTGTGGCTGCAAGTCTCTGAAGCTTACCTCTTCAGAGGTTACTACTGTGCTGCTTCATAGCTGAAAATAGGAATTATAGGCTCAGTTATCTCTAGTCAGTCACTGTCCCTATGCCTTCAAGTGCTACTTCCCAGAAATTGGAAAATTATTGTTCAAAAGACTTTTCAAACATGGTTGCTCCACCTTCCCTGCTTTTGACTTCCTATCGTCCTTGCTTCCTTATTTATTCACCTATTCATTTTACCCATTCATTCATCCCTCCCTCAATCTATCTATCGATCCATCCAAGCGTATATTGATTATTATCTTTGTGCCAGGTCCTGTTCTAAGCACTCAATCTAAGCATCTCATTCAATTTTAATAGTATCCTGGAAGTCAGCTCTTCATGTTCATTATTAATATCACTAAAGTTGAGAGAGGTTAAGTATCTTGTCCAAGAGTCATCGAAACTCTTGATTTGGCATGTGGGCCAAATTAAATGTAGTGTTGTTAAACAAAGGTTTCCTGTACATCCATGAAAATCTGAACACTTATGCAACCAGTTTAGCATAGAAGAGGTGTTAACACAAAGATCATGTGATCCACATGGTCTAAAATAGTTCCTCTATGGTCCTTTACAGAGAGTTTATCACCCCTTGATCTTATCCGAATAATACTTAGCAAGAAGGTAGCAAACAATATTCAATTCAGAACCATCTGCCTCAAAGGAGTCTATCTTTAAGGACATGCCTTTGAAACGTGCAGTAGAAGTATCTCAAGTTTGTCTGCCTGTCTCTGACATACCAAGGGAGAACTGACCAGGTTTACAGTCAGGAGGAAAATTCCGCACAAAGAACTCAGTAAGGTTTCAACCACTGTCAAAGGCTCTCTTCATTAGTGAGAAAAACCAGTCAGGACTTTTTTTCCTAGTGAAATAATTATAGAGATGAGTGTTGATGCATGTTTTGACTTTACTGCAAAAGTAGTTCTGTCTCTCCAGTTTAAGTAATTACATTTGTTTCTAAATAAAGCAAATGGAACCAGAATTGTCAAAGGATGCATAGATCGGTTGACTGCATTTTTTGGTGTACTCGGTAGAAGAGAATCTAAAGCAATTACAATATTCTAGGGAGAGGTACCACAAGGTATCTTGCACACACTCGGGGGAGATGACTACTACTGAGTACCTTGTATGCCTGCAAACAGGCAGAGGCTGAGTGGGTACAGTGATAATGGAAGAAGTGTTCTAATGAAAACAGAAATTTCTACACATGTGATCTGGTTTCACGCAGTTTTACTAACCTAATGATTCCCTAACAACTGCTCTCTTTAATGTGTTTTTTTAATATGGCTTAGTATGAGGGATATGCTCTTATTGTTTCTCCAAAACCTGTAGAATTTGTTTGTGTCAAAAGCTCTAGGATGGCTTATTTGATACTTCATGTAAACGTGCCCCTGTAGAAATCTTGCACCTTATAAATCAACAGTGATATGAAGTATAAACATCAGCTTTAAAGTACAGGGGAGAATAACATCCAGAAGCAGGTGGGAGGAATGACATATGGGAGCTGGTCTGACCATAGACCAGGGATCCAAGGGGCACATGGAACTGTGGCAAATTTCAAAACAACCATTGCTAAGCAGATGTTCTTATGGAAAGGAAATGTATTTGGCATTGAATTTTCACAGTTCAGAGAGTATTCCCGTTGACACCCTTATCCAAGACTGAATCTCCAGACACTGCAACCTACACGAAGAATTTTTCAGATATGGTGTGGATCTTGGGATGGAGAGATGATCCTGGATTAACTCAATGGAACCAGTGGAACCCTAAGAATTCTTAGCACTGAGACAGGGAAGTTAGAGTCTGAAAGATCTGAAAATACTACACCACAGATTTGAGGACAGGGTAAGAGACCATAAGCCAAGGATCATAGGCAGCTTCTAAAAATGGGAATAGTAAAGAAATAATTTTCATCTAGAGAATTTATAAAGGGCCCCATGCCTCCATTTGAGCTCAAAGAGAGACTCTTTCAGATTAATGAGCATTAAGAGGTCAGAAGATATACAAATTGTAGCCTTCATTTGATGTGGCATGCTGTTCTAGAAACAAACAACAACAACAACAATTAAAAACAATCACCATCCATGGTGGAGGGGTGAGGAATAAGAACTAGCCACAAAACACATAACCCAAGAGAATAATTGGAATTAGAAGTGATTTCAGATTCCTATCAAACAGTTAAGGGATTTCAGGAAAATATGTTAATAATCCACTCGCTATTTTTTAGTTCTGGTGTTTCTTGATTAGGGTGGCAATACCAATTGTTTTCATAATTTAATTCCATCAATAAGCCTTAATTTGAAACTTGCATTATTTATTCACAAACATTTATGTGAATGCGTGCATACAGGAAAAGAAAGAGAAAAAATGGACAAGAGATATGAACACAAAGGATGTCAGAGATTGGAAGGCATCTTCCACGAAATCCTAAATGAATTCATCATAAAAAACCACCATGATATGATATAGGTGGAGGTGACCAGCAGAGCTTTCATGGATTAATGTCAATGACCTTATGACTTTGCAAACACCACTTGAATAATCTGAGTTCTGTGGAAGTGAATCAAGTCCCTTGGTTCTCCTTAACTTAGTCATGATCAAGTGATGCGATTCTCAAGAACCATTACAGAACAAGAATTCTTTGTAGGAATTAGTGAGTAATAATAACCTATGGAAAGTTATACTAAAAAGCATATTGAAAACAGATAAATGCATGAGTCCCAGATGGGAGATAATAACTATGTAAATAAAAATTGAAATAACCACTTTACAATGTAGAAACTGTCAGTCTCAAAAGCTTTTAAATTCCATGTCATGGTTGATTTTATTCCTGGAAATCTATGCACAAAAGGACAAAATTATGAAAAACTGAATATATTTTAGACTGAAATTCATGAACAAGAAATTGAAAAAATATAATAGCAACCATGTATTGCATCTCAACATGTAAGAGGCTCTTATATCCATATTTCCCCCAATGTGCAATTATACAAACTTATAATCCTTGAAAAAATATTTCTGCTGCTAAAATTACTTATAATAGCAGATATGTTTGGAAATATGCCTGCATGATTATATTTGAACAAATATCACAGTAATAATTCTTATTTTGGGAAATGCTATAGGAATCTTGAATTACACTTTAAATTGGTAACTTCTCTAGCTGGAAGTCTTGGGTTTGTTTTGTTTTTTCATTTTGATTAAGACAAGCTAAAACTCTAAGTTTCAGACAATGGATATTGAATTCTATTGAATTCTATCTAAATCTACTTGCTGGAATTGGAGCTCAAAACACCTGCGGAATAATCCCTGAGAATTGTTAGCTTGAGCTCATCAGCACAAAATCTGCAGATGAAAGGTCTGAGTTGGGTTGTTAAGGACCCGCATACAATGCAGTTACACAGAACTCATAAAAACGAATTATTAACCACTAGGCTCTGAAGATTCTGCCTTTGACTTTTAAGGAATGTCCTTGAGTTAATGTTGTATATGTCCCTAAAAAAGATGGTACTTGTGAAATTAATAAAGTTGAGTGATGATTTGAATAATACTGGGCTACATTAACCCTGTACTTGGTTACTCTTACACAAGCAACTAAGAAATTCTGAGCAAGGGCTATTCATGGCAGCTGTATAGAGGTTACCTAAGCCCTGGCATTCTTTCATCCTTTTAAGCAAGGGCAAAAGTCTCAGATTGCAAAGAACAGGAGCTATAATTAATATGATCTGGATTTTTGTATCACAGAACAATTCATATCAATTACATATAAATTATATAACCTTTTATGTGGTGCTGCAAACTGTTCTTTCTGCTAGGTTTCAAACAGATGGAGAGAATCATTATACAGGAAAATTACCAGGGAAAAAAGCAAATCTCTGGGGAAGAGAGTGAGTGATGTAATCATCGTAGGTCTTAAGATTATACAGGTAGGACTCTGACCTGGAGTTTAGGAAGGAGAGTTATGTGTGGATGAACCAATATCCATCTCAGCACATGCAGACCTGAAGATTTGTGAATATGTCTTCATGGGAAACTCTCCTGTTTTTTTTTTTTTGAGAGCTTAGTTGTTTTATCTTAATGGGAAAGAAAAGTAATACTTACACTTGTGGAGAAGATGATGGCCCTGACTTAAGAGGGATAAAGGGAATAAAATCCTTGCTATAGTATAGCTCTAGAGTTCAATCTCAGGCATATGTCAGAATCACCTAGAGTGTTTATCCAGCACAGACAGATGACACGATACTAACCCCCCAGTTTTCGGTTCAGTAGGTTTGGGATGGTGGCTAAGAAATTGCATGTTTAATATGTTCTGAGGGCCAGAGGTCCACTCCTTGAAATTGCTACTCTGGGCTCTCCAACTGGAAATTAGCATGGCCCATCCCTGCTCTGTTCTTACTGAACATAAAATTCACATACCTACTACTGGCCTGCCAGACTTTGTATGATCTAAGAACTAGCTACATTTTTTGGTATCATGCCCTGTTACCATCCCCATTGCAAGCTCCTTTACTGGCCCATCATCCTCCTGCTGTTCTTTAAATATGCTGTTTGTGCCCACGTTATGGCCTTTGCAAGCACTATTCCTTTAACCCAGGATGTTCTTTTTTGCAAATTTTCAAATGGCTACTTCAATCCCAAGATCTTGCATAACATTCCGAGTAAAATTTATCCTTGATAGGGTCCCTCACCTCACTCTCTTTATTCTTTCCTTCCTTTACCTTTTCACAAACCTCTTACCTGGAAACCTATTTATTTTATAATAGATTAGCTCTTACTACTGAGAATATCCTGCCCAAACAGCAGAGCCTGGCAAGCTACCTGTGTCATATTCAATATGCCAAAACAGTAGCAATAATAGACCTCATTCCCATGTCCTGAACAAATGGTTTAAGGCTTTTCGTGTTCCTGGAACGAGCAGATGTCATTGGGCTACACTAGCACCTGACAGGGATGAATGGAGACATTACTGGCACCCGCTTGAGCAAATCGATCAACAATGGGAAGACAAGTGATATAAGTGATAGCTCTTCCTGAAAGCATGGACTTTGGTTTTACTGCTTTATTCTCAGAGTACAGGGAAAGCGTCTGATAATTTGCAGGCATCAGTTGTATGTTTGTGAAGTCAAAGGATGAATGACTGACTGGATTAATAAATTGTTAAAAAAAACTTCAAGTAACTAACTTCTGAGCAAACAAAGACACGGGGGGGAGCATGCAAGGTCACAGAACTAAACCTAGGCTATAAAAACAATCTATAAAAGGAATAGGAGTTACATCAAGAGGTTGTGAGGTAGGAGGTAAGGTAAATTGGATCCACCATGAATCTATGCTATAGTGCCTCTCTTCCCAAGCCCACATAATGACTTCAAACTGAGAACCAGAAATCAGCTACCATGGGAATATTGGCTCCAAAACAATTTCTAAATTGTTTTGACAAGGCTCACTGTTGGCAGAGAGGCTCTCTATCAGCATACATGAACTCAACTTAAAGTAAACTACAACTCAGGACTCAATTTGCAAGCTAAACCTAGGCCCCTGTCATCTGTGAGTAAGTTACTATCTAAATAAGAGAAAATGAGATGTGTCAGAGGAACTGAATTAGGATGGACTTAGAGGGTACATCCAACTCTTCTCCAGGATGTCCATTAGTGGCACTGAATACTTATGTTTGCCTGTGTGAGCAGTAAACCTACAAAAGGTACACATGAAGACGCACTTTTTCTCCCTACTATGCAAAGTTGCTCCTGCTCCATGTGTGATGTGGAGGAACCAATCCCATCCCGGGTTTAGGAGTTGAATATACGACACAAGCTCATGCTAATCAGAGTCGCCAATAGACTGTAGACAATAATCTCCCACTCACATAGCTACAATTACGTGCCCTCTTTAAAGGACACGTAATGGAACAAGCACAAGTCTGGGTACAAGAAAATAAAACACATATTCAGAAAGACAACACGTGAAGGAATGAAACAAATGCCAATAAAATTATCTTCTAGTGGTGGATATATAGATTTATTCTTTGGCTAAATACTTTTACTTAAAGCATTCACATTGGTTTTCTGATTAAAAAAAATAAAGCAAAGTGTAAGGGGCCAGGGTGATAGTTCAAAGGATGGAGCACATGTCTAGGATGGGCAAGGCCTGGGTTCAATTCCTGATATCACATGACCTCCTGAGCACCCCAGGGTAACCATGGTGACTCCCAGCACTGCTGAAAGGGCTCATAAAGGGACAGAAACAGAGCTTAAGTTTTCTCTTCCTTTTATGCACTGTTTTCTTAGACACCAGAAAGAATATTGTATGGAGGGGGAAGCACACATTAATGGGAAATTAAAATGGCAAAGCAGATTTAAATACCACATATCTAAAGAAAGGCGGGCGGGGGGATCTCTTGTAACCAAGACTGCCACAGTGCCTTAATTATCAGGTTTTCAGATAGATTTTTTTTTTTTGCAACACAAACATGAACATTTTAAATTACTTTACCAACTATTTCTTTGGGCCTCTCTGTCTTCGACAGGAGTACAAGTTGACCTTTGAGTTTGAACCAATTCAGGAAAAAAGCCCAAATTCTTGTTTGACCTCTTCTACAGAAAACCACCTTAGTTCACAGCAACATAACTTCACCCCCTCTGGGGTACTCCATAACTGCCTGCAGATGGTGGTACACAATGTTTTTTTAAACAAACAAGCTCGTAATAGACCACACAGCATGGATGGTCACTGGTTTTCACTGGAAGCTCAAGCTTCCAGTCTGCTTCAAGATCAGTGTGTCCTTCCCAGAGTCCCTAGTGGGAAAACAGCACACTCAAATCTAACTTACAGTCTTGTTCTTGCCCTCAGCCATCTTTCTCACATCCCTGAAACTTCCTTTATCTCTAAGGAAGAATGTGAATCATTCAGGATGCAGAAGAAAAGCTACAGGGCACAGCTGCTAGAATTTCACCCCCCAAATGCCCCAGACTTTGACTCCAAGAGCCTCTCCTTAGGAAATTGTCCGTGGAGCATTTTCACACTTCTCTGTCCCCATCCTTCTTCAAGTCCCTGTCCTTGTTCCATTGTCCTAGCATTTCAGGACACTTCGGAGGACAAACCAATTCAAGACTCCCCAGCTTTTCTCATGCTCAGCAAGTTCATTGACCAGACATCATTTAGAAATGAGGAGATTTTCCACCTTTTATTTTTTGTATTGTGTGAGTGTGTGTGTGTGAGAGAGAGAGAGAGAGAGAGAGAGAGAGAGAGAGTTCTTTTTTTTTCAGGCATCTGACCACAGCTCATCTGCACTTCAAAATACCTACTTTTTTAACTGGTTCACAATAAAATAAGAAAATCTCAAAAACAAAATGAAAAGTAAAATCAGAAACTAGACAATTTCATTCCAGTGCTACCTGATCATTCCCCACTTTGACAACTAAGCCTCACTATAAAAAGTTGTGTATACCCCATGGATCATGATTTCCAGGGCCCACCAGTCTCTACCCACATCATACCATCACCAGGATTCCTATTTTCTCTCACTAATGACAGCAGGTTCAAATCATGGCTCTGTGCCCCACTTTGGTTACAGTGTACTCACCAATTACAAATTTAAAAGGTCAGAAACTTGGAGGAATCTTTGAGTATAAAATTGTCTGTCATTTGATTGAAACATGTTCAATACAAGTTCTGGAACACGTCCTAGGAAATGACAGAGATATTTAACATCAAATCAACAGGGGATTCTCCACTGGGCATGCTGCTTTCTCTTCAGCTGCGGGTGGAATGTGGATTGCTGCAGGGTATACACCTCGTATTAAAACACAAACACACAGTCTTACATGATTTTTTAATCATCATGTGCATGTGCACTGATGTCTCCTGGCTTGTTTATTTTATACTCTATCATAAACATTTCCCATGTTGCCCAATAGCATCCATAATTACCATTTTAATGGCTGCATAATATTCCACTAAGTGACTGAATCATAATTTACTAGATCATTATCACAAGGCTGGGCATTTAGCTTGTTTCCAGGTTTTGCTCCAATAAATCACCCAGCTTACCGCTTTGTGCTCAGTTTGGATTAATTCCTTAATATAATATCTCTCCCAATAAAATTATTGGGTTAAAGACTACAAATCATTTTTAAGGCATGTCATACACATTTCCAAATCCTTTCCAAGGAGAGGAGTATATTGATCTGAATTTCCCCAGCAATGTGCAAGGGGCCTTTGTGGAAATACCAGGATAATTAATTAACTAGTCTAAGAACAGTGGATTATAATGCAGCAGTGAGAGCTGAGCGTACTTCTGATGGATTGTAAGTCCATAATGAGTAAGGAACTTACAATCTGTTAGTTGCTCTACAAGACCTACCTCTCCTTTCTCCCTATACTAGCTCCTACGTGGAACTCATTTAGAGAGTCTCTAATGAATGAGAGGTGCTGCAGAGCTGGGATCAGTCTCCCTAGATTCCACCTCAGCCCTAGCACAAGTTGAGGCTAGTGTCTGGAGAATGCTAGACCAGGTCTAGACCAGGTAGGACAAAAGTGCAGTCATACTTGCATTGCACCCTTGATGATGCAGCAGCAGCTGACTTGCTAGCTGATTCAAGATTCCACTTCACTAGGGCTGGCCCCAGGTGGTAGAACTTCCCAGACAAACCACAGAACCCCTGAGCAATAATAAATATCATTCACTGAGTGAGCTCAGGTTTTATGTATTTTGTTATGCAGAATTATTGTGGCAATACAGACCAATACAACCAGTTGGTTAGCTTAAAGACAATGCATTTTGCAGCCTACGCACTGCAGTAATGGGGAACCAAGCATTAGACATGTCTTGTATCGCCTATTCTGTAACTAAAGACCCAGAAGAACATGATAATACAGCTTTCCCGTCAAAACAAACAGGTAGGTCAGGACTTAAGTCCCTGTCAAAGCTCATCCCAAGATGACATCTAAAATCAGGAGGCTTGGGGGCCGGAGCGACAGCCCAGAGGGTAGGGCGTTTGCCTTGCACGCGGCCGGCCCATGCCAACCCGGGTTCGATCCCTGGCATCCCATATGGACCCCTGTGCACCGCCAGGAGTAATTCCTGAGTGTAGAGCCAGGAGAAACCCCTGAGCATTGCCAGGTGTGACCCAAAAAACAAAAAATAAAATAAAATAAAATCAGGAGGCTTGGTTGCAGCATCCGCCCCCAAATCCTTGATATCCCATGTATGCTGCCAAACTGAACCCCAAATCAAGCAGCTGTGCAGGAAGAACTGCCACCTCCCCATCTTCCTTGGTGGATCAGGCCAGAGGAGGAATCTAGATCCAAGTACCACCTTTCCCTCCAGTTGGCAACTGCCTCTCCTTTTGGGGCAAGGGATTCAAGGCAGGGAGCAGACTCTGGAAAGGAAGCCTGACTTCTGTGGGCTTACAGTGCCAAGATTAAGGGGTGGAGTGAGGAGCAGCGAGATCACCTCAACAAACAGTGCTCTTTAGCCTCTGCTGTGGGACATACCTGAGGTATCCCTTACGGGCCCTCTGCCGCACATACCTCTGTTCCCACCTTCTCCCCCACTGCTGTTCCCTCCCCCCCGCCCCTGAAACCTACAGGAACCTACATCACCAGAAAGTCACAGAAATACACCGTGAGGGCCTCATCTGCTTCTGGAGGTATTAAGCATTTACATTCTGCTTCCACCCAGGTGGCCTCTCCCCCTGTCTTTCTAGCAGCCTTGGCTTGGGGGTCTTGCTATTTCCAAACTCACTTTTTCAAATCGCCCTTATCCCAGTTCAGCAACTCTTTCTCAGAGGCACATATTCCTGAGGGATAATACCTAAATACTGCCTGCAAGGTCCTGCAATCATCAGCACATGCCCCCTAGACCTCAGGGCACTGGTCCACTTGTTCCCCAAGAGCACAGAGGTTGTCCAGGTTCATGCTTCTCACTCATGTCTCTACACTTTTCAACAAGGTGACTCTCACCTGTGCAGAATATAACTGAATTTGGGAACAGAGAAGGACTGTGGGATGGTGTGACACAGGCCGTCTGCATGGAAAGTATCAACCTGATTTTGCCTCTCTTCTGGTCCTGGAAGTCACCCCCTACCCCAATTATGAGGGTCAGCAAAGTTAACTTCCATGTCCCCTAAGGGGTCAGCCCTGAAAGCAGGCAGGGATGTCCAAGAGGCAGAGTAAAGAGGGAGCTCCAGCTTCAACGCATTAAAACAAAGCTGTGGGATAATGATTACTAGTTCATTTACAAGGCCTTAATCACAGCACTTAGTCCCTAATCAATAACTTACAGCCATATGTGTTTCCCGTATTACCGAGTAAGTGCTCATCCATTACTCTGTGTGAGTTACCGCAAAAGCCTTGCCAACATGCCCATACCACAGAGGCCAATGGAGAGCTGGAGAATTCTGGACTGTGCTAGGTCCCTCCAGGAAAAGCTAAGATTCAACAGTGTGTCCCTGAGGTTAATGTCCGTTTCTGCTTATGCCTGACCACACAAATGCTCAGAGTTGATTCCACTGGAGCAAGTGGTGATAAATGCCCCAAGCAGAGATGTCTAGAATCAGACATCAGAGAACAGCTGGTAGCTAAGTTTATGGAGTGTGACTGGGCTCTCCAGAACCTGAGACAGTACCAGAGGTCCAGCAGTATTGCTTGAGGAAGGGGCTTACTCTTAGGAAATGTGTATATCATAGACTGAGGAATGTGGGGAGCTCAGCCCCAGGATCAGGCATCACCCCATGGTGGGTGTTCACTATCTCCGATGGAGAGATATACTCTCTGACACAGCTGGCACCCCAGCAGGCTTCTGTGAGCCTCACTTAGTGGTTTGTTCCTGTGTCATTCACCTCTTCCTGGGGTCAAGGACAAGAAAGCTACCTGCACCAAACCAGGGCAGTTTTGACGGGAAGAGGGCTCCCAGGCAAGGCTGGGAACCATCAGGACTAGACCTGGTGGTACCCAAGAGGAAGCATGAAATGCTGAGGCTCAAATCCGGCACCCTGTGAGAGCCAGGCATGAACCCCAGTCCTTTGAGTTACCTCCCTGATTCTCAGAAATCTGTTTTTAAGGAAAACCAAAACCTAATCTGGGTCACAGACTTCACACCAAGAGATGATATGAGCTGGAAAATTCCACAGTTGCAAAGTAAGGAGAAGGAATTTAGGCAAAAAAAGAAAATGATGGCTCCTTGGGTCTCTGACTGTAGAATAAAGGAATCTGGGGGTTGGAGGGTAAACAAAGTGTAAGACTGTCACTCAGTCTCAGTGATACCTATATTTAATATGGGCTGAGAGGTGGGCACAGCCCAGGGGTGTGGTGGCCCAGCGCAGTGTCTCCCCACAGCACCTCACTGCTGTGAGACTGGGGCCCAGGAGGCTATTAGCCAAGCGGCACAAATGCTGGCAGACTTCGACTGAGAATGTGGAAAGATAGGTCTACAGCTGAATCTGAACAAAACTATGTTGATGAAAAATTAACTAGTTCCAGAGGCTCCATTCACTCTCAATGGAACAGACATCTCTGAATGCCTTAGTTATGTGTACCTAGGTCGAGAAGTCAACATGATGAATGACCTAAAACCTGCGCTGCGCAGGAGGAAGAGAGCAGCATGGAATGCCTTCAAAAGCATCGAAGAAATAGCTAAAAGGACAAAGAACCTCCGGCTCTGGGCACATCTCTTTGACTCCACCATTCTCCCTGCATTAACATATGCCTCAGAGACCTGCACCCTACATGAAAGCAGGATGGGAATGCTATTCGGGTCTCCCAGAGAGGAATCAAAAGAGCTATGCTTGGAATATCACGCCTCACTCAAGTGAGAGAAGGAATCCGGAATTCTGCCCTCCATTGCTATTCCAGAATCAGGGACGCCTCTCTCGTTTGCCAAGGCATCGGAAATCAGATGGGCTGGACATGTAATGCAATCTGGAGACAACCGCTGGACTAAAGCCGTTACCGACTGGATCCCATGGGATGTCAAAAAGCCGCCCACCTACAAGATGGTAAAGCTTCTTCGCCAAGACCCTGAAGCAATGGTTTGAGGCTCTTCATATTCCTAAAACAACCAGATGCCATTGGGCTACATTGGCACGTGATAGGGTCAAATGGAAATGTTACTGGCGCCCGCTCAAGCAAATAGATGAATAACTGGATTCAAGTGATCAAGTGATCAAGTGATTTAATATGGGCTATGAGAGATTCTCAACTAAGTTGTTAGGACGAAAACCAGTTTCTGGATGCAACAATTCCTCTACCAACCACATTTTACACCAACCACGCTTTCACAGGCTTAGTAGCTCTAAGTGGTGTGTGGTTGTGTCAGAAGATGGCACAGATAGGACATTCCCATGAGTCTAGCATGCTAGTGTGTTGGCTAGCAGTGTTCTAGGACAGTGAGTTGTGAATCCAGTCAAGGCTAAATGTTCCCTGACCACATGCAGACTCAATCTTTTCCACTTCCGGTTTAGCTGCATCTTCATGTTGGGCACCAGATGTTGATGTGGCTGGTGAGAGATGTTGATGTTGATGTCGCTGGTGAGGTCGAACCTTGAGCGAGTAGAACACCCACGAAGAAGATCAAGCAGAGCACCCACAAAGTAGGTTGAGTAGAGCACCCACAAAGAAGCCTCCATGAAGCACTTTAGGGGAATAGTTCTGCTTTTGGGGTGGAATAGGGATATTTAAGTTGGGAAAGTTGGGTGGGAACTC
The DNA here is from genome assembly GCA_021461705.1 of Cryptotis parvus. Lineage (NCBI taxonomy): Eukaryota > Metazoa > Chordata > Mammalia > Eulipotyphla > Soricidae > Cryptotis > Cryptotis parvus. The sequence goes on from JAJIBD010020980.1 coordinate 402,398, forward strand.
TGTATCAGCCAATCAAGTAGTAGGGTAGGAGCTCTGTAGCAGCAAATCAGGTAGTAGGGTGCGAACTCTGCAGCAGCCAATCAGGTAGTAGGGTGGGACTCACTGTCAGACAACCATGTAAGGTTGGGAGAGAGAATAAAACAAGGGATTAAGGCAGAGTGTGTGCTTAATCTTAAACAGGTAGGGGTGGTGCTTCTGTACAGGGTATGTGTTTAGCTACAACTTCCCAATCCTCTTTCCTCCCTCCATTTTAAGGAGTACCTTCAATAACTCACATGGGAGACTCATCTCCTGTATTTCCCAACCTGTCTTAAAAACAAACACACCTTGTCTCTCTTGGTTCAAAAACCCTGAGCTACTAGGTCCCAGAGACAAATACCAGTTTGCCCGTTTGCCCCTGAAACTTCCATCCTCTGCATAGGCTTGTCACAGGGAAAATCATTTAATACATATGGAATAAAAAAATGAATAAATAAATCAGCGAAAGAAATGGCCTCTTACAGGCTGTACTCATGGTGTCCAGCCAACAGCCCAGAGCTGCTCCTGACCCCTCGCAGTGGTAGAATTCAGGTTCAATTTCTCAGTCAGCCAGCCTTGTCCAGAAGTCCAGCTGCGACAGCTAATAGATGAAACCATTCAATTTACAAGTTCCTCTGAGCCAAGGCTGGAATCTAAGCCTGCTCTCCAGCATGCTCTACACCTGGATCTTAGCACTCAGCCCAGTGGCCCCATCACAGGCCAACAGTGCACTTTAACATTGCACCCTGGGTGCCTCTGGAAGGCAGCAAAGGAGGCAGGAGCAAGGAGGAGGCATCTGCCTCTTGCACATCCACTAACAAGGCCAGTGTCTGGGAAGCAGGCTGTGCTCATTAAACCGGAGGGCAGTTCCTCTCCAATTTAAGAATGGGGAAGAAAACCAGGTAAGCTGGTAATCATGGCTAGATCGTGCTTTCCAACAATGCTGTAAATCACATACAAAGCAGACAGAGAAAGAGAGAAATCATTAAATAACTCCAAAGGTAGCAATTTTTCCTCTGAATCAAGCCACATAAAAAATCTCCGGCTCGCCTCAGTGTGGCATTCAGGAACAGAATACAGTGGACAGGATGAGGCAGCCGCTCAGAGTAACAATTCAGGGGGCTTTCCTCGGAGTCTACCCGAGTTCAGGATTTTCACAGAGCTCTCCAAAGTCCCCACGCCCCTTGCAAGTCAGGGAACTTGCTTAATGAGCTGGACGATCTGCAGCCAGAGGCATGCCGGGACAGGAGGGGTGCAGAGAGGACCGGAGTGTAGTCTGCCCTCCTCTTTCATAATAAGGTGACTAGGGGTCCTTCCTCTCTCTCCCACCCTCACACCCCACTGAGCCCCAAACCTGCTTTCTCCCTCTTTGTCCCTTAGTCGTTTCCTCCTTCTCCTGCCTTCCTCTCCTGTGCACACACCAGGCCTGGGAGGTCTCTGCCAATTTGCTGAAGTCTCACATTAGATTTTACGCTGCTGACCACACTTTGTCTCTCCACACCATGCAGGCCTGGAGCATCTCTAAGGCTGATTAATATTTATATTTCTTTTCTCTAGACTATTTTGTAGACTGCCTGCATCTTTCTACTTTTACCCCATCTCCATGGGAGAGGAGGAGAACCCATACCCCACCCCCTCACGGCCACAGGGAGCCAGAACCCAAAGAACATTACGAGATGCACAGGATTGTCACACTGTGACTGTGACTGTTGGACATGATGAATGAGTGTGCACATGTGACTGCACAGGCATTCAGACATGAAGATGCCATCTAGAAACTTGGCTTCCATTCCAGCAATACTGTATTCTTGCCTGTGCGTTAGTGAGTGTAGGAGAAGCAACAGCGTTCTCTGGGAAGAATACAGCCTGTGAGTTAGTAAGTGTGAGGGAAGCAACAGTGTTCTGTAGGAATAATACAGCCTGTGAGTTAGTGAGTGGGGGAAAGCAACAGTGTTCTGTAGGAAGAATACAGCCTGTGAGTTAGTGAGTGTGAGGGAAGCAACAGTGTTCCATGGGAAGAATACAGCCTTCAGTCTCCTTTCATAATCATGCACCGAAAACATTTCCTGGTCAAAATAACTGCTTATTTGTAGATCTCCTTGGAATCGTCCCTGTAGAAGAATCATTCACTTGTGCATGTGAAAAGACCCAAAATCAGGAAATAAAGTGGGTTGTCACTTATTTGGGGTCCTTTCTAGGGGGCTACCGGGAGAAACGGGTCTCTGCATACTTTCTCAGGAGGCGTGGTTTCACTGGGTTTCCTAAATGTGTCTTTCTCTCAGTGCCTGCAAGGCCCAACTGCATTTGCTTTGTATCCTTGTCATTCTGGGCCGCAGTGGCAGAGACAAATATTGTCTCCACTGTAGTTGTTTTCCTAAGGAGCTAAAAATATTGGAAGGAAATTGGTTTTTCTCTTCTGCCTTATCTTTGCATAAGTATTCCCGGGAATCTCAGAGCAGAGTAAAAGACAGGCGACCTCTGCTTTACTGTCACTGCAGACTTCAGTCAGAAACACAAGCAACAGAGAATCAACGCAACCCTGGCCTCTGAGGCTGTCAAGGCGATGACTGGAATGCAGCCACTGGTCAATTCCAATTTAATTCAAGCCGAGATTCGACACGGCCTGTCCCCCACAGCTGATTGGACAGTTGTTTTTCGCGATTGATGTAGGCAATGGATTTATTTCATTACCTACATCTCGGGGTGGTTTCATGATTCTGATGAACCTGGAGAGATGGAAACGTATGTGTGTGTGTGTGTGCGCATGCGTGCGCGCATGCATGTGTATGTAAAAGGGAGTGAGGCAAAAGAGGGAGGGAGACCCAGTGAAAGAAATAGCAGAGGACTGATTGGATGGAGAAGTAAATGCTTTGTTAAAAGTCTCAAGCAGGAGCTGCGCAGCCCCGGCCCCCACGTGGAGCAGCCCGTGGAGTTCCAGAGGTCAGTAAATGGCTCGGCCAGCCCCTGGCTGTAGTCCAACATAGCTCCAAGGGTTCACTCACACGTGCACAGGGGCCACGTTGGCCAGACTTGGAAGCGGGGATTTGGGTGCCTCCACCCATTCCTCCACCTCCATGTCTGCAAGCTCCCAACCACCACAGCCAACAGCCAGAAAAGAGGCACTCCAGACCCACAGCTGCGTTGGCGCACTGCCACTCTGCGGCTGCAAGATAATCTTAGACAATCATGGAAGTTAGGACCAGGTCCTTTCCAGGATCTTTCACATGTATGATCATTCTAGTTGCAACAAACTGGGGAGGTTATGGGGAATGGGGGATTTTAATGTCACATTAGAACTCACAATTGAATATACACATAGAGACATCATAAACCATTAATTTCTGTAGGGCAAGCCACAAATTATAAGAGAAGAGAGAGAAATACAGGGACAGAGACAGAGAGATAGAAAGAGAAACAAAATATACCTGAAAGAGGGGCAAGCTGGGGTTGGGTGGGGAGAGTGTTTGGATGTTGGTGGTGGGAGTGGGGCACTGGTGGAGGGATGGATGCTAGAACACTGTAAGACAGAGACCCAATTATGAACATCCTTGTAATTGTATATCTCACAGTGGTATAATAAAAATTAAGGGAAAAAAGAAATAAAAATGGGAATGAAACACTTAAAAATTTTTTAAAAGATGAGTTGTTTTTTTTTAATTGCATTGGCAAACAAGACAAATAATCTCAAATTTCTTGCTAAAAAAAAGTCTCAAGCAGAGGTACCTGTGTCCAGCCCACAGGGCACATTGTTAAAGAAACAAGGGGTGGAGAATTGATTTTTATACTTGGGTTCACTATTTATTTGGGAATTAATAATAGAGTTAGAGTCGGTTCATTTCCAGAGTTCTGTGTTTAGGGCTGTTGGAGCCCCGAGAACACAAGAAAAGAAGTTTAAAGTGTAGGCAAGGAGAGCTGGAGAGAGCGGGTAGCTTTATGGGAATCATCCTTCTAGTCCCTGAATAAAAACAAGTTAGCCACCTTTAGGCACGAGGGCAGTAAATGTGTGCCCAAGAAAAAATGGAAAAAAAATAATGTAGGACCTTTAAGGGCTACATGAAATACCTGCTCTTAATGTTCCCATTAAATGTTGATGTGGCTACTTGATGTGCAAGATGTAGCTGTTCAATTAAATGATGGTTCAAGAATTGAGAGCCAGGGTGGGAGCGATACTAAATCAGCTCACAGTGAGCTGATTGCTCAACTGACCCTAAAGCTAGGACATTTCTTGGGTCTTTGTCTCACTGGGGCTGTACAACCTGTTTGGCAGCAATCATGAAGAGATGAGGCATCAGGGAAGGGTACTGTAAGGAAGAGGAAGTGGAGCAGAGGACCCACGCTAAGAAACACCACCAATGATTTCTTCTTGCTCAGCCACAAGAGTGACATATCACAGAAGCAAGTGCCCCCAGTCCAGGGAATGGAGAAAGTTTTTATTCGAGAATCAAAGCTGTCAATGCTGTCCTCATGTAGAGGGGAAACTACCCCAACTGACCCAATGAGGTAAAATGAGATTTTTCTAAGACAGGGATGGATGGCTGTGTCTTAAGAGGATGGAAAGGCAAAATAAGGTAGCAACGCCCAAAGGAAAACAGAGGCATAGATGTGGCAGAGAAAATGTCGGAACTCCGAGTCCGAGGACACCTAGCCTAAAGATAGATAAGAGTCTGCAAATATTTGACATGTGTTAATGCCAACAAGGGAGAGAATTGATTCTGCTCCAAAGAGGGGAGTGTGACTTGGAAGTAATGATAAGGAATATAACCCATTGACTATCAGCTCTGAAACACTTGTTTGCAGAGATATTGTCTCCAGGATAAGATTCCTTCCTCTAGAGAGGAATAAAGATGGACTGTCTGACTCTAGTCTACAGGAGTTTGGATAAGCAAAGCTCCCTCTCCTCCTGGGCGGCAGGGTAGGAAGCAAACCGATTTATAAAGAATAATCTCAAAATCTTGGAAAATGTCTGTTGGTCCAACAACAAGACATCCCAGAAATTATTCTGGAAAACATGTTAGATGTGTGTGTGTAGATCTTTGTCTGCGGGCTCTTGGTGATGACTTGAAAAATTAGAAAAGTCCAAATTGTACAGAAATAGATGTTAGGATAAGAATGGTCCAGAAGAGCTTATTACAGCTTTGATGAGAACCCTCCGATGCATTTTCCCTACACCACCTGGTTCTGCTCCTCTGTAGCTTATGAGGCTAAGTCAACAGTGTGTGTGTGTGTGTGTGTGTGTGTGTGTGTGTCGGGGGGGGAACCTCATAGTTCTTCTTTCCTTTGGACATCTGAGGACTTTCTTCAGTCTTAGTTCTTGTTGGCCTGAAAATGATACATCCCATGCAATCCCCTCTACAACCCTCTTCACCCTTCAACTCCCTCCCCCCCACACACACACACACACACACACACACACACACACACACCTTACTAGATGTTTCTGTAGTCTTGTTTGCAGGCTCTGCCTTGGCAATGCAGGTTATAATTGGGACATTTTCCAGGGATTTATTTTCTTGTCTCATCTACTCTCTTTGGATGCTCACCTTTCTCAACTTCTAACCATCACTTTGGGGCGAAGCAACTGTGCCTCCAAAGGAACTCTGCTCTGCCACGTTTCCTTGGTATCTGATTCTGATTCTTTATTTTTTTTTTTGCTTTTTAAAAATTTTTTTTTATTTTATCCACTTTTTTTCTTTTTTTTAATTTTTTTTTTACAATTACAAAGATATACAATTAAAAAGTTCATATTTGGGTTTTGGTCATACAGTGTTCCAGCACCCATCCCTCCACCAGTGCCCATCTCCCACCACCAACGTCCCGGTTGCCTCCCCCCACCCCCAAGCCCACCTCCATGGCAGGTTCTTTATTTCTTTCCCTTTCTCTCTCTTTCACTTTTCCTTCCCTTCCAGACTATGGATTACAGAACATACATTAAAGGGTTGTCATTAGTGTCTTTTTTGCCTGTATTTAATGCTCAGTTCTAGGTTGGCATTAGTACCCTCGACAATTGTTATCACACTGTTCCATTTTCTGTCTTACCTAGCCTCTGACTCCCACACGTTTGTGATAATTTTCACTTTTGACAAGACCTCCTGATATATGTTTCACTTGACCTTGGATATTGGTATCATAATATGTACATATATATTTATGTTATGCAAATAAATGCAGTCATTCTGTATCTGTCTCTCTCCTTCTGGCTAATTTCGCTCAACATAATCTTCTCCATGTCCATCTATTTACAGGCAAATTTTATAACTTCATTTTTCCTAACAGCTACATAGTATTACATTGTGTAGATGTACCTGGATAAAGCTTCTTTATCCAGTCATCGATTTTCGGGCACTCTGGTTGCTTCCAGATTCTGGCTATTGTGACTAATGCTGCTATGAACATAAAAGTAGGGATGGTGTTTCCCCTGCGTATTTTTGGTTTCCCAGAGTAGATTCCAGGAGTCGTATGGCTGGGTCAAATGGGAGTTCAAGAAGAAAAGATAAACATATGGGACTACATGAAACTAAAAAGCTCCTGTTCCTCAAAAGAAACAGTGATTAAGATACAAAAGCAGTCCACAGAATGGGAAAGAATATTCACCCAATACCCATCTGATAAGGGATTAATATCCAGGATATATCAGGCACTGGTGGAACTTTACAAGAAGAAAACAAACAACCCGTGGGCCAGAGCGATAGTCCAGCGGGTAGGGCATTTGCCTTGCACGTGGCCGGCTCATGTCAACCTGGGTTCGATCCCGGCATCCATATGGTCCCCCGAGCACCGCCAGGAGTAATTCCTGAGTGCAGAGCCAGGAGAAACCCCTGAGCACTGCTGGGTATGACCCAAAAAGAAAAAAAAAAAAAGAAAAGAAATAAAGAAAAAGAAAAGAAAAGAAAAGAAACAACTCCATCAAAAAATGGGGAGAAGAAATGAACAGAAAGTTCAGCAAGGAAGAAATCCGAATGGCCAAAAAAACATATGATTCTGATTCTATAGGACTAACCATACAACTCTGCAAGTAAGAGAGAACTGACAGCAAGGCAAAACAATGTTAATGTATTGACACCCAAATGCTCCAAGGAGGGGACAAATTCCCCCACCAAAAGGGGTGAGCAAATTTAATCTCCACTTCTTGTGCATTTTAATCTTCCACCTATAGGTAAAAGATTGTTGGATTTTTCCTCTGCACTGGTTTTAACACCTCACTGTTTCCTCAAAAAAAAAAAAAATCAATGAAACAAGACCGTGTTCTTCTTTAGATCTATCTAGAGTATGGTTATAATTTTACCCTTTTAAAGAAAAGTTATCATGGTTTTAAGATCTACGCAGAACCAAAGAATATAAATGCATTTACCTCTCCTTGACCATTATGCTTAATGACATGCAAATATGGACAGCAGGTTCTCTTTACCTAAGATGGGAGCTGGAGAGGCCTCTTTTTCTGTCAGCTGGTCAATACATAACCTATAGAAATCATTTTGTTGAAAGACATCTAATTTACTATATGTTGTTGGTTCATAACTTTGCCAATAGTTCTTTAACTTATGTCTGAAAAAAGCATCTCTAGCATGTGTGTCTCCTCCGTGAGCCCATCACAACTTTTTTTGTGCTCAAGCTAGCAGAATCTCACCACTATGTGTAAGGTATATTATTTTGCTAGTGAAATTGCCAGCAAAAAGCACAAAATTGGAGAGAAGATGGCATTAAATAAGCCTGAAAAGAATATTTTGGGGGACACGAGAGCTGAATCATAAAGGTCCAGCTTCACCTGGCTGGACCTTTATGTCCTTTATGTCCTTTATGTATAGGGCAGCATCAGGCCAAGCAAATTTGCCATGTCTGTGCCCATCTACAAATGACTGGAAAAACATAAGTGTTGGAATTTTTTGCATATTAGAAGTAAATTTTAGAAATAGGAGAATTTCAGGTAGAAAATCTGCAAGTGATGAAGATGGAAATGTATTTCTGTATCTGCATGGACTAGGATGTTAGATTACTCCCTAGACATGAGGCTCCATGAAAGTCAAGTCCATGTCTATTTTATTCCTCATGGTAAATAGGAAGCTCAGACCTGGCTCATACAGCCACACATATTTATTGGAGATATTACATCATTACATGCTAAAATGTTTATTACAGACTAAGTAAAAAAGCCAGTTACGGTGCTAGAGAGATAGATTCCAGCACTGTACATGCTGGAGTACATGCATTGCATGCAGGAGACTCAGGTTCAATCCCTCATACTGTATGACCACCTGAGAACTGCCAGGAGCGACCCCTACAGTACAAAGCCAGGAGTTACCTCTGAGAATTGCTAGGTATATCCCTCTTCCAGACCCTGTCCAAAAAAAAAAAAAAAAAAAAAGAAGAAGAAAGAAAGAAAAGAAAACCTGTTACAGAACAACATGTTAACTCAGTTCTATCCAAGCAGATGGATATATTTTTTTGGGGGCCACACCCAGCAATGCTCAGGGGTGTGCTCTCCCAGGCTGACATGCTCTTGCTCTCTTGGTGGCTTTCCGCCTGAGGACCAGGAAGCGGTGGCTGCCTTGGGTGCTCTGTGTGTGGGCTGTTTGGGGCAAGTCTTGAGGACTCGTCCCAGCTTCCCACACTCTCCCCACCCCCCATAGCCGTGTGCCCAGGCCCTGTTCACCCTGGCTCTGCACTCAGGAATTACTCTTGGCAATGCTGGGGGACCAAATGGGATGCTGGAGATTGAACCTGGGCTGGCTGAGTGCAAGATAAACACTCTACCTGCTGTACTATCGCCTCCAGCCCCTAAATTTTTTTTTTTTGTTGGATCACACCCGGCAATGCTCAGGGGTTTCTCCTGGCTCTTCACTCAGGAATCACTCCTGGCGGTGCTCGGGGGACCATATGGGATGCCGGGATCGAACCCGGACCGGCACAGACTGGCTGCGTGCAAGGCAAATGCCCTACCCGCTGGACTATCGCTCCGGCCCCTATTTTTAATAAGAAAATTTGCACTAAAAGTGGTGATTTAGAGGTGACTTTACATGCTTTTTTGTTTTTTCCTGTCTTCAAGTACAATAAAGCCTCTATCATCATTACAAAATGTCACTAAAATATGACTACCTTCCTTAACTTCTTTCCCAGCATGTCCAACAAACCCTGAATATCTAAAAATACCAGGGTCTCTCTGACTTGCAAGCAAATGTCAAGGTTAGCATCTTCAGCAAGTGCCTGTAACGGCTCTGTATCCAGGGAAGGGCCAACATTCTCCTAGGTAATTTTTTCTATCCAGAGCCTTTAAAAATATATGTTCAGAATTAAGTGTCATGTTGTTGAGATATTTTGTATGTTGTGTAAAGGGACATGTTGAGAACTTGCTCTGACCCCTTTACTCCCTGTAACACAGAATGACAGTCGCTGATTACGCTGTGGACTCATTCACTCCTCCCATTCCAGGTATCCAGCCAGATACAGACAGGAAGCTCACAGAACGGTCACCAGAGAGTATAGGGTCTCCTGGAGCTCAAGGATCTGGAACTGTCCCTTCCTTGTGAGAGTCCATCAGATGCTCCAGGCTGCCCTAGCTTTGATCAAACTCTTTGGAGTGGGGGGCAGTGGTCAAATGCACGTACCAACTATAAAGGCAATTAAGGGCCACATTATGGACTTCGTTCTTCTTGGGGTAGTCCACTGGGTTAAATTTTATTGTTTAATTTATAGACTGTCCCGTATAAAATAGTCTGGGCCAAGTTTAAATGGATTTTCTGCTTAACCTTGAAATTTAAAAAAAAACAATCAGAACTCTTGTCTCCTCCACTCTGTCTCCTGTACCATTTTCCCAAGCCATCTCTTCTGCCAGGATTCACAGCACACACACAGAAAACATCTATTGTGGCCAGAGGGCAAGAATCAAAAGAGCTGGAGGTCAGAGGATGCTATTTTAAAGCTACGGTGGGATTTGAGATTTAGGGAAGGTCATCTAATTCCTGAAAGCTTCTCCTGCTCCTGTGTACAAAAGGGAGATTGACTAAGTAGCCTCAGAGTCACTCCGAAGATCAAATGATATGTTTATAAAAGGCTATGGAAAGATCATTTACAACTTCAGGGGGTTTTGGGTTCTGGTCTTTGGACACACACACACACATACACACACACACACACACTCAAAGACATTTTCCAAAATAAGTTTCCCTAACTGTACTGTAGGTGTCATCCCTGTTGTTATTTATGCCAGATCAAAGGATTTATAATTAGGACCCTCACCCTGACCATTTTTTTTTGCAATGTTTCTTTGGTGCATGCTTCCTGCTTCATTCCCTTATCTCTCCCTAAAGACTCCCCTTCTTCTCTCCCCAGTCCCTCACTGCTTGGAAGCTCTGTAAGTTTATTTTGCCAATAGTGCTGGCATAATGGATTAAATATTTACAAACCAACTAGAAAGCTCATCCATATGCCAGTGACCAAAACAAACTCATACTGATTGAGTAAAACACAAAGCCTAAAGCTATTAGGATGTTGTGTGACGCTGTGTTGAGTCACTGATGTTTCTGTTCCTATATCTTTCTGATTTTCCAAATTCTTTTCATGTGTGCGCATCCACCTACCCACCCACCCACCCACATACACACACACACACACACACACACCTCTTTACCACAAGCATGCATTTAATACCAGTTAACTGAGTATCTACTGGGTGGCATATTTCCACATGAGGGCAAGCTCCTGGGGATAAGAATCATAAATCCCAGTGAAAGAGGGATCATTTGTATCACTTGTATCACTTATATCATTTGTCTTCCTGCTGTTCATCGATTTGCTCGAGTGGGTAGCTTACCAGGCTCTGCTGTGGCTCTGGGTTCATCCCAGGGATCCCAGTCTTTTTCTATGTCAGATAATCAACCACCCAGGGCCCACGGGGCAGAGTCCTCAGTGTAGACAAGCCTGTCTCCTGTCTGCCACCTGCTGATGCAGCCTGGAACTGTAGCCACACCTGCAACACCTCAAGGGGCAGAAAGAGGGATGCAGAAGCAAATACACACACAAGTAATTTTATGATTATAGACTGGCATAAGTTCTGTGGCTAGTGTGACCTATGGTTAGAAGGGAGTGAGAAAGACATTAACTTAAATCAAGGTAACAATCTTGGTCTGCCTGTAAGGTTACTTTAACTGGGGCATAAAGGGAAAAGGGAGTATGCTGGCAAATGGTGTGAGTTGGGAGAAGCAGTGGGGTTAAGAACTCATAGGGAAGAGGCATCTTTCAGAAATAGAAAACAGAAGAGAGTGGCTGGCATAAGTCACCAAGGCAAAGGACAATGCCACAATGGAGGTTTAGACTGTCGTGCACTAAGGTAGATTTGAACTATCATTGCATACCTATGAAAGTGCCAAAGCAAAAAAGAACTGATAATAAACAAGCCTGTCAAGGCTACAGGCAGGAAGATAGCAACATCTTAGAAACATTCAAGTGCCCAACAACACAGGAATCAGTTAGCAAATTATGGCAATCAGATTGGATGGGAAACTATGAGCATTAAAAAAAAATGCTAGGAGTAACCCCCGAGCATTGCCAGGAGCAATTCCCGAGTGCAGAGTCAGGAGTAACCCCTGAGCATCGCCAGGTGTGACCCAAACAGCAAAAAATAAATAAATTAATAAATTAATTAATTAAAAATAAAATTAAAAATGCTGCACATGCATTAAGACATGTAAAACACTGACTTGCTGCTGCTGAGCGACAGGTGAGGGTTGTGAATGACACACAGGCAACAATAATGACACAGTGCCAACAGAGTCAGTGATGGAAAGGGAATACATAGAAGCAAAACAATGGAAGCTTATTTCTATTTCCAAAATGTTGTCTTGCTATTGTAGCTTCCTGTTTTTCAAGTGTGATGATGAAGAGCACAGAAAGAGGAACGATGCTAGCAACCCCCGATGGCAACAGAGCTGCGTCTCCTCTCCACCCAGGGCCCAATCGAAAGAGGGGTGGTTAGAAGAGTTACTTCCTATTAATGACTCAAGACATTCCCAGTTAGGATAATCTACATGGAAATCACATGGGCATGTGGGTCCCCAGGAGAACGCCACCCCCCCCACACACACACTTCTACTCTGTACTTACCAAAGCAAAATTCATGAATATCAGAAGAACTCCCGGGTAAACTCAATGGAGGATGTGGTAGAGAATCTTGGCATTCTCTCTCTGGCTTGAATATAGCTTTGGCTGAAAGCTAATACTAAGCTCTTAAAATTATGGGCCTACCAGATTTCTTCGTGAATGCATCAGGAGCTTATCTTTGGCCCATTGGGGTGACTACAGTGAAGCTTTAGGAATTTATTGGGGGAGGGAGAGAAAGAGAACTCCTAGGTATTGACTTGCCAGGAGTTCTCATTTGCCAGATATCTAATGGTGGGACATTGTATGAGGTTCGGATGTATCAGTGAGTAGGCTAAGAGGCTCTGGCCTCACTCCCTCCCAGTTGTCAAGGCTTGGAACAAAGCATTTAAGGTCTCTAATGTTGGTAAGTGATGTTGATTATGGTGCACACCTTCCCATGAGGCTATAAGCAGGTTCAGAGCACTATAAGTCATTGTTAATACAAATGAGTTGACTTCTACTCAATGAAGTAAGCAGCATTATCTCCACTAAATTGGTTCAGAGAGGCCAAACAAATTACACAAAGCTTCCCAGCATCCTAATGAGAGACATTGGGGCTGACAGAAAACACCCTTCATTTAATTGCCCCTTGATCCATCAGAATTCTTGTATGCATGGTCTGCATTTCAGGAGTCAGAAAATATGGCACCATTCCCGCACCTTCCAAGTATGCCAACAATCAAGTATCTTAAACAAAGTAACCTTTCATATTGATAATCTATGCTTTACAAGGTATGACGATCTTTCAGATTAGCACTTGACTCTATGGAGAAAATCTAGACCCCTTAGGTTGAACAAATTTTATATAGCATAGTGAAACAAACATAAATGTTTATACCTGATCTCATAACACATATGAGGTGTATATGTGAAATAAATAAATATAGAGTATGCATGGAGGGGCATTTATTTGCCTTGCACCAACCCAATCTGGGTTCCATCTCAAGCATCCCAGATGGTCCCCAAGCCCTGGGACAGGAGTGATCCCTAAGCACAGAGCCAGAAGTAAGCTCTAAGTCAGGTGGTCCTAAAACCAAAACATAAAAAATAAGATAAATAATTAAATAAACTACACTTATTTTGAGAGAATAATTCTCATTCGTAGATAAACTAGTCTCCAGCAGAATCCCCTGCATCTCCCTTCACGCTCAGATCAATGGTGCAAAAAGGAGCTTGAATCTGAGGTTGGAAATGAATCTGGGGAAAGCAGAGAAATGAGAAAACAAAGGGTAGGTTGCTTGCCACCAAAAAGCCAGAAGAAGGATTACCAGTTGCTTGCATGCATTGAAAAATCCTTGCCCATATTCATCAGAAAGTTCTGATACAGGAAACCACTTCCTGTTGGGGGCAGGGGATAGCACACCTGTCAGGATGCTCCTAATAGCTAAGAGGGAATGATTGGCTCACGTGTGAATCTGTAATGGGACATTCTAGCCAGCACTGTGTAGCTGCTACTGATAAATTTGCCTCCTGACATATAGGCTGCAGAGTTACAATTCCAAAGACTGGGACAGTAATTACAGCTGCAATTTCATCAGCTGATTTTTAACTAATAATTTTTTAGTTAAAAACATTGACCTAACCTATACTCTTAGATATACCATGAATACATGGCTTGTAACACCAGCACAGATTTCCACTACCTGCCTGCACAGAAAGTATCTGCTATGGTTGGTAGATAGAAGTGATTTCCAAGTTTTGCCCTTAAAAATAATGCAGGAATAACCTCTACATAGATGACTCTTTTTGAGCACTTCTAATTATTTTGTTGGAAACAACACCAGCAAACCGTCCTCTAAAAATGCCATGGCAGTTAGCCAACCTATAGAAAGGTCTGTTCCAACTTCACTACTCCTTACCAGTGCTAGCAATTACCAATGAAACATAGCTACATTTTGGTCATCTTGTAGATGACCAATAAAATGCATTTATTTCATTTTCTGTGACCAATAAAATGCATTTATTTCATTGTCTGTGATACTGCACAATTTAAATACATTTTTCTCCATTCATTCTCTTTTATTTAGCAATTGCCTTATTATTTCATTTGGACTTATTAGCGCAATATATTGGCTTGTAGAAGCTCTTTGTATATGAGATTATTCCATTTTTCTACATTTTGTCACAGGCTCTCCCAAATCCAGTTTACTTGTTTTTGAATTTTATTAATATGGCTCAGATTTTTTCTTGTTCTCTTTTTTCTTATCTCTTTTTGTACAGTAATATTTTAAAACTATTATTTAATGTATTTGTTTGAAAATTTGGTGTAAAATATTTTCTTAATTTTAATTTTAGCTTTCTTTCTTCATTTCAAAATTCTTAATTCAGAATTTAGCATATCTTTATATATAAATATATATATGTGTGTGTGTGTGTCCATGTGTGTGAATTAAAAATGATTTTTTATCTATGTGTGTGAATTCAGAATGAATTCTGATTTTTTTCCCATATTATAAACTAGTTTGTATTACTGGTAAGAAATTTTCCAATTACACAAATTTTAAAAGGCATTTTCATATGTTGGACTTTTTTCTGGGTTTTCATCATTATACATAAATGTTGGCTCTCCATTAAAATTTCCTCCCTCCACCATCACTATTTTAAAATGTCTCAGAAGCTTTTTCTTATATAATCTTCCAGCTTGATTTTGAAATCACTTTGTCAAGTTACAAAAAGAACCAGTAGCATTTTTATTACAATTGTATTTACCCCATAAGAGAAGTTGGAAGAACCGATTTCTTCACAATATTAAATCTGCTAATCCAACAGCACAATGCCTATTTCCATTTATTCAGGACTCATTTTTTTTTTCATCCTCAATAAGTTCATTACTGTCTGTGTGCGTTGACATATAGATTCCACACATTTCTTGGTTTACTTCTAAGTGTTTACATTTTAATTGCATTTGAGACCAGGATACATTTTTTATATTTTCATATTGGTTATTACTGTGATATGGCTATTGATTTTTGTTTATTTGCTTTGTGTCTGACCAAAAGACTAAAACCTTTTAGTTCTAATAGCTTTTTTTTATGGTTTAGTCTATTCTCTTAGGCTTTGAAACTTCAAGACCATTTTCTTCTAGAAATAGAAAGAACCTTTCCATTCCTAGCTTGTTAAGAATTCTGATCAGTAATGAAGGCTGAATATTTTCAAATTACTTTCAGCCTCTCTAGATGATTTTCATCCTTTGACCTACTGATAGGAGGCATTATACCAAGGGTTTTGATGGTATTCAATATTTTTCAGCAGTGTGTTCTGCCCCAAATACAACTTGGTCTTTGGATATTATGCTTACACACCAATGCTAGATTCCAGAGGTCACAGTAGAGAATGCTTGAGCTTTTACAGCTAGTAATAAATGACTCAGTTCCCATACGGACCACACGGACACGTATGTCGCTTTGGGTACATTACTGACCTAGTCAGTGGAGAAAATCAGACCCACCCCCAATAGGGTGCTGTAAGATGTACAATAAGCAGGTTCTATCCCTAATATTGCCCGGGTACTGAGCACTAAGATGGGAGTAGCTCTGAATAGGGACAGGTGTGGAAGGTAGGAAGGAAGGAAAGGAGGGAAGGACGGAGGGAGGGAAAGAGGAGACCAGGGGAGGGGAAAAAGAAAGGAAGGAAAGAGAG
The DNA here is from genome assembly GCA_021461705.1 of Cryptotis parvus. Classification (NCBI taxonomy): domain Eukaryota; kingdom Metazoa; phylum Chordata; class Mammalia; order Eulipotyphla; family Soricidae; genus Cryptotis; species Cryptotis parvus. Next base: position 418,184 of record JAJIBD010020980.1, read on the forward strand.
AAAGAGAAAGAAAAATAGAGAAAGGAGAGAGAGAAAGAAAGAGAGAGAGAGGAAGGAAGGAAGGAAGGAAGGAAGGAAGGAAGGAAGGAAGGAAGGAAGGAAGGAAGGAAGGAAGGAAGGAAGGAAGGAAGGAAGGAAGGAAGGAAGGAAGGAAGGAAGGAAGGAAGGAAGGAAGGAAGGAAGGAAGGAAGGACGGACGGAAGGAAGGAAGGAAGGAAGGAAGGAAGGAAGGAAGGAAGGAAGAAAAGAAAGAAAGAAAGAAAGAAAGGAAGGAAGGAAGGAAGGAAGGAAGGAAGGAAGGAAGGAAGGAAGGAAGGAAGGAAGGAAGGAAGGAAGGAAGGAAGGAAGGAAGGAAGGAAGGAAGGAAGGAAGGAAGGGAAAAACAAAATTACTATTATACTCAAAACAAACATCTTGTAGATGCTGAATATTACAGATAATCTACTTGGCTAACTTCTGATTGCCTCAAGATTGTCCTAACTAAAAAATTTTAAAAAGAGAGAAAAGCAAAAAGGCTTTCCCTCTAATTCAGATATTTTGGGGGGTTCTTCCAATACAGCTATCTTGAGAAGCTAGCAGAGCAAGCTTTCCTTATCCTCCATACCTCTTTGTAGCCCTCTCCCTATCCCCTGTGGAATCTGAAACTTCAAAGTGTGTCTGCTGACTTGCGGAAGTTCCCCATGCAGGTAGCCCTCATTCTCAAGAGAGCATGGGCAGCAGAAAACCCGTCTAACAGCAGATTTAATAGGGCTGTCCTTGTTTCTGCTGAACTGTACCCAGGGCTACAGAACCAGGAATGCTGCTGCTTTCTCAGAGAACAGCCAGGCACTTGCCAAAGCCCTCTACATTAAAGAGATGTCCAAATCAGCTGTCCCTCTTCACTTGGGTATTAACCGAGCCCAAGAACTAGAGGCGCCAGGTAGGGCCTCTGAGGTTATGTGAGGACAAGAACAGGTGGTGGGGGCAGAGTGCAGTTAGAAGAGAGAAGGGACATGACAACAAGGACAGTTGGAAATGACCCCGCTGGACAGGAACAGGGAGCTGAGAGTGGGTAAAGGGACATTCATGATATACTCTCAGTACCCACAGTGCATACCATAATGCCGAGAGGAGGGAGGGAAGAAAAGTGCCTGCACAGAGATGGGCTGTTGGGGAAGGGTTGAGGGAAACTGGGGGCACTTGTGGTGGGAAACGCACAGTGGTGAAGGGATGGGTGTTGGGACAGTGTATGACTGAAATCCAATCACGAACAACTTTGTAACTCTATATTTCACTGTGATTCAATGAAAAACTAATTTTTAAAAAGGAGGGAGGGATGGGGGCAATGTCCCTTGTTTTCTTCTTTTTCTTAAGCCAAGAAATGGAGCTTGAAAATCCATAAGGCCCAAAAAGGAAGGGAGAAAGAGAGAGAGAGAGAGAGAGAGAGAGAGAGAGAGAGAGGAGCACCTGCCATAGACGTGGGGAGGGGGCAGGAGGGAAACTGGGGACACTGACGAAGGGACGGATGATGGAACGTTGTAAGACTGAAACTGAATCATGAACAATGTTCTAACCGTGTATCTCAACGTGATTCAATTTTAAAACATGAAGCTGCACAACCCAAGCCAAGGAAGGTCCTTCCCTGGCATCTGCTTTAAGGTCTTGGCTCCTACCTTAGCTCCAGAACCCAGCATGGGGCAAGGGGGGTTTCTGCCTCCATCCCTCATCGGGCGGTATGGTTCGCCCCCTAGTGACTCAGAATGGCAAAGAGGGAGCAAGGATGTAAGTCCAAGAATCTTCCATTCCACTTCTGAGGCAACCTTCCATCTGACACATGTGCCCCACTTTAGATCACCCTTTGTCCCTTTGAGCACCGAGGACCCCACCTGCCGTTGTGCCCATGCTGGAGATTCCACTCCTGAGCTCTAATGTGCCATGTGCTCGGATTCTGAGTGAGTGGAGGTTGGCATCCCACGAGCTAATCTTGCTGAGTTTCCCAGTCTCCCAAAGGATCAGGACAAGAGTTAGATGTCTAGACATCAAGATGCCCCCGAAGGAAGTTTCACTTTAATTCTTGTTCAGAGGCCCCATATTTATACCAGTTTATGTCACCCCTGTTTATGAGCTGAGGCTTAGAGAGATGGGTAAAAAAGCCCCAGAAGGCCCAAAAAGCTAGTTCGGGAGCTTGGTTCTATTTCCCCAGAGCCTCTACCTCCTCCCACTCTGTTGATCTGCTCTGAAAGTGAGGCTGTAAACAGGTCCCCAAGGAAGATAGCTTAGAATCAGGCTCACTTCACTCCCAGTGTGGAAGACCTTATTCCCGCCAGTCTTTTCTCTCTCCCCTCCCTCTCTCTTTCTCTCTCTCCCTCCTCTCTCTCTCTCTCCCTCTCTCCTCTCTCCCCACCCTCTCTCTCCCTCCCTCTCCTCTCTCTCTGTTTCTCTCTTTCTTTCTCTCCCCCTCCTCTCCCTCCCCCTCCACACTACAAAAGACAAGCAAAAAGGGGCAGTCCCCATCATCAGTGTTCCTGTAATCCTGAAAGGAGCCCAGACAACAGGCCAGCCACCCTCTACACTCTGTCCTGCAGTCTTGAGAGCCTATGCTCGGAGACACCTTCCTGACATGGAAGTGGGTACACAAGAGACGAGCCCTTTAGGGCTGCCAAGCTCTGACACCCTCTTCCTGGACCTAAGAAGAACCACCCAAACACCAGGGCATCAATGCGCTGCTTCTCCGCCTGACACGTGGAATTGTCCCCACACAAGGGCCATCTCTATAAAAAGGAGGAAAAGAAATGGAGGTCCAGTCTGGTCAACAAATCTACCCAGGATCACCAGCGACCCCCTTGGACAACAACCCTGCTGCTGTCTGGCTCCAGAGCTCAGATTCTATTTACTAAATTCTAACAAGGGCTCCCACTTCGCTGAGCCTAGTGATTCGACTTTCTCTTTTCTAGTGCCCTTTGTAGAAAAGAGCATGGTAGACCTATCACTTCCGGTAGAAATCCATAAATATGTAAATAAAAATATGATGGGTGAACCCCTGGCGAGGGGTGCGGAGATCAGCAGTGCAGCCAAGGGCTGCGTGCACAAAGGCACTTTCACCTGGAGTGTCTGAGCGTAAGGTACCACGGAGTCACCTTAGCAGCAGCTTCCTGGCTCAGGGCCCTGATTCAGCAAGTACACAGTCAAGGGAGGCAGAGGGAGCTGGTCACCTGACTTGACTGTGTGGTTGCTGGTTTGTGACTCCAAAACCATGATGTGAGCAGACTGGAGCGATTTCAAGTAGTCTTTGGGGAGTGAAGGGAGAGATTCTCAAGCAAAGCGATGCTACCTTGGAGCCAGTGAAGACCTATTTCAAAGACAAGGAAAAATGTGTCCACAGAAGAGAAATCCATGAAGCAGGGAGGGTGCGGTGTGGCGGGGGCTGGGGATATGAGGGAGATTTTCCCTTGCCTGATGCTGCTCATTTTGTCTTGCTTTTTTTTAAAGTTTACAAAGATTATTTTAACTTTTATTTTTAATTGAGATCCGACGATTTGTAGTGCTATTAGTAATGGTTTCTCATGCGCATACTTCTAACACCACACACATCACCAGTGTCTTCATCCAAAGGACCCCCGACACCCTGCCCGCTCATCCCCAATTGTCAACATCTATGGAAAACAATCCGGAAATTTCTCCAAAGAAATAGGAGTAGAACTCCCACATCACCCAACGATGTCACTTCTTGGCAATTATCCCCAATGTGGCTCATTTTACACTTCACCAAGCAGCTGCTCAGGTCATTAAATATGGCACATGTTGAAAAGACGCATCAACATGCTGGATTCAGTGGTGGCCATTCTCTGATCACCTGAGTTCAGGGTTTCCAGTATAAGTTTCCGCATTACTGATCCTGGCCCCATTCTCAGCCATGGTGCCCTTGGCTTTCCCTATGGTCCATGGCCGTTGAGCCAATAGCCTGGCTGTTTCCCCTACTCTTTTGAACCTATTGGGCATTTCCCTGTGTTTCTGCTGAAACCATACCGAGTGTTGAAAACCTCAGGCTAACACTAGCTAGTGAATGAGCATGACCACTCGAAATGCCCAGCAGTAACTTGACCTGCCATGGGAGAGGTCAATCTTCCTGTGAGAAGTGGCTGAGAAAGAGCAGACAGCCCTCCCAGGACACAGCTCCATCACCTGCTGTCTGCCACTGAGCAAGTGGTACCGGGAGCCATTCACTGCTCTGGAGTTCAGACTGAAAATCTGATCACCATGTTCAGTATTGGGGTGCTGAAGGGCACCTGTATGGTTTACCCTTTTTCAGCCTACTGATCCAGAGAAATGGCTGCCCCAGACCTTTTGTGCAGATATTATACATCACAATCATAGCACTCACAACAGGAGCAGTGATACAATGATGTATTTCAATATAGGCATCTAAAGAGCAGTTTTGAGCTTTTCAAAACACTTTAATGTACATCACCGCCTATGTTCCCCAGGCCTGTATTTCAGGAAGGGTGTTGGATGATTAAACTGAGCAAAAGGAACAAAATGATGAAAGATAAAAATAAATAAACGAATAGAACATCTCCAGAGAAGAGCATGAATAAAGAGAATTAAATTGCTTTCATTGGTATTAAGGAATTTCTTTGATCGCAAAATCCCAGTACAAGCTGGTAGTGCTCGGGGAAGAGGAGCTGATCCGCTGCTCTCTCCGGGCTCCAGATTTATGGATGCCAGAACCAGATCTAGCTTTTTCCCCACAACACAACTAGGCAAACCTGAGCTTGTTCCCTGTGCAACCCCCCCCACAACCCCTGCCCCCTCCACACACACCATCATGTATTTCATGATCCCAACCTCGATTTCTCAGTCTTTCAGCACCAGAAGCCTTGGAATCCTCTCTCCACCTCTTTATTTCCAGTTCTCCTCCTCTCAGCCCACCCCCCCATCTCTTTCTACCACTCCTTGTTTCACCTCCTTCTGCCCCATTCAGGCTTTGGCTCAACTGGCTAAGACTCTTGTTCTAAATTCCAGATGGTTGGGCTCAAATACTACCCTGTAGTCAAACTACTGATAGTCTCTGAAGGGTTGGCCCTGCTCTCAGCACTCCCTTAAGCTACCTGACAAGTGACCTGTCAGATGTGGTGAACTAAAACAGATCCCCACCTGCCCTTGTTGTATTAGCCCCACTGGGGACTTCTTCAACGATATTCACATGAGAGCTTCTTGCCAAGTTTCTGCCTACACCTAGTTCATCCTTATCAAATGGACTCTTGTACTGTCCCAACAGTACAGAGACTGGCCCATGGGAGAGACACGCTGGATAGCCATTCCAGCGGTCAAACCTGCACTGTATGGCAGTCAGTCTTCCCCAGCCAGCCTCTCTGTTGACCAATGCCAACCTCCAGGGGTGAGGAAACTTTATTAAACCAAGTAATGGGGAGTTTGTACGTTCAAGACATTAAGCTCTAAGCACTCAATTGACTTATTGACTCAATTGGTTAAAGTGACTTGCACTAATGACCCAGAGCTTCATTTTTGCTCCCATCTACTCCTCTAAGTTTCTTCTCCTCAAAGTTGCATCAAGGATCAATCAATACACTGGGTATACCACCAAAGTGGTGCTGTGCTGTGGCACAATATACCAGTGGGTCTTAAAGGAGGGGTCTCCATTAGTGAATCTCAAAGCATATATTTCTGGGCTCCACTCCCATAACCTGAAAATATACACTTCTTTTATAAAAAATATTAAATTTAATTAAATAACCATGATTTACAAAGACGCTGAAAGTTGAGTATTAGGCATATAATATTTCAACACCAATCCACCACCATGTCAACTTCTCTCCACCAGTGTTCCCATACTCCATTCCCTCATATCCCCACCCCATCTGCCATCTTGGTAGCACATTACACATTTTCAGTGGTTGCAACTTAGATCTCATGTTTTCAGTATTGCTGAGTCTGTGCTTTGGATATTTGACTATACCCACATCAACAGTATAAGTAAAGTCCTGATGCCTCCCCCGCCCCAATTACTCTCCTTTCTCATCTTCCTTCATCCCTAGATTTCGTCCTTCTCTACATTTCTTACTTGTTTGCATTCTTTTTAGGAAGTGTCAGATATTGAACTCAGGGCTTCACAAGTGCAGGGTCAGTGTTCCATTGCTGACCTCTAATCCGACTGAAGCTTATGCTTTTCTAACAAGTTCCCAGGTGACACTAAGGCTTTTGGTCCAGATACCACACTTAGAAAAGCCTCACTCTGGATTCTAAGGGTATTGCTCTTTCCAGATCAACCTTGTTTATCTCTATGAAATGTACTATTTCAACACACCATGTTTGTGTTTTCCCCTTTGTGCTGTTTGGTTGGAATTTTTACCCAGACTATAAATTCCTCTGGGCAGAAATTATATCTTACGCACTCCACACTTTTTGATTTCTATTTTGTTAAATAATGAGCACATTTCCAGGGTAATTAATAATAAACAGGGAAGTGTGTGTGGGAGGGGGTTAGGACTACAACCCCAATAAACAACATCCATAAATGAATATCAGCCCTGGAATTTTCTTAAAAATTAATTACAAGTCAAAGAACATTCTGTTATTAGTAGCAATGCAGAAAAGAAGGTGATCTTTCTGGTAATATGTTTTGTAAAATGTAGATTATTTAAAATTTTAGCTATAACTTACTTAAATACCAACATTTCTTGAAATATAAAACCACAAACAGCATTTCAGCTCATAATTTTTATGGTGATAGTCAGACAATTGTGTTTTCAACATGTAAATTCCATTACACAGTCAGGGCAACAGTTTGCAATAAATTGTAAATTTTTATTGAGATGATCATCTTACAATTGAATTTCAAAATGTATTATGTGATCATCAGCAAATAAGTCTAGGGGGACTGCTGAAGTACTTTGAATACCATTTATAAAGATCAAAAACCCTAGAAACTCTTAGATTCACCCTGTGGATAGAGAAAAGTCTCATCTGTGGGATCAAATCAATTATTTTTATGGATGAATATTGAATTGCCAAGCTCAGATAGGGTATTACCTGCTTTAATAACATATCTTCCTGTCCTTTGAAAGTACTATGTTTCATAATCAAATTTCAATGAGTAATTTTACCAAAGGCCCTTTATGGAAAATAATAATAAAAAATGGTATCTCCATTCACCCTCATGCCTCAGTGACATTCAAAGAAATATGTCCATGCTACGAAGACTTCACTAACTTTGGGCAACACACTGCCAACGCAGTGATGAGATATTGAGGATGGGTTACAGTCAATTCTGCTACTTGCACTGTGATGGCAACAGATTCTAAAGTGACTGGTATAATACGGATTCCCCAACATAACACACACCCACATCTACTCTGTGTGATTCTGTGCACAGAAACACAGGAAAGTAGAAATGTCCACCAGCTGTACTTAGTTCACACAAAACTAGGTTAAAAAATGAACCTGTCTCCTCCTCACTTTAATACAGGTGTTTAAGCCATGTCCATTGGTACCGGTGACCCAGATCCCAAACTCTGATCTCACGTGCTGCAGAGCCCTCCTTCACACATCATAGCAGGCCCCAGGTTGACTTTTTGGGGTGTCCATTTCCATACCACAACTTCAGGTAGGTATGTTCCATGTAACACACCATATGGACTGAGGTGTACAGTGAATACACACATTAGCCAGGAATGTGTGTGAAATTGTGAGATATTTTTTAATTGGTTTCTTCTCATTTTTATTTTAGGCCTCCCAAGTGTCCCTCAGCCAACCAAACCAGAGGTTCAAAGTAAGGGTCTGAGGATGCAATTCCTCGGACCCTTATTCAGTGCCAGGCCTTTCAGTGCCAGGAATATCCAGACTCAAGTTCTGGTGCTTCCAGAGTCACACTCTGTGGTGTTTGGGAGCTTCAAGGGCTGTGCCCAGTCATGAGATACCTGGAATCAAAGCCAGGTCATGCGCCTGGATTATACTATAGTATCTCCCAGCGCCATCACGGATTTTTATAAATGTCACTGATAAAGCAGGCATGATGGGCCTAGCCCATGTCTGTCCCTAAGCCCAGTGCCTTTGTACCGCATAACTTTGTAGTGTACAGGCATCATTAGGGGCCTGGGTCACATTGTAGCAGAGCCAAATGTATTTTGTTTTGCTCTTTGTTCCATGAAGGTCACTGGGCTAATGAGTTCTTATCTCCTCACCCAAATCTGCCAGCAACTCTCTGTTCTCAGAAGTCACTGCTCAGGGGTCCATCTCCCCTGCCCCCCCCACTGGACTCTCCAGTCTGTGCCCCACACTGGCATTACATAGCTCACTCTTTATTCCCGCAATGCCCAAGAACATTAGCAACAGAAAACACGTGCTCACATCCTGACCACTTCTGGACAATTCTGCCACTGTGGACAGCTTGACTCTCTGTTCCTTCCTGCACAGAGAGCAGAGCATTTAGACTTAAATGTTGCCTAGAAGAAAGACACAAAACAATCTACATGATGTGTTTTGCTAAAAAATACCAAGTTCTATTTCTCGAGCTGCCGTCAGAGCTGCAACATCTCAGGGATGCTGACAGTGATCCAGTCACAGTCAATCCCCGCGATGGGAAACACCATGAATCCTGGAGCCCAGCGGGACATAGATGGAGCCAATAAATTCTGCCAGACCATAGTCACAGCCAACACACTCCTCAGCAACATCCAGAAACCTCCAAGAAACAGACAAACCAGGAGTTTCCATGGAAGCACATTCTATAGGGATACAGAATTCATAGCCTGGAAGAGATGGTACCAACCAGACTCTTAAGTAGGAATCAGCAGTTCCCAAGGTTTGAGGAGACAGGAGGCTCTTAGGGACCACGGGGTGACACACTCAGAGCCAGGAGGCATCAAGATTTTGTTGGCATCTGTGACCCCCAGGAGTCAGAATGAGAACCACAAGCCTCAGGAAAACTATCGAAATCAAGAGCTTGGGCTGGAGTACAGTGGGTAGGGCACTGACGTGGCATGCTGCTGACCAGGATTCAATGCTCAGTAGGGGACACTTGCCTGGCACATAGCCAACCAGGAGTCAATGCTCAGTAGAGGACACTTGCCTGGCACATAGCCAACCAGGAGTCAATGCTCAGTACCACATACGGTCCTTAGAACCCTGTGAGGAGTGATCCCTGAGCGCCGGCTAGGAGTAAGTCCTGAGCACATTTGGGGAGTGGCCCTGAAATGGAACAAACAGATAACAACAAAAAAGAATCCCCAAAAAGCTCATTGTGGTCACAGACCCGAAGCAGGAATCCTTAGGGACAAAATTAGACTCAGAAACACCTTAAAGGTGTAACAGAAAGCAGAACAGAGAGTCCAAATGATAAGTCCCCAGGACACAATCTAAGAGTCACAGAGAAACCACCAGAGACTGGAGCGTGCAGAGAAACAGCTCCACAAACCCTCCAACATACTCAGCACAAGGAGACCTCAGACATGCAAATGGCACCAGGTGCCTTTGGAGAGACACTGGAAACACGCCAACGTCAGAAACTTCTCTGGGACAAAGCTGGAGTCCATTTGTAGAACCACAGTTGGAACCAAGAGGTCACCAGAGATGCATGCCACCACTTCCAGGAAGTTCTCCAGGCAGGACCCAAGTCCCTGCATTTTACCACACAGCAGGAAGCACACTAACAGCAAAATGTGACTCCTATGGTGACTTCTGATGATGGAGTCACCAAAGGCCAAAGGAGGTTCAGTAAACCCCAGCCTCTGCAAACGGAGTCAGGAAGGAAGTTCTTACCGGCACACTTGGTTCTGGTGGTGAGGGGCGGCCCTGGAGGTCCTGTGCCTCCCTCTCCTGGTCGTGTGAGAAGCACCCGAATCTCATATTCCACATCGGGATCCAGATGCCACAGCTTGTAGTTGGGAGAGTCCACGATGTGGGTCTCGCCCAGGTGCCCGTGGTGGTGCGGTATTCCACCTCCTTGAGGATGATGGGGCCATCCCCGATGATGGAATTGGCATTTGGCTTGATCCACAGGTATGTGGCTCCCACAGCCAGCAGCTCTGGTGGGGCAATGGGTGTGGGAGGTTCTGGAAGACAATGAGTAAAGGCCATTAGACCTAAGAGACTGACAAGTCAGAAGCCAAGACAGTGAAGACAAGGACAGAATTCTGGACACAGTCATACAAAAGACCTCAAATCCCATGCTGACCCCATCCACACCCTACTACAAGACTCACAGTTCAAGTGTAAGTGACTGAATTAATATTTCCTCAAAAAAGTATGGTCAATAATTATTGTAAATGATAATACCAGTGTAGAACTGAGCGTTGAAAGTAGGCAAAAGGATAGACATGATAACCTCTATGTATTGCAAGCCACAATGTGTAAGAGAAGGGAGAGAGAGACAGACAGACAGAGACAGAGAGAGAGACAAAGAGACAAAGAGAGAGAGACAGAGAGAAACAGAGAGAGAAGTGGAAATTGCCTGCCATAGACATAGGCTGGGGAAGGAAGAAAAATCATGGGACATTGGTGGAGGGAAACGGGCACTGGTGGAGGGATGGGTGCTGGAATACTATGACTGAAACCCAAATATGAACACTTTTGTAATTGTATATCTCATGATGGTATAATAAACATTTTTTAAAGAAAAGTATGGTCAATTCCTACCACATCTCCTTAAAAAAGCAAAGAAACAATGATATTGGGAGGAAACATGTACTGAACCCCAAGTACAGAAAAATGGTCTGGGCTGACACTTTCTAGGCTTGAATGATATCTTGTCTTTACTAGAATTAGGTTCAAAAGCTAAAAGAACAGAATCCAAGAAGGTAAGGGTAAGGGAAACAATTCCAGACATATGCCTGAAACTGTCTGGAATTCAAGTGTCTGCAGATTATAGGCATTCATGTTATTTCTTTTAAATGCTTTAAAACATTTATTTAATTTCTTCTCTATACACATAGGTTGTTAGTGGAAGATCTCCTCAGATAGTAATAAAAGCCTAAATGTAAAAAAGGCTGCGGGCACAGAAAGAATTCAGTTTCTTCCTCAGTTCTAGCAGTTTCTTTTAAGCAGGGGGAATGTTCTGGGCCCTGGAGCCTCAGTGAGAATCAAAGGTCACAGGAAAATCACAGGAATTACCTTTTATATTCCATTAAGTTCTACATCTTCAGCTATTAAGGTAGAACTTTGACAAGTATTTATGATGGTCTTTATCTGGCAACCATTAGCAAAGTTGAAGAAATCAACACGGAATTTGTACCTCTTGCAAACACATCTCACATGCCTCACTTTGGGTGAGTCTTACATTTTAAGAGATAATATCAATAACAAGCCAAGTATTCGAGTCTAAAACCAAGACCTTGGAGCAAGGAAGGCAGAGTAGAAATCTGTTCACCTCTTGATATCTGTTCTGTAAAAGTCACTATATATACATATGTAAAATTTTTATATTACAACATAAATTTTTATATTATACAGAATGTTATTTTAATTTATTTGGGTTTGGGGCCATATCCAGTGGTGGCCAATTTCTTTTCTATACACATAGGTTGTTAGTGGAAGATCTCCCCAGAGAGTATCATAAGCCTAAGTATAAGAAAGCTCCTGGCTCTGTATGCAGAGATCACTCCTGGCAGAGCTCAGGGAACTTGATGAGATACTAGAGATCAAACCTGGGTTGGCTGCATGCAAGACAAGTGCCCTACCTGCTGTATTGTTTCTCTGGTCCCATTTGTTATTTTTATTTGTTGCTAAAATAACACTAGAACTGAACTTTAAACATGAAACCAAAAAAAAAAAAAAAAAAAGAAAACGTCAATTCCGCTACCCAACAGTGCTGCCATTTTCATTTCCCTATGTTATATTATAATTTCTATTCATATAAGTAAATCTTTCTCTTGTGGATAAGCAACACATAAACCCAATAAGGACTTAATTTCTTCACTGAATGCTTTCTAAAAGACTCTGCTTATATGATATTCTAAGTGAATTTTACCTTCACTGCCATTAATAGCTATACAATCACTGGCAGTGTTCTTACCAACTTATGTAGGAAAACTATTATCCAATTTGGGAGCATCCGAGTTCTTCTCCATTTTTAAATCATAAGAAATGCTGCAATGAACATCTTCGTGCAAGTGATTTTAGACCTATTTGTCTCCTATTTTCATAGGTCCGCTTTGCCAGGAATGAGATGATCTGTGAAGGGTTAAGAACAGCTAATGGTTCTTGAAGTAGGACTAAAAAGTAGAGGCTGAGACATACATTTGGGGATGAAATACAATGTAAATGTATTCAAGAACTTTGGGATAGTGTTTGGGCTAATCAGATGGATAAGGCAGGTATGAATTTCAGTTAGGAACGCAAATGAGAGCAATGGGATAGATAAGACGCTTTCAGTGTTTTCTTTCTAATTAATTACCTAGCAACAAAGAGTCTCCAGAAATAGAATAATTGCTATGAGATGGAGGTAGACAATATTTTCTCTCTGTGTCTCGAAGCAAATCTTTAGAGACAATTTCAGATTGCCTCCATTACAGTCTACCGTTTGGTCAGAGAAGGAAATTAAGCAGATTAGTCAAGCCAGATGCTTTTCTTTACAAAGCCACAGAGGTTATTACTCAAGACCTTATTATCTCAAAGGTGTTTGCAAATTGATTTTTGGATAATTTGCTCCAGGTAGAGAAGTTACGTTGGCAGGCAGATAATTTCTGGACTCTTCCTTTGTGCATTTTAAATATATAGATCCTTTGATCACCATTATCAACTCTCTTGAGTTCCCATAAGTCTTCAATGAAATCCCAAGGGTGCTATTCGGTAGCTCTGTGATGGCTCTGCCCAATTCCTTCATATAATTATTCACAGACTAGCCCTGGACAGAATTAAGAGCAGCAGATTTCAGTACTTTGTGGCTTGAGCAAGTGGCCACATTAAGCTCTCTTCTGCCAGCTTTCTACCAGTTTCACGCTCCAGTTTCAGGAATTAGTAATAAATTGCAAGCCAGTAGAAATAAAATAACATATGAATCTTTCAAAGTGTTTCTTCTCTTTTAATGTATCCCAGATAGTAGATGCAAGTAGGGTAGCAAACATTCCCTTGAGGTTATAAATGTCTCCATCATCAATGACTCACTGGTTCACATACCCATGTACAAGGAGCCAGAGTGACTGTTTCTCTTTGTGTTCCTTTGGGAATAAATTATGCAGTATAGGGTTTCCTGTACCAGGAACCAAGAAATTACTAGAGAACTTATTTTCTTTATATATTTTAGAAAATTCACTAGTGGTTTAGAGAGATAAGCAGATATGAGGCATGGAATTGTTTTCTTTGGTAGATTCCATGTTTCCTTAAAAACTAAATACATATCAAGCTTAATTGTATTAGCTCTCCTCTCTACAGTACAAAAGGTTCAAAAAGTCACCATATTCATCATTTGGTGTCATCGGAAAAGGAACTGAGACACAGGGAAAACTCACACCTGTTGAGCGAGGCAGTAAATGTAAAACACTGGAACTCCGGGCCCAGGTAGCATCCCTGTCCCTCACTGTTCTTCTAGTACTTCAGAAGAGCAAGAGATTTACCAAAAGAACTGAAACAGGAATTCTGTACCAGGAACTTTACTTTTTTTTTTTTTTTTTTTTTGCATTTTTGGGTCACACCCAGCAATACTCAGGGGTTACTCCTGGCTCTGCACTCAGGAATCAATCCTGGCAGTGCTCGGGAGACCATATGGGACACCGGGGATTGAACCCGGGCTGACACAGGCCGGCTGCATGCAAGGCAAACACCCTACCCGCTGGGCTATCGCTCTGGCCCCTGTACCAGGAACTTTAAATTTTGGGGCACACATGAACTTTTATGTAAATTTGATTAAAAAATTCAAAATTCTCTTCCCAGAAAAAAAAATGTGAATTAAACATGGTTGCTAGTTGCTAGTTTTCTACTATGGGAACTCCAGAATTTTCAGCATCCTGTGCCTCAACCACAAGGAACCTGTGTTCATACCAAAGGAAATGAACAGTGGTTCTGCCAAGGGCTTACATGCCCATAATAATTGCACAATTTCTTTCTGACTACAGTGACCTTTTGTAGTGAGGAACCAGAGATTCTGAGTACAATCATGGGCGGGAATGGATGGAGTTTGATCAAGAAGTCACAGACACAACTCTTCCAAGTTCTAAGGTTCCCAAATATATGATGAAAAATGGACATACTAAGAATCTCAAGAGATGATACCAAGTAAATGTCTAGGTTACCATGACCATAACCCACCCAACACAGTCATGGACTTAACATTTGAGCTGAAATATTTAAAGAAACAACTCGTGGCCCACCCCATGAACTGTTGTAGTTGAAGTAGAAGTCTTCTACCAGGGCTGTATTAGTTGTGTTGCTAGAAAAAAAATACCCAAGGTTGGACAGTTACAACTACAAGTACTTGTTTTACCTAGTTCTGGAGGTTGAAGCTTGTAAGGTCATGAGGCCAGCAGAGTTTGTTTCTCACAGGCTCCCTCCTGATTCGTGCTATGTCTTTATGTAATGAAGACATTACATAACAATAGGGCCCCCTATTCTTTGGGCACTATATCGGGACTCCACTCACATAACCACATCCAAATCCCAATGCCTTCAACAGGCCTCACTCTCTATCCGCCTACTGAGCTCAAGACATCCTATGTGAATGTGGAATGTAAGCTGGGGTGTAGTTCCTGGCTCTACTTCCAGAAGCCATGCTTTCTAAACCCATATCCATGCAGGACTTTCCTGCCACTTGGGTCTTAAGGAAAATCACCTGGAAGAGAGAAACTTCCCTGAAAAGCCCCAGTGGATATACTCTGTGCCTTTCATGTGGCACAATGAGCTGAGTGTGTGCAATACAGTGGCAAGGGGAAATCAGGTTCTTATGGAATCAGAGGATGGGACAGACAACCAAGCCAGCAATGACAAGAGTAGAATGAGAATGAAGAGCAGAATGAGCACAGAAGGGGCATCTCTGAAGCTTAGGAAGGAACTGCACTTGTGCTATAGGTTAGGGAAGTAATTGGGGGGGTGGATTTTTGGGTTACACCCAGCAATACTCAGAGGCTACTCCTGGCTCTGAATTACTCCTGGTGGTGCTCGGGGGACCATATGGGATGATATGATTGAACCTGGGTCTGTCTCATGCAAGGCAAATGCGCACTCACTGTACTATCGTTCTAGCCTCAAAAGGTTTTGCAAAGGGAGCTTGAGAGCAATCTGTGGGACCAGACCCCTATGTTAGCCTGTGAAAAGAGAGACTATGCTGGGGATTTGTAGTTCTGGGCTACTTGGGAAGATACATCAGGGACTGAGTGGTAGGTATCACATGAAACTCCGTCCTGACCTCTTAGTCACTCACTCCTCTACCATGAGCACCTGCTAGGACCACAGGCTATTCTAGGTCCTGAGGATATATATAGAAGGGAACCAAAAGGAGACAATTCTAGTTCGTCAAGAGCTCACCTTCTAACTTCCACTCAAGAGCAAAGAGAAAAAAATAAAGTCAACAACATGGACTGAAGCTGTTGAAGAGGAGGAAATGGGAATATAAACCATCATGGTGGGTGTTTATGCATGAGTAAATGAGGGAATATCCCTAAGGTGGAGCACTATACACCAGAGAAAATGAGTGAACTACCCAAACACATTCCATGAACAAGTCTCAGGTAAAAATTATGCTTGAATAAATGGCAAGGAAAGAATAATCCACAGTGATTTCATTGATATGAGACTTTTAAGAACAGGCAGGACTGATCTATGTAGAAAAGGTAAGATTGGCCATTATCTGAAGAATAGGTCGTGACTGGAGAGAGAGTGTGAGTAAACTTTCTGGGGTGTTGAAATGGAATATTTGTTTTGAGTAATTAATACAAATAAATCATGATGTAGCATACAGACATGAAAAATCATACTTGCACAAAATACAAGTATTATGATATAAATCAATGTTACTTCAATAAAGACTGGAATCTACAAATCTAGACATAAGAAGAAAAAAGGAAAACCATAACACTGAAGAGGTAATTACCTGGACAGGAGCTTAAGAAAGCTTTCTGGACGATAAACATTTCTGTTTCTTGACTACCGTTGTGTAAGAATTGACAAACTCCATACTTGAGACATTTTACTCTAAACATATGATACATTTAAAAGGATTAAAGAAAAAACCCTCTGTGTGGCCCCATAATGGAAGGAACGCTGCTGAATCTGAGTAGGAGAAAGCCTGCTCTGTTTGAGGGGAAGGGCCTTTAATCCTGTACTATTTCACTTGAGAAGATTCAATCAGCACCGGGAGACGAGTGGGTTATGAGCTTTCTAAATGAAAGCTTGTTCCAGCTTATTCCAGGGCTCCTTTATAAGCCTTTTCATATTCAAAGCCACAACCTCCCTCTTTCTCTGACCTTCCATAGTCAATTCTGTACAGCCGGGTTTGACTTCTGATGGCACCTTTGCTCAGCAAGTTTGTAATCAAACAGAGAGGGAGGATGTCTGGCCCCTGGGAAGCTGAGTGATGAGCCAGAGATCGTGCAGGTACACTGAAGTCTGGCATCGATGCTCTTCAAGGACAAGGAAACTGGGAGCCCACCAGTCGGGCAGCAGCTACTCCTGGGCTGCCAAGAATCTCCCTCAACACATGCATGGCGAGTTGACCCCTTAATGCATTTCTGTCTCATCCTCAAGCAGCAATATCCAGACCAATTGCATCCTTCTTTTCCCTGCTGTGAGCACTTATCACAGTTGGACTCCCCAGAAATTCCTAGGAAGAGCAGAAGTGCTTCCAATAGCTCAAGCACAAGCTCTTTGTATATGTCTTGTGTGTTCCAGACAGAAATCAGGTATGTTGGGGGCGGAGCGATAGCACAGCGTGGAGTGCATTTGCCTTGCACGCAGCTGACCTGCGCTCGATCTCCAGCATCTCATTTGGTCCCCCGAGCAACACCAGGAGTAATTCCTGAGCAAAGAGCCAGGAGTAACCCCTGAGCATTGCCGGATGTGACCCAAAAAGCCAAAAAAAAAAAAAAAAGAAAGAAATCAGGCATGCTGGAACACTGAATGGTACTAAACTATGAAGTGAGCCTCTACCCGCTTCTGCTTCTTCCATCACGGTCTCTCTTGCTCTACCTTGCTTGAATTGTCTTCTTAACTGTGCTGCCATTTGCCAACCCGTGAGGATCTACAGGAATAGTCCCATGCCACCCCTACCCTTCAACAAATGCACACATGCACATCCCTTTGAGTCATTCCTGCGCCCACACCCCTGCACAGGCTTCTCTCCACTGGCCATGCTTCTCCCTTTCCTTTTCACTAAGTCATGCTTATTTGTATTTTCAACTGGCCTTGGTCTGCTCAGGTGTATGAGGAAGAGGCTACTCACTAGTAGACGTGCAAGTACAGCACGAGGTTCATCTAGTCTACAGGCTGGTAGGTGACACTGTTTGATAAAGTCGTGGACAGAAAGTAAAGCGAGAAGGGAAGCGAGAGTGGGACCAAGGGTTTCCCTTGCTCTGACTTCACCTTCGTCTAAAATACAACCCTGAACATACCAGTATCTCCTTATTTACTTTAGAATGAGAGGGTTTCCTATCATTCAAACTATGAGAGCAAAACGTTCCCTAATCTGGACCATAGGCATTCTACAAGCATGCATGGTCTGACCCTACCTTGGGAGTAGTGATCAGCTGGAGATCCAGCCTCCTCCTTCCCTGACCCTGAGGTAAAATCAGGCTATGACCACTGAGCAATCAACTTGCTGGTAGATGCCTTCTAGAATTAAATAGTTGTGTCCTTATCTATCATATGACCTATATTAAATCTATTTTTAGTGTGGATTTTTATTTCTATCTAATTTAATTTTTGTAGGGATTT
This sequence comes from Cryptotis parvus, assembly GCA_021461705.1. Lineage (NCBI taxonomy): Eukaryota > Metazoa > Chordata > Mammalia > Eulipotyphla > Soricidae > Cryptotis > Cryptotis parvus. Next base: position 436,037 of record JAJIBD010020980.1, read on the forward strand.
AATGACTCCACAGTCTCTCACATGCAAGGTAAGTGCTCTACTTTTGAGTAACATGTCTGAAGATGCCTTATTTCAAGGACTGAGGGGGTGAGTATTTGAATATTTGATACATTTTATTATAAGAGATTTGGGTGGTAATCAAGAGCTTAAAACAGGAGCAAGAAAGAGAATGACATATGGAGTAGTGGATGAATATCTACAATAATTATAAGCATTTGGAGAAAAGAAATCAAGCGACTGGAACAAAACAATAATCAAAGACATAGACCAAGAAAATGGCTTTGAAATGAATGAAGGTCTGAGCTTACAGACCACGAAGAGCACAGTAGGTTCCAGGCAAAATCAATGATGAGACTCAGACTTAAGTTCATACTGGCAAAGACTAAAAAGAAATTCCCACAAGCATCTAGGCAAAAAACAAATCTATGACCATCAAAATTGAAAAAGACGTTTAAAAAAAATCAGTTCTCAGATGTTTTTCTCAGATTCTGTCATTCAGTGTGAAATGCTGGTATTGGCTAGTTAGGATTATAATCACTATAACTATCACTATCTTCCCATTCATCATCAATTTGCTCCAGCGGGCTCCAATAACATCTCCATATGTCCTGTCTCATGATAGTAGAGCCCAAGGGCATCTGCTCGCTCCAGGAACATAAAGAGCCTCAAACCATTATATTAGGTCATAGGATGACCTAACATAATTGTTACTGGTATTTGGCATATCAAATACAACATGGGCAGCTTGCCAGGCTTGCTGTGCTAGGATTATAATAATAGTAATAATTGTAAATGACCACAGAGGCAATTAACATCTACTGTGACTGTTTATACATATGTGGCTATTATTAGTGCCTTAAAAATAATAATTTATTTCATCTTCCAGCAAGTGGAAATAAATACAATGTTAAATAATTGGCAATTCAAAAAAGCAGGTTTAAAGACAAAAAGCCTTACTCTGGGTCTGTACTCTCAGCCACCATGAAATCTCACTCCTTCTTTCTCTCTTTCTCTCTCTTCACCTCCCACCCCCATATATACATGCTCATAGGAAGGTTTATGCCTCAAGAATCTGAGAGGCAGCTAAGTTGGGGCGCATCTGCAGAACCAACAAGACGACACATCCTGGTTCTGAAGGATGTAATGCACACACTGCCCACTTGCCCCTCTATGAAGACAAAACTACACCCCAGAGCTGCCAGCTCACTCATGAGTCTTCCTTCCTTGCCAATCCCACTCCATCCTCTTTACTAGTGTTCTCTCAAACTGCCAAAAAAAAAAAATTGCCGGCACACTCTTCCTTTGTCTCTATTTGGAGCAATCCAAGCTAAGACTTTATGCAAACCAAATCAAGTTAATTCAACCCTTCTGTGCTGCCAATTTCCTCACCTTTAAAATGGGGGTGAAAAAATAAAACCCCTCCCTCATGGATTTGTCATGAGGATGATAAAGGTCTGATATTCGATGCCCCAAATGGTCCCAGCACATGACAGTGCACTGTAGTAGCTGCCATCTTCATCCTCGCCATCAGCAATCAGTACAACTACTCAAACCAGGGCACTTGGTTAGAAACTTAGTTGATAGCCCCATGTCCCTCGCTCTGTCCCCATTCATAGAGAGACACAAAGACTCTATTAGATTCATCCCCTTCCTGTGTAACGTCAGTAATGTCTATTTCTGCCAACACTTCCACAAGCAAATACATTCAAGAGTTCAGCCTCGGTCTACTTAACACAGTCATGTTGCAACCAATGAAGTCATTTAAAAAGGCATCACTCAGTGAGATGCAGCACCTTGTGGGATTCTTTCATGATCTGCAATGTTCGGTCTGTTTGGGGCTCCTCTTTCTCCCTCAGTGACTCAATATTTTAAAAATTACTTTACACTGGATCGCTTCCCAAAATGCAAGCTGAGCAATCACTCTAGAATCATCCTAGAAAAGCAACCTGACCATGCATGTTCCTTGGAGTCTGGAGGGAGAGATTAGCTCAGGGGAAGTCCCGACAATGACTGAAGGGAAGAGGACAGATGTGGGAACCAGAGTGAGGGCCATGGAGTAGAGAAACAGGGCTAAAGCTTAAGACCAGGAACCAGTAGGCATGAGAATGTCTGGGCATCCTCAGTCCTTTCTTGACCCTGTGAGGTCCAGCGTACAGGATTTCTATCAGTGACCCTGTACAGCATTCCATGCACTCTCCCAAGTGTTGCTACACTCAGTATGCTACATCCCATCCCTTTGCATCATCATTTTCATTTACAAAGGGGGTGGATGCACCGGAAAGTGAAAACCCATTGAGTCAGACAGATGGAGCGTGCCTGAGAACCTCCAGCACTTAATAGCATGACTTTGGGCAAGTTCTATTATTCTCTCCAAGCCTTCATTTCCTCATCTGTAAAAAAAGAGTAACATATCCTATCTTCACTAGATCACTAGACATCCCGTTGTTCATTGATTTCCTTGAGTGGGCGCCAGTAACATTTCCATTTGACCCTATCACGTGCCAGTGTAGCCCAATGGCATCTATCATATCTTACGGGTGATTATGAAAATCCAATGTACATGCCTGGACACTACAGGCCCTAAAGAAATGTGAGTTATTCCCCACCTGTCCTGGTCTCCCACTCCAGACTCTCCCCTTATTTCATAACCAGAGGCACTGAAGCTGCTCATCAAGCCCCCCAGTGATCTCCATTCTCAGCACCTGAGCTCCCAGGCTTCGTGCATTCCCTCAACATGGGTGATGAAATCCCGCTCAACCTTATCCACGAAGAAACCACTAATCTCCCAGCAGGATAGGCAGCTTGTACTCAACAAGCATTGGTGGTGTGTGTGTGTGGTGGGGGGGCATGGCAGCTATCATGATTGAATATGTCTGAGCCAAGCAAGAGTAGAGGAAAGCAGAATGGTAAGAACTGAGTGTGGGGGAGGGGGGCATATCCTCAGGGACATCTGAGACTAATGGCATCATGAGTTGCTAAGCCACTAGTCACAGAAAGCATGAGACGGGGAGCAGTGCCTTAGAGATACATTACTTTGAAAATTCTACTTCTTGGCCGCTCCCTATGTGCAGACAGGAAATGTATAATTCGTCTCTAAGCTGCTGAAATGGCTGGAAGTGACTAGAAGTATTGGCTGTTCTGACATGTCAGGAAAGGATGTCCGGATGGATTAAGAGACTTATCCATAACAGCCTGCTGTTTGTGGGGAGAATTAGGAGATGATTGCGCCCTTTATGTAAAGGAACTGAAAAATTAGTCTCTTCCAAATCTTCCCTTCTTCCCCTAGGACCTGCCTCTGCACTCTGCCATATCCTGTTTAAAAAGAAGAGTTAGCAGAGCCTAAACAGAGTCTCTTTAGAAAGGACTTTGAAATGGAAACTCATTGGAGGGTCCCATAGACCACAGAATACTGTCCTTACCCCCCAAAAATCTACAAATATGAGAGCCATGTGGTCACTAAGCTTTGAGGACAGAATTAAAGACCCGATGTGCTGGTCACCACAGGGCCCAGTAGATGGGCAGAAAGATGCATGGGGCAGAGAAGACAAGGTACAAATACAGTGATCACATTTCAGGCACTGTTCTAGACACTTCTAATATCTTTCATCACATACTTCTCATACAGGGGCACAGGATCCCAAAGATGTACACAACAGTTTCTGAGAGGTTCTACAAAATAGCAAGAGATTTGAGTGAGGATATTTCCCTAGGGCAAGTTTTTACTTTGCGATACAAGGTAAAATACACTTTGATTTTTTTCACTTGCAGGAAAGGTTTCAAGCAAATAGCATCTTTACACAAATTCTTCTGTAGGATTCTCTATGTGTGCATGTGTATATAATCTATAATTATAGATTTCGCCTGCTTGTAATAAATAACAGATTCTGTGTGCCCCTTTGCAAGTTTCCCTGGTGATACCGTGCCAAATCACAAAACAATAGCACAACCAGAACATTGGCACTGGCACCATCCAGATGCCAGGCATTCCCACCACCACCAGGAGCCCTCAGGTAACTCCTTTATAACCACATTCACCTTCCTCCCCTACTGCTACATCCCATTCTTAACCCCTGGGATTAACTCCTCAATTCTCCATTCTATAATTGCCGCATTTTAAAATAACAATACCTGATGTCTGGGACTTTTGTCTATTTGTTTTGCTTAATCCCATTCTCTGAATATTCATAATGATTGCTGGGTATGTCCATCCACACTTCATTCCATTCTGTTGCAAATGGTATTGCATCCTGTAGATGTACTACAGTTTAACCATTCTGTTGCTAAATGGTATTCTATCCTATAGGTGTACTACAGTTTATTTTTTTTAAATAGTTTTGTTTTTTAAATTCTGTATTATACCACCGTGAGATATACAGTTACAAAGTGTTCATATTTGGGTTTCAGTCATACAGTGTTCCAGTACTCACCCCTCCACTAGTACCCATTTCCCACCACCAATGTCCCCTGATTTTCTCCCCTCCCCAGCCTGCATCATTTCTTCTCCCCACTTTTTGATGGTGTTGACTGTTTTCTTCTTGTAAAGTTCTGCCAGTGTCTGATATATCCTGGATATGAACCGCTTATCAGATGGGTATTGGGTGAATATTCTGTGGACTGTCTTTGTATCTTGGTCACTGTTTCTTTTAAGGTGAAGAAGCTTTTTAGTTTCATGTAGTCCCATATGTTTATCTTTGCTTCTAATTGCTTTGTTAGTGGTGTTTCATCTTTGAAGATGCCTTTAGCTTTATTGTCGTGGAGGGTTTTTCCTATATTTTCTTTGATGTACTTTATGGATTCAGGTCTGATATTGAAATCTTTAATCCATTTGATCTGATTTTTGTGCATGGTATTAGAAGTTCGAATTCATTTCTTACATGTAGCTCCCAGTTTTTCCAGAACCACTTGTTGAAGAGGCTTTCCTTGCTCCATTTTGTACTTTTTGCTCCTTTATTAAAGATTAAATGATCATGTATTTGAGGAGAGACAGACATGGGGCAGAGCTGCTACTGGCTCTCACTGTGCCCAGTCGCTCATGAGGCGCCAGGGAGGGGATGGCAGGTTCTAGCCCTGGCCCGCTACCCCAGCAGAGCCTCACAACAAGCCAGACGACCCCCGACTCCATGAGGACCTCCATTTTCCACATCCAGACTTCCCCCTCGTCAGAACTCCACCCAGCAGACCAGCCTATCACAGCCCGGCTCATCGAGATCCATCCTGCTGCAGTCTTTTTTTAATCCGGCCCAGGTATGCTGGTCCAGAGACAGACAAGGGGCAGAGCTGCTACTGGCTCTCACTGTGACCAGTCGCTCATGAGGCGCCCAGGAGGGATGGCAAGTTCTAGCCCTGCCCCGCCACCCCAGCAAAGCCTCACAACAAGTCAGACGACCCCCCCACTCCATGAGGACCTCCATTTTCCACATCCGACTTCCCCCTCATCAAAACTCCACCCAGCAGACCAGCTTATCGCAGCCTAGCTCCCATGGCCCCATGCGGCAGCTCGGTTCATCAATAAATGCTGGATTTTGAGATGACTACAAGAATATGCTACCCACACGGTAGAGCCTGGCAAGCTACTCGTGTCGTATTTGATATGCCAGATACCAGTAACAATTATAGACCTCATTCCCATGACCTGATGGAATGGTTTGAGGTTCTTTATGTTCCTGGAGCAAGCAGGTGCCCTTGGGCTCTACTTGCATGAGACAGGTCATATGGATATGTTACTGGTGCCTGCTCGAGCAAATCGATGATGAACGGAAGACAGTGATACAGTGTATTTGAGGATGGATGTCAGGATACTCAACTCTATTCCATAGGTCCACATGTTTGTTTTTATTCCAATACCATGCTGTTTTAATTACCACCGCTTTGTAGTACAGTTTGAAGTTGGTAAAGGTGATGCCTCCCATCTTCTTTTTTCCCAAGGATTGCTTTAGCTATCTGTGGGGGTTTATTATTCCATACAAATTTCAGGAGGGTTTGGTATATTTATTTGAAGAATGCCATGGGTATTCTTATAGGGAGTGCATTGAATCTATATAAAGTTCTAGGGAGTATTACAATTTTGACAGTGTTGATTATCCCAGTCTATGAGCAGGGAATGTGTTTCCATTTCCTCATGTCCTCTTTTATTTCTTGGAACAGTGTTTTGTAGTTTTCTTTGTATGGGTCCTTTACACTCTTAGTTAAGCTGATTTGATTTTCTGTGACACAATTGTGAATGGGATCATTTTCATAATATTCCTTTCTTCTCTTTCGTTATTTGTAGATAGGAAAGCCACTGACTTTTGGGTGGCTTGATTGATTTTATACCCTGATTGATTGGTGGGTGGCTTGATTGATTTTGTACCCTGCCATTCTACTATAGGTATCTATTGTTTCTAGGAGCGCTTTTGGTAGAGAGTGTAGGGTTCTCTAGGTATAATATGTCATCTACAAATAGTGATAGCTTGACTTCTTCCTTGCCTATCTGGATGCCCTTAATGTCTTTTTTCTTCTCTGATTTCTATGGCAAGTACTTCCAGTACTATATGAATAGAAGTGTGAGAGTGTGCAACCTTGTCTTGTCCCTGATCTTAGGGGTAGGCTTTCAGATTTTCCCCACTGAGAATGATACTCACTGTGGGCTTTTGATAGATGGTTTTGACTATACTGAGGAAGGTTCCTTCAATTCCCATTTTATGGAGGGTTTTAATCATGTATGTGTGTTGGATTCTGTAAAATGCTTTCTCTGTATCTATTGATATGATCATATGGCTTTTATTTTTTCTCTTATTGATATGATAAATTATGTTTATTGACTTGCAAATGTTGAACCATCCTTGCATTCCCAGGATGAATCCTACTTGGTCATGATGTATAATCTTTTGATGAGTCTTCGGATTTCTTTGCTAGTATTTTGTTGAAGATATTAGAATCTGTGTTCATCAGGGAGATTGGTCTGTAGTTTTCTTTTTTTGTGTTGTTTCTGCCTATTTTGGGTATCAGGATGATATATGCCTTGTAGAAGCTATTTGGGAGTGTTTCTGTTTTTTCTATTTCCTGGAAGAGCTTGAAAAGGACTTGCAGTAGGTCCTCCTTAAAGGTTTGGTAGAGTTCACTAATGAATCCGTCTGGACCTGGGCCTTTGTGTTTGGGAAGACTTTTTAATTACTGTTTCAGTTTCCTCGATGGTGATAGGCTTATTCAGGTATTGCAGGTCTTCTTGTTTCAGCCGTGGGAGGTTATAGGACTTCAGGAATTTAGCCATTTCTTCTAGATTCTTATGTTTCACGGCATACAGGCTCTCAAAGTAATCTCTGATGATCTTTTGGATTTCTGTGGTTTCTGTTGTGATGTCACCCTTTTCATTTCTGATTCTATTTATTTGGGTTCTATCTTTCCCTGTCCTTACAAGTCTTGCAAGTGGTCTGTTGATCTTGTTTATTTTTTTCAAAGAACTAGCTCTTTTCTAGTTCTTTGAAAGAACTAGAAGGTTTCATTAATATTTTGGGTTGTTTTTTTGTGTTTGCAGCTCATTGATTTCCTCACTTGTAACACTGGTCTTCCTGTTGTTCATTGATTTGCTCGAGCAGGCACCAGTAACATCTCCATATGTCCTGTCACATGTTAGTGTAGCCCAAAGGCATCTGCTCACTCCAGGAACACGAAGAACCTCAAATCATACATTCAGGTCATGGGAATGAGATCTATAATTGTTACTGGTTGTTGGCATATCAAACACAACACGGGTAGCTTGCCAGGTTCTGTCATGTGGGTGGGACACTCTCAGTAGTAGGCTCTCAGTCCGTGCATTTATTGATGAACAGGGGAGAGATCAGCTTTTCTTTTGGGTAGAACTCTGATGAGCTGTGGAGTCCAGATGTTGAAAATAGCTGACCTCTTGGTGTAAGGATTCCTCTGGCTTCTTCCGAGACTCTATGGGGATGGTGGATCAGGGCTAGAACCTGCCTTCCTTCTCGGACACCTCATGATCAGCTGAGCACAGGGAGAGCCGTAGCAGCTCTGCCCTATGTATTTGTGTCATTGATTTCCTAAGTTTTATTATTTTCTTCTTTCTGCCTGGGTTGGGCTCTTTTTTGTTGGTCTTTATTTAATATTTTGAGCTGTGAAGTCAGGTTATTTATGTGGGCCCTTTCATGTTTTCATGATGAATGCTTACAGAACTATGAACTTTCCTCTTAACACTGCTTTCGTTGTGTCCCACAAGTTCTGATAGTTCATGTCTTCATTTTCATTTGTTTCCAGGAATTTTGGACTTCCTCTTTGATTTCTTCTTTGACCCACTGGTTGTTCAGCAGTGAACTGTTCAGTTTCCAGGTGTTTGGTTTGACTCCCTGTTTCTTTATTAGTTAATTTCCATTTTTCAGTGCATCATGGTCTGAAAAAATAGTTGACACAATTTATATTTTTTTATTTTATTGAGTTATGCTTTGTGGTTCAGCATGTGGTCTATCTTGGAGAATGTTCAATGTGCACTGGAGAAAAATGTGTATTCAGCTTTTTGGGGATGAAAATCCCTGTATATATCAACCAACCCTCTTTCTTTCATTTCTTCCTTCAGAGCCAGTATTTCCTCGGTGAGTTTCAGTCTTGTCGATCTATCAAGAGTTGATAAAGCAGTGTTGAAGTCTCCAACTATAATTGTGTTACTGTCAGTGTCTTCTTTGAAGTCTATTAGCAGTCATTTTAAGTATTTTGCTGACCCCTCATTGGGTGCATATATGTTTAGTAGTGTAATTTCTTCCTGACATATGTATCCCTTAATTATGACCTAATATAATTGTCTGAGACTCTTTATGTTCCTGGAGCAAGCAGATGCCCTTGGGCTCTACTAGCATGAGACAGGATATATGGAGATATTACTGGTGCCCGCTCGAGCAAATCGATGATGAACAGGAAGATGGTGATAGTGATAGTGATAGTGATAGGTCTTCACTAACTCTTATAACCTTTTTCAGCCTGGAAGTCTATGCTGTCAGATACTAGTATGACCACACTAGCCTTTTCAAGGAGTTATTTGCATGGAGAATTGTCTTCCAGCCTTTGACTTTTGAGTCTGTGTTTGCTCTGATTATTCAGATGTGTTTCTTGTAGGAAACAGAATGTTGGATTCAGTTTTTTAATCCATTTTGCCACTCTGTGTCTCTTAATTGATTCATTTAGACTGTTGACATTGAGAGAGATAATTGTCATGGTATTTTGTGCTATCTTTCTGTTTAAACTTGTTGTGCTTTTGGGTTTTGTCTTATCTTACAGTAGACCCTTCAGTCCTTCTTTTAAAGTTAGTTTTGAGTCTATGAAGTTCCTGATACAGTTTAACCATTCTGTTGCCGGATGGTATTCTATCCTATAGATGTACCATACTTTAACCGCTCACTGGAAAAATAACTGCTGGGCTCTTTTCAGATGTGTAGCCATAACAAATACAGTGTATGAACACTCCGACAGCTGAAAGACTTTGGCTGAAAGTATTGTTTCCATTCTCTGGGATAAATATCCAGGAATGCAATTTCTGCATCACACGGAATCTAGAATCACCAAACATTGTTTTTTACTGCTCAGGCATCTTCCCCCACAGCTGGGGTGTTACCCACCCTTGGTGTTTTTGGGGTAAATTATTTGAGCTCTGTGCTCTGAAACCAACTTAATACATCCTTTACTGGAACTCCTGAAGGGTTTCCCTTGATAGGGACCCCCAAATCTTCAGTCTCTCAGACGTAATAGCAGGAGTAACAAGTTATAGGACTTCCTTGCAGAGCTTGTTGTAGGTGGCTCTGTCAAACAAGACTAGGTTAATTGAGCTCATCCTGACCTTTGCCTTTGGACTACTTCTCTTTCACCTATTTTTTTTCTTTTTGGGTCACACCAAGCGATACTCAGGGTACTCCTAGCTCTTCACTCATGAATTACTCCTGGCGGTGCTCGGGGGACCATATGGGATGCCGGGGTTGAACTCAGGTCGGCCACGTGTAAGGCAGACACCCTATGTGCTGTATTATCACTCCAGCCCATCACCTTGTCCCTGGATTTGTTCACTGGGTCTTTGCCTTTCTTGACCACTTTTCTGGCATCTTTATTTTTCTTGTTGTCCTTGGAAGGTGTTGTGAAGCTCAGAGAGCAGAAGTTACCATTGCAAGTTCATTAACATGTCAAGGAAGTGCCAACCCTTCCCTTCACCCACCTCACACAGTGTCCGTTCCATTTTAAATTTCTGCAACCAGTGAGTTAGTGCTCCAAACAAACCCATAAAAACATTCTGTGTGGTGGTGGGGAGAGAGGACAGATCAGGGGAGAAGGACAGAAACTTCCTCAAAGAAGAGATACAGATGGCCAAAAAGGCATGTGAAAAATAATTGCTTGGAATCACTCATCATCATGGAAATGTACATAGAAACAACAGTGAGATAATCACCTCACACTCACTGGTGTGTGATATGGCACACACCAGTGAGTGTCACACATCACAAAGATGAAAAACTATGAGTTTCGGCAGAGATATTAGGAGAAACAAATCCTCATCCCCTACTGATGAGGAATATGAACTATTTCAGCTTTTTGGAAACTGAAAACTCTATGAGTTGAGACCATCTTGCTAGCAAAGGTACATCCTGGTGCCATGTTTCCAAAAAGAACAGACCACTGATTCTTCCCAGGCAGACTAGTATGGGATGAGAACTCTGGGGTCTTCTCAGAATGAGGGCAGGCAGATTCTCTTCTGTCTGTACACACAGTAGCCCATATCCACATTCGACACCCTCCAGCTTCACAACCGAACCTCAAGCTGTCAAGCCACCAAACTATTTCAGACCTATAGCCCTTATACCCCATGTACACAGCACTTCCAAATTTCATATTATTCTCAGCCTTGTAGGACTACAGTAAATCTGATAGGAAAGTTGCATAGGAGACCACCAAGCTCAATGAGCCTGAACTGTCACAGAGAAAGCTAAATTAGCACTAACCAGCACTGGAAATCCTCAGACAATGATTCTGGTAACATCATTGTGAAATACAACAATTATTACTAATTGACTCTTACTGATCTAAGTTTGATAACTCCATTTGCCTTTATGTTGTAACAAACAATACAAACTAAAGCAGGCCAGAGTGGGAAATTGGGGACAGTGGTGGAGGGAAGATCACTTTGGTGGTGGGATTATTGCTGGAATATTTACTATCTGAAAAAACTGTTTTATGAACACCTTGGTAAATCACAAGGTGATCAAAATCTCTCTTGAGAAAAGACAGTTGTGCTTCTGTGTTGATTGCAGTCCTATTTACAATAGCCAGAGTCAGGAAATAGCCCTCGTGTTCAAGAACAGATGATTGGCTAAAGACACTGTGGCACATATAGACAAAGGAATACGACTTTGCTATAAGAAAAGGCAAAATCATGCAATTTGCCTTTACGTGGACAGATCTGGAAAGCATCATGCTGAGTAAAGTTAGAAGGAAAGAAATAGAGATAATAATCACTTTTCTCATATATAAAGGGACACAGTAAAGAAACAACAAATATTCAAAGGTAATGAAAACTAAGAACTGGTCTTTAATAGTAAGCCTATCCCCGGAGGAATGGCGGAAGAGAATGGGGTAGGATACTGGGACACTCAGGTGGAGGGGAGGTGCTGGAATTCTTTTGCATGAAATTCTACCATTTTCAATATGGTAAGTCACAACACAGTACAAAAAACATTCTTTGTATAGTCTAGCTACTAGTCCTTTGTATAGGTACAGTTTGCAAATATCTCTTTGAGTATGTAATATAATTTTCGTTCTCAACACTTGAGCTTCTGGAGAGCAAAACTATTCATTTTGATGAGATTCAATTTATCAACCCTGCCAGTTACAAATCATGTTTTTGATGTCAAGTCTATGTTAATTTTTTACTTTCAACTGCACTCAAACTCATTAGTGCTCACAAATCAGTGCAGATTCCTGACAAAATTGTGTTCAAACATCCATCTGATAAACATACAACTGAACTTGGTTCTGGTTTCTGCCAGAGAGATTTTTCTCAATCACAGAGACATGCTGAAAAAAAAAATATGTCCATTTTGTTTGGAAAGTCTTAGTAGCACTCTCAATTTTCTTTCAGAAACATAATATTTTTAAAATTATGTTTTCCATCAGGATGATGGATAGTTGCTTAAAATGAGGAATGGAACACATAAGCCCAAAACTATTAAAAAGATATGAAATGGTAAATTCAGGACCACAACCTGAGTGGCGGTGTGTGTGATGTAGCCCCTGTCCTTCAGGATCCCTTCATTCAACATGAAAGAGAGGAAGATGGGCACCTTCTGTTAAATTAAATTAAATTCCAAATTTAATTAGCAATTCGGCATGAAGTAGCTGTCAATTGGAGAGTGCAAGATATATGTAAATACTTATTTTATATATCTTTTATTGTAGAGCTTCAAAGAACTAGAACTAAGGAGCTCCAGTGCAAGAAAAATCCTACGCAATCTACAAAAGATCTCTTTGGGTGTGCCATTTAAAGATACCCCATGGAAAGCCTCAAAAGTGACTTACTGTAAGGTACCCCTCAGGTATCTATACCCTTATGTAACTGGGAACCCCTTAAAGAGCTGACTTCATGAATCACTTATAAAGGGGACAGTCTAGGTTACAGAGTTTCACCTCACTAGTTCTCTTGCCTTCACCCCTCCTATTCTCTCTTCCTCCCTCATTTTCCTCCTTTCTCTTGCTCCAACTCCCCTAACTCAACTAATTCTCCCTTCCCCTCCTCCTCTCACTGCCAACTTGCGAAGTTGTCTTATAGTAGGGGCACAAGTGGCAATGAAACGATATATCCAGCAACAGCCAATAAACTCTGAGACCAATCATGATGTGAGTGATCTCTTAACATCTCCCACCACCATGGGAGTGAACCTGGGATTGGCTCATTCCTCAAATGGCTGCAAAACTTAAGACAGTCTCTGAGTCTGATCACCCACCGGCAGCCCAGAACTCCTACATACCACAGGCCTGGGAAATAAAAAAGACTTGCTGCTTTAAGCCATTATATTTGCAGGTGCTTTGTGAAAATGTAATTATGGGTAACAAATACACATAACTACTTTTTTTGGCATTAGGGTCACATCCGGCAATGTTCAGTAGTTACTTCTGGCTCTACACTCAAGAATTACTCCTAGCAGTGCTCAGAGGACCATATGGGATGCTGGGGATCAAACCCAGGTTAGCTACATGCAAACAAATGCCCTACCTGCTATACTATCTCTCTGGCCCCAAACCTATCTATCTATGGATAACTAATAATTTGGGAGGAATGCAATCAGATTACGAGTGCTAAATTTTCATTCTTTCTATAACTGAAAGAAATCCTGTCTTGATAGTAATATGATAAACAGCAATCAAATGTTCATACCCGAAGGGAAGAGGAGACTCCCTTTAAGATAGTTTTTGGAATTTCCTTTGAAAATGATGCATTTTTGAGTAGGCAAGGAAAGAAAAGGTTGATGCTATGAGATCAAAAGAAGAGCTTGTGCTCTTAGAGAAGGACACCTTCAAAGGGGACATCAGAATGTGCTCAAACATGACCTCGAACTGTACTCAAACATGTACTCAAATGCTGGGCCAACACAGTATTCTATTTTGCAATAGTAAGCTCACATGGGAATATCACCTGGCCATTTTAGACATTTCTTCCATATATTATATGATAGGGTGACCTATAAAAGCATTCATTTGCAAATGACTTCAAATGCAATTAACCAGCGAGAAACTGTCGACAAGACATGGGCGGTTGCTGTCTGCAAGGAGGGTCTCAGTGTGACACAGTCAGGGCCGTGAGGGCACTGCACCAAGGTGTCATACGTTTGAATGTGTTAGCAGGTAGAACATCCTGTACATGAAATGCTAGTCCGAAAATATGCCTATATCTTTTAATGCAGTGGAGTAAAAGTAAATTGGATGAATATTGGATGAATGCTCTTTTGTAGTTATATATGCAGTAAAATGAGATGAGAATGTGAGAGTTTGCCTGGCTTCAGAGACCTACCTTGGTCTAGTCAATGGGGCATATTGATGGTCCCAGTGAAATTACTATCATTCTTCACTGAAGAAAAACACATATAAGTAATAGCCAAGGTTGATTTTTTTTAATACTGCCTAAAACCTCATCTAGATCTTAATCAGGAAGGCAATCTGATTAAAGTCACATATACCAAAGGACAAGCAATTTTAATGTTGCAATCTTCCCCAAGGTATTAACATTTTTAAAGAAAAATTGAACTTTAATGGCATCATTCCTACCCAACTCCTCACAGCTTAGAGGCCTTATGGCCTTTGAAAATTGCCCCATGAATATCCGTTTCTAACTTTGATTCCCCTACAGGAAATGAAAGGTAACTTTGATTATATGGTCTTCATTGGAAAACTCAGTCGGGCTTCCCAACAGTGAGGATGCACTCAGGACTGACTCCCAAACATGTTCTAATCGAAGACCAGTGTGGGAACATCTGGGGTCTCAAGGTCAGCCAACACTAGAGTATCCAGTCAGTGCTCTGCAGAAAAGAGTCACACTGAGAACTGAGAAACAGGAGAATCACTATTAAACCTGCACAGGACCCCACGCTCACAAAAGGCCTTGGAGACAGTCAATTGTACGCAACATCCCAGCGACATATTATGCATGTCCTTCCAAATCCATTCCCCACACAGTGCCAAGTATTTTATTAAAGGTCCTTTGTATTAAACCAGCTTCATCTTTACAAACAATTGTTAGCAGGCTGCGCCAATGGCTGTTAAATTTAGCTGCATATTAGATTCATGTGAAGATGTTTAAAGCGCCTGAGATTTAAATATTAACCTGTAGCAATTAAACAGATGGTCTGGGTGGTAGCCAGGCATCAATGTTTTGAAGCAGATTTTTAAAATTCCCCAGATTTTTCCAATGGGCAATCAAATTTGAGAATTACTGGGTCGCATCACTCATTCATTCATCAAAATAGTTCCTTAATATATGTTTTAGTGCAGGGGTAGGGAACCTTTTATCTGCCAAGGGCCATGTGGACATTTATAACATCATTTGCGGGCCATACAATACAGACAGATGGACTATGGGCAGCCAATAAAGCACAATGTCTTTCCTGGCATGCAGTGCCAGACCACTTGATTTTAGGGGTCTTACACGGTCCATGGGACTGGACATTCCTAACCCCTGGTTAGTGCATGACTTCTAGGTGATGTTTTATGCACTCTCCTCAGTAGTTAGTGATGCTATACGCATGCTCCAGTATTTGGATGTTGCCATGGGTGAATACATGAATAAAAGAATGAATTATAGTTAGAAATGATCACTCTGGACAAGAACTGAGTGTTGAAAGTAGGTAAAAGTATATACAAGCTAATCTTTCAGTGTCTGTATTGCAAACCAGAATGCCCAAAAGTAGAGAGAGAGACAGGTACAGAGAGAGAGAAAGAGAGAGAAAGTACCTGCCACAGAAGCATACAGGGGATGGGAGGGACATTGGTATTGGGAAATACATTGGTAGTGGGAAAAGTATACTGGTGAAGGGACAGATGTTGGAACATTATATAAATGAAACTCAACCATGAACTACTTTGTAACCGTGTATCTCAGTGTGATTCAATAAAAAATTAAGAAAACAAATGAATCATAAATGAATGAATGAGTGAGTGAGTGAGTGAGTGCGTGAGTGAGTGAGTGAGTGAGTGAGTGAGTGAGTGAGTGAGTGAGTGAGTGAGTGATCTTTCCTACATGTCTCCTCCTGGCTTGGGATACAGGGAAGAATTCCAGTGTTTGCAGAAATACCAGCACAGATTATCCAACAACCAACTCATACAGATGTAGTGATGACACACAACAAAATTTGGTCCAGCGGAAAGAAAAGATGGTGGAGAAACCCAATCTCATGGCTTTTTCTGTGCAAACAACCTAAAGAACAATACAAGAGTACACAGCACAGTCCCCAGGACTAGGGGGAGAAAGCTCAAAGGGTTGAGCAAAAGGACTGAAGACCTGAGTTGACCTCTTGTCACTGAAACCTACAGAGTTTCTTTCATTATAGTGATATAGTGATAATAACTCTCGTTCATAGTCTCCTAAGCACTGCCAAGCACAGTATCTGCCCGAGTGTGATTCCAAAACAAAGAGATCCTCAGGGACAAAGCTCCCCTCTTACTCTCAAACCCCACAGAGTCCTTGGGTACCATGACAGCGGCACCTTTACAATGAATCAGGCAGGGAAACTAGTCAGTGCCATCATGCACCTGCTAAAAGCTTAACCTTTCAGCATCTGTTCACCTCCAAAGCAGCCCTGACATGTTCCAAAGTACAGTACATGCCTGTGGCACACATAATAAAATCTGGTACACAGTGATGGCCATGGATTTATAAATCAGAACTTCAACTACTTAAATAATCACTTAAGCAGTTAGTCAAGTAATCACTTAAGTAGTTAAAATGATTTCCCTTGTCATTGAAACCTACATTTTCTTTCACTATAGTGACATGATATAGTGATAATAACTCTTGTTCAAAGGACAAAGAAGAACTTGAGTATTGGTTTTTAGTAGGAAGCTTGTCGTGGTGGTGGAGGAAGGAGGACGATGAAGGCACTACAACAATGGTGGGAAGAAGTGGTCGACAGGAGTTGGAGGAAGGCGGCTGAAAGGTGGCCAAGTGTAATGCATGACACCCTATCACTATTGCAAACCCCAGTGTCAAAAGTTAATTTTATATAAAAAAGCACCCATCATAGAGGTACACTGGTGGGTGGGAGAGAAATAAATATCTTGGAGGAGGGTAGTAGGTACTGGTGAAGGTGGTGCTGAAACTTTGGATACCTGAAACCCAATCATGAATAATTCATGCACTTCATGTAATTCATAGCAGCTAATTTTTTTTTAAAAATCAAGAAAAGTATGTCTTTAAAAATATAAAGGAGTAAAGGATTTGGGCCAGAGAGACTGCACAGGATGCATTTGGACTCATGGTACCAAGTACGGTTCCCTGAGTACCCCTAGGAATGATCCCTGCACACTGAGTCAGGAGTAGGACTTGAGAATCATTGAATATAACCCATCCCAAACTTCTCCACTAAGAAAAGTACTAGAGAAATAGATGAGAAAAAAGAATCTACAAAAGGAACAGAAGACAGAAGCATAGAGAACTGCTGACACCTCTTGAGGCCCCAGTGGCCTTGTAACACTGGACATTTATGCCTGTGCCTTTCCCCTGAGACAGATTCACCGCCAAGTGATGATTCTCACCGAGCACGCCTGCACCTTTCACTGGGTCCAGCATCATGCTTCCCGGACATTCTGAATAGAATATACTATGTTTAAATGCAGCATTTTTCTTACACTGTGTTACTGGCCCCATCTGACAGCGGAGTGAGCCCAGGAAACAATCCAGGTCATTGCTAAAAATAGAAGGTTGATATTAGCCTCAGGAGCCACCCTAAATAGATGGGGTGTCAAATTCTCCTTGCCCCAACTCCCTGTCCCTCCTCCCTGCTTCCACAGGTCCTGATGATTCTTCTCTCTGACAATAAGATTAGATACAGGCCCCAGACACCTTATCCCATCCTTTAGGCCACTAGTGGAAACATCCAGAAAAGCACTTAACTCACAAGAGATGCGAGAGGTGTCTTGACACAGAGAGCAACGCTGTCTGCATTGGAGGGGAGAGGGGGAAGGCTTTGTGTAGAACAAACTCAAGCAAATAATACTCAAGCTTCATTTCAATGTGTCCACCAGTTGAGACACCAGTGGAAGTCGCCTTGCTTCTGTGTCTGCAGGCCCACAGAGCCCATATTTCCTCCCTCTTCCTCCCTAGGCCACCCCACCAGTGGTGGGGCCAGGGCCACTACCGTCCTGTTGAGAAGCCTGGACGCTGGGAGGGCCCCTTCACAGTGCTCGCTGGTATAAAAGGATGTGCCACAGCTCAGGAAACGCGCAGGCATGGAGCAAATCATCTCCACAGTGGATATTTTCTCAGTTAAAAAAAAAATGTGTTCTCACTTAAGAATGCTAATGGCCCATGCACAGAAATAAAATCCCTGACCTACTTTGAAGCCGAACTTATTAAACAAGCCGACCTTATTACTCAGAAGAGACTGTAAAACAGTAGAATGGAGCCCAAATGGAATTCCTCGCCTCCTTCCTCCCTTGCAGAAGCATCAGGCAGGATGGGAGCCACGAGCTGGCTGGGGATGAGGCAGAGGTGACGGGGAGGGGGGGAGCTCAGTTCCCCACCAGGTCCCTGGCTGCCTCCCAGGTGGTATGACCCGGAGGATAACTGCTTGCCCCAATCAGGGTCTTGGAAGCCTCTTCTAGGGAACTCAATATGGTGCTCTCTGGGGTCCTTTCCATGCGGAATAACTTCCGAGTCTTAAAAAATTTACCAAAGGAGCAATTGCCAAGGATGAGAGTCTGGCAGGCCCAGAAAGGCAGGTAAGGGGCGGGAGGCAGAGCCTTGAGTGAGAAGCATGTAGGCGGCCCATGCTCATGAATGGATTTATTTCCTAACAGCCATGTGAAAGCCGCCACCAGCCTACGGCAGACATAACACCACTTGTGTCTGCAGCAAGAATTCCCTCCGGCAATGCAGCTGACAACTTTGGTTGAGCTGAAGAAATCTTTCCAGGCCTTTAAACCACAGACTCAGCGCGAGTGGCCTTCTGCGGGTTATAATCAGATTTATCATCCCGGGAAGGCAAGAGCAGGGCCCCATTTCCACAGGGGTTGAGGGCAATGATGTGAGTCATCCCTGCTCATTCCAGAGAAAATCCTGGAGCTGCAAGACAAATGATTCCAATCAGAATGGGAGACTGGCACGCTGGTACTGTTGACGTTAAATGCCCCCCAACGAGTTTGCATCAGTCAGCACTGCTATGGGATGTTTGAGGAGGTTGCTCGGGAAAAGCCATAGTGTGAGGAAGAGGGGACCCCACTAAGGTCCAGGTTAGGGTCTCAGAGGACCTTCCTTAAGTCTTTAGAATTTACTTCCTGTTGCAGAGTTTAGGAAACAAAGGTAGTAGGCAGGATTCCCCCGGGGGGGACACGTATATCTGGGGGACCCCAGAGCCACTGACGGTGGGGTCAGCAGGGAAGGGCTTTAGGGGCCCAGGCCAGAGGTATCTGATCAAAAGTTGTGATGACACTATCCCTAGCCCGCCCACTCCCCAGCACCTGCTGGAGGATAGGGGATCACCACTCCCAGGGGTGTTCGAGTACAATTGCTTTCTGCCCGCTTTCCAGATATGGCCACAGAGCTTTAAGTGGCCAAGATGAATTGGAGTGTGGGGTAAGCCTAGCACTTCCTGCTTGTCCATCACAAGGACCTGACCTTAGGCAGAGGCTCTCTCACACGTGCCACTCACCAATTGTTACCCCACACCAGGATACCCACAACACCTACACCTCGTTCTCAGCCTCTTTGATTGTGACCAATGTGCTATGGCACAGCTGTGCAGAGAGTCTCTGTGCCTCTGTGAAGCTATGGCCTCCTTGTGTCTGTGTTCCAGCACAGAAGTGGAAGCTGCAGCACCAAGGAGCCACAGAGGGCCAGACACACCCCACAGCCACATCCTCCATGCATACCCTCCATGCAACCTCCCAGCGTCAGCAAGCAAATGACCAGCAGTAGACAGAACAGAAGCAAAAAGGAATCTCATGCATGTTCCATCCCACTCCATGCCCACCCAGTAGTCGCCTGGACTACAGGGCTCCAATCTGGTGGTGGGCTAACAATAGTGAGCCCCCATGGTACCACTAAGGCCTCCATCTCTGTCCCTCTCACTGACCACTGTCCTGTGTGTCATGTTCTTTCCCAGAGAGAATCATGTGTGCTCAGGTCTTGGGAGAAAGTGTGGAGCCTCACTTCTTCTACTGACTGGGAGAGGAGCTGATACTGGAGGGAACGGGCTCCTTCCAGGCCACTGAGTCAAAGCAAGAGTCTCTGTCCACAGGAGGAGCTCTCAGTGACTCCTCACTGCCCTCTGAAGGAGAGAAGAGCTGCACAGGCACAGGAGGGTAATGGAAGGGTGGCTTTGCCCCCTCGCTGCTACTATCAAGAGGAAGGGAAATGGCTGGTGCGAGCCTTGCACGCCCTGCTGGACCATTCTGTTATCTGGCTGGACCAACAGGATCTCTCAGCACAGCCAGGTCAGACCAGGTCACTGAGTGGCATGGCAGATCACTGTCGACTCTCTAAGCAAGACAAAGGGTTCCAGTGCAAACCACCAGCTCAGAAGTTAGCACTAACTTCTCTGCCAGTGTTAGAGCTTGGATCTTGTTTTCAGACACTGAATCATGTGTGCCCTCATCCTGAAACTGTCTAAAACAAATCCCCACTACCTTGTACCTTTCCAAGTCACCCAGACAAAGGGTTGAGAGAAATTACAGTATGTAAAGCACTAGCCAGGGTTCAATTCTTGGCACCAGACATGGTCCTCTGAGCCCCACCAGAAGTGATCCCTGAGCTCAGAGCCAGGGGTAAGAGCTGAGCAAAGGTCGGTTTGCCCCCCCCATATAAAAGATACAATCCACGGGTCCAGAGCGATAGCCCAGCGGGTAGGGCATTTGCTTTGCACACGGTCGGCCCGTAACAGCCCAGGTTCGATCCCCGGCATCCCATATGGTCCCCGAGCACCGCCAGGAGTAATTCCTGAGTGCAGAGCCAGGAGAAACCCCTGAGTGTCGCCGGGTGTGACCCAAAAAGAAAAAAAAAAGATACAATCCACATCACCCAAATACTCAGATAAAGCCCAGATTCTCTAAAGCCAGGCTAACCCCTCTTCCAAGAGGCTCCCAGCTATACACAGAGGCCTTTCCTACCCCACACCACCCATTCAGGGAGGTGTGGGTGATCTTATGCTAAACACCTCCAGAAACACAGCAATGCCTAGAGCCAGGTCTCTGGGACTGGGACCTACCGGTGGGATCCCAGCCCCCTTCCCTAGGTCATGACCTAGGTTATGACCTGAAAGGCCACATGCCACACCCTCAGGCCTGTGTACAGATCCTCTCCAACAGAGCTCCTCGCCCAGACCCTCCTGGAGTGCTAATCTAGAAAAGGGTCTGAACCCAAATGAAGCAAGAAGACCCTCCACCTCCTTCAGCAGTCCTGTACACACTCTGATGTCAGCCTACGCCACACTGACCTGCCGCGACACTGCTCCACGGTAACCCTCCTGCACCAGACCCCCAAGCTCTCTGAAGGGAAGATGTGTGATGTCCAGCAAAGGGGTGACCCAAAACAGATGCTCCATACACCAAGTCCTTTTTGCCAACCTGGGACCACATGTCTCTCCTGATGAATCACTGCCATACTCCAAATCAGATTTCGAATAAGAGTAAAAGTAATAATGTGCAAATCAAAGCCCCACTGAAAGCACCGGCTTAGGGATGTCATAATAGCGCCACTTGTCATCTGTCTGGGGCTCTGGGATTTACACAGCGTCTCCTCATTGCTTTATCTCCTTTAATGCAGTCCTCATAGCAACCCTCCTTCTGCCATGGCGATGCACTTCTCCAAGCTGCTGAGGTACTTGGAAGACTGGCAGCTGGGACTTGACCAGAGACTCACTATGGTTCCAGAAGCTGCCAGCAGGTGGCTGTCACTGGGAGTCATCAGCAGCCTCGTCAGTTCACAGGCTCATGGCCAGGGAGTCTTCCACAGACCTAGTCTATATTGATAATCTCACTTGCCACCACCTCTGCCTTTAGTTACAAACTGTAGTATGTAAGCATTCAAGGAGATACATTAGGATTTGAATTCAATGCCAACTGTGCTTGAATCACAGTTGACAAGTCACATAGATTTGGATAGGAGTCAGGGCCTGACTAAGACTTAGTCTTAGACAGCTCTAAGACTTTGGGCAAAGTAGATAACCTTGCTGTGCCTTGGTTTGCCCAAACGTAAAGGAGAGGTTGAAATAATACCTATTTCACAATGTTTTATGAGGAGTAAAGGGAAACATGTGTGAGTTTCCTCAGGATCTAGCTTTTACAGGTAAGAAGCATTGGTAACTTGTAACTATGAATATTATTGTTGTGACTATTATTCTTACTACATAATTAACAAGGATGATTGTAGTTTATTTAGCCATACACAGTCTTTGCCTTTGCTCTGCTGAATGTCAGGGGTAAAACAGGTTTCAGCTTGCTTCTAATTTGATGACTAAGATGTGTTCATGGAAGGCTGAGCATGGTCAGGAGGGAAGAATCTGGGTTCTCTCACTTGTTCTATAACTCTCCCTTTCTTTTCCCTCACTTTCTCTCTCTTTCTTTCTCTCTCCTAGCGGCACTGACAACACCTCCAGCTACCTTCTCTTAAGTTTCCATCCTGAAAAGTTCGGCTTTGTTACAGTATTTAGAGGAGCCCCTAAAGATGCTCTCCAAGAAACCGCTTCCTCTGTCTCACCATCCAGCTAAGTTGGGCTTTTTGGTAGTAGCCAAGTTTTGATTACTGGGCAGCATATCCTTGGAATTAATGCCCTACACTAAACTCCCTCTATAGAGTGAACATCTCTAGAGTTTGTGTCTTCCTTATTGGGTCTTGATTGACAAATATACTATATATGTCTATTTAAGCAAGTTTCTTCACTAAGCGTTTCTTTAGGAAAGCCTGCTAATAGTTCAAAGGTTAGTGCTGGGGATACATACACAATATATACAGGCACACATCCTCCTCATCACCTGGGGGACACGGCTGTCATTTTAAGAAATTCAGTTCCATCTTTCCGTGCTAGAAATAATTTCAGTGCAGAGATTTAAGTCCCCAAACTCTACCTTATAGAAATAATGAAGAAGGATATAATCACATAGTCAACACTGTTTCTTCCAAGAACAATCTATGATATAAAACCTACCTCATGGCTGAAAAATGCCTCCTAACAAATGTCACTGCTGTGAGCTGAAATGTATTTCCCCTAAAAGGATGTTTTGAAGTCCTAACTAACTCTTAGTATCACAGAAAGTTGCTTCACTTTGAAATAGGGTTATCGCTAATGCAATTAGTACAGGGGATGACTCTAGTGTGATAGCATTGCTGTCTTTACAAGAAGACAGTCCTGGGTATACCAAGGAACCTAGGAAGAACACAATCAGAAAAGGAGAGATTAGACAATATGGAAATCAATGTGTTGGGGGAGGGGCTGGCTTCTGGAATGCAAACCATCAGAATACTAGAAGGGGCAAGGGAGGATTTCTCTGCCAATTCTAATGGATTCTGAACACTTGGTTTCTGAATCCGCTTCCAGAACTGAGAACTAAGTCATGATGCTTGATGCCATCTTATCTTTGGGCTTGACTGCAGCAGCCCTATGGGAAGTGATGACAACTGAAACTGAAGGGATGTGTTCGGCATGAGTATGAGGTGTCTACATCACATTCCCAGGGGCTGGGGCCTGTTTAAGCCTGCAACAAGGACCAGGTGATGTTAGCGCACACTGGACTCTGGGGAAAGGAGATGGTCCTGTTTGGCACCTGCCTTCTTGAGTGATCCCTTAAGGATACCCAGGCCCTTCCCTGTGAAAGCTATATGAAGTGGGAGAGAATTTGAGTATCAAAGAGAGTCTTCATTCTTTCTCTGAGATGGGAAGAACCATTGACAAAGCACAGACATGGCTTCTAAGACCTGAGAGTGTCTCTCCAATTGATAGCCAGCAAGGACATAGGAACTTAAAACCTCTAATCAGAATTTTTAAAACTCCAACAAGAATGGTTGCAGTGCTGCCCAAAATAATTCTTCCTAACACTCCAATTTCAGCCTGTGAGATCCTAAACAGAGGCCCCAGCTTCTGCAGGTAGACTCTGCATTGCTACTACAATATCTGAAAGTGCCAAGAATGTGGCGATTTATTAGGCAGCAATAGAAAACCAACACAGGCAGGGACGTTCCCCCAAATGGTCAACGTGTCTAAAATTGTTAAGTACAAAAATGTTAAAGGCCATAATGAAATGTGCAAAATAGGTGTCATGTAACATAATAAAAGATGAGAAATAAAAAAGGACCTGCTCCTCCGATGGCCATTCTGAGCCATGGATTAAACAAATCAAAGAGATGTGTCAGGTTGATGTCATTAAATGTGCCAAGCTATCTCAAGTCTTCTTCTATCATTTTGAGAATTTTAAAACATTGGGAAGGACAAGGGTGTTCTTGCTGCTGGCACTTGCTGAGTAGACAGAACAGTGTGCAGTCATCGAGGAGTTGAAGCTGTGTGAAAAAAGAGGATCCCACGAGATCTGAGGCTCTGTAAGCTTGACAATATGCTAGTGGCTGTATTTGGCAGGGAGGGAGGCTCTTCCTTTTCTGCACTTAGGATGCTGGCTCCCTCCATCTGTCTGTTCTTGGCCTTAACATTTCTCCATCATGCCTTGTCCAATATTGGAGAACCAGTTACTGAATGTCCTATAGTTTTAACTCCCTATCAGAAGGAAGAAAGCAACAGGGTGTTTGCTCAGTGATAAGTACTGAGCAATGAACAGTATTTATACTGTTTTCTCTTTTAATTGCTGTTGGAGCTAGGGAAAAAGTACTTCATCTCCGACAGTTTCAGTCTTTCCATCAGAAAAATGGGTTGGAATTCCTCACATCTTTCTCCACAAGGAGGTTGTCAGCACTATTGCTGGCATTGACCAGGAGAACCCCACAGCCAAGACAGGGGAGGACACACAATTCCACCCAGAGACTCAGAGAGTAGGTGCCAGAGGCTGGCAGGTGGAGTGGAAAGAGAGGCATCTGCCTCAGGCAAATACAGCCCTGATACCAGGTGAGAAAAGTCAGAGGACTGACCGCCTTGCTCTGGTTATTAAACTGAGTGAAAAGGCATGTGTGTCCTTCTGATCGACATCATGGGAGCCAGGGCACAGCTTCTCGCATCTACTAATCTTTTGTGTCACAGAAGCCAGCAAATTTCCACAAGATGTCTCTTCTATGACGCTGGGTCTCTTAATAAAAGGGACATGGAGTATAAAGCCCCATCCAAGCTCTTCCAGGTGTGACCCAAAAAGCAAAACAAACAAACAAATAAATGAATAAATAAATAACAGAGAAGGAAATATCGACCTTGTTTCCAGTCTCTGCCCAGAGGGGCTTCTTGTAGTAATGTAATGTAAAGTAGCATTATGTAATGTAAGGTAGTAAGTAGTATACATTACCTTACATGTCCAACCTCAATAAAGTTATGTTTTGTTCTTACTATTGTTGATTTTGTTAGGGGTCCACACTAGATGGTGCTCAGGGCTTACTCCTGGCTCTCTTCTCAGGAATCATTTGTGGTAGAGCTCAGGGACCATATGGGGTGCTGAGGTTCGAACCTGGGTGAGCTGCATGCAAGGCAAGTACTCTTCCTATGGTCCTATCTCACCAGCACCAAAGATTAGCATCACCTCCTTTTTACAAAAGGGAGAAGGTGCAGAGCTGAGCCAATGAAATAATTGGTTCGAATTTACATAGCAGTTAAGTCCTAATGAGACAGCTGAGATTCAGTTCTATGGCACCAAGCCCTCATTTGTGGTACCAGCTTTCCTGTTCCATGTTCCGAGGCAATGTGACATGCACATGTTAAGATGTGAGCAGAGAATCGCTTTGGAATGAGGAACATAATGTGTCCCTTTTTCCTGGACTAACGAGTCAGAGGCAATGTGATATGCCAAGTGGGAGAAGTCTAAAATAGGGACATCATTAGATGAGGAATTGTGTAGGGCATCTCTTTCCTGTCCTAAAGAGGCTTCGTTTGCCCTGGTACTAGACAGTGCCTTTCACCCAGTCGGGTATCAGCTTAGCTTCTCTCAGGCAACACCTGCCTTGCCAGTGTGTAGATTAGGTCTTACCTGCACAGAAGTCAATAACTTCCCACTGCCGCCCAGAAAACAAGAGAGCTCTGGGTACAAACCATGTGGTTCTGTGTATTTCTCTAATGAATGAAGCTGTATAGAGAGATTTAATGCTTTTCCAGGGAGGCTTACATCTGGGTCTCCTGGAGTTCTGCAGGCCCTTCATGGTGGGCCATTAGGGTGACAAGATTCAGGTCTGAGGCTCAGTTATCCTATCCACAGCACAAGCGGAATGGTAAAGGTGATATATAAGGTGATTTTTCAGCTTGAAAATTCAACTATCTAATCTGATATCATCTCTCCTAACTGCTGGTAGGCATGTAAATTGATACAACCCCTATGGAGAACAATTTGGCAATATCTATTAAGGTTAAAAATTTTCAGCAATTGCAGGCCTAGAAAATTATACTAAAGATATGCTTGCACCAAGAAACAATGTTTGCACAAAGTTATTCAATGTAGCATTGTGTGCTAGCGAAAGGCTGGAAGCAATCCAAATATTCATCCACAGGAACCAGTAAAACAAGTGAAGGTACCACTGCACAACACAGCACCCTGGAGTTGTTAGAAAAGAGACGAAGCTCCTTGTGTCCAAATACAGGAAGCTTTCCAATATAGAGTAAGCAGAGAGAAAACAAGACTCAGAAGAGCTCAACAGAGTGTAATGTATTTCAGTGTAGGTAAGAAAAAGAGGACAGTAGAACAGGAATTTGATTAATCTACACAGAAAATACCTCTGGAAAAATACTCAAGTAAACAGTAACACTGATAACCTCTTGGGAAGAGAAACATGTGGCTGATATAAGGATGGCATTTCAGTGTGCATTTTTCTATGTCTCTTGATATTTGAATCATTTAAATCTAGAACCTAAAAACAATTAAAGCATCACTCTACAGTGATGTTTTGCATACTGCCAGGTAAAGGTTGATGAAGAATGAAGAAAATTCTGAACAGCCTGGAGAAGATAAGGTATCCTTTACCTGGAAGAACCCACAGGCTTCTCCTGGGCAATTATACTCTCTTCCCAATAATGTAACATATTCTATCCACCTCCCTAGCACCCTGCTCTTCAGAGCCTCACCTACTACAACAAATGCAGCTGTCGTTCAGGTATCTTGAATATTCTCTTTTCAGTTTTGAGTAAATTTATGAAATATACAAGAAAGAAGCTATGGGAAGAACTGAGCAGACTGTTTCTCAGCAGGGTTCTGGTTTCCCATGAGGCTGTTGAAACACCTCCTTTGCCTCCTCAGGGTCTCAGTTTCCCCTCAGATTTAATAAAGAATCTACTTTTCCTTCTACCTCTTTCTTCGTAGACTTATAAAAACTACAGGAAAATGGAGCCAATGCAAGACACATTCTGGAATAAACCTTAGATCTGTTGCCTACAAGGTAGTTTCTCACTCTATAAACTTATCATACCTGATATTATTACCATGATACCATATTATTATCTTGATACCATATTAGATACCATAATATCTAGCTATTACCATATCCT
The DNA here is from genome assembly GCA_021461705.1 of Cryptotis parvus. Lineage (NCBI taxonomy): Eukaryota > Metazoa > Chordata > Mammalia > Eulipotyphla > Soricidae > Cryptotis > Cryptotis parvus. The sequence goes on from JAJIBD010020980.1 coordinate 463,375, forward strand.
AGACGGGTCCTGTGTGGCCACAGTGGGACACAGCCATGAGACAAACCAGCACCTATTTATTCACCGATTCTGTACCAGGTGCTGTACTAGAAGCCGGAAGTTCAACAATAAATAGGACACAAGCTTGCCTTAACAGAATACTATATATCATAAAAGATGAAGAGGTGATTCCAATCTCCTATATCCTATAATAAGGTCTTCTACATATAACCGTGAATGTCTACTGGGCTTGATTTTCTGGCAAAACAACTCTAACACTGAAGGAGATGGATGACTTATTTTGTTGTCAGCCCAGGACTAAGATCCATCTAAAAGAGAAATATATCAGAGAAGCCACATATTTGTCTTAGCTTTTCTTCCTGGCAGGGCAAAGAGTTTTTCTAGACCTTAGGACAAACAGTTGGAACTCAATCAAAATGTGGTAGCATGGTAGCCCTGCTAAACTGAAGAGGTAAATTGGAGTTTGAGAGCTAATAAAGTGGATGAAATCTGTAAGGTAGGGTCACCACATACATGTGGTATTTCTCAACAGTCTCTGGCTAATGACACATAGACAAATCAAAACTCTGCAGCGTCTAGAATGGAGTAAGGTGATAAAGGGCTGAGAGCTGATGAGAAATAGCAGGACCTTGCTCAGAACCAGGAAATATGGATCCCTGGTCCAGCTTCGGTGGTGAGTCCACTGAAATTCCCAGAAGGACAGGCCATGGAAGTTAGTGTCACATCTGGAAGTAAGGACCACACTCAGATGACTGACAAAGCTGAAATAGATTCATCTTAACAAAGAATAAACAGGCTTGAAAGTTTCAGAAGGATGTGCCAGCAATTTACCTGCCATGGTAAAATTCAATAGCCTTGAAAGCAAGTTGACATGGCGCAAAATACCTACAGCACATTAAGCAACATTCTTAAATAAAGAAACAGGAAGATAAAAAGAGTCAAAAGAATAGATTCTAAAATGATGCCAATGTTACAATCTACAGATGCAAATTCTGAAACAAGTATTATAAACAAATTTAAAAGTCTGAAGAATTTTTTGTCAGGATGGAAGAGGAAATAAGGAAGCAGAGAGATGAGTGGGGAAGTTGTTATTATTTTATGACTGTAAAGTTCTGTACCTTAAATACAAAGTTCAACTCTGCTCTTAGCAACAGTTCAGACACTATAAAGGAAGAGCCAATGAGCATGGAAACTGCTAAACAAAAATCAAAATAGGGCAATGTTTATTTTCCTGACCCGAAAGAGCCCTTAATACGGCAGCAGTAGGAAAGGTGAACAAGCAATGCCTGATAAAATTTCAGGCCATCCTAGGCTGCCAAAACGAAGAACTAAAATGACTGTACTTTCAATGCACGTACGCTGGCATCGGAAGCATATTTTGAGGATCTGATGGTGCAAGCACAAAATATCAAGTATGACATCATTGGTCTAACTGAGACGAGGAGGCGTCAGTCGCATCATGCTGTATTTGACACCCGAGAAGAATTGTTCCTTGGAACATGCGACGAAAGAGGCGTCGGTGGCGTTGGTGTCCTTGTCAACACGAACATGGCAGTCAACATTGATTCATTTGAATGCCTAACAAACCGGATAGGGCGATTACACTTGAAGAGATGTGGCCCACTGCCAGCAATTTCTATCTTCATTGTCTACACACCAACATCCACATACAAAGAAGATGCAACTGAGAATTCTACATGGAATTGGAGGAGTTCTATAAAAAGATCACGCCTTCTACAAGATCATAGTCGGCGATTTTAATGCCAAGATAGGACCGAGAAGATGAGCTGAAGAACTCCACATGGCCTAGAATGGAACAAACAGGGTGAGAGACTATCTGAGTTCATCATGTCCACCAAGACCATTCATGGGAACTCACAGTTCCAGAAGGCTGAAGTGAAACGTTGGACATGGGAATCTCCTGGCAGACAGTTCCACAATGAAAGTGACCACATCATCTTCAATAGACTGTTTTGTCTGACCGATGTTGCTGTCGTCCCCAAATTCCAAACAGGATCGGACCACCGTCTCCTTTGTGCAAAATTCTATTTCCCGCAACAGGGAGAAAAGGCTGCAAAGTTTAAGAAAAGAACTCCCAGGATGACCACCAACTGGGAACTCTTTGGCACCATTGCAGCAAAATGTGAAGATACCATCATTGACAACATCAATGAAGAATACAACCGACTGCTTCAGCACCTCCATGATTATGCAAAAGAATGCCGAGAGAGAGAAAGACACAAAAGGACACTTGTCTTCAGAAACTCTTGATCTCATTCGCCAACGTGGCAAGGCGCGAGCCTTAGGAGACCAAATGCTAATGTCCAAGCTTGCTAAAAGGTGCAGAGAAGCGATAAAAGAAGACCTCAAAGACAGAATAGCAGAAATACTGGAAGATGCAGCAGAAGCCGGGAAAAGCATTCGCACTGCCCGCCTGTCCTTCGCCAACTATAAGACCAAGATGACTGCCCTCCGATGCCCTGATGGATCTATCACATCTTCCAGAAAGGAAATGGAGAAGATTATCCATGACTTCTACTCAGATCTCTTTGATAACCACATCCACCTGCCCACATACCAAATTCCACAGGATGGATATGTCATTCCCAACATTCTCCCTTCTGAAATCCGACATGCCATCTCATTGGTAAAGAAGGGAACAGCACCAGGCCCAGACAAAGTCAGACTCGAACACCTGAAGAATCTGCCATCAGTACTCATCAATACACTAGCTCGGCTCTTCACACACTACCTGTCCGAATGCAAGGTGCCGTCCCAATGGAAAACCAGCAGGACAGTTCTACTGTTCAAGAAGGGAGACATTCACGACATCGGCAACTATCGCCCCATCTGCCTGTTGTTCGTCATCTACAAGCTGTTTACATGAGTCATCCTGAACAGGATTAGCAGAACACTAGATGAAAGACAACCATGCGAGCAAGCAGGCTTCCGGAAAGGATTCAGCACAATCGACCATATCCACACAGTAACCAAGCTCATTGAGGTTTGTAGGGAGTACAAGATGCCGCTTTGTCTCACATTCATTGATTTACAAAAAAGCTTTTGATTCTGTGGAGACTGAAACAGTCATCGAAGCCCTAGCCAAACAGGGTGTTCAAACCCAATACATCAAGATGCTTGGTGAGCTGTATTACGGATTCATCACCAGGATCTCACCATTCTACAAAGACGTGATCGTTGATGTCAAAAGAGGGGTTCGACAGGGTGATACCATTTCACCAAAACTCTTCAGCGCCACCCTCAAGAACATCATGCAACAATTAGAATGGGAAGGAATGAGGAATGGGAGTGAAGATAGATGGTCGGCAAGTACACCACCTCTGCTTCGCTGATGACATCGTTCTAATAACACCAAACATTAGCCAAGCGGCACAAATGCTGGCTGATTTCGACCGAGAATGTGGAAAGATAGGTCTACAGCTGAATCTAAAGAAAACCATGTTTATGAAAAATGAACTAGTTCCAGAGGCCCCATTCACTCTCAATGGAACAAACATCTCTGAATGCATTAGTTATGTGTACCTAGGTCGAAAAATCAACATGATGAATGACCTAAAACCTGAGCTGTGCAGGAGCAAGAGAGCAGCATGGAATGCCTTCAAAGGCATCGAAGAAATAGCTAAAAGGACAAAAGAATCTCTGGCTCCAGGCACATCTCTTTGACTCCACCGTTCTCCCTATATTAACATATGCCTCAGAGACCTGGGCCCTACGAAAGCAGGATGAGAATGCTATTCGGGTCTCCCGAGAGGAATTGAAAGAGCTATGCTTGGAATATCACTCCTCACTCAAGTCAGAGAAGGAATCCGGAGTTCTGACCTCCATCGCTATTCCAGAATCAGGGATACTGCCTCGTTTGCCAAGGCATCGAAAATCAGATGGGCTGGACATGTAATGTGATTTGGAGACAACCGCTGGACTAGAGCCATTTCCGATTGGATCCCACGGGATGTCAAAAGATCACATGGCCGCCCACCTACAAGATGGTCAGACTTCCTTGTCAAGACCCTGAGGGAATGGTTTGAGGCTCTTTGTATTCCTGAATCAACCAGATGCCATTGGGCTACATTGGCACGTGATAGGGTCCAATGGAAATGTTAATGGCACCAGCTCTAGCAAATCGATGAATAACGGGATTCAAGTGATCAAGTGATCAAGGACAAAAAATTATTAAACAATAAATACGTAGTAATCTATGAGATAACATAAAGGGGTCTAACATCTGTATACTTAACGTAAGAGACCAGACTCGTATTTAAAGAAATGTTCAAAATATAAAAATAAATCACAAAACATTGTTGAGGACACATTTCTAGAAAATTTTAATGAGTTAAGAGTCATTCCATATACTGAAAGACATCATTTGATAAGGTAGTAAGTCTCTCAAGAGACGATGCAAATTTTAGTCAACATTCCAAAATTCTTTTAAACAATGATGTTCTGGTGCTGAAATATGGTACAGCAGATAGGGTGATTGCCTTGTGCTCAGTCAACCTAGATTTGACCCTATCCCTGGTATCACATATGGTTCCCAAGCACTCCTGGGAGTGATCCCAATCCCTATCCCTATTCACAGATCATCTTCAAAACAGCCTGGTTAAAAACCAAGATAACTGGTCCCAAACTAGCCCCCAAACCAAAATAAATGAATAAAATAAAAATTGATGCACTAATACAAAATTTACACATAAGTAAAAAATATTGAATAACTAAATCAACCTTCATATAGAGCAAAGAACATGTTTGAGAGAGAGGTATGTGTGAACTCTCGATCTTTTCCACTCAATTTTATATGAATCTAAAATCACTCTTGAAATTAAAGTGTTTAAGTGCATGTGCAATGGGGCCGGCTCTGTTGTACTTCCAATGATGCTAGAAGATCCTAGACTTGAGTAGCTGAATCCAAGTGGGGGTGGAGGGGAAACATTGAAGTTTGAAAAAAAGTTTACTGCTTGAATAGAGCTTATCATACCCAGACTGCACCAGTAGCTAATCCACAGACATATGAGCAAATAATTGCTATTTTATTATTATTATTTTTTTTTGCTTTTTTGGGTCACGCCCGGCAATGCTAAGGGGTTACTCCTGGCTCTGCACTTAGAAATTATTCCTGGCAGTGCTCAGGGGACCATATGGGATGCTGGGGATCGAACTCAGGTCAGCCGCGTGTAAAGCAAATGCCCTACACGCTGGATTATCGCTCCGGCCCCCATAATTGCTATTTTAAACAAAAGAATTGAAATTTTGGTTTCAAGATTTATGTTAAAGTAACATAATCAACTCAATGATATATAAATAATGGTAGACAAAGAAATCAGAAACAAGAATCACAAACTGATTCTGTACATTTATGAACATCTAGTGTCTTAGAAAGGTTCAACAGCAGTGAATTAATAAGTCAATATTGTTAATTTTGATGCTGTAGTTTATAATGTTGTTACTAATGGCTTCCCATGAACATAATTCCAACACCATGCCCATCATCAGTATACAAATGTCTCTTCAATTTCAATTCCCTCCCTTCCAGTGCCCCTGAAACTCTACTGTGTAGATAAGTTACCCCTAGCCCATCATCTTGCCATTGTTCCTTTGTTGCCATCCTGCTGGGTATCTTTAAGTCCCACACATGAGAGATCATTCTGTATCGTTTTCTTCTGACTTAGTGCACTTAGCATGATAGCCCATGAGAAAGATTTTAAATTACTAAAATAAAAATCTGAATAGATGTTCGACCTCATTAGTTATCATTAAGGGGCAAGTTAAAACAATGAGTTATCACCATGTATCTGCCAGATTGGACCATATAAAAAGACTTAGAATACCATTTGCCACATCAGAATGTATTAAAACCCTAGTTAACTATAACCCAGACTATAAATTCCACTTTGTTATACTTCTAAAAGTTATAAATCCCAACATGACCAAAATACACATACAGAATGCTAACAGTACCCTGGCTTGCTCGGGATAAAATAGTAAATAATACAGTCAGGTCAGCAGTAGAATATATTTGAGTAGATTCAGATAATTAAATACTATTCAATAATAAAAATGAATTCTTGCTATATACCACATGTATGAGACCCAAAAAATGTAATTTCAAAGAAAAGAATAAGATGAAGTACATGCTCTATGATTGTTTATCAAATTTAAATCCAGGAAAAGTTACTTTAGTAGAACACCTTAGGAATTCAGAATTACTTGGAAGGGATTCACAGAAGGTTTCTGTGGTACAGATTGAGTTTTTTTATCTTAACCTATGTGTTCTATATCTTAGGCATTTATATTAATATTTTCAGTTATTATTGATATTTTCTGCACTGATAATACAAAATGAAATTTATTCGCCCTTTCCATAAAATGGCACTGGAAGAGTCCACAGAAAAAGATAAGAGTTTCGGTATTGACAATAATGATGCTGGGAATAAAGTCAGGAAGTATTTAGAAGATAAATGGGCTGCTCCATTTTCTTTGATAAGATACAGGGATCAGGTGGAAAAGAAGAAGGAGGAGAAGGAATCTAGGACCTGTGGCAAGTTTATTTTGGTAATGATGATAAAATTAATGGTGACCAAGAGCTCAGGAAGATCTTGAAATCCACAAGAATGTCTCTGGCAGCTAATTAGTTGGAAGTGAACTGGATCTTCCAAACAAAAGATATGAATGTGCGAGTTAGTTATTAGCATCTCTGATATGGAGCCCAACTGAAATGCTCAAGACTTGCTTCCACTCTGTACTCATGGATCACCCCTGGTGGGACTGGGAGAACCATATGTGGTGCCAGGGATCGACACTGGGTGGCTGCACTCAAGGAAAGTGCCTTAAGCACTTATTCTCTCTCTCTCTCTCTCTCTCTCTCTCTCTCTCCCTCCCTTCCCTTTCTTCCTCCCTCCCTCGTTAATTAAAATGCTGAAAAGATGAGCCTAGATGGAATCACTCACACAGAGAACATGGAACATGAATGGGTACGTGAGCAGAGCATGAGAGAACACTGTGTTTAAGGGAAAGACATAGAAATAGGAGACCATGAACAGGAAATGAGAGGTTCAGCCATAGAAACAGGAAGAGAACATGTCCTTGTGTCAGAGTCTGTGGTGAAGAGACATCAGTCACGGAAGTGTAGTCCTAAATTGGTGCGATAAAGCATAGTCAATGACAGATGGTTCTCTCAGAAGCTGGAAGACAAGAGTTTCGTTCTATAGTGATGGACCCTCACACAATCTATTACTCATTTTTGTCATTCCATTCTATAGAGAGAATATTATGCTACCTGCATTAGAGGGTATTGTGAAAAATAAGTGAAATAACATACAAAGTGTTAATGAGAGGTCATTAACTGTAGGCACATCGATGCTTGCATGTGCAAATCAAGTTCTTTCCCAGGATACTGTGATATGGGAAAGCTTGTTGGCAAAGCAGTAGCAAATCACTGGACACCCCAGAGAAGAAAAGAGAAGGATATGTCTCACCAAAATAGGCAGATGTGCACCTCCACTGCTCTGACATCAGAGAAAGAGACATAGTGACTGACACATCCGCAAGAATGGTGGAGGCTTCAAGGGAAAGTGCCTTCCCCAAAGCCACCGCAAGGAACTTAGAGTCATTTCAGCAGGGTTCCCTTCCTTAAGACAGTCACTGCAGTGATGAGTGTAGACACTCAGGTCTGACAAACATACTCCAAATCTGACAAAACAAGACTCAAATTATGAGAATAAGAAATAGTTATTTGTGTGTATGGAGGGAGGTGGGTCACACTGGCAGTGCTCAGGCTATTCTGGGCTCAGTATCCACAGGTCACTACTGGCACTGCTCAGGGGATCACACTATCACATGGGCTAGAGTAAGGCTCTTCTCTTGCATGCAGCTGACCACTGTTTTTTCACCAGCCTTGCGTGATCTTCGAGAGCCACCAAGAGCAATGCATAAGCACAGAGCCAGGAGTAGCCTCCAAACACCAAATGGAGCGGCTCTAAACTCCCACCACCACTCACACGAACAGAATGACCAAGAAACAGCTCTTAACCTTAAAGGGATGACAATTTTCAAGGATTTCCAAGCAAGAAAGGAGAATTAGTACAGAGTGAAAATTTTGTATTCATTGATCAAACTGTATTTCGTTACCAAATGGTGCACTTTACATGTAGGGTCATTGCGCAACCATCTATTTCTCTTTCAACCTGATTTAATAGTCCCATCTACCTAAGGGACTATTGTACTTTGAAACATGCAGCAATTTATCCAAGGCAGTGTGGTTGTGTTAGAGTTAGTAGTGAAGTAAAAAGACATGCATAAAAGTGAATTGTCACAATGCAATAGGATGAGCTGGGTGTCTCAGGCATGCAAATTACTGTAGGAGTTATAGAGGGCCTATTGAAAATAAAATGGTACATGAGTTGAGTCTTAAACAAGAGCTTTTGCAAAGGAAAAGGGGTCAAAAGACACACAACGTTGACTAATGAATGCTCAAATGTTACCAGAACATATGTGCCTACAGTGTACCTCTCAAGAGGTACAAAACTATTCCGTAGCTCTCACTTGTGGTTCATTATAAAAAGAAGGCTCCTTCTTTCACAAGCACATCTCATTCTTCTGACCAAAGTAATACTGGATCTGCTCCAAGCTTCCCTGAGTACACAGAATTGTCCTTCTGCACTGTCAAATCCCCAGATTACATCCTTAGCAGCTGTTTTCAAGATATTTTGTCAAAGCTGCATGTCACATAAGCAAGCAATAATTTGTTGCAGGCATTTTTACATCTGGTTGACTCCAATCAAATCATCCAGAGACTAGGTAAAAACTGATAAATTTTATCAGTTTTAATTACTTAAAACAATTTTGATGGCCGTTTGAGTCTTTCTCCCCCCAACCCACACACAGCAACTTAACACAAAGTTTCAGAAATAATAGGAAACAGATGGCAGAAACATATAAGCCTGATTTTTTAAACAAAAAATGATTAAGAGAAGATTTCATTTATTAAGCTTTTTGCTATTTAGGAGAACATCACTCTAAGGGAAAGGATAGTTTTTTTTAAAAAAATCCACCTTAACTTTTTTAAAATCCCTTTAATCTAATTTTAACCAAAACAAAGCATTCCTCCCAATTCGACTTTGATGAGAATAAGACTTAGCACTTAGGTGTCAGATGCCTGTGTTAATGGGAGAAGAACATCTGTGATGGAACCCAGGCCCTAGGAGGGCTGGAGGGAGAGTCTCTGCAGATGCAGTGCAGCTGACCGAAGACTGGGCGATGCAGTGCAGCTGACTGATGTCTGGGCATCACTCAGAGCCTCTCAGAGACGATGCAGTCACTTGAGCTGCTCAAGTCTCCACTCACTCACTTTCAGGGCACTGAAGAACTCTGGCTGGTATGAATGTGACAGCACGTATGGCACCCTGGAGAGAGAAAAGCATTTTCTGGTGCAAGACAGGACTCTGGGGGAGAGGGGGAAGTTGACCTCTGGATCTATGGTGGCTAGCAGGCCCCCATTCCTTCTGCAGAGTAGAGATGGTGGAGAAGGAAACGGATTCTGTAGTAGACTGCCCATCCCTTGGGCAAAGTGTCCTTAGGCTAACCTGGCTGCTCTGAGATCTGTGATCCTCAGGCATGCCTGAGACTTTTCTAGAATATACAAGTTAATATAAAGACACAGATGAAGAATTTTCCCAGTGATAAAGACTTTGACTCTGCTTTCCCCCTCTGATGTTCACTAGCCACTCAACCTTCTTGGATATTTTCCCCCCATTCAAGAGTCTTTCTTATTTGATATTTAAAATGCCAAGATATTCCGTTGGGCCCAAAGGACCTAACAATAGGGAGGAACCCTTCCCCATCCTAGTCTCTCTATACATGGCCCCTAAATACCAAGTGCTTCAAATGAGTGTTGAACTTCTCTTCACCTGTCTGCTTGGTACTTATGCCTTCTAGGGGCTCTCCAGGCCCAGAATCTCAAGTAAATTAAGTAATCCAGGACTGAGAGCTCAGCCTCTTACACAGTCTCAGATAACCACTGGGTTTGGCACCTGTAGAGAACCCCACTGCTCTTGGATGAGCAAATGAAGACTATTCCATGCAGCAAAGATGTTCTCCCTGTCCTCAAGTCACATCCCTACCTTCTGGGTGACCGACACTGTTAGTCCCTCCCCTGGTGGTTGAAAGCGGCCTTCTTGCTGAGCACCAGTCAATGAAAAGTGACTATAAGTAGTCACTTTTATTTCACTGAAACAAATAAGGACACAGTAAAAACTAAAAACACACACATATTATGATACCAATATCCAAGGTCAAGTGAAACATATATCAGGAGGTCTTGTCAAAGGTGAAAATTATCACAAACGTGTGGGAGTCAGAGGTTAGGTAAGACAGAAAATGGAACAGGGTGCTAATAATTGTCGAGGGTACTAATGCCAACCTAGAACTGAGCATTAAATAGAGGCAAAAGGATACACATGACAACCTTTTAATGTATGTTCTGTAATCCATAGTCTGGAAGAGAAGGAAAAGAGAAAGAGAGAGAGAAAGGGAAAGAAATAAAGAACCTGCCATGGAGGTGGGCTGGGGAAGGGGAAGGGAACCGGAGATGTTGGTGGTGGGAGATGGGCACTGGTGGAGGGACGGGTGCTGGAACACTGTATGACCAAAACCCAAACATGAACCTTTTAATTGTATATCTTTTTTATTTGTATATCTCACGGTGGTATAATAAAATACTTAAAAAAAACTAAAAACAACTTTCCCTTCAAGTATTTGAAGCAGAAAAGCAGCAAGAGTCAAGGAGCCACACAGCAAAGAGGGTTGTGGAAGGCAGCAAAGGCTAGATCCACCATCACCACCTGGAGAACTGTCTACTGCACACAGTCCATGAGTGAAAAATACACTTCCTTCCTGGAGTATACATTTTTCTTTTTTTAATATTTTTATTATACCACCGTGAGTTATACAACTACAAAGATATTCATGTTTGGGTTTCATGTTCCAGCACCCATCTCTCCACCAGTGTGGATTTCCCACCACCAATGTCCCCTGATTCCCTCCCTTTCCCCCCTCCCCCAGCCTGCTTCTATGGCAGTCACTGTGACTTTTCTCTCTCTCTCTATATATATATATATCTATATAGATATATATAGATATATATAGAGAGAGAGACCCAACAATAGGGAGGAACCCTATATATATATATATATCCCTATATATATATATATCTCCCCCTCCCTCTCTTTCTCCCTCTTCCTTCTCTTACACAGTGTGGCTTGCAATACATACATTTAGAGGTTATCATGTGTTGTATACATTTTTTAAATTTTCATGTCATTTACCCTAAATGAGTATCTAACCTGAGAGCACATCAAATTTTCTAGAATTTTCTGGAAGCACAAATAATTCAGCCCATCCTCAACATTCCTAACTTGGTAGGTCTTCAGCAGGAACAAGAATGTGAGTTTTGGGAGCTGGAGCGATAGTACAGCAGAAAGGGCATTTGCCTTGCATGCAGCAGACCTGGGTTCAATCCCTGACATCCTATATGGTTCCCAAGCACCACCAGGAGTAATTCCTGAGAGCAGAGTCAAAAGTAACCCCTGAGTATTGCTGAGTATGGGCCACCCCCAAAAAAAAAAGCTAAAAAGAAATGTGAGTTTCTACCAAGTCCCCAGATGCTGCTGATCTAAAGATCACTCTGAGGGACCTAAGGGACATTAACTAACCCTCTGATGACCCCTACTTCCTAAAGCTGAGGCGAGGTCATGCTGGGGTCAAGCACCGTTGCAGATGCTCTGCGCACCTCATCTAGCTATGTGAAAGGGCAGACACAGGAACACAGGAGTCACAGGAGAGGAGCAGGGAATGCACTGTGGAGACAGAACAGAGGTTCCGCCTCACTGCACTGTGGCCCTCCAAGGAGCAGTGAACAAGGCTCTCACGCCGGAACCAGCACGGAGCATCTTCAGAGCAATTTCAAGAACACAAGTTACCGAGGCCTGGACAGGGATGGGGTGTTTGGAAATGAGTTGACAAGGGATGATTGAAATAGAGCTCAGGAGCCTGAAATTCATCTGAGAGGCAGCAGGGGCTCTGGGCAGGGAAGGCGCTGAGGGAATGCCAAGAGCATCTGTGAAGGAGAGGAGGGGCTGGGCAGCAGCAGCCGAAGGCAGAGCCGGAGGGTGACTGAGGTTCGAACAGGCTGCTCTAAACTCAGGCCTCAGCAGTGTGGCAGGGACTGGGGTGTCAAGAAAGACAGCACTAGTGGGCTGGGCTGGGGCGGGTCCCTCCTCTGGATTTCTGGCTGAGCAAGTGCACGGTGAGCCAGGCTATGGGAGGAACCATCAGTGGCCCTATCAGTGGATTGTTTACGATCAGTGGCTCAGCTCAGGGACTGAGGGTGAAAGACCTAGAACAATGGCATAATGTGTGTCTAGGGCGATTAGAGCCACAGGATTTCTTAGTCTTAAGAAACTGCTGCAGAGTCAGAGCCTGGCTTTTTCCCACAGGACACCTACTATGATATGAGAACACACACACACACACACACACACACACAGGAGTACCTCTCACCTCCATCTCCACACACCACTAACATCTACACCCTCTCTCCAGTCATCAGAACAAACTACTCAGTTGGTCTGTCTGTAAGTACTCTGTTAGCACCCGCCCAATGGTGCTGCCACTTCCTTGGGGCAGGGTGAGGGAAAGCTACTGGACAGCTCTTCAGAAGACTCCCAGGCCCCGGCATGACCGTGCCCCCTCACTCTTCCTTCCCCAACAGCTCTCTCACTTCCCTTCCTGACAGCACCGCAATTCCTACCTACTGATCTCTTTCCTTTCTCCCAGGATCATCCTTCACCTCTGCACATTCCTCCGCCTCCAAATCCCCTGTGGTCCTCAATCTTAACAACACTCACAGCTATCAGTGCCTTTGACTTTGCTGCCTATCTGGAAACACCCACTCATCAATGAGAGAGCCTTCTCCAAGGTTGCAGAGTCTGTGAATCATCTGGCTGACTTGTCACAAGATGGGCCTGAAACACATGGAGGAAGGCTAATTTCTGTGGTTCTGAATCACCTCCCAAGTAACACCAACACTATTGGTCTCAACCAAGTATTGGCTATTCCTGCTCTGTCCACTGTCTCACACCCACTCCAGTGGAGTACAACTACCTACCTCACCTCCACAAAAACTGCTCTGACTCACTTTTGGCCTCTAAGTTGGTAAGACCAGGAGATATTTGCATTTAACTATTTCTACGTCTTGAAATATCCACTCCCTCATTTTTGACATCAATTCAAGACTTTTCCTTCTACCCTAAGTGAGCTGGTTCTCATCCAGAATGGATGCTGATGAATTCTATCTCATTCAGTCTATTGGAGCTGAACTTCCCACTGTCCCTGCTTAGAGCCTCAGGGTACTATGAGTTAGTCTGTCCACTATGTGACCCAGTTCAGGACTATGCCATTATCCAGAGCTGTTTGGAATGATTAGAATGATTCTATACTCACAGTGTCCAATGTGGTTGCCACAGGACACATTGCAGTTCATGTAACTAAGAAACTGAATTTTTAATTTTTATTTTATTTTAATTAATTTAAAATTGTATATAAAGTGCCACAGGTGGCCTGTGACAGCCATATTGGACAACACAGATCTATAGAAACAAATACCACAGAAATAGTCTCATCACACAACAGATGTTCCTCTGGCCTGTGGCAAATTGTGATGTGTTTGTAAAACTATCGTATGAGGCAATAGTGTGTGGGAAATCTCCCTGTCAAATTCAGATGGCCTGAGTTCAAATCCTGCCTCTGACATTTGCAAAGTACCTTTAGCAAATGAGAATCTCTCTAAGCCTCAGTGCATCCATAGGTACAGGAAGGCAATAATGCTATTTGTCTCACACAATTGCTGGAAACATTACACAAGTCAATTCATTCCGAGCACTTAGCCAATGCCCAACGCATAAGTGCACAATCAATGCTACCTTCTTGTCATTACCATTTTTATTATTAAATGAAAATGTTGAGGTACAAGGGTAGTTGGTACCCCCTCCACCCCAGGAATGTGCCTAAAAACTGGGATTTGAACCTAAGTTCTGCTCAGCTGTGGACAGGATGCACCATCAGTAGCCACTGTGCCTGTTATTTAGGAGCCTCCCCTGTGGAAAGCTGGGGTTGGGTCCTCAGGACAGTTGTTCCCACCCCCATCTCTTACTATTCTCTCACCTCCAGAAGTGGCAGTGCTATAAAAGCTGTCAGGTGGGTCCACATCGTGCAATAATTATAGTCTGTGTTCTACACCACTAGGGGCCTGTCAAGGAGTTGCATACAACCCTCTGGTAGACTCTAGGTCTGGGATCAAACCCTTCTCCCCACCCACCCCCGTGTTCAGCTCTACCGCACAGGGGTTTATTGTTTTCCTTTGTTCACAATAGAGCCCAATGCTATGCTTCTGACCGCAACATGGGAGATGAGCATGTAGAGTCCGTTGCCAATGGTATCTCATTGCGAGAGCAGTGCTGGAGTCTTCCCTGTGACAGGAAGTCAGCCACTCTGGAAGCTGTCCGCAAGCTGGGAAGACCAGAAGAACTCAAGCAGCTGGAATTGTATAAGGTGACCACTGGATGTGGACACAGTAGACATTGCATGTTCGATCTCAAAAAAGCACTTGGTATCTCTGAAATTCATCTTGGGCAAATGAAAAACGAACTTGTGAAAAGAAATTCATGTATTTTCAAAATATCTTCACCTGTCTACATTCACTAATTCTTTCAACAAATGCTCCTTGAGCACCTACTGGATTCTGTCCCTGGGGGGACAACAGGTAACCAAGCAATTCCTGACTTTTGAAAGTCATCTTGTAACAAGTGGGATAGCGTCACCAAGACAAAGCTTGGGAAGGAATATTCCATAGCAATGAAAATGAACTAACATTTGCACAGATTATTCTGTTGCCAAATCCAGTCTCTACTCTGTCCTGTGCACATGGGTATGTAACCGTTGTCAACTGTTTCTCTTACAGGTGTGTGTGTGTGTGTGTGTGTGTGTGTGTGTGCGTGGTGGGTGTGTATGGGCACAAACAACAGGAAGCTACAGCAGAAGATCAGAGGAAGAAACAGAAAACAGACACAGAATGAAATTCTTGAGTCTGCCCTTCTGCAATGCATCATTTATACCAACATTGCTTCTTCCAGAACTCACCCTCTGCTCTCACTGAATCCCACTACCTTTCCTTTACTGCCTTTTCTTCCTGGAAGAATGACAATTTCCCATTCTTATAGGCCCTGGGCCCTTCATCTCATTTTATTTCCTTAAATGTGCCCCATCTCTATTTTTATTTTTTGCTTTTTGGATCACACCTGGCAATGCTCAGGGGATACTCCTGGCTCTTTACTCAGGAATTACTCCTGGTGGTGCTTGTGGGACCATATGGGATGCCAGGATCAAACTTGGTCAGTCACGATCAAGGCAAATGCCCTACCCGCCATACTATTGCTCCGCCCCTGTGCTCCATCTTTGAAACTAGTTTTTCTGTAAGACTTTCAGAAGAGGAAGCTATAAGAAGAAAAGCGTAGGAAGGCAGGGAAATCTTCCCCCAAGAAAATAAAATCTCAGCTGGAAGCATAAAAAAATGAGCACAAAGTAACATACACTTGCACCATCAGAAGTACCAATCAATTAATTTTACAGAGGAGAAAACTGAGGCCCAGGACAGGCAAGGGTGCTCAGAGCTGTAAGATTACATATGCAAAGTAGGATGGAAGTACATCCTACTTTTTTTTTACTTGTACATATGCAAAGTAGGATGGAAGTACATCCTACTTTTTACTTGTACATATGCAAAGTAGGATGGAAGTACATCCTACTTTTTTTTTTTTTTACATATGCAAAGTAAGATGGAAGTAGTCCTGCCTTACAAGTCATGGGAACCAGGATCCTCTTCCTATGGCTTGCAGCAGTAATCAGGAACCAGCAGTTTCATACCATAAATGAAAACAAGCCTATAATTGTATAGTTCTGGATATAAGAAGTCCCAAAAGTAAGGTGACAAAACAATTTGTTTTGAGGGTTCTAGGGGAAAGTTACTCCCTTGATTTTTTTTCAGATTCTAGAGTATACCTACATCACTTGGCTTGTGGCCCCTTCCTCCATTTCAAACCATCTACATACTTTCCCAATTTCTCTCTTTTCCTTCGTCTCCTTACACTGTCACACCACTTCCTCTAACTCTGAGTCCTCCATGTCCCTCTTATTAGAACTGTTGTAATTACAGAAGGCCAGATATTTCAGTATAACCTCCTCATCTCAAAAATTCACCCCTATCTGGAGAGTCTCTGTAAGGAAATACAACAGGCTCTGGGCAATGGGATGTGGCTTCTTTGGGGATGTCATTATGCTTCAACACAGACTTCTTAGAAACATCCAGGGAATATGTTTCTAACTAGCAAACAGTCTATAACACCTGATTCTCACTGACACTGACATTTTCTAGTCAGGAAGATTGCTATGCAGAAAAACACTTAAATCCAAGATTCCAAGGTCAAGTACCTTTGGCAAAAAAAAAAATCTGGTACATACAATTGGTAGACATGTCACTTTGAACCATACACTCAACCTTTGCGAGCTTCACTGGGCCATTTGCAGAATGAGGACATTGTCTACCACTCATGTGGAAAGAACTGTATGAATGAGCATGTGCAGGAATCCAGCAAGGGGGAAACTCCTTCCTCCTCCGACTCCATCTCTGCCCCATGCTGCCCTCCACTCTAGTATCTGCACATGCAGCCCATGCTCGGCACCTCTGTGGATGCCATCACTCTGCCTTTGGGACTGATGAGCTGTTACTAATGGGATTTTTAGAAGAAGGAGGGAGAAAGAGAAGAGCTCCGAGGCCTCACTCATCCTGCTGAGATTTTGAGATAGACACAGATCTTAAGAGAATTAGACAAAGAAAGAGAAATGCTATGAATAAATGTCAGAGCCCCTCACAAATCATTTCCCCCAAGACCTGAGTTTTTTTTTGGCCAGTAAATAGTCTGAGATGTCAGAGCATCTCTCTGAAGGGACTTTTTGCTCATGTCACCTGCCTTTTGACATCTTTTCAACATTGCCCTGCTGCTGACAGGACAAAAGAGGCCTCGTTTTTTTTTTTGGAAGGGCAGATGGCCTTGCGTCTGTCTCCTGATTACCCTTCCAGGTTTGCCTGCAAACTATAGGGTCCTGTGCTTAGACCGGCTCCTCACACTGGACAACCTCTTTGATAGCTAATCTTCTTCAAGTTCTAATATATATGCCAAGAAGCTGAGCGAAGCTTCTTTGGCTGTAAAACAGGGCATTGTGAGGATAAAATGAGACTATACATGGTGGGTCAGCCTAAGAATGTTAACAGAAACTAAGGACTACTGGTGATTATTGTATTAACAATAGTATCAGCAATGTACCAGCTATTCCAAAAGAGATTGTCCCCGCCCCTTAATCACATCATCCAATCATCAGTGCTGTTTCTTGGGAGACTGTGCATGGTTGATTAGGATGCTGCTTCTCCCATCCTCTGTGTGTATCCCGAGTTCCTGGAACACCATGGGTGCTCAAAGAATGTTCATAGGAAGCAAACAGAGACTCAAGTAAGACTTGAGATTAAAATAACCACTTAATGGCTAGCTTTAGTGCCAAGTTTCTTCTGGAGATTCCAGAGATGGCTGTTTGCTCTCACTGCGCTCTTCCTTTAGCTACCCCTGCAGACACAACCTATTAACAACAAAGTTGATCTTGTCACTTACATACTCTTCAACACACTTCTTAGGTTAGAGTCTGTCAGATCAAGATCAAAGTCCTTTAGTCAACTGAACTAGATCCGTGTCACCTGGCCACATCTGCATTTCTGTGTCTCTAGCTAATTCTTTCTCCTTAAATTTTGTGTCTGAGCAGAAGCAAACTTTGCATCATCCTTTCAACACCACCGTGCCTTTGTCCACTAACGTGTTATTTATTCTCAACACTCCCCCATCTCTCTTTCTCTGCTTGACTCAAGGAACCTCCAGTGAAGTCTGCTGCATCCTTGTCTGCTTATTCCCCATATGCAACAGCTGAAGCTCCTTTCTTGGCCATCTGCAGTAGCAGTGTGCTAAACAACCTTATCTCTCGCTCAGTGAGTCTCACATTTTAGCATGCAGCATCACCCCCTAGATGACCTTGAAAACACAGATTTCCACCCACCAATATCACCTAACCCATTAGGGTTCAATAAATCTTGGTGGAACCTGGAAATGTACATTTCTAACATGCTTCCAACATGGTGTGGTACTGGTCTCTGCATTCTGGATACCACCAACATATTTGCTGAATAAATCACATAACTATTTTACAAGGGAGTAAGAAATTATGCCCCTTGCCCAGTACTGACTGAATTAACCAGTGATGGAGACAACTTTTTGAACCCCTATCTTTGGGACCACAGCATGAACCCCACGATCCAACCATAGCAGGGGTAGAATTCTCCAATATCTCACTCTGTTATAGGGATTCCATCAGCCCTCATCTAGTAGCTCATCTAGTCCTCCTAGTCTTGGAGGCAAATTCTCTTACTGCCTCTTTCTAACTCACAGGAGACAGGCGCAGAGAAAGTAACTTCACAACTTGTATGATAGTGAATAAAAGGACCAAAGGACAAGACAGAAGGATTTGACTGAATAATGACAGTCCCAGAGCCTTCAACGTCATCTTGGTTAACGTGTAAGTCTTCCTGTCGCACTATGAGAATCTTAGAGCACAAAGAAATGGCCTCCCTTAACTTTGCATCCCCATGCTCGCCCCTGGAAATAAATGTAAACAATGAGCAGGTACACAAATAAATATATGGCTGAAGGATAGGAAATAAAGGATAGGAAAACAACACACATTGTCACCATTCGCAAGTAAATTGTCTGTCCTCTCCCTATAAAGGGCAAGACTGTATCTGCAGAATCATCCACCATGAGGCTCAAGGAAGCCAGTTTGTCTTCACATTTAAAAAAAAGCAAAAGTACAATGGCGAAACACTTTGTCCCAGAAGCTGTGGGCTGGCATTCAGAGAAGGTTCTGGAACCCAGCACAAGACTGCAGGTTTGGCAAAAGAAGGCTCCTACCCTGAACTAAAAATGCTTTTCTTGTTTCCCTTTTAGATAATTTCTCTCTTTTCTCTGTCTACCAGGGGGGTCGGTCTAGCGGATGCTATTCAAACTAACAGCTGCAAAGGGGGGAAAAAGAGAGGGAGAGGAACTTTTCAGTTGCTTGTAATCAAGGGTAAAAATAAAAGAGGCACAATGAAAATTAAGGAAAATAAACAGTGATCAGGCCTTTTCTTCTCTACTTGCTGGTGGATTCCTGCTGTGTGTCCGACAATGGAAGAACAGGACTAGGGGTGGAGGATTCCAACACCGCCCCCACCCCCAGCATGCAAGGACAGGAAGACGCCTACTCGGCACCAGAGGGATGGGGCTGGGGAGACATGACTCTCACAGCCCGCTTCGCCTACACCAAGGGGAGGCTGAGGCCACAGAAGGAGAAGCTAGTTGGGAAGATGGTCTAGGAGAAAGGGAAACAGTGGATGCTGTCTGGGCCTTCGCTCTGCGGTGGGCTGTGCCCTCAGGGATCTGTCCATTAAGATCCATGGCCTAGGTCTGGGGAGGGGTTCAAGACCCAAACTGCTTAGATGAAGTTTCTGTTCCTCTCTCTTCCCCATATTTTGGAGGGGCTGGATTTTTTTTCCTTGTAAAGTTCTACCAGTGCCTCATATATCTTTGATATTAACTCCTTATCAGATGGGTGTTGGTTAAATAATTTATCCCATTCTATGGGCTATCTTTGTATCCTGGTCAGCAGCTCCACTTCTTGGAATAAATCTAAAACCCCCTAAAATGGATAAAAAAGGACATTGTGCACCCCTATGTTTCCTGCAGCACTATCCATCATAGCCAAAATCTGGAAATAACCCAAGTAACCAAGAACAGGTGACTGGAAAAAGAAACTATGGTACATCTACACAGTGGAGTATTGCTTGGCCATAAGTAAAGATAAAAGTCATGCAATTTGCTGCTACACGGAGGGCACTGGAGAGTGTCAAGCTGACTGAAGTTAGTCAGAGGGAGAGAGAACGACACAGAATGATCTCTCGTATATGGAGTATAAATAAGCATAATGTGGAATAACAGCTACCCAAAGAAAAGGGAAACAAAGAAGATGAGAACTGACATTCAGCAGTAAACATCCCACTTGAAGGGGCTGGGTATAGGACAAGGAGGTTTAATATCTATGGTGGAGGGGAGCGTTCGCCCAGGAAGGGAGGTGGTACTGAAAAGGATAAAGTACTGAAATACTATTAACAGCAATACTACAAGCCACACTGCAAAAACTTATATTTAAATAAGGGGAAGCATCTTTCGTAGAAGCAGACTCACTGAGAGGGGGTCGTTAGTGGAGAGAAATGGTTACTGGTGAAGGGATCATTGTTCAAACATCAAATGTCTGAAACCCAATTATAAGTAACTTCATAATTTCATGGTGTTATATTTTAAAGAAGAAAGTTTTGTAAAGACTCACAACTGCAGTCAGGACAAACTGTTTCATCTGTTTTGATCCTGTCCTTTCTTTAAGGCTTTGTGCTATCTATTCCTCAACATTGGGGACCTGAACTGGGCTCCAAGATTTCACCAAGACTGATTTAGTCAAGCTGAGTGGACTATAGCTTTCAACGAAGGTAAGAAGAATGGCTAACCTTAGCTTAAGGTTGGTCCTCTGGTCTCATGAAATACAAAATCCTCCCTCATTTCTAGGATATAAGCAGACCTATTCCCAGTTAATAGAAAGATTCAGAGTGGGACATAAAATGTCTGATGCCCCAGTATAACAAGGAGAAAACCCGACTTTCTCAGCTTCATTTATCTGGAAAGTGGCAGAGTTGGGATCCTCTTTCTGCCTCTCTAGCCAGGAGACTACTCATGACCCCACTCTCCCAGTTATGCCCCTTACTCAAGGCTGGGAATTAGAGCACCACAGGGGGAATTGTAATGAGAATGGAGAGTGCCCTGAGAAGTTGCCTTCGGACCTATATAGTGAGACACAGGAAACCAGCCTAGAGAGCAGGAAGAGTGGGCCTGCTTGGAGACCATGGAAGTGTGGAAAGCAACAGAACGGAGGAGAGAGGCAAAACTGGGGGAGTTCATGGAGTCAGTGCCTCGCAGAGCAGGTGGAGGGCAGAGAAAAGAGAACTGGAAGTGAGGGGCAGAGCAGGGAAGGGGAGGCGATGAGCGTTTCCTGGAATCAGCATGTGGGGATAGTCAGAATTCCCCCAGAGCCGTGGGGTCTTGGCTTGGGTGTGCTCCTCGGTGGACACCATCGCACTGGGCTTCCCCAGGGCTAGGAATGCCACCTGCTGGTCGCTTATCCCCCATCCTTCCCTGGGAATGCCTCACTCAAGATTATGTTTGCCAGAAAAGGAGATATGGCAAAACTAACTCCAGAGCAAATACAAAGACACCTGGTCTTTGAGCTCAAATGAGGCCCACCAGGGCTCCAGGGTGTGGATTCCCTGAGCCCGAGACCTTTGACTGCAACCACGTTTGTAATCAAAACCTCTGCTCCTAACTCTCCATCTCAGGGAACTCCCAATTTGAGAGCATCCCCTTGCCTCAGAGCCATCACCTTCACGGATGGGGGGATGAGTAGCTGACGCAAACAAACGCCCTCAGCTGATACCCCTGTCCCCAGGTCCTCCTGTCCAACCAGAATGAACCATGAGCCCAGGACCCAGCTATAAGATTTCCACAGTGGCTCTAATGCCATCCGTTCAGCACTGTCTAATTGTACCAAATTTTATTTGAGTCTTCGCTGGGGCTGTCACTTCATCCAATTAAGTGGAGGTTGCAGAAGGATCCACTTGTCGTTACCGCAACTCCTCCTGGCGCTAAATGCTTCCAGAATCTTAACTACCAACCAGGCATGATTGGAAAAGATGGCTCCAGTGGTGATGGTTGTATTTCTCTTTCAAGGAGACAAACCCTGCGACCAGCATGCACCACCCGTGTACAGCACCTCCATAAATCAGATAGGCCTAAATAAGTCAGGCTAGAGACAGGGACGGAAGCAGAATGCAGATGAGGCTTCACCACCGGAAAGGATGGAAACCCACCGAGCATACAGTTAGGGAGGGGTTGGCTTCCCACCCTGCTCTTTCTTTCCTAGCACCAAGACTTCCAATAGGCTCCTTGCATCCTCCCGGGGTCTCTCATGCCTTGCAGAATTCACTACAGTTCTTACCAGATTGATCAATGTGTTCATACAGTGGACCCATTCGATTTTCCTCAGCTACCTTAACTTTCTCCAGCAGGCCTCTCATACCCACCTCTTAGGCTTCCTACCCACAACCCCCTTCACTTAAAGCTCTTCCTCCTCATTCAATGGCTTGACATCTTCTCCGCGCCAAAGCATAGAGAAGTTGTGCCATGCTCTCTGAAAAATAACTCCACAAAATAAGTCTCCCTGTCACTAAATTATATTTGATTCCACAACATGCCTCGAATCAAAATTTGCAATAAGATATCAGCTAAATAATCTCTCAATATCTACCTCTCCCTATAGAATGCTGTGGCCCAATATGGTAGGTAGCCATTCACTGTGTAAAGTTACATAAATGGCTGGATATTAAATATAATTTGAAACGTAATTCTTCACTCACAATAGCCATCTGGCAAATAAATGCTCAGTGGCCTCATGGGGCTATGGAATCACAGCTCTTCATTTATACTATCACAGAAAGCACAGGATGACAAGATTTTCAGTTTGATCAGCTCATCTATTGCTGGGGCCTACCAGTGTGCCTGGGATTATAAGGAATACTCAATAAATATTTGAGTAACTGAAAGAACAAACTAATAATACCCATGTTCAAAAGAGCCCGGAGGTATGTCCACCACTCCCGGGAAGCTAAAGAAAGCATCATGGGCAGAGTGACATATAAACTGAGCTTTGCCAATAGGGTGAGAAGGTGCCCGGGCACAGAGCAGAGAGACCAGTCAAGGTGAAGGCCTGGAGGATGAAAGATCAGGCTGACTAATGCTTAGGCACCTGGCAGGTTTCTTCGTGCGTTGTTTGGACAGATCCTGAGTGGAGAACTCAGGTTTCCTCTCCTTGTATGTCAGGTGCTTAGGGCAAAGATCTTTGCTTTAGTGGTCAGAAGTTAAATGGGTGCTAGTGAAGCTTATCATAGAAAAAAGAAAAAATGTGTGTGCGTGCGTGCAGGTGTGTGTGTGTGTGTGTGAATTATGTTTCAGTCACAGCAACAAAAGGAATGCAGCCTTTCCCATATCTATTATCCAGAATATATTACTGAATCGACTCTAAGTAAACCTTGGTCCTTTTCCTAGTCCACAGTCAAAGATACATTAGCCCACACAGATTTCGTGAGAGCAGGGACCAAGCTGAGAGTGCATAACAGAAGAGTTGACCTCTTTAGCTGAGAAGCTTCTCAGCTTGAAAACACAGTCGGAGAAAAGCTGACCATTCTATATGAGGCCAACGCCTACTGTCTAACAATGGCCTCCTCCAAAGGCTTAGCCCCCTGCCCTGAGATAATGTGTGAGTCCTAAAATCTGCGTGGGAACAGAGTGGCTCAACCTCAGGAAATCAGGAGGGGAGAGGGGCCCCCAGGGAAACCAAACCTTGGGCGCCATGTCCCTTCAGGGGGAGGAGAGTTCACATGCTTCTGAAGTATGGTTCATTTCTACAAGCAAACAGATCTGAACATGAAACAGGAGGAATTTCCAGAGCATTCCCAACTCTTTGCTCTGCCTTGTAGAAGAAAAATAAACAAAAGACCTAGAGAGAGAGGGGGGGAGCTGGTAGAAGCCCAAGAAACCAATGTGCATAAATCACCTCATACCTAACATTGCAGGGCACCCTCCTCCATGTCAGCTCCCGGTCTTTTTCTGGGACGATGCAGAGATGCAGATGGAGCTGTAACTGGCTGGGGAGCTCATTAGCACCTCACTGGAGCCCAGGGCTGCTGCCTGCCAGGAGATATTTTGAACTCTCACCTTAGTTCCTTCTTGCAATCAATAGAATATTTTTTGCAGTCACTCACCAGCCTTTGGAGGCTACAGACTTCTAAGGAAACCCATTTGGGTTTCTCTGAACTCATGTCTTCTCTTCATAGGAACGCTTATTCCAGTCTTTGCACATGTGTCCTTTGGAGTCCTAGCACAGCAAGACACATATGGAAGAAGCACTTCCTGGGATGAGCTGGGAGTGGGAATCGAGGACTCATCTTGGTATCTGGGCAATTAGGTAGAAAGTGCTAGTGATAGTAAGCATCACCTAGATGGGTTTTCCACGCACTCCAAAGATGGCTTTGGAGTTTCTAATAGGAACTGGATTATGAAGGTAAGTGTCACTCAGAGGAAGGCCTCAGACCACAGTGTCTGAGACCTACTTTCCTTCCTGCTTGCTTTGCTGCCTAGACCTGTGGCTACCATGCATGTGCCCCCGAGGTCCAGAATAACCTTAGATCTCTTTATGTGGCCAATGGGGGGGTGAAAAGGGGGATACAGCTTTAGGAAGCAGGCCATGACTAGCTGATCAGAGGACTGTGAGACGGGAGTTCTCATGAGTCCTCAGAAGTCCCAGGATACTTGGGGGTGAATGGTGTGAAACACTGGCACAGCCTCCAGCAGCGAGTTGATCTCTGGATCATGAAGGACTACGCTCTGCCCTTTCAAACAGAAACAGGACCAGGCATGGAGTCCCTTCTTGCCTTCAGAGTGTTTCTCAGAAAACTCTTAACATTCACAGTCGGTGTTTTTGGTTTCAAGGCCCCTGACCCCAGTATGAAAGGACAGTGATCCTGCTGAACATCAAGGATTAAGCTAACAGCAGAGCAGAGCTCAAAAGATCCTAGAAGAAAAGGCTCTGGCCCGAACGCATATGCAAAATGAAGTGATATTTACCATCTCAAGATCACCTGTGAGTTTTATCAATGATCATCTTTTCAAAGTAATGGATTTTGACATTATACTGATGTAAGAAAATCTTTGCTGATCACCCAATTTTGCTGTTATGAGTGTAAAAATCATGACAGAATGACAGGAACAATTCTGAGATGGCTTTAGCTTTGAAAATTACTTGACGTGGCACTGAAGTCAGTAGGTTACTAATCTACTATATAGTTTATGAAGGGCTTTTAATTATGAGATACAGTATGTAGAAGAGTTGATTTGATAGAGTTTAGAAAGAGAAAGGGGTTAAAAACTTAGGTCTCTGTCCGGACTTACCCATGTTTTTTGTGGCTGTATTTGGGGCCACATCTGGGAGTGCTCGGTGCTTACTCTTGACACTATCCTCAGAAATCACTCCTGGAGGGACTCAGGGAACTTTATGCCAGGAGTTGAATCCAGATTAACTACATGAAAGGCAAATGCCCTCCATGCTGCACTATCTCTCTGCCCCCTACCTATACTTTGGGCACACACATATAATTATACACATTGTGTGAGCATGTATGTGTGTGGTTGTGTTTCTGTACCATTGGGGAGGGAATGAACTACTCCAAATCCAAATAAAGAACCAAGTTTATTGGCCAGAGAGATCTAGGGAGCAAGGCACTTCCCTGTACGTGGAAAAGCCCAGTTTGAATCCAGCACCCTCTATGATACAGCAGCTTGCCAGGAGTGGTCCCTGAGCACAGATCCAGGGGTAAGTCTGGAGTAGAGCCAGGTGTCATTTCCCTCCCCAAAAAAAGAACAAAAACAGGGTATCTTTCTAGTCTGGGATCATTTTGAAAACACATACACACATCTCTGTAAATGCATATGTACATACATACAAAATGAAACTGATGCATTAGGGAGCTTTGTCTGCACAAACAAACGTCTTCAAATCTTGAAGACATAGACACTAATTTCTTTTTTTTTTAATATTTTATTACACTGCCATGTGATATACAATTACAAAGATGTTCATGTTTGGGTTTCCGTCATACAGTGTTCCAGCACCCATCCCTCCACCAGTGCCCATTTCCCACCACCAATGTCCCCACTTCCCCCCCTCCCCTAGCCCGCCTCTATGGCAAGTTCTTTATCTCTTCTCTCTCTCTCTTTTTCTCTTCTCTTACACATTGTGGATTGCAATACATATATTCAAAGATCATCATGTATATCTTTTTTCCTATATTCAATGCTCAGTTCTAGGGTGGTATTATCATTTTTGACAAATATTAGCACACTGTTCCCTTCTCTGTCTTACCTAACCACTGATTCCCACATGTTTGTGGTAGATTCCACCTTTTTTTTAATTGAAAGATGCTCATGTAGAGCTTTGGTTCTACAGTGTTCCAACACGCACCCTCCGCCCAAACCCATCTCCCATACCCAATGTCCCCACCTCCCTCCGCCCTCCCGCACCTCAACCACTTGGCGGGTTCTGTATGTCATTTCTTTCCTCTTTATATCTCCTTCCCAACAAACTTTCCTGCTCTTCGTTGAATGCAGTGCATTAAAAGACATTACTGTTTCACTATTTTTAGTAGACCGCGGCGTACGTGGCTCGCGCGACCTGGGCTCGAACTGGCTTTGCTCTGTTGATCTGGTCTGAGGCAGTTTTGCAGCATCCGGACAGCAAAAATGGTGGCTAGTGTGATGGGCGAGTCTCATCCGGCTGCTTCCGGGACCCCTCAGAGGCGACGGGCCCCACTCCCCCAAAACCCATCTGCCCTCCTCGGGGTTCCATGGTCAGCTAGGCCCGGCGCCGAGCCGAGGCGCCAGCCTCCCCAGCCGTCTGTGAGGCCCTGTATGCTGGCCCGTGGGCAGCTCGCGGGCAGGACCACCAGGCTCGACAAGATGGAGGGGGGAAGGGGCGACCACGCCTCCATCTGACGACTTCCCAGTGATTCCCGCCTCTTGGAGCCGCCTACCTGGGCTCGAACTGGCTTTGCTCTGTTGATCTGGTCTGAGGCAGTTTTGCAGCATCCGGACAGCATATTTATTATTCTCAGGACTGCAGGTTGGTTGTGTTTGGCCAGGCCTTGGCTGGGGACCCCACATAGAACGCAAATCTGTTCACTGTGCTCCCTATTGAAGGAATGGCAGTAAGAAGCTGCCAGTTTCACAGATTGTGACAGTGGCAGAAATATGGTGAAAGGCAGAGCAGAAATGCAAGACCTCTTCTGGGAACTGGCTTTTTTCTGTCCATACCCTAGGGGCCAATGGCCAAGCTCATTCAGTGGAGCTCTATAAATTGTGTCCTATCATAGACTGGGTTCAGGGAAAGGAACTATCTCAGAAGACCATTTCCAGAGGGGCATTCTAGAGCAATGAATGCCCCAACAGGACCCCCTACAGGTTAACATCAGAAACAGCAGAATAATCCACCAGAGTTTGAGTGAGGTGCTAACAGAACCAGGGGTGTGGTGAGAGAGCAGACTGCTATGTGGGCTGAATCCTCGGAAATCTTAACTCTTCTTGTTTTATCTTGACTGGCTTTAAGAACTGAGATGGGGGCGGGATGGAGGAGGAGAGGCCACCAGCAAGCCAGGTGTGACCTTATGGTTTTCCTTGGGACCGCAGGAATTGGCAAATGTGGCATCTAAGAAAAGTCAGCTCAGGTCATGCTGACTCACCCACTGGCTCTGCTCTACTGATTCCTGACTAAATCTCTGAGGAGATCCAACAAAATTCATGGAAACACCAGTCCCCACAGCTGAAAACTCAGGGAAACCCTTGGAAGGTGGACAAGCCAAGCAAGCACCCATCATGCTGAAGCCCACCACTGCAGCCACACCAGAGGCTGCACCACTTCATGAATATTCTCTGCAGAGATGCTAAACTGCGAACAATTTAAGGTACCCTGGTGCCCAGGCTGAGAAGTCTGGGGCCTTCTCAGAGTCGGGGTGGACAAGTTCCCCCAACGCCCCATACTTCCATAAGCCCCAGAAGCCAGACCGACCTCTCACAGATACCATGTCAGCTCATTGGCCCAGATCATTAACCTTGAAGTCTCTGGACCACATGGCTGCACTTTCTGACTCCTTAATACTGAAATTCCGTCGGAGTACCCAAATTAGATGGAACAGTAACAGAGAAGCCAACTACACTCAAATAATAACATAGGAGACCCAACTAACATCAAACATCTTAACAAATTCTGAGACAAGGATTTAACACCCTGTGCGGAGACATAACAGTTTTCACATAAAATGGATTTTCATACTTATGTATCTTAATATTGGAGCTTTGTAATAGATAACAAAGTTGACATCAACTTCAAGTCTAGAACTGTTTCAACAGCTGTGGCTTTGCCTACACTAAAATAAGTAAAAATTTTAAAAAATAAATGAAAAGTCAGCTCATGGCTAGGCCAGGATTTACACCCAGTTCCCTGACCACCTGCCTGAGATCAAGTCCCATTCTAACCGTCCTGAGAGAACAGTTTAAGATGGATTGTTGGGGGATTTTTTTTCCTAGATTTTTTTTTTTTTTGGCTTTATGGGTCACACCCAGCAATGCTCAGGGCTCTGCATTCAGGAATTACTCCTGGCAGTGCTTGGGGTGTATTTTGCTTTCTTTCCCTTTTTTTTTTTTAAGAAAATCTCAATGTTTATTTTTTATTTCCTTTAGACTGAAGCTTCGCTCCCAAAATAGACTATCATTTTCAGTAGCCCTGTCATTAGCAGTTGCTACAAACACTCAGTCCCCGACACACTGAACAGCAAGAACAACGCTGGAAAAGAGCAGCGAGAGTAGGAGTCTCCCACAGAGGCACCGTCATGGCTGTTGCTGTAGCTCCGAGCACTCACGGTCTACACGAGGGTATGGCCAGGACTCAGGCCTCCTCGGGGCAGTCCAGGGCTCGGTGGAGGCCGCCAGCATTCTGGCACCTGCTCTCCTGAGTGCTGCATGTGCGCATTCCCCAAGAGCCCCTCCACTGTCCCCCAAGCATCTACACACCAGCCGTGAGTCCTGTTCCCACTGAGTTACTTCATTTAACTGAATCTCTGATTTCTCACCTAGAATCTGAAAATAAAAATAATCAGGGGTTCTTGTTTGGGGGGCATCATTCTGCCCCCCACTCAAGCTGTATTTCCATTGTATTCATGCATCACTCAACACACAGGCTTCCTGGAACACACTCGGGACCCGGGAATAAAGCGATGAACTGAGCACAGTCCACGCCTTTAAAGACCAGGCTTGCAGGAGTTCCTGAGAGGGAGGAGGAGAGTCGGGGCGCCCAGCCTAACCTTTGCAGGTGGGGAAGAGGGCCAAGGCAGGAAATGCGTCTGTGATCACCTGAGTGGAACTGTTGGAAAATGTGAACAAAATACACAAGAATATTGGGGAAAGGGCTGCAGGGGCAGAACGAGAGAGACTGGTGGCACCAATTTGGCTGAATCCCAGCCTGGGCACAGGACAAGGCTCTGGAAGGAAAATATGGCAGAGAGATTCCACCTTTAAAAAGAGGGGGCTGGGGGGATGCAGAAAGGACTGAGTGCAGTTTCGCATGCGGAAGCTCTAGGTTCAGTCCCTACATCACACTCAGCACTATCAGAGGCCCCTGAGCACTGAGAGGGTGTGTGGTTTTAAAACAAATAAAAACCCACAAAAGGCAGTGCATTACAGAGCACCACCAAGCTCTGGCAACTGAGGCATTTACACAACAAACACCCACTGAGTTCCTATGAAGTGCCAAGCATCTGGGGCAAAGAAACACAAGCACAAACCCTGTGCCAGTCCTCACAGAGCCCACAGTCTAGAGAAGTGATACATTTGCCAAAAGATGCACAGTTGAGAGGTCACCACTGGTGGCAAGGGTGGGCAGGTCATTATGGGAAGGCCGATGGAAAGGCTGGGTGTAGCAGAGGGCCCTGTGAGCAGTGATGTTCTAGCGAGGGGTGGGCCTCACATCTGTCAGGGGTGATCCAGGAAGGGTTCATGAAACCTGTGGCTGGACAAGTACAGGTGCAGTTTATGAAGGGGCCATTTCTGGAAGCAGTGGGATTCTGTATCACGGGGGCTGACTTCAACCAAACTCTAAGATTCACATAAGTGTGGAGGGGAAAAGGGGACACACAGAAAGGGAAGACGAGAAGTAGGAAATCTGCCCTGTCTCCCTGCTCTCGCCACCCCCTCTCTGGCCTGCCCTTCCCTCCCCAAGAGCCTGTGGTCATCTGTGGTCATTATTCACTGAGGAAGACACACCTCTCTGTTTCCTCACCAAAGAGGGGTGTGTCTTTGCTGCAGAAGCAAAGAGATAATAGAATATTGTAGCAGGAACTGGGGGGTCAGCATCTATGAAACAGAGGAGGGTGTTGTGTACTGAACTGGGTCCCCCAGGCCGAGAGGTTCCAGCGCTAACCCCTGTTAAGTGTAGAAACCAGAGCTTTGCAGCTGTAATTCATGGCAGGGAAAAGAATGACTCAGGAGAAGCAGGACATTCAGACCCAGACACTCAGAGAGCACACGGGAGGTTGAAGGCAGACTGGAAGGATACGTCTATAAGCCAAGTCACACCAAAGATAACCAGCGCTGAGAGCCAGATCGCCCCAACGTCTGCATAAAGAACCACCCCATCAAGCTCCTGAGTTGGGACAGCTGTTCCCCAGACATGAGAAAAAAAGGATTCCTGTTAATATATGTCATCCAGTTGGCTGTCATCTGTTCCTCTGTTCCGATGGCCCTAAGAAACGAATACAACACAGAATAGATTTTGACCACTCAGCAAACTTGGGTTGACAAATAGAAGTTCCACAAGAATGGCGCCCACTTAGCATGGAAGATCAGGCCAGGAAGATCAGCCCTGCGGGTGGGAAGCCACCAGGTGCCATCCTGGCTGGACATCTGACTCCAGCCTCAAACAACGGTCAACCCACTGGGTTTACCTAGACATAAGCTTACAAGTGTGTCTACACTGGAGCATGTCCTGGGGCTTGGTGTATATTCCTATGGACCCAAAGCAGGCTGCATGGTGATACGGCTGTATGGTGATACGGCCTGCTTTGGGTCCATAGGAATATACACCAGCAGCGCCTGCCCACAGACTCATTGTTTACGGAATGAAACCCATGTTCCTGTCACTCTCAGAAATGAACTCATTTGTTGTTACTGCCCTCCTTTCTTCTCTACTAGAACACACACTGCAAATATAACAGCTCTGTTCCCATCTGGCTTTCTGGTGTATCCCTTGTGTCTGAAAGACTGTTGGGACATCATTGGCATTTCAGAAACTTAACCTGCCTTCTTGGTCAGTCAATAAGGCCTGTAGAGAGAAACAGGAGACCTTCATATCCCTCTACCCACTGAGCAAACCTGGCTCACCTTTCACTGTTTTTGATAAGAGGACACTCATAGGAAGGTTCAATGGCACACACATGTGCTGCCCACACCATGCCCCACAAACCAGAACATAGGTACTTACTACTGACACCCCATTGGCAGGGACAAGGCTAGTGTCAAACAAACATGGTCTTGGGGGGGGGAGAGGGAAGGATCAAAGGGCTGGCTCTGCTTGTGGAAGACCTAATTTGATCCCAAGCACTGATGAGTATGACCCCCAAGAACCAAGCTGGCCTCAACCCCTCAATGAAAAGGAAAAACAAACCATAAAATAACAACAACAATAAAACAAGCAGGTCAATAACAAGGCATTCGTACAGGAAAGGGAGGATGGAGAGAGTTATAGTGGTAGGAGACAGAATGAGAAGATGGCAGTGAAGGGGAGAGAAAATGTTTTCCAAGGAAGAAGCATCTAGCAGAAGGTAGAATCAGAAGGGCAGAGAAGGCCAGCTGTGGCCACCTGAGCACATTAGGATGAGGTCAGAGAGGGTGACAAGCAGGCTGGGCAGTCATGGACGAGAGAAAGGAAATAGTCATAGAGGCAGAAAGAGAAGTGAGAGGGCCTGACCCTGGGAGGAACACACCCTCAAGGTACACAGAACGGCTGAGACCCAAGTCAACACATTAAAACCCCAACAGGCTGAATAGCTCCTGAGGTTGCTCATCTAGAAAGGGTGGCTCTGGAGCTGCCAGCTCCCAGGGCATCCTTAACCCAACCTCTGGCATGAGTATGTACCATGAGAATATCACCAAGGACCCCAGAAATCAAGGAATCCAATCCAGACTGTAGACTCACAGAGACATCTGAATAGTCGTCCATGGCCCGTTAACCTGCTGGGTCCATCTTTTACTTCCTACACTTCATAAACTGACCAGGGAAGAAAGGTGAGAGGTCAGTGGGATGGTCATTCAGTGTCCCCAAAAGAGAAGACACAGGGTGAGTACAGATTTGCCCGCAGCAGGAACCCCCTAGCAGTATATCCAGAGCAGAGCAGGCAGCAGGCAAGACCCCAACTAAATCCCCACACTGCAAGACCAGTCCCTTCTGGTCACTCCCACCCAATGCCAGGCATCCTGATATAAGGTCACCAAGCAGCAGAGGCAGAGGGACAGGGAAGGATGGCAGCACCTCACAAAATGTTCTCCCCCTCCCCAGAGCTGGATCTTAACCAGGGGTAGAGGCTCTTTTCTCCTCAGTCCCCTGTGGCCAGCGCACAGGGATGTGTAGGCAGCACCTGACCCTCATACCCTGGCGGCCACCTGGAAATACTGCAGCTTCAACTGCGGTCTCCAATAGCTAAACAGGAGGGGACAGGGGAGTTATTCTACTGACTTGTTTTTAATTATAAAAGCTTCATTTTATTTGCTTTCATAGAGACCATTCCCAGTAGTGTGAAGACCACTGGGTGCCTGGGCACCACCAGCACAGTCTAGGTAAGGCTCAGGAGCCTGCAGTGGCAAGGACCAAACTCAGGGCACACACACACACACACACACACACAGAGCAGATGCTCTATTCCTTGAGACATGCCTGTGATGGGAGACTTCAGAAAGTCCAACCTGGAAGAGGAGTATTTCACCTTGGCATGTAATCCTCTGATACATCTCAAAACCAGACCCTAAAATAAGGAACCTTCTTGCCTACCCAAGAGGAAATGAATGGCATCATTACAGGAGACTTCAGACTTTTCCAGCTCATATGAGAAAACTCACAGATTCCCACGTTCTGCATAACTAAAGCCACCCACCCAAAATATTAGTGCGAGCATTCTTTCCCATTGACAAATAGACAAACTGAGGCTCAGTAAACGCCGAGTAGAATCAAGAGGGTAAAGGGGTAGTCCTAGGAGAAGTCCGTTCCCTCTCCTGCCTCCACGGGGCAGCATCCCCACTGCCCACCTCTCCTCGCCCCTTTGGAAGAGAATTTCCAATTGCCACCTACAACACAGCGTCTCACTGCAGACACCACAGCTTTCCATTGCTCTGTGTGAGAGATTAGAAGAGCAAACTGTCAAGCACATTTTACCACTGATTAACTCAAACAGGAGTCTCTCCCTGTCTGGGAACAGAGGTAGGGCCTCTCTGCCAACAATGGCCCACCCATGCTGCCAGGCTGAGCTCCATCCGAAAGGAACAGCTCCATTGATGGAGTTGGAAGCCGCTCACATCCGCCTCTGGATACACATTTAAAGCAACAGACCTGCTCCTCTGATCAATAATGAAAAGTTGGTTCATGCATGTGCGATTCACATTCAACGAGGCCAAATTCTCATACCATGTTCTACCAGAGGCCAAGAAAGAATGAAAGAACTGAATCGTGTATCACTCAAAAAAAAGGAACAAAAGCAAAGAAATCCTCCTAATGGTGGATTGATTGCTGACCTCCGGGAGCCTCACAATTCCAGAGAGGTTGTTATTTATCTCCCATAGTGTTTTAGGGACACTTATTGTCAAGAGGTGAACAAGTCTGAAACCACCCACTAGTACTCCACAATTCTCTCTCTCTTTCTCTCTCTCTCTCTTTGCTTTTTTGGATCACACTCAGCAATGCTCAGGGGTTACTTCTAGCTCTCCACTCAGGAATTACTCCTGGTGGTGCTTGGAGTACCATAGGGGATGCAGGGGATCAAATCTGGATTGGCCGCATGCAAGGCAAATGCTCTACCTACTGTACTATCTCTCTGGCCCTATAATCTTCTCTTTCAACAAATAGTTAAGGACCAGAGAAAATAGTCATTCAGCTATGACTGACAGTGGAATGGAAGGAAGGATGTCTTTATTGCAAGCAACAGCTCTCCTTAGCTCTAGTATTCAGTCCCCTGAGTTGGCATAACGCACATCTCTGTCAGGGTCGTAAGCATGGAGCTTAAAGACTAATGTGAACATTATGACCCCCATGGATTTCACTGCTCCTTCCTCATATTCCCATAATGCTTTGTGGCATCTGCCTCCATTAACCGCCTCCAGCTTTCACTTTTAAGTGTGCTACCTGGTTTCCTCATGAGAATCACTTTGAAGTAAACGGTAGTATTTGTGAAAAGTGCAAAAAACTTCCTCTCTTGGGACTGAGAGATAGTACTGAGGGGTAGAGCACTTGCCTTGCCTGAACTCAACCCAGGTTCAATTCCTGGAACCCTATGTGGATCCCTGAGCTCGCCAGGACAGATCCCTGAGCACAGAACCAAGAGTAAGCCCTAAGGACACCTCCAAGTGTAACTCCCACTGCTCGCTCTCTGCAGCCTCTCTCTGCAGCTCACTTTCCCAATGGAAGACTTTCCCACTTGGCCAGCAGGACTGACTGTTCACCTGGACATTTCACACGAGGCCCTTAGAGAATAGACCCCCAGGCTGTTCTGCTCACCAGCCTGTGCAGTGGCTCCAGAGCTAAACCTCAGTGCTCCTGACAGGAGCTTCTTAGTCCATGGCCTCCTTCTGTATTGGGCTCCCTACAGGTCAGATCCAGCCACCCAACTTCTTTTCCTTAACAAAAATATGCAGCACCTGCCCTTGAGTGTTGTTTTGGGATATAATGACTCTATGTCAATATGCAATAATTGGGGAGAGATTCATATAAAACTGGTATCATCCTCATCCTTATCCTCATCCTAATTAGGGCCAAGGAGAAGACTTCCAAAATCTTCAACACAAGGTTTGCATGTAGGAGCCTCAGATTTGATCCTGGCCTCCACATGGTCTCCTGAGCACCACCCCCTCCCCTGGAATAAAAAAATAAACCTCTGAGTACCACAACTTGGGTAGCCAGAGTACTGTTGGTATAGCCCAAAGACAGGCAAACAAAACAAACAAGATAATCATCCAGCTTTCAGATTGTGCAGATCTTGAAACTTGAACACAAAAAATTCTCTTTTATTGGACAATAGTGGATTTGGGATCACACCCAACAGTGCTCATTGGCTATTCCTAGCTCTGTGCTTAGAGGTGGCGCCTGGCAGTGTTCGGGGACCATACATAGTGCTGAGGATTCCAACCAGGGCCAGCACATGCCAGACAAGTGCCTTAATCCCATGTACATCTTCCCTGCCTATCATCTTTTGAGGTAAGAAAGTCTGAATTCAAAAAGTTAAGTTTCAGGAGGTTACAAATGGCTTTTCCTGATTCATCTTGTATTAATTACTATAAAATTAGCTGCTGTAACAATTAAACCCCAGAGCATAGTAGTTCAGCACGATGATTGTTATTGCTTAAATAACAGACCTGCTTAGCAGGCAGTTTTTCTCCACAAATGATTCAGGGACCCAGGACCATCCAAAGTTTTGAAGCTGGCACTTTCAAGGGACATGGCATTGTCTGATTCCCACAGAACAAAGAATAAAGAGAGAATGGAGACCTGCACATCACACTTAGGCTCTCAAATCTTGCATCCTGTTCACCTCCCTTTGCTTGGAAGAAATCCTATGTCCCTTCTGAGAACAAGGCATGCTGAAATGTGGTCCAGGGAGAGTCAGGGGGCAGGGCGATCAGCCTACCTTTCCCCTCATACTGGGTCTCCATGGTCAGTGCATGGGAAGTGGGAGAGGGAAACACCCCCACCACCACCATCCAGGATGGGTGGAATCCTAAGACTCAGGATTCCAACATCAGTTTTCCAGAATGAGGCTGAGAAAGATGGAGCCTTCTGCAACTCGCCATGAGTTCTGCCTTCTTCCTCCCAACTCTAAACTATCCAGAAACCAGTTGAGAAGAGGGAGGAAGATGAACATTATGTCAGGAATGAAGAAGTCTCAAGGTTGAAGAAATAGAACAGGAGAGAAGGCATGTACCTGCCATGTGGCTGACTCCAATTTAATTCCTGGTATCACATGATCCCCTGAGCCAGAAGGATCCCTGGAGGCCCCTGGAATATGTCAGGTGGGGTTCTGGAGGTCTCTGAGAAGTGCTGAGTGCTCCAGCAGATCCCTGGGTGACCTTTAGCACCACAGAGTCTGAAGAGAAGCACATCTGTGGGCTCTTGCCATGCATTACTGGCCCATTTGGTCAAGAATCACTTGGAGGGACCTAAACATGAACACTGCTTGGGACTTCTCACCCCCAACAAAGGAAGTCTCCCAGGGTAAGGGTTTTCCTGCCTTGGCACAGCTGACCTTCAGAGTTGCAAATTTTGCGGCGATGACTTATCTGTGCTGAGGGGTGGGAGGTGGAGGGACTGGGCAGCCTCCCCAACTTCCGCTTACCCGAGCTGAGACTCATCTTCTGTGTATGATCATTAAAACTCTAATAGTGAAGCAGACATGGAAAAAAATCACTAAGGTAAGACCACTGGACCCAGCAGTGGTTGTGATATTTCAGAGATTCATCTGGTGAGCATCCAGAAGCAGTGCCCGAACAGTCCCTCCAAATCTGTAGCCCAAGACTCAACTGAGTGTCAGTCAGTATGAAACTCTCATCCTCAGTACAATGCTGTACACAGAACAGAGGCTAATGGGAAATTACCATTAGGAGGGGCAGAAAAGGGTTCGAATAAAGGCTAGAAGAGATGGATCACAGGCCAGTGGACTCAGAGAAGGCTGGGCCTCTGGGATTCAGCAAGGAGGATTAAATAGCATCTCATGTGAAATATCCACTTCAGTAGTCTGGCATGCAATGAGCGATCAACAAACGTCAGCCCATAACAGACCGTGCAGCTCCTTCCAGAGCCCAGAAAGTTCCTCCATTTGAACACAGGAGGGTAATGTTCCAAGTGAATGAGGATTTAATGCAATTGCAGTTTGATTTAATTTCCAAATGCGTTAAAAGTGTTAATGCAACACATCAGCATGCAGCTGATGAAGTAGTCAAAATAATTCAAGGAAACCAATACTTGTCAGGTTTTATTTATCCACATTTACGCTCTGTTAAAAATAAGCTGGTCTTTGTGCCCATATAGAATACAATATACATAGATAGCTCCCATTTGCCTCCCCCTACACACATATGTTCAAGTTAAGTTTCTCACTTTGCTTCCATCTGTCATGTTTCTCTTCCCATGAAAAGTGAACAGTGACGTTATCCAAGAGAGTAGGAGTCAGGGGCAAAGATTGGGCAGTTGGCAATGGTGCAGAGGATGGAGACGAATGAAGAAAGGCATAAGCATATGGATGGCACTTTGTTTACAGAGGATGAACACACACGGCTCAGTCTCTGCATATAGGGGAGCTGGCACTCTCCTTCCAACTCATACTCAGAGACACACACCATGACTTTCCTAATTCATGTAGCCCATACAGAGCAAGGGCAGTAATGGAACACAAGGTCTCAGACTAGCAACACACGTGAGCTGCTCCAAAAATAAACCCCAGTTTGGAGAGATAGCACATGAGGTAAGCTGCTGGCCTTGCATATGGCTGATCCCTGGAACTGTATTATGGTTCCTTCACACCATCAGGAGTGGCCCCTGAGCACAGGTGTAGGAACAGATCCTAAGTACCATTAAGCATAGCTACACCCCTTTAGAGGTTCCATTCTCTACAGAAAGGTACACTGCTGCTTGGCTACACCCCATATTAATTAAAAAGGTACCCAAGTAGCAAGGCATCTTTCTGCAGAGAATGAAACCTTTAAAGAAGATGAAGTTGTTGAGAATTCGCTGAAATAACATCTTCCAGGAAATTCAAGGTCATATACGGAGTGGGGGAAGGTGAATCAGACCTGTATAGGCTTTAGTCTCATAAAGACATGTTTACACAGATACACCCTAGTAGGCAGGACATGTGGATATGGGGAGTAGAGTGGGTGCCCCATGTGGTGACACTTCCTTGGAGAGGTGCTGAGATGCTTTACAAGTGGCCATGACAATGACCGTCACTCAGCCTCCGTGATGTGGACCAAGCAGGACCAAGAGAGCCATGGCCGAACTAGGGAATGGCAGCTGCTTCAATGAGCAAGAGAATAAAGGAGGGGAAAAGAGCAATATTTACAGGAAAAGATCTTAAAGAAACAAGCACTCAGGTCAGGGAGATGGCACACGGCGTAAGTGCTTGCCTTTCATGTGACCGACCTGAATCCTGTCCCAGACACTACATATGGCCTCCTGAGTTTTTCTCGGAGTCATCCCCTGAGCACATAGGCAGGAATAAACAGAGAACACACCCTGTGTGGAGCCCCTTGCCCCCAAAGTAAGAAAAAGAGGCTCTTATTAAGGATATAAATGATCATTTCTTTAACCAGGGCAAGATAAAACAGAGACTGTATTTGGTCAATCTCCCTTATTTATCATGGGAAACATGATTATTGATAAAGATAAGCCTGCATAGGTGTCCACCTAGAACCCACAGCCAGACACAGATCACCTCCTCTCATAAGAACCCAATGAGAATATTCACTCCCACTTCACAGATGAGGAAACTGAGCCCAGAGGTAACAGATTTATCTGAAGTCATGCAGACAAGCAAGAGCCAGGATGAAACTAAAGCCCAGAGTGCTACACCCCAGATTCTCACTCTTGACTGCACCATGCTGCCAGGGAACAGCCTCCCTCAAGTGTTCAAATCAGAACATCTGACCAGGGCTGGACTTTTTCTGGTTCCTTACACCCATACTGACAAGAACATCTTGCACACAGAACCTTGCAAGGTGTAGGGAAAGAGAATTAAAGTTCACCACCAACCACAATATTTTTTCTGAGT
The DNA here is from genome assembly GCA_021461705.1 of Cryptotis parvus. Lineage (NCBI taxonomy): Eukaryota > Metazoa > Chordata > Mammalia > Eulipotyphla > Soricidae > Cryptotis > Cryptotis parvus. The sequence continues at coordinate 502,355 of JAJIBD010020980.1, forward strand.
CAAAACATTCCCATCAGTTATTTCAATAATTTTCAACAATTTTGTTTGAAGACACCTACGTCCTTGGTCTCAGCTAAAACACCTTGAAATCCCCCACACTGGGAGATGCTAAGCCAGAAAAAAGAACAGGCGCAGTTAAGCGCATGGTTTGGAACAGGTTGGCGGTAGGGCCGAATGTCAATTGAGCGAAACCTCAATTACAGAGTAATCTAATGTATACCCAGGTACATTATCACAACTCAATAAACAGCTCTTCAGAATTAAGTGATTCCAATTTGCTCTCATTCTGATCTGCATGTCACCCCGAGAATTTGATATTACCAATGCTCAAATGAGTCCATGCCTCTAGCACACAGATGCTCACAGCCCCAAGAAAGCAGCTCAGGTAGGAACCACCCAGCCACCCCTGTGAGCTGCTGGCCATGGGCACTATCACAGGGGTACCCAAGCACCCAAGGTGGGGAAGGGAGCTGTGACTCCTAACTAAACAAGGTTACAGGAGTTAATGGCGTAGGTGACAGGGACTTTGGTGAGGTCTAGGGAGCCCAGGTAAGGAAGACGAGCTCCTGTGCTCTCACCCTGGATCTTCCTTAGAAATCTAGCAGCCTTGGATACAGCAGGTCTCAGAGACTCTGACCTCACAAGACCTAGTGTGAACCCCATAACCTACATGTTCCCAAGCCCACCCACTCCCTATTTCTCCCTCCTTTCCTGAAGAACAGCAGTCCCTAACTAGTTGGGGGAGAGAGCACTGAGCCCATTATGCAGAAGAGACCCTGAATGACTTCTCCATGGCTACCTAGAGAGCTGTCAAATGGGCACTGCGGTCAGGAGTCCTGCCCCTTCCCTGTCCAGCCATTACCCACCATTAACTCCTTTCCCTCAAATCCCAGCCCCAGGGCTCAATGTTTCCTCTTTGACAGACACTTACAGGGCAGAGGGCCAGGCCCTGTTTCACAAACTCCAACACCCAAGTCCAACCTAAGCTTCAGCAAACTTATCAGATTCCTCCCGAAAAGAAAGATGAACATTTCCCCTTGCCCCCTGATAGGAGGCTCCCCTCCCCATTCCCAGACAAACCCTCTGAGAAGTTCAAGGTCACTGCTGGGAACACCTGGGTTAACATTCAGAGTCCAGCAGCCCAGCTTGAGTTGTTTCCTGCTACTCAAAGGGAACAAAATGAGACCCGGTCTCCATCCTGTCCAGGGTGATGCTGCAACACTCCAGGGTCAGCTGACTGTGCCCTTCTCCACCCCGCCTGCGTGCTGGGGAGCCCAAAGGAGGAAAGGGGGGATGCACCCTGCTCCAAGGATTGTACTGATAGCACTTAGCCCGGGAAATATCTGTTTTCAAGAGTCAGCCTAAGGACTAGAGCTCTGGTCTCGCGTGTGGAAGACCTCAAGTTTGGTTCCCAGCACTGCAGGTCCCACGAGAATTGCTGGAAGCCTGGAGGTCCCCAGCACTACTGGGTACCAGCACTGAAGCCCTCACCCAAGTGGCTAAGTGTGCTGGCTAGAGTGTTTGCTAGACCCCGGAGAACTGCTCAGGCCCTCCCAAAATTAGAGGACATCTGTGTCTTGTTGCTCATCAGATTCCTCCCAAGAGGAAAGATGAACATTTTCCCTTTGGCTCTGAGCCTCTGGCAAAGGGGCTGTTCCTGACCACGCACTGCAGTGTGAGCATTTCCTCTGGCTACTGCCATGTCCATGGGTACCTTGTGGACCTGTCTTGCATTTTCTAATTTGGTTCAAGTACTACTGACTTTCTAGAGGAGTGTGTACAAATGTGTAAGTATGTAGGCACATGTGCGTATTGTGTATGAATCTGAATGCACATGTGAGTGTGTATGGATGTATAAAGTGTGTGAGAAACTGGGTATGTATGTGCGTGTCGCCATGTGTGTGTGTGTGTGTGTCCGTGTGCAAGGGCAAGCATGTGATATGAGGGGAGGACTAAGTCTATTTCTCTAGAAGCTAGGAATTAATAACTATTCGGAGAGGTAGGAGGTGGTGGGAAAGGGAAATCTTGCATTGAAAGGACATTTGGTTTAGGGACCCTTGTCATGAGTCACCTGCTGTCTGGACCCTTTCCTCACTGACGCAAGGCCACAGTCCTCGGGCCCTCCAAGCTGGGCCAGCCGCACACAGACAGCTCCCTGGGGAGCCCCGCTCCGCCCGCAACACCATTCACTCTCTGTCTCAGTCTGCTCAGGGCTGTCCTCCCAGCCATAAAATGACTCAAAACAGTGCAGAGCCACAATCAGGAGGGAATGAGATCACGTATGTGAGAGAACGTCTATGTTCAAGGGGTCTGCTTTGAACGCGAGTACAGAAAGGAGAGCAGCAGGATCGAAGAGCTGGAAGTGGTAAAGACTTGAGTGTCCACAGAGGATTTCTTCAAGGGCTGGCAGGAGGCTGAGTGTGAGCAGCGTCAACCCTGAGGTGCTGCCTGGGAAGAGGCCACCTCCGGTCTCCCCTTCAGCCAGAGGGCCCCAGACTGTGGGCCCTGGATTCCACACTCACGAGGCTGCGCCTGCTGCCACAAAGAGGGCCAGGCCCAGGACATATAACCACCAAGATGAATCCCTGACCTCAGCGCTCCCAGCCACCCCTGTACACAGCAGAATAAAACATCACCATGGAAACCACCGCCCTGTCCCAAGGCCACTGGACTGCCTGTCCTGCTACATCACCCCAGTGGGGCACCAGGGAGGAATCGCTGAGTCTTCCTGCTTCCATCACAGAGTGTGATCACTCAGACACCCCCTGCCCCCATCTCCCCTTCAGGCCATCACCAACTTGGGGCTAGGCACCTGTGAGATGTATCAGGAGGAAACCAAGTGCCTCCCCTGGGGCACTGCTCCATTGGAGGGTGGGAGTGGCGCTGCCATGAGAGAAGTATGAATAGTAAAAAGGAGTGTTCCCGAAGGGGCATAAATTACCCAGTCAGCCAGGGAAGGACTCATTCGGGAGACAGCACAGGGTTGAAGTGCCGGCATTATATGCAGTCAACCCTGATTCAATCTCTAGGACTCCATAAAGTCCCGGAGCACTGCTAGGGATCACTGCTGAGCACAGAGTGGGCCCTGAGCATCCTCAAGTATTACCCAAATGCCCCCGCCCCTAAAATAAAGAGCCACAACGACTACTTGTCACACAAATTGCTTTCCATGCACAGAAAAAAGGAAAGAATAAAAAGAAAAGAAAAAAGCAATAAGATCAAGATAACAGGTTCCCTGATACATTAACAGCATTCACTATAAATCATCTTCTAGGTAAGTCTTTTCTTGGTTGCTTTGCTCAATTGCTGGTCTTCGCATAAGCATTGGTGGCATTGTGGTAGTGGAATGAATTCCCTCTGAACCCATCATTCATTCACTCTTCTTTCATTCAACAAATAGGGCAGTTTGGGGCCCAGGACTGACTAACTGAATGGGTCAAAACAGCCGACTTGGTGTGCGTGCTGTGCATTGTCAGGCATTCTGCTAAGAGGGACTTGTTGGACACCACGAAGATGCCACTCTTTCCTCAGAGCTAAATTCCCAGAGGGGAAGATGGGAAATTACTAAGACAACAAACAGAAGCCAAATTCCATTGGAGGGTGATGAGTCTTGAGGGTAGCAAAAGATAAGTGACATGACGGAAAAACCACACCGTAACAGGGGCCAGGGGAGGGGCCAGGGGCAACCCCTCAGAGAAGAAGGGATCAGGACAGTCAAGCCAAGCCACAACCAGTGTAACCACAGCCCTGTTGAAAATCCACCCAGGAGAGAGCGTTGGGGTGCCGCTATCAGTATCAGCCTGACCCAGCTACCAATTACATAGAGGTCAGCAAAGAGAGGCTAAGGGCTTCCCACAACCCTCCTTTGGTCAAGAATTCAACTCCGATCAATATTTTTGCCTTCACACACCAGGTATCATTCTACAGCTGGCATCTGAAAAGCAGATTCATTATTCCATTCACTAAATTACGCTATATTAAAATTTTAATCGGCAAACATAACACTGGAAAACGAGAGTACATCCAGACGCCACTATTGTCAGTATAAACTGTCAAACCATTTTCTGCAAAAGCAATATTGCAACACAAAGAAAAATCTATAAAGATGCTCATATTCTTTGGCCTACCAACTCTACCCCTAGGGAATTTATCCGAGGAAATAATCAGGTTCGATAGAATAAAAATGTTCTGTTCAGAAGAACTCCATTGAGGTTTAATTGCTGCATGCACAAAGGAAAGATAAAATAAATAAGAAAACACCTGGAATTACCTAAATGACTACAAATAGGGAAATTTTTATAAACAGGGTTATTCACTCTACAACCATTAAGCATTGTAACTAGGGATTACCTAGACTTTCAATATGAAGCAGGACACCCAGCTTTTGAAAATCTATATGGACATTTAATGGAAAGTGTCAGCCAAACTTCAAGGTGGATAAGATCAAGAAAATTCACAAAGAATTAAAATGACAATACCAGCCTAGAACTGAGCACTGAATGTAAGCAAAGGGATATACATGACAACTCCTAAATATATGTACTGCAAGCCACAATGTGTAAAAAGAGAAAGGGAGGGAGGGAGGGAGGGAGGAGGAGAGAGAGAGAGAGAGAGAGAGAGAGAGAGAGAGAGACAAAGTGCCTGTCACAGAGGCAGTCTAGGGGAGGGGAGGGAATCTGGGGACACTGGTGGTGGGAAATGGGCACTGTTGGCGGGATCAGTGCTGGAACACTGTATGACTGAAATCCAAACATGAACACCTTTGTAACTGTATATCTCATGGTAGTATAATAATTTTTTTAAAAGAAAGAAAATAAAGAATGGAATCCAAAATGATTGGGGAATCATTTTGTAGGGTGGGGTGGTGGGGCTTGGAGTTGTCCTTACTTCAAACCCCTCTAGACTACTCTCGCTTATATAGAGTTTTCATTATGCATGCACTCTAAAATACTCCACTCTCTAGACACTGATATGTCGCACCAACAAAGCAAGGAGACAGGTGCATTCCACTTAAAAATGCAAGAGAAATCCAGTCACCTTTGAAGATACATCTATGCTCTAGATCCTACATCTTTCACATCAAAGCCTCATGAAAATCTCAGCTTTTGAGTGACAGTACAATACTGTATGATTTTCCAGTTCCATGGAGGATGTGGTTTTTATTTTGGGGTTCTTGATTTTGTGATTATTGCATGTTGGGGAGTGGGTGAAATAGAAATTGTGTCTCCCTCTACTAAATGGAAATAGCAAAGAGCAAAAGAAGACAGGGGAATAGTCTTAACTCCTTCTACTCACACAAGGATGTGGCCCAGGGGTCCACTGCAGACCAGCCATAGAGGGAGGGTGAGGTACTCACCTTTCACAATCAGCTCTGCATAGTTGGACACGCCGAGCCCCCATCTGAGCGGAATCACACAGCGGTACTTGCTCACACTCCGGCTGGGCAGTGTCGGCCACGCTGACTGTGGCTGAGAAGCGCCTGTGGTTGACCACACGGGTGACCATGAGAGCCGTGTCTCTGCCATTCCATTGCTGCAGGGACAGAGGATGGAGGTGAGAGGAGGAAGCGGAACCAGCACATGTTTCCTGGTGATTACCAGCATGGAGGTTCTACTCCAGTCCCTGCCCCTGGGGTTGGAAACTTTGTATCATAAGAAGGAGGGTTCCCTGGGCCCAGAAGATAGCACAGTGGGTGGGGCCTTGCCTTGTCCATGACCAAACCTGATTTGATCCTCTGCACCACAAGAGTGATCCCTGAGCACTGCCAAGAGTTATCCCTGAGCCAGAGCTAGGAGTAAACAATGAGCATGGATGGGAATGTTAAAAAAAAAAAAAAGACAAAGAAAAGAATGTGTGTGTGCGTGTGTGTGTGTGTGTGTGTGTTTTGTAGGAAGGGGTGGTGTTGTCCGGCTGGCTTTTAGGAATGCACAAATTAGAGAATAAAATTACCATAAGCTAACTCTGGAGGTAAATTCAGAGAATAAAATTACCATAAGCTAACTCTGGAGGTAAGTGCTTCTGCTCAGCCCCTCCTGGTCATCTGATCTCACAGGACACTTAGCCCCTGACCTGCTTCCATCTGCCTTCCTCTTCTAAACAGAACCTACAGGAATCTGCCAAAGACTCTGGGAGATGCATGGAAATTGAGCCCCTAAAGAATTAGCAACAGCAGGGGGCTCATCCACAAACCCTAAATTGTCGCCCCCTTCCTGGAACATATCTGTCACCTTGAATAGAATATGGATAGTGGGTTTAAGGCCACATACATGTACATACCCTGTCCTCTCCCTAGAATCTCCTCTCTCCCTGAGCTGCTCCATCCACACTAAAAGGAGTGTTAAACTCATCACATTTCCAGGATGTCCCTAAACAGGCACACTGCCTTCTGGAAGTTACTTTCTCATGCCTTGTGTAAAATACCCACATATTTTGGTTTACAAGTGTTTTCCACTGTAGGAGAGCAGTCTAGTTGAACTTCAAATGACAAGGGTTCAAACTCTGCAGGCTCACTTCTGCAGGTCTTATATCTATCCATAGGTTCTGCAGATTGACTGAATTCAGGACGCAGATACAGAGAGTTGATTACAAAGGAACAAAACCAGGTAGGAGGCAAGAGGCCTTAATCACCCTGCCCTGGGATGCCAAAAACAGTAGTAGATAAATCTTTGAGTAGTCAACGTCTACAAAATTTACACAGCCCATAATTCAATGGGATTAAGAAATTCTATCAGTGGTGGTATTCAAGGGTCAACTGTTCTTGGCTCTGTTCATCTCCTGCATCTTTTCTAGAAGCTTCCTGAACTGGTAAACACTTCTAGAATCAAGGTGAACACTCAAGTACTACTGTCTTTGCTTCCTGAATCTTAATGATATTCTGTTTATTCTGAATCCCTTTTAAAGGAGCTGTGTACAGCGAGTGATGAGGTGTAAGCATCAGGGCGTAGCTCCCATGAGCATTTCTGAAGTTCATTCTATGAGCCAGATCATGAATCTTCTTTCAGATCCTTGCAGCCATGTCTGAGGTGTGAAGGATTTCTGATTCCCTTGAACTCAAATGTCAGAAAAGTTAAATAAACATGGAGAGCTACAGCTTCCTTATGCAGTCTCTGCAGCTTCTAGCCGAGCATTTTCACTAAGACTTTATCTTCACTGCTTAATTTATTTTACTCAAAAGCAAGATTCAGTGTTTGAACTGTCTGGTTGGGTTTAAGGAAGCCTTGTGAGGTATGTGTGCCCATATCCCAAGTCTTCTGAAAACTGATCTTCATCGTTTCAGTCCAAATCAGACACTTTATCCCACAAGAGTCTATTTCCCATTTCCTATGGCCCGAATATGGAATGTATAAGGCTGGAGCACAGACTAAGTAGAATAATCTGCCTCAACTTTACCAGAACCAATGAAGTCTCACTTTAGGGGAGGGGATGGCAGAAAACAGGAAGCCAAGAAACACCAGAAGGGTGGGGGAACCAAGGTCTTCTGGGACTTGCACCTTACAGGGTTTAGGTTTCTACTTTTTGCTTTCTGGAATTCTCTAGATTTTCTGCCTCAAACATGCATGACTTTATTTTTAAAATTGAATCACAGTGAGATAGAGTTACAAAGTTGTTCATGACTGGTTTTCAGTCATACAATGTTTCAATACCCATCCCTTCACCAATAAATATTTCCCACTATCCATGTCCCCATAAATGACTTTTATACTTAGAAATTACTGCTATTCATTTAGTCCAAGGTAGTACTAGAGAAACTATCAAAGTGACCAGGCAAAAGTCAATGAAAGAAATGAAAGGTACAGAGACATTAAGGTTGAAACTGCCAAACATCCACCTCATACCTTGAACATTTTCAAGAATTGGTACAACGTGGGCTAAACTATGACAACCAACCAATGACAATACAACCCTGCTTTGTAACAGAGTGCAATGATGAAGCAGAGCGAATTCTGGCCAACACTATAAATGTGCCCTAATGTGAGGAAGAGCTGAGGGAATGTCTGCCAGGGCCCTAAAGAACTTCAGAAGTTCATTCTCCCTGTTGCTGTGCAGAACCCTTCCAGACCACTATAGTGGATACAGCTGACTGATTTCCTTTCCTGACACTTCAGCATCCTCATGCATCAATGTATTAGATACTGGTGACCATTCCTAGTGACCATTCTGGAGAGGAAATGGAAAACATTCACACATGAAGGTATAACCCGAGGCGGGGGATCACAGAACTCTCTAAATAAACTTGAAATTAGCCTTGGAATGTGTAGAAAGTGGGATAACAACCCTGGACCCAAGACATCCACATCCAAATCTTCTGAACCTGTATATGTGGTATCCTGATTGGGGAGGAGGGCTGGGGGTGAAAAAATTAAAGATGTAAGTGAGCTAAGAGCTGATGAGTGCTATGATAGAGGTAGCCCAATGTCCTCACCCGAGAATGAGATGAATTGACAGAGCAGATGTAGGTCAGAGAGTTGGGATGACAGAGGGGTTAAGATGGAAAAAGAGCACCTAGATCTCAGGAATAGCGGTGGTCTCTGGAAGCTCTGAAGAAACTCTCCCAAAGAGCCTCCCAAAGGTATCTGGTCAACCTGCCCAGCACCTATAGCCCACTCAGACAAATCTCCAATTTCTGAGAACTGCAAGGGGACTAAGCTTGTGCTCTAGGATTGGGTGGGTTTTAACCCAAACCGCAGAGTAGTGGCTAAAGGCCACAGGCTTAACCCACTAGATGTGTGCAATATGTCATCTCAGCAGGAAGAAACGAAGACAAAGAAGAGGATGAGCCAAAGCATGGCTCCATTTTGAACAATGAAGCTCAAATTCTCTTGGGCGTCGCCCCAGCATTGTGCTCTTTTCTTTAAATTATGTCAGATTCCAGAAAAACCAAAGGAGAATAAGCCCCCACCCCCGCCCAAAAGCCACATTTTGTGTTTGACTCCTGAACCACCAGGCTTTCTCCCCATGGAAGGAGAGGAAATTGCAGGTTGTCTTATAAAATCTCTGGAAAATAGGCCTTTTGATAATCACACTTGTCATATTGGGAGCAGGCAACAGCAGGACAGGACTGAGCAGGGAGGCCCTGAGTCAAGAGAGAAAAGTGGTGTGATGGCCCAGGGGCAAGGAGAGATGGAGGGGAAGCAGGGAGTGAGGAAAGAAATTGACTGGGAGTTGGGTAACCTGCTAAGGAAGCTGGTAGCGCTCATGTTTATTTAATGTCCCTGACATTTGAGTTCATCGAGAAGGGCAGCAGCCCTACATACCTTGGACAGAGCTGCTGGGATTAGAAAGGAGATTTGGGGCCAGCACATAATACGAGTTTCATAAAAGCTTCTAGCTACTGTCTCAGCTCCAAACAGGGGCACGAGAGGAGGAAGTCAGGATGGTGCCATTAAACAGGAAAGGTCTCTGAAATCCAGACCCCAGGCCAATTGGACAAGTTTGAAGAATGATGTGAGGGGGTGGGGGTGGGAGGTGAGATTAGGAGGAAGGCACAGAGCAGATGAAGTGGACCAGAAGCTTAGGGAAGGAAGAAGAGCTGATTTTCCACTGAGAATGCCAGCTGCCACGTAAGTGTGCAGGGAGGCAAAGGGTCAGACTCTGGGAAAGACAAGGACTGAGAGGGGGTGTCTGAGTGCAGCAGAGAACCAACGCGATGCACAAGGAAGCCCATGGAAGATTCCATCTGACCCTCCAGCCCTTAGCACTACTCTGAGTGGTGGGGAATTGGTTTTTCCAGCTCCTGTAGTAATTCTTATTTTTTATTTATTTTATTATTTTTTTATTTTTTGCTTTTTAGGTCACACCCAGAGATGCTTAGGGGTTACTCTAGGCTCTGCACTCAGGAAATGTGGCTGGTGGCGCTCAGGGAGACTATACCGGATGCCGGGGATCAAACCTGAGTCAGCTGCCTGCAAGGCAAATGCCCTCCCTGCTGTACTCTCCTGTAGTAATTTTTAGTAATTTTTATTTTTAGTAATTCTAATTTTTTAGTAATTCTTAGTAAACCTAAGAATATCCTCCCTCTGAAGCTTCTGGGGCACTTCCTAGCCTCTGTAGCCAGCAACCCAAACTCACGTCATTCTAAAAATAGCCATCCCAACTCTCCCAAGCAGGGGACTACATGTCCCAAGGTGCACCGATACCTGAAAGTGCCTGCCCTAAGCTTCTGGTCCACTTCAGGCTGGCTCCTTGGACGCAGAGTCTGAGACAGTGAACTTACTAAACATCTTCAGGGAAAGGGCAGTCAGTGTTGGGCTCGGGGAAGGGGCTGAGCACAGATACAACCACAAGAGGAGGCTGGCCGCAGCCTGATCCAATGTCAGGAAGGTGCCGCTGGGGCAATCCCACCTTCAGGTACACAGTGAGCACTTGTGCTCCAGGCCAGAGCATTGCTAGACAGTGTTTGTCCGGTGGGGTAGCTGAGAGAAGCTCCCATTTGACTGAGAGTGGTCTAGTGAGGGAAGAGGAGCATTACAGCTGGCATGTGCCATACTAGGATCAGAGCGCTGGCATATGAAGGACACCATGAGGGTCAGGAGAGTATTTATTCTACCCAGCGCTTTCCTAGCCCTAGCAACTTCTACAGTGCACTATACAGTCTCTGGAAGTTCAAGGAGCCCCTGTACTGAGTATCCCAAAGGACACTCTGGAATCTATATTTTAAATTGCAGCTGAGGGGGCCAGATAGATAGTACAGAGGCCAATGTCTTTATCTTGCACTGCGCCAAAAAGTACCCTAAGGCCAGATAGTACCCTAAGCCCTCGGGGAGTGGTCCTTGGGTGTAGCCCAAAATTAAAAGCTTAAAAATGCAGCTGAAACCCAATCATTGTCAGTACTTTAAAACATGGTGCCTAAAATATTTTAGAAGCGGCTACAGAGACTGGATGGTAAAAGGCGCAGGCCTTTCATGCACTGACACCACTTATTTGTTTGTTTGTTTGTTTGTTTGTTTTTACTGACACCATTTATGACATATTCACACCTCCTATGGTTTTCCAAACATCATCAGGAGCAGCCCTGGTGGCCCTCAAGCACCAGTGGGGTGGCCTGGTTGGTCCCGGACTCTGCACCCTGGTTGGTCCCCAACCAGTGCCATTTCGCTGACTCTTGCATTAAACCACAAGCTGGTTGGCCAAAAATTGCTGGAGGGGCCTCAGGGTCATTTTGAAGGTTGGTTTCTGCCCACCCTCAAATAAAAATGAATCAGCTGCAGAAAGACCTCCATGGAAGAGCGACAATCTGAAACAGCACCACTGATACCTCTGAAAAGTTACTATGTCCCCATCATGTAAGAAGTCCTTAATGGAAGGATTTGATATTTATTTAGTAAAATCTCTAGTGACAAGTTCGGACAGCTACTAAATAAAAGTCGCATCAACTAACATTTTGAGTACTTAGGCTCTGTGCTAAGTCATTCATATGAGCAAGTTTGCTTAAACCTCTTAAACTCCCTGTGAAGTGCTCAAGAACAGTCATGAAACTAGTAGCACAGCCACCTCTGAGAACCTGTTAAAAAGGTTCATTGGGACCATCCTGTGCTGTTATCGCAGATGCCCTGAGTGGGGGGTAGGGGCAGGGTGCGAAGGGCCAGGGAGGGGCCTAGGGGTCTGACTGGAGATTGCTTCCCCTCTCAGCCCACAGAGACTTGCACATGTCCAAAAGAGCAAGGAGAGCAAACGCTGGCGTGGATGCAGGGAGAAAGGGACTCTCATCCATTACTGGTGGGAATGTTGACTGATACAGCTTTTTTTTGGAAAATAAAGCGGACATTCCTCCAAAGACTAGAAATTGAGCTCCTGTTTGACCCAGCCATACCACTCCTGGGAATATACCCTGAGAAGCCAAAACCACACGGCAGAAATACCATCTGCACTTTTATGTTCATAGCAGCACTATTCACAGTAGCCAGATTCTGGAAACAACCAGAGTGCCCGAGAACAGATGACTGGATAAAGAAACTTTGGTACATCTACACAATGGAATACTATGTAGCTGTTAGGAAAAATGAAGTTATGAATTTTGCCTATAAAAGGATGGACATGGAGAGGATCATGTTGAGTGAAATTAGCCAGAAGGAAAAAGACAGATATAAAATGACTGCGTTTATCTGCATATATACATATATATATATATATATATATATATATATATATATATATATATATAATGATACCAATATCCAAGGTCAGGCAAAACATGGATCAGGAGGTCCTGTCAATAGTTGGTATCTACCACAAACGTGGGGAGTCAGAAGTTAGGTAAGACAGAGAAGGGAACAATGTGCTAATAATTGTTGAAAATGATAATACCAGCCTAGAACTGAGCATTGAATACAGGCAAAAAGATACACAAATGTATGTACTGCAATCCACAATGTGTAAGAGAAGGATGACAGAGAGAGAGAGAGAGAGAGAGAGAGAGAGAGAGAGAGAGAACCTGCCATAGAGGGGGATGGGGGAGGAATTGGGGACATTGGTGGTGGGAAATGGGCTCTGGTGGAGGGATGGGTGTGGAACACTGTATGACCGAAACCCACACATGAGCATCTTTATAATTGTATATCTCACAGTCATATAATAAAATATTAAAAACAATAAGGTTCATTGGGAAAAGAAGTCTAGGACTCAGCCATTTGTGACTCTCGTTTACTGGGGCTGGAGTCTGAGTTTCCCCTTTCCCTGTTCTATTATTAATAGCACTGGAAATGTACTCATTATTAAACAAAACAGAAAACAAGAGCCTACAGAACGTGGAAGGTATAATTTCTGCCCAGAGGAATTTAGAGGCTGGGTTAAGATTCCAACAAAACAGCAAAAGAGGCGGGGGTGGGGGTGGAGGGGTGGAGGGGCGGGCACAAGGAGGAAAAGGGAGTGTTGAAGTAACACTCACTGTGGAGGAAAACAGGAGTGAGCACGGAGGGAAAAACGTTCTTAGGAGAATTCAGGCAGCAGTTTTCAGTGTGGTCTCCACACCCAGGGCATTCAAGATCCCTGGGAACCGGGTGGAAATGCAGATTAAGCGGCTGACCCGCCTTTAAGCAAATGAGAAACTTTAGGGTTAGAGCCAGGTCAGTTTCGCTTCACAAACCCTCCAAATGACTCGGATGCATGGTGACATGTAAGCGAGGTTCTATTGATTTCCCAATTTTTCAACTGTGTCACATGTTTTGCCTTGGATTAGTATTTCTTCACTCATGTACATGCAAATCAGCTGGAGAGCTCGAGAAGATGCAGATTCTGCAGCAGGAAGTTGCAGACTCAAAGCCTTTATTTCTAGCGAGCTCCCAGGTACTGCCAATGCTGGTTCCTGAGCTGCAGGATGAAAACAAAACCTTGAGCATCTTTACCAAGTGAGTGAGGGTTCAGATCCAGGTGGTCTGACTCCACACGGGAGGCTTCGGTCTCTGTTTACCTCCCACCCCGCCTCAGGTAGGATCCTGGAGGAGGGTTGGGAGTGCAGAGCTCCAGCAAACTGTTTTGCTTATTCAAAGAACATCCCGATACCAGTGTTTTACTAAATGTGGGGAATGGTAATGGCAGATAAAAACTCACCATTGAATATACACAAAGAGACTTAAGTGATAAACTCTAAATATCTGCAGGGCTAGCCACAATGTGTAAAATAAGAGGGAGAGAGATGCAGAGACAGAGAGAGAGAAAGAGAGGAAACTGGGGTACCTGCTATTGAGGCAGCCTGGGGGGTGGGCGGGAGGGGGTGGGGTACATTGGTGGTGGAAATGGGGCACTGGTGGAGGGATGGGTGCTGGAATACTGTATTACCAAGAACCAATTATGAACACCTTTGTAATTGTATGTCTCACGGTAGTATAATAAAAAATTTAAAATAATAAAAATAAATAAAACTGGGAAGAGAGCAGAGATGTTCAACATCAACACTGTTCTTCAACATAATAGTCAAAGTTCTATGCAACAAAATAAGGAAAGAAAAAAGAAAGAAAGTGCATACACATTAGAAAGAAAACTGGGGGCCAAAGTTATAGCATGGGGTAGGATACTGGACTTGAATGTGGCCAACCTAAGAATCAATCCCTGGAACCCCCAAAACTCACCAAGAGTGATCTTTGTGGCAGAACCAGGAATAAATCCTGACCACTGACAGGTGAGAAAGAAAGAAGAGATGAGGGAAGGAGGGAGGGAGGAAGGAAGAAAGGAAAGAAGGAAGGAAAAAGAACAAGAAAACTATTTGTCCACACAGATGACATGATGATAGATGTAGAAAAGCCTTAGAAACTCTTCCCCACTCAAAGGAGAGGAAAAGGCAAGCAGGGTTTGCCAAATTTGCATGATGCAAGAACTAAAAATAATAGGTCATATTTATGAAAAAAAAAAAAAACAACAACAACAAAGAACATCCCAGGCCCTCTTGCAGAAAATGAATGATCCTTAGAGTGTAGTGTGGAAAACGTTCTGCTAGTCACTCAGATGCCTAGACTTCTTGAGATTTAGAGTTTCTAAGTCAGGGGGAAAATGCCTAAGGACGGGCAATAGACCTCCCTACATTCTTGGTCAACAGACTCTCGGCACAGATTATGGAGAACTGGCATTGCCAATATGATCCCAGGTTACACTGAAGTACTTTAATCCAACTCCATATGTCTAAAGACATGTTTCTGACATGGCCACAGAAGGGGATATAGAACTGTGTTTGTGTGTGGGGGGGGGTTGTTGTGAATATTTTAAAATCAATTTCTTGGAACAGATGCTGATAAGAAAGTTGAGTTGCTTGCCTTACCCACAGCTGACCCAGGTTTGATACCAGTGACCAGATAGTCATCTAAGTAGCACCAGTAGTGAGTCCTGAGCACAGTTAAGAGTCATGTCTGAGTATTGCTGTGTAGCCCCCAAAGCCCCAAATAAATTCACTTGTGAGTTACTATTGGAGTATGATTGATTTGTGTAGGTGTGTTATATACTTACATATCCAGGGTCACATAAAAATTTATCCAAAAAAGTGTCAATAGTTGGAAAAAATTTAAGGAGACCTGGTCTAGAGGCCAGAACAATAGTACAGCAGGTAGGACTCTTGTCTTGTATATAGCTGATCTTGGTTAGATTCCAAACACCACATATGGTTCCCTAAGCACAGAGCCAGGAGTAAGACCTGAGCATCACACAAGACCAGAAATAAAACAAAAAAACTCTCCGTCTATAGCAGTGTTCTTCCTCCCAAATGTTGAATAAGGATGTACTATAGGATCTAACAATTTCACTCTGAACACAAAGCATCTTCCCAAAGAATCCCAAAACACTAATCCAAAAAAGATATTTGTATACCTAAGTTTGTGCTGCCCTACTTATAAGAGACAAAATGGGGAACAAACCAAGTGCCCAATGACAGAAGATAAGAAAATTGAGTTATATACACCATGAAATACTATTCAGCCCTAAAGAAAAAAGTCTTATGCTCTGCTACAACATAGATGGAACCAGGGGTTGTCATACTAAATGAACTAAACCAGAAAAGAGAATATCAGATGATCTCATTCATAGATGGTACATAGAAGTAACACAGGAAACAAGCGAAAACAACAGACACAAATCTATGAACTGAGTGCTAGGGTTATCAGAGAGAGACGAGAGGAGGGGAAAGGGAAAGGGTCCAATGTTTCTTTTTTATTTTTATTGAATCGCCATGATCACGCCAGTAACAAAGCTGTTCATGGTTGGGGATCAGTCATTCAATGTTCCAACACTCATCCCTCTACCAGTGCACATTTCCCGCCACCAATGTCTCCAATTTCCCTTCTGCTACCCACCCCCACCAGCCTGCCTCTATGGCAGGCACCTTTCTTCTTTCTCGCTTTCTCTTGCTCTAACTCTCTCTCTCCTTTTGAGCATTACTATGGTACATCTATACATTGGAATACTACACAGCCACAAGGAAAAATGAAGTCATGAAATCAGGTTATAAATGGATGGACATGGAGAGTACTATGTTGAGTGAAATGAATCAGAAAAAGGACAGATATAGAATAACTGCACTTATTTGTGGGATATAAAAATAACAGTATGAGACTAATACCCAAAAATAGTGGAAATAGGAGCTGGGGGTTTAAAGGTACAGCCTCAAGTGCTGGGTGTGTAGGCAGTTGGGATAGAGAGGGGTCCAACATTTATATAATGGGGGGAAAAGAATATGGGGCCGGAGCAACCATCCAGTGGGGAGTGTGTTTGCCTTGCATGTGGCCGACCCAGGTTCGATTTCCAGGCATCCCATATGGTCCCCCAAGCACCGCCAGGAGTGATTTCTGAGTGCAGTGCCAGGGTAACCCCTGAGCATTGCTGGGTGTGACTCCCCAAAATAAAAGTCTATTGGTACTTCAGTGGCAGTCATAGTGCAGTAACCTAGAGTTTGAGAAGCCTGAAATTGCACCCCTAAAACATATACAGTCGTATAACTAATGCTAACTGCAATTTTTTAAAAAATCACTCAAAAATTTAAGCTATTAATAAAGAAACTATTCTCAAAGGCTAGCATGCATCAGAATCACCTTACAGGTAACAGAAGCTGTTTCCTTGTAGGCTGGAGAATTTGCATTTTGACAATTTTTCGTGTGAAGACTGAAGCCTGACTACAGCCTCCTGGTTTTGAGACCTTAAGGTTAAAGTGGCTTTCAGTGAATTCAGGTGAAAAAGGGTCAAACCAGAGAGTCCCAGGACACACAACTAGAAAGGTTCTTCCATCCAAATCAATTCAAAGACGAAGAAATGTGCCCAGTCAGACAGTAGTGGTATGGGGCCTCCTCCCAGCCCACACCCTACAGCCAGGAGTCCTGACCTCATTCTTCATACCTTCATCCTTCCAGAGAGAGATGTACACGCTCTCTGTTAATAAAGACACTGTCCAGCTAATCGGGGGCCCTGCTTCATCGCACTTTCTACTCATGTCTCTGTCTCATTGTGACCACAGCTCCCTTTGAATTCTCTCTTTTCCTCTCTCCTCTTTCATCTTCTTGGGTTTCTTTTTAAAAAAAAGACTTGAATTTCACCTTCTATTAACTTGCTTTGTTTTATATGAAACAAGGCAGCTTGGTGTGAGCGCACAGTCTCTGCAAGAGCAGGAGCTGCCAGCCCGGACATTTTAATTGGTCTGACCCGAGCACACTGAAGCATCCTTCCACCCCGAGGCAAGACCTCCTCTCTCTTTAAGAACTGCCTAGAAAGGGAAACAAGAAAAGCTCCGCAGCTAAGGCGAGTCGGCTGTTTTCATACTTCCGATTAGCTACCAAGGTGTCGATAATGGCTTCCCCCGCTTGCAATCCTCCATCCTCTCTGTCTGTGTCATGCCATTATTTCCTCCACAAAGAGATAAGACACCGCCTGCCAAAGATGGTTGTCATTTCAGAGAGAGCACGCGGGCTTGCAATTGATTTGTAATTGGGAGAAGTGGAAACACGACTGACTTTAATAAAAGGAAGTGTATATAACAGATATTAGGCCTATTTTACAGAAGTCATTATAATGTGAGGCTCGGGGACCTCAGGTATGCTGGCTTGGGTTTCTGGCATTACTAAAAAAAAATTACAATAAAGATCCAGTTGAATATTTCCAGCTTAAGATTATTCTAATTTTTCCTAAAATCTCCAGGCTGGAAAATGTTTAGATGAAAATCCCATAATTCATTCATGAGGGATACACTTTTCATATCCTGACCCACCACTTTTGTGGCATCGATTTGGATGCTTGCTAAAATTGGGACCATTGATTCTCTGAAGACCATATTTGTCCCTTTTTTTGGCAGTCTCTGAAGAATGACTTGGATTATTCCTTATTAACAACCCCAAGAAATGGGGATGACATAAATCACTGTGGATTCCTGTGCTGAAGCGATCCTGTGCGTGACAGCTGACAGCTCATATGGGTGGGGTGGGGGTTCACAATCCACAGAGTCAGGAAGGTTCTGGTATGAGCCCAGGGAGCACGAAGCCCAGGGCAAAGGACCAGCAGGTGGTTCAAGAGCCTGAACATGTGTCATCTCCTTTGTCTCTGCCCCTCAGAGCTCAACTCACAGCTACTTGCTCTCAGAGCCTTTGCTTAAAGTTATAAAAAGTGTTTTAACCGGTTCACCATGAAAAATGCAGTTATAGAGTTGTTCATGATTGAGTTTTAATCCTACAATGTTCCAACACCAATGCACAATTTCAGTTGGCAATGTCCCCAGTTTTTTCCAACCCACCCAGCCTCTATGTAGATACTTGACTCTCTCTCTCTCTCTAGCTCTCTCTCTCTCTCTGTGTCTCTCATTGTCCTTTTAGGCACTATGGTTTTCAATACTGTTATGGGAAGGGTAACATGCATTATCACTTGACTTCCTTTCAGCACTCAGTTTTTGTCCAGAGTGAGAATGTCCAACTCCCATCATCATAATGATCCCTTCTCTGTCCTAGCTGCACTCCCCTTCCCACTTTGTAGCATGGACCAGTTTCTGACACCCTCACCCTTCACTCACTGTCCCTGTTCTGCATTCAGCACTGCCTTGGGCTGCCTTCAGGGAGCCTGGCCTCATTAATGATGAGATGAAACATTTGTTCCCTTCATGTAGACCTGCCTAAGTGAGGAGAGGAAGGCTGGCACACCTACCGCTAAAAAAAACAGTTGAGAGATAGGAATTTGTTTTCTTGGCCCAACATTTCATATAAGAAAATAAGCAAATTGTACATTTAGCAGTCAAGCACTTGTGCATCTATGAGGACCTGAGTTTGATGCTAGTAAGAAAAGAAAGAAGGAAGGAGGGTAGGAGGGGAAAGGAAGGGAAGAAGGAAGGAAGAAGGAAGGAAGGAAGGAAGGAAGGAAGGAAGGAAGGAAGAGGAAGGAAGGAAGGAAGGAAGGAAGGAAAGGAAGGAAGGAAGGAAGGAAGGAAGGAAGGAAGGAAGGAAGGAAGGAAAGAGGAAGGAAGGAGGAGGAAGGGAAGGGAAGGAGGAGGAAGGAAGGAAGGAAGGAGGAGGAAGGAAGGAAGGAAGAGGAGGAAGGAAGAAAGGAAGGAAGAAGGAGGAGGAAGTAAGGAAGGGAAGGAGGAGGAAGAGAAGGAGGAAGGAAGGAAGGAAAGAAGGAAGGAAGGAAGGAAGGAGGGAGGAAGGGAAGGAGGAAGGAAGGAGGAGGAAGGGAAGGGAAGGAGGAAGGAAGGAAGGAAGGAGGAGGAAGGAAGGAAAGGAAGGAAGGAGGAGGAAGGGAAGGAGGAAGAAAGGAAGGAGGAAGAAGGAAGAAAGAAGGAAGGAAGGAAGGAAGGAAGGAAGGAAGGAAGGAAGGAAGGAAGGAAGGAAGGAAGAGGAAGGAAAGGAAAGGAAGGAAGGAAAGGAAGGAAGGAAGGGAAGGAAGGAAGGAAGGAAGGAAGGAAGGAAAGGAAGGAAGGAAGGAAGGAAGGAAGGAAGGAAGGAAGGAAAAGGGAAGGAAGGAAGGAAGGAAGGAAGGAAGGAAGGAAGGAAGGAAGGAAGGAAGGAAGGAAGGAAGGAAAAGGGAAGGAAGGAAGGAAGGAAGGAGGAGGAGGAGGAGGAGGGAGGGAGGGAGAGGGAGGAGGAGGGAGGAGGGGGAGGAGAGGGAGGGAGGAGGGAGGAGGGAGGAAGGAAGGAAGGAAGGAAGGAAGGAAGGAAGGAAGGAAGGAAGGAAGGAAGGAAGGGAAGGAAGGAAGGAAGGAAGGAAGGAAGGAAGGAAGGAAGGAAGGAAGGATTGATTCCAGTATTTACCTCCCAGTATTTCCTGAACTCTAACTGTGGGAAACAAGTGGTTCTGATGGGGGCTGGATCAGCAGAGGCTGGAGACCTCCGACCCAGAGGAAACTACCCATCAAACTCTCTCTGATCACTTCCCTGCCTTGCATTTTCACAGAGGAACACCCCGTGTGAAGCAAGCTGGGCTCTGCAAGACAGTGTCTAGAATCAGGCGAGGGCTGCGCGTGGCTTCTTACATCCCACGCCCTCTGCTCCACGAAGACCCCTTGGAGCAATTCCTTTCTGGCTTCGTGTGAACAACAGTTAGATGATCCCAAGTGATCAGAGTGTGTGTGTGCTGGTCTCATGGAGGCTGTGAACAGTGTCACTGACAAGCTTTCTTGATTCCATCAGAGGCTCCAAAGCTTTGGGCTCGGCTGGAGACTCACAGGCAGGGGAGAGGTGGGCAAAGGCAGGGCGACATGGAGACCCGCCCTGCTGTGTGTTCCTGACTCAGGTGCCTACGGCTCATTTTAAATTTCTGCCATCTTATCATGTTTCCCGTCCCAGGGTAAGTAACCTAAAAAGCACCTTCTGTGAAATAAGATTCGGGTTACACGGAAATGCAGATAAATAGGATGACGTGGCACTCTCCTCACACACTGTGGCTGTTTTCCACCAAACTTTAATTGCTTTCAGCTTGAACATGCTTTCACAGAAAGAGCTGGGGTTTGAGACACAACACTCACAATTTGAGCAATAATAAAATAATTGAAAACCCACCCAGAGCGAATGAAGGTACACTGTGAGTGTCCTGCCTCACTCCTCCAACCCCACGGAGACAAGGCCGTTAAAATGGCAAAACGCTGGGGAACCTGCTGCTTTTACTACAAAATGTAATAAGGGAGTAAATGACACCACGTAATTCTCCAGTGATACACGCCAGTTTTCTGAATTCCCTTGAGGGTGGGGGTGGGGGGCTTCTGTTATTTTCATGCTACTGCAGTGCTATGGTGCAAGTCATTAGATCCTTGAAGTGTTCTCACCCCATAAGTTTCCCCCTTATTTCCCAACAAATGGCTCAAACCCAGGAAGTAAAGTGATGCCATTAATGTCCATCAACAATGTGTGCTGGGCATGGGTTAGGGAACAACCTCCAAACTCTATCCACTAGAAATGATAATAGGTTCTTTCATATACAACACGATGTAAATGGAGAAAGGGTCTTTCAAGAAGATTCTTGAACTAGAGGCAATAACTTTCTACAACCAAAATCCTTTTCTCTAGTGCTGGGAATGTTCTCATCTGTTTGTCCCACACAGTGATCAGTGGGTGGTCATGGTTGCCCTGTACTTGAAATGTGGTGACTATATAAGGCATTTGAATTCATTGATTATAATTAATTTAAATTAGATGTAAACAACACATTTAACCTGGATGGAGGATATAAAATTAATACTGACAACTCAATTTAATTCTATATACTGGTAAGGCAAAGTCAAAAACTGAGATTTTTTAATGACTTTTACAAAGCATCATAGGTGCTTCTTAATCTGACAAAAGATATACAAGATGTGACATATATAAAAATAGAATAGTCTTTTCTAGAAACAATGTTGGAGTAACTGAGTATTCAATTGCACAAACACAGAAAAGAACTTGATGCGCAACTCACTCCCATATACAAAATTTAATTCCAAATGAGTCTTTTACCTACATGTAAACCTGAAATGATAAAATTCCTAGAGGGAATCTTCAGAAAACATCTTTGAGACCTGGGGTAAGGCCAATATTTCCTAAAACGATACCAAGATAAGATCTAAAGAAGACAATAAAAAGTAAAAGCACGTGGCCCGGCCCATGCCACCCTGGGTTTGATCCCGGCAACCCATATGGTGCCCCGAGCACCGCCAGGAGTGATTCCTGAGTGCAGAGCCAGGAGTAACCCCTGAGCATCGCTGGGTGTGACCCCCAAAAAAGCAAAAATAAATAAATAAATAAAAACGTGTGGGGCTGGAAAATATTAGAGACTCTGACCTTGCATGCAGCTGACCTGGGTTTGATCCCTGACACCACAAATGATCCCCTGAGCTCTGCCAGGAATGACCTCTGAGAGTAGAGAGACAGGAGTAACCCCTGACACAGCATGTATATATCCCTTTGCCTACATTCAATGCTCAGTTCTAGGCTGGTATTATCATTTCCAACAATTATTAGCACGCTTTCACCTTCTCTGTCTAAACTAACTTCTGAATCCCACATACTTGTAGTAGATTCCACCTACTGACAAGACCTCGTGATCTATGTTCTGCCTGGCCTTGGATATGGTATCATACTATTTTTGTATATCCTGCAAATGAATGCAGTTATTCTATATCTGCCCTTTTCCCTCTGGCTAATTTCACTCAACATGATCCTCTCAATGTCCATCCATTTATAGGCAAATTTCATAACTTCATTTTTCCTAAAAGCTGCATAGTATAATAAAAATTTTAAAAAATAACTTACTCTTCAAAAGATACTGTTAAGAGAATGAAAAGAGAAACCAAAGATGAAGAGAATATATTTTCAAAGCATAAATTTGATAAAAGACTTGTATCTAGATGAACAAGTATTTCAAACTTCAAGACTTGAAAGAACTTTTAAAATTCAATACAACAGAACAATAAATGAGCAAAAACTTTAATCAGATACTTTCTCAGAGAAAACAGCAAGTGTACACTCAAAAGGTTCTGTGAAGGAAGTCAAAATAAAATCATGCACCAAGTAAAATGCCTGAATTCAAAAGTGACTAACCACATCAAGTGTCGGTGAGGACAGAGTAGTTAGAACACAATAACGGGAGTGTAAAATGGTGCAAGAACTATGGAAAACAGCTTGGCAGGTCCTCAAAGAGATAAGCATACATCTACCATGGTACCCAGCCACTCCACTGAGACATATTTACCAAAAAAGAAAAGTGTTGAGCTCTTTCCATAATATTCATAAGAAGTACTCCTGTAATAGCCAGAAACATGACAACTCAAATGTCCATCAATAGGCAAATGGATTGTAGAACTGTAGCCTATTCATACAGAGAAATATTAACCAACAATAATAATCTGTGTTTATATACAATATCACAGTTGACTCAAAGTAATTACATGAGTGAAAGAGAACATACTACACAATTCAGTTCATATAAAGTATCACTGTATCAATGTCTTCCGTTCATCATCGATTTGCTTGAGCGGGCCCCAGTAACATCTCCATATGTCCTGTCTCATGCTAGTAGAGCCCAAGGGCATCTGCTTGCTCCAGGAAAATAAAGAGCCTCAATCTATTCCGAAATGAGGTCTACAATAGTTACTGGTATTTGGCAAATCAAATACAACACAGGTAGCTTGCCAGGCTCTGCCGTGCAGGTAGCATACTCTTGTAGTCATCTCTAAGTCCAGCATTTATCGATGAACCGCATATAAAGTACTAGAATAAAAAAATAAGTTTTGACAGAAAGAGATAAGTGATTCTCTTTCTGTCAGAGGGAGGAAGACAGAGGGAGAGAGAGCAGACATAGAGATTGGCAGTGGAGAAGCATCTAGAGGTGGTGGATACATCCAGTAACTTGGCTGTGGTTTCACAGATACACAAATGCCAAATCTTACCACACTATATATTTTTTATTTTTTTACTTTTTTGCTTTTTGGGTCACACCCAGCGATGGTCAAAGGTTACTCCTGGCTCTGCACTCAGGAATTACTCTTGGCAGTGCTCTAGGGACCATATGGGATGCTGGGGATCAAACCCGGTTGCTTCCTTGCAAGGCAAATGCCCTACCTGCTGAACTATCGCTCCAGCCCCAACACACTATATACTTTAAACACTCTATTGCATATACACCGCAGTAAAGCAGTTTAAAACCAAATAAATAAATAAAAAAGCAAACAAAATAGCCACATACAATTGCTGAACTAAATGGGCTGATACTTAGTTCTGAGTTGTCCTGACACTTGATATTTCTTTGTTAACAGGAGAGGGGCATGCCTAATGTCATCATAATTGTTTCTGCTTCCATATCCACTCACATTTGCCTACCTCCATGAAAGAGATCCTGTCTCATCTAGCTTTGAAGTGAGACCAAGGTGCACTAATAAGACTGAAATGGAATTAGTCTTCAAACACCTTCTCGGAGAACTTCCTGAGAGAGCTATTCAACCACAGAACAAATGGCCTGGTTCATTCAAGAGACTATTCTGTTGAAAGGTGATTTGCCCACTCTGATTTAACCCAGGGTAAACTGAGGGCATTACCCATCAGATAGGAAGCTAGTGGACCAACGGAAATCTAAGTTCCCACCAGTCAAGATTTTATGATGCCACCAACCCAGAATCTACTCGTCTGTCTTAGCCCTGTGAACTGGAGCTCAAAGGACAGAGTTTAGGAGAGAGTAACTTGGAATGCTCAGAATTGTCAATTCTAGTTTAAGTGGTTTATATTTCGAGTCTCATTTTTTCAACTATAAAATGAGCATCCTGATACCTATATAAACAGAATGTAAGTCATGATTTGACAAGCTTAGATATGAAACATCATGCAAGGAGCAGAGGTACCCTCAAAACAGTCTCCCTTTACCTCCCCCACCAAACCCTCCCTTGTGGACCACTCCCTTCCCTTAACCAAGTCAGTACAGGGACCAGCAGGCGCCTCTTTCTTCCTTACCTGGAGCCAAAGTTTGTCATGTTGAGACCACTTCCCACCAGCAATGCATTGAAATGTGGCATTCTGCCCCACATTCACCTCAACATTTTGGAGCCGCAGAAAGTGAGGTGCTTTTCCTAAGAGAAAAACCAAAGATCACATGAGGACAGAATTCAACAACCCGCACTGCTTCCCTCACAGTCAGGACTGACACTGGGTAGAGGCTGGGGAGGGACCGCTGATAATCTCTCAGTACTATGAGACAGGAATTGTTCTCAGCACTTCCCACAGGTAATTGCAAGAGCAGGGCTATACCCCCATTTCACAGTTCAAGAAATTAAGGATGTGAGAAATTACAGGGTCTTTATTTACAACTAGGGAGACAGAAAGACGGTGAACAATCATGGATCCAGGTCTCTGAAAGGCTCAAACGCCATACTGATAGCAGCTGGCAATATTCTCACATCCAGAAGAGGAAACAGGCTGGTGGGAGGGAGTTAACCACAAAGAGGTGACCTCATAGCACAGTGGAGAGAAAGAGCAGAAAGAAGGAAGGTGGAGGCTGAGACCTACATGCTTGGCCTTGGCTAAAGCGTTAATGAGGATGAAGATGAGAAGTAAGAATAGTCCAGGAGAAGGGCAGAGAAGATACCAAAGATACCCATTCACCTAGTGCTTACTCTTTGGTTAGTGCCACTCACTGTGACCACCGAATCCAATGCCCTTTGTGTTTTATCACCTTGATCCTATCACATGTGAACAGAGGCACAGAAACAAAAGCAAATTTCCTCGTTACTCAAAGCCATGGCATCTCCTAAGCCTGGGAAGGATGTCACATCTTTAATTTGGATACAACATGGGAAGAGATTTTCAAAGGAAAGTGTCTCAGATCCCTGGGTTCTAGAAACAAATATACCATTTATCTTGGGTACTCGAGTTCATATCTTTCTGTGCTTATGAAGACAGATTGTTACCAATGTGAGCACTCAAAAATGGAGGACAGGTGGCTGATAATCACCTGGTTATCAGGTGGTTGAGGTCTTGAGAATAAATTTCTTCACCGAAACACAAAATAGTCAAGGATCCCAACTACATCAACCAAATGAGGGAGAGGCTGACTGTCATATATGTCCCCCAGAATAGAACCTCAGGAGAGTTACTAGGAGGATCCAGGAGGTTGAATAAGGGATTGAGGGGTCTTCACAGTGAGAGTCAAACATCCAAAGAGAACTATAACACTGGAGGGCCTTATCGAAGCCCCTCCAGTGACCAGTGCTTTATATATTCTATCTAATCTAAGCACATTCCATTCCTTTCACACTGACTCACTCTTACCACTTCACTGTGAGAGGGGCAGAAACTAAGTTTCACCACGTTTAATTCCCCAAAGCTACACAGCATTAGTAAGACACAGAAAGAGAATCCAGTCCCAGTTCATTTTTCAACTCACATACTGAGTTAACTTGTACATTCCCCAGCACCTGAAGCAGTGGATGTTCCTGGACCTACAGGTCAATGACAGGGCTCCGGGGCATGTAGTGAAAACACCCAAACCCCTGTTGGTGCACTTAAGCATTTGTCCACAGCAATCCCATCGTCACTCTTGGCCTTTGTTCTTGAACTACTGGGCTCCTAAGTAAATGGTGCCACCACTTGTGAAGCTCCGCAAAAGCCATACACCTGGCAGGATGGAGTGAACCTGTGTATTGTAAACCTCACCTTCTGTCTAGCTTCAGAAACATATAGCGACTGTCCACAGGTGCCCACTGCTATTCTCAGGACCCCATAGTCAAGTGTGATCAAGAAGCTGAGAGCCCCAGGAAAGCCTCTCCCTGGGCTTCTTCGAGCTGGTGGGGCCGGTGGCTCCCCATCTGCCAGAGTCATGCTGCTCTGCTGCTCTCTGAGGGCCTGCTGTCTTCTCTCCTATACAATTTTGTTAAAGTTATTTTGAGACCTGGCAGTTCAAGTCAGTTCTTCAAGGGGACTAGCGTAAACCTGGTAAGCCCACTTTTCCCACCCGTTTAAGGCCAAAAGGAGCATCAAGGATATAGAGAGAATAGGAGCGGTCTGTGCTCCAAGGCCTAGAGACTGCAGGGAGTCTTACAAAGGGATGCTTCTCCTTGCTGTGGTGACCCAGGGCCAAAGGCTTCCCCTGGGCGCCTGCCATGAGAGGTACCTTTCCTCGAGAAGAACATCCCAGCTTCTTTCTAACTGGCTCTCCTCATCACACCTCTGGCCTTAGTTCCTTCACTTTCCAATCTCTCTTCCTCCCTCCTTTTTCAGTTCATTCAGTGAGAAACAAGAGGTGTCCTGGTCCCCAACATTATGACCCTGATGGTATCCAACAGAGCTGAAGAACCCACGTGTTTCCAGGAACCAGACATTATGTAAATGATTCAAGCAGTAACCAAACCAAATGAAAACAAAACACCACCCTCTATGATGGAGCACAGTGTCACCTCTGGGCTGGGGAAGCAAGGACAAGTGGGGACTATAGGGAACCCGAGTGTCACCACAGGCTCTTCAGAAAGGGAGAAACTGGCACTTACACCTGGAAGTACTCAGTCCAGACGAGCCAATCTGATTTCTCCAGGCAACCTGATTTCTCAAGGCAAAAAAAGACCCTGGATTCTATGTGTAATCTTTCATTGTAAAGTCTTGATTAAATTTTATAGCAACACCATGCAGGCATAGCAAAACACTGCCTGCAGGCTTGTGGTCTCTGTGATACAGGTCTTGTGTAAATCATCTGAAACAATTCCCACTACCAGAATTAACCTGGCTACCCCAGGCCCAGAGATGACCCTCTCCAGGTGGGATCACATAATCCCACTCCCTTCTCCCGAGTCACGAACCCACCCAGGCCATCCTCTGGCTGCGGAGCGCTCTCTGTCCGCATGCTCTTACTCAGCTCTTTGCTCCGAAGCCTCATTCTGCACCGACCGCTAAGTCCCCTGCTGAACCCTCTCTGCACTCTGCCCCACTCCTGTCTGCGCTACAATAGTGGGAGAGAGATGACTCCACCAGCTTTCACTCATCAGCCTTCAGCTAAATGGAGCCGACCTCAGAGCAGAGCAGCCGCCAACTCAAGCCCTGTGGCTTGTCATCCTTACTACAGCTCCCCAATACCCAGCCCCTCAAAGTGGAGTCCCATTGGGATGAACAGATGAATGGGGTTAAGAGAAAAGTGGCTCGCACTCAGGTAAAGCACCTTACTGTGGGCGACATTTAAGCTCCTGCAGATGTCAGTGCAGTCTCCGAAGACTATTATTGTGCCCTTTATCTCTCTCTTTAAACCTGACAGTGCTCAGTAGGAAGCCAAACAAGGAGCGAGCGCGAGTATGTACCTAAATGTGGCTGAGACACGCCGTGGACTTGGGGACATGGCCCCATGAGTTGGCAATGGGGGGAAAATATTTCTGAAAAAATATGCAAAAAAGTCAACTTTATGGCTGGAACCTTTGAAAAGGAGTGGAAAATCCTGCTGACATTTATAGCACACGGTTATCTCTGCAGAGGCCCTCCATGGCAAACTCCAAGGAAAAACCTGTGGGCCGGTGACTATAGCTACAATACTTTTAGAATAACACAGAAATGTTAAATGGACTATAAAATATAGATGAGAGGTTTCTGGTTGCAAGAAAAAATAATTTCCTCTGAGCATTATGGCCGTCGGTCTCTTTACCTCGTGTTTGTTTGGAACCTACAAGGCAGGCGCGCATAGCTAAAGCACAGCTAAAGCCATAACTTTAGCTGAAACCAATGGAAAATCTAACTGCAATCAGGGGCTCTTCCGGCAACTTCAGGCATATTTAGTGAGATCAGTTATTGGTAAATGCTGACCATATGTTAATAGAAGGCATGATGTGGAAGACAGAAACGAATGACTTAAAAGCCTGAGGATATGAAGAGGATGCGTATATCTCAACAGAGAAACATTCTTAACAATTTGAGTGGTCAGAAATGCACGTACATTAAGCTGGAGCACAATGAAGAGCACTGCTAGATCAAAGTGTTAGAAGCCACAGGCTGGACGTTTACTTAAGACACCATCCACAGCCCCATGATCTCTACAGAGTCCCTAGGAAGGCATCTCGGGGGCCAGTTCCAATCCTCCCTAGACCCCATGCCTTTGGCCAGATCTACCAGTTTCCTAAGCCAGAAACTGGGCGTACCCCATTACTGAAGTCTCTGACTTCCAATATAACCATTAATGATAACCAGGTAGCTCTGCTGCCTTCATTCCCTGAAATCCCTTCACTTCTCTGTCCTTTTACCCTCAGAGCTTAATGGTAAGGATTACTTCCAGCAGAGCTTGGCTTGTAACACATGCACTGCTGGCACTTGGGGGCCACCAAAGTCATACCTAATAGTGGCTGTATGCCACCAGAGCTATACCCAGCATTCTAGAAAGTTTTGTGGGGGTGGGGCCTTGCACACTCTAGCGATAAACATTACCACCTGAGTCCTCGGTCTGGCCCTCTTCTGGTCTCTATATAGTACTGCTTAACATCTCTTCTATGGTGAATTGTGTCCCTCAAATTCAATGTTTAACCCCAGTGATTCAGACTGTGATTGTACTAGGAGATAAGGTGACGTGCCAAACTGATGCTAACAGAGTGGATCCTCATTCAATCCAGCCAATGTGAAAGCAGAGAAAGTTTGGACACACGTAAAAACTAGCTGGTGATTCTGTAAGCCAAGGAGAGAGGCTGCAGAAGAAATACAAAGTGCCCTCTTTGTCCAAAACCTAGAAATAATGTTGATTTAGAACATGTAGGTTTCAAGTATGCTGGCTTAGTTTTCTGTATGGTCTGGGCCCTTTGGGATAAACCCAGAGCCACGGCAGACCCTGGCAAGCTACCCGTGGTGTATTCAATATGGCAAAAACAGTAACAATAATGGACCTCATTCCCAATGAATGGACACATTACTGGCACCCACTCAAGCAAATCAATGAACAACAGGAAGACAAGTGACAAGTGACATGGTCAACATTATGCTCACACTGAAAGCCCAGTTTCTTCTTGTCACCATACAACTTTCCCTTCTCCTTTGGTGAGAACAATATTGATTTTTTTTAATTTTAATTTATTTTTAATTTTTTAATTTTTAATTTATTTTTAATTTTTTGTTTTATTTTTATTTTTAATTTGTTTATAAATTTTTAAAAATATTTTATTATACCACTATGAGATATGCAATTACAAAGATGTTCATGTTTGGGTTTCAGTCATACAGTGTTCCAGCACCCATCCCTCCACCAGTGCCTAGACCACCAATGTCCCCAGATTCTTTTCTCTTTCATTCTCTCTTAGAGGTTATCATGTATGTCCTTTTGCCTCTATTCAATGCTCAATTCTAGATTGGTATTATCATTTCCAATGATTATTAGTACACCATTCCCTTCTCTGTCTTACCCAACCTCTGACACCCATACACTTGTGGCTGATTCCACCTTTGACAAGACCTCCTGATTGATGTTTTGCCTGGCCTTGGATACGGGTATTATAAGATATATACATATATATGTATATATATACAGATGTATATATATATATATGTATAATATAAATCCTGAAAATAAATGCAGTCATTCTATATCTGTACTTTTCCTTCTGACTAATTTCACTCAGCATGATCTTCTCCATGTCCATCCATTTACAGGCAAATTTCATAACTTCATTTTTTTCTAACAGCTGCATAGTATTCCATTGTGTAGATGTACCAAGTTTCTTTATCCAGTCCTCTGTTCTTGGGCACTCTGGTTGTTTCCAGAGTTTGGCTATTGTGAATAGTGCTGCTATGAACATAAAAGTTCAATGGTATTTTTGCTGTGTGGTTTTGACTTCGCATGGGGTATATTCCCAGGAGCAGTATGGTTGGGTCAAATGGGAGCTCAATTTCAGTTTTGGAGTAATGTCCATATTGTTTTCCAAAAGGCTGTACCAGTTGACAGCCACCAACAATGGATGAGAGTCCCTTTCTCCCCGCATCCACACCAGAACTGGTTGGGTTGTTCTTGCTCTTTTGGATGTGTGCCAGTTTCTATGGTGTAAGATGATGCCTCATTGTTGTTTTGATTTGCATCAGAGAAAGCAATATTGCTCCTGTAGTTTAGGAGCTTGCTTTTAGTGTGTGTGTGTGTGTGTGTGTGTGTGTATTCATTTGTTTGGTGTTGTTACATCCCACATCTTCATCTTGGACATTTAGCCTCCAGAACTATGAGAAAATTAATTTCTGTTGTTTCAGCCAGCTGCTTTGGGAGATTTTGCTATGGCAGAACTAGCAAACAAACATGCCAGCTGCTATAGATCATATCATTACCTGAGTCTCTGTTCTCTGCTCAGTATCTTTTACTTTGGTGAAAGCCCAGAAGCGCAGAGGGTGAATCACTCTTACTCTCTCACAGTATGAGCTAGTGCAGAGGGAGAAGATGCCCGAGAGAACGTAGTAAATGATGAGAGGATGGTTTTCCATTCACCTTTTGTGAGATTCCATGACAATCTTTCCTTAGTTGTTCTGATTGCTCTATTCCCCTTCAGCTCAACTACAGAGCAGCCGAAGTGGTCCTTCAGCCATTAAGGCGATGCCAAAGTCCAGCATAAATCCTCCACTCTCACCTCTCTGTGCTTAGATATCGACTGATTCTTCTCATAATAATTCCCAGAACCCAAGAGCGGTCAGACCCAGCTTTCTCCCCAGGACTAGGCCTCCATTTTCTTCTGCCTGTGACCCAAATGCTCAGAGTATTCTGGTCATATCAAGTGGTTTGTCAGCGCCAGGCCTCTGCTTTGGCTGTTTCTCAGCTCCCTCCTTCAGGAGTTACCCAGTTAGGTGCTTCCTATTCTCAGAGCTAGCCTGGCTCAATCCTCAAAGACACTTTCCTAGCTCCCCTTATTGCTAGGGCCCTCTCACCCCCTGTCATTCCTTTATGGCACTATCACCATCTCAAATGATGACCAGTCCTTTATTGAATATTGGTTTCTAGTTTATTCTCACCACCCTGCTAAGTGCCCAGAGGACCAGGGTCCATTCCATTTTGATCATTTTGAGTGTTTTCTGCGTCCAGAAGAAGTGCTGACACAGAGCTGATGCTCAACACCTTACTTGTTGGAAGAAAGGATGAGTAGGAGGCTAGATTGGATAGGGACTGAGCCAGGGTCTTGGCAAAAGGCCTTTGGTAGCTTTGCTCAATCCCACACGGCCCTGGCTCTGTGCATATGTTCTGAAAACTAAATATATTTCCAGTTCAGCAGAGTCTTTCCAATTCTAGACACCATCCAGAAAAACCTGTATTTTGACTTCTGGAAAGTGTACATTTAAACTACCTAAACATCATGATTGTACTCAGACACAGCACATTATGCCGGGTACAATACAAGCAAGGGTCATTCATATATGCTTGTGTGGCAACCCTTAGCCCATTTTCTGATCTCAGAGATTTCAGACCCATCATGCAAACTGTACTACTAAGCAGAAGATGAGGCTATCAAGGAAACCTCAGTTGAGGGTAAGCCCCAATGCAAGATGGCTTCTTTTGGTGGGGGTGAAGTATAGAAGAGCCATTATAAGCAACATCACGCATGGAGACTTCTCAGAGAGGACTAAACACTAGATGATAAGGATAAACCATGGTTGCTATG
Organism: Cryptotis parvus; assembly: GCA_021461705.1. Taxonomy (NCBI): domain Eukaryota; kingdom Metazoa; phylum Chordata; class Mammalia; order Eulipotyphla; family Soricidae; genus Cryptotis; species Cryptotis parvus. The sequence continues at coordinate 534,336 of JAJIBD010020980.1, forward strand.
GGAGTAAAGGCAGAAACATGGCTGGATGGCTGGTACAGTGACAGGGGTAAGGTCATAACTCATGGGGGAGAAGAAAAGCTTTGTTATAACACAGAGTTGTGAGAGAGAGAGGGAGAGAGAGAACAAAAAACAAGAGGGAGAGAGAGAGAGAACAAAAACAAGCTGGAGCAGATTCCCCTGAAAAATTCCAAATACCCCATACTAGAAAGAGCCAATTTAGCATCATCCCCAAGGTCAGATGCAGAAGGAATGTGCCCTCTATAAGGATAGGATGTGGGCTGATGGGGAAGCTGGAGACTTGGTTTCAGAGAGACCATCTCATAGCTAGGGTCTGTGCAAGTGGAATGAATATATGAGCTTATGTGAGCCAGAGGTGGTGCATGCCATGCTAAGATTGTTTTCTGGTGGGTATTTGATGCTCACTCTCAGTAAATGAGGGAAGGTAACATTTGAACCTGCCAGAGAAACTGAATCCGCATATCTATTACATATGCTGTGCCAGGCGAGGGCATTCGTGGGACCCCCCCACCCTCATGTGAGGCCTGGCTCAGCAGAAACTTTGCTGAATTTGATGAAATAGATGAATCCTAGTGATAAAATTCTGAAAGCTCTGGACAGTAACCAGCAGGGAGTGACCTTAGTCCAGAATAATTGAGGCCCTAGGAAAATCTATCCTTCTCTGAGATGCTGGCTGATTTCTGGGAAAGATGGTACCCTTGGCACAGACACCAAACACACTTACACAAATATGACCTTGTCAAAACCCTTGGAACTTGTCCCAAATTCCTCCAGAGAAGATTTCTCATACAATGTCTCCAACAATGGCCTTCAAATGTAAGAGAAAGGACGTCAGTGCCTAATGTTCAAGGCACTAACGTGTTTCACGCCAGGAGAAGTGCAGCCACTTCACTTGAAGTCATGTAGACGGAGCAGAAAGGAGCAGAGCCCCCAAATGGCATCAAGAAACAGGCACTTGACAGCTCTTGTAGGGACAGAAAATGGCACCAAAGTCAACCACTAGACTGCTGGCTCCAAGGTCTGGGCAGAGAGAACCCCACTTGGAGCTCTCTGGAAACAGATGGCTGCCAATAAACTAATAGAAATTTCCAGTCTGTAGACCACTAATGAACTAATTAATGGGGCTGGCATCCCAACTTGCCCTCCTAGGGACTGCCATAATCCCCACATGTATCCCTTTTACTGGGTTCCCCATCACGAAATATCGTGAGACGATACCATCTCAACTATCACAGCCAGGGCTATCTGCTCAGAGATTTTGTGCACCCAGAAATCAGAGCTCCTTCAAACACATTCAACTACCATAGACTAAATACAGCCGGGAGAGAAGTGCCAGGAAAAACTGGATGAGCGTGGAGGTGTGGGACGGTTTTGAGAACTCTTGACACTGCACCATAAGTACTAACCATTGTGAGAAATCTCTTTCAACGCCTACATGAGGCTGGTGAGTATATTTAAAATTACTTTTAAAGAATTAATAGCTTTGGGCTACTTTTCCCTGTGAGTGAACAGTGTGCTAATTTGCGCAGTGTTTTGGTGCTGTTCTTTTAAAGACAATTGCACAAGATTCTATCCAAAGCCCTCTAATTCTTCCACTTCAGTGGTCTGAATCCCACTAATAAACAATCAGGACTTTAGACTCCCTTAATAATGGAGAGAGATTCAAATGAAGATGTTTTGCCACTCTCTGCAAATTCCTGTAGGTGCTGCCTGTTGAACAGGCCGGCGAAATTATGGATTTATTCAGGACTGATTGCATTGAGTATGTAAGCACTTTTGAAAGATTAAGAGAGAGAGAGAGAGAGAGAGCATGAGAGATGTTTGTCAGCTGAGCACATAGGGGGATGGGGTGCTGCTTCCACGCTCACCAATCTGGCATGGAGCAAGGCTGTGTTCAGAGGAAGAAACAGACTTACTGCATGGATGAGCAAGGACCGGACCTCGTCCACTGCGATGTAGCCAGGATGACCCTTCAAAGAGACGGATTCAAATATCACCTGCAACACACAGGGTGGGAGTCAATTTCGCAGAAGTGTTTTCAGGCATTCATCACAGGAAGCTGCCCAGCCCACAACCCCTTTTACATTCCGCTTCCAATCAGAATCACCCAAAGGAGACTATGGTGGGCAAGGGAGGCCACCTGGCCATTGACTTGGATTTTCCAAACAAGGCAAGAAGCTCACACTCTGGTGACTTGCAAAAGAAGAATCAGCCACATGGAACATCTTTAATGGATTTCAGAACTAACGCTTGGATGCAGGAAAAACAACCCAATGTGGCCCGGAGACCCCAATCTATATACTCTTTCCGTTGTAGTTTCAAGTGAAGCACAGAAAAGAATTATTTCCTAATATCCCAACTTTCTTGTGACAGGTGAAGGAGAAGTTTACCTTGCAAGCAACCATAAACAAAAGAGGGTTCATTCTGTTTTTTTTTTTTAATCCCCAGAACATATTCCATTTAAGTTTCCTATTAAAACCTCTTTTAAAAAAAAGCCTCATATACAATTTTTGACATTTGGGAATCCAAGGGGGAGCAAGTTATTTGACTTCTCCATATTGGCTCCCACCCAAACGGCTTATTTATTTTAATTTTTTGGTTATTCAACCTCCCTATTCAGTGAGGAAACATGAAAATCTATGTGACACCATGAATACTACCACTCACATCCATAATTCCAGCCGCCTTCCAGTCAACTGCATCCATACATATATCTTGTCCAATCAATTTTTGTTATACACTCATCCTTGCCTAATTAAATGCAACCATACACATACCCCACACACCCCTGTCTGATCAACCAGTCATATTCGCCCTGATTTTTCACTACTACAGAGATTGGAAGTCAGCTTTCTTGAAATGAGCACAATTTTCATTTCAAATTTGTTTTCCTAATTCTTATCTCTTCTACCTCCTCAGTTCATAGGGTACCTGGGGCTTCCACTTTTCTGAAATCTATATGTCTGCCTGGAGTGTGTTGCTCTATCCCACTCTGCTGGCTAATACCATTCTTACCTGAAACCCTAATTTCTTCCTATGCTTATTTCAAAATTACTAAGCCTATTGAAAAATATTACTTTCTCTACTCCTGTTTCCCACATAAATGTTACCCTTCAAGCATCTACACACCTGATCCCAGCAGACACCCATAATTTCAACAGGCAAAGTGTAGGGAGGGGGTTGACTTCTTCTAACCCATTAACCAAACTTACACCGGGACAACCACAGCCTCCTCAATACAAGGCATATCAGTACAACTGCCCCTTCCCCTGCTGTATTCTCCAGCTTCTTGCTTCTTGGTTCTCTCTCTTTATCCTGTAGTTTTTTTTTCAAACTGCCCTTTCATCCCTAACATAGAATACATACATGCTTAGGCTTTTCTTGTTCTTTTTTATTGAATCACTGTGAGATCTGACGTGAAATGAATCATCAGAAGGAAAGAGAATGAATGATTTCGCTTTGGGGGATATAAAATTAATAGTATGAGTCTAATACCCAAGGCAAGGAAAACCAGGGGCCAGGAGGACTGGTGAATGGTCGGAGGCTTGCCACAGCATATGGAGGTTGAAGGGCAGTTAGGATAGAGAAGAGAAGTATCACATCACCAATATGATAATAGCAGTTGGAAATGATCATGTGGACAGAACTATGTTGAAAGGAGGCAAAGGGATATATATGATAAGCAATTCTTATTCTTAAAAACTACTCGCTGGTTGTAAATTCTTCTATGGAATAGTTTCTCTGTGCTTCACATTTAAAATTCTCTATAGTTTTAAATACAATGATTATTTAAAATACAATGTATTTTAAATACAATAAAATACAATGATTTTAAATACAATGATTATCAACACTTTGTTTTTTGTTTTTTGAGGCCACACCAGAAATGCTCGAGGGTTACTCCCGGCTCTGCACTCAGAAATTACTCCCAGTGGCACCCAGGAGACCACACAGTGAAACAAGGATCAGACCCTGATCAGCCACGTACAAGTCAAATGCCCTGCCTACCCATGGTACTGCTCCGACCATGCTATCAACACTTCTTGACTTCTCACTGCAAAAACGTCAACAGAATATTATCATGGCTCTTCCCCAAAATTGACCCCCAGGTTGGCTGATAGATATCCCAACAACAGATGGAAAACACCAATAGATATCCCATCCCGGCTACTTAGGCTCACATGGTACTTCACTCTCACAGTCTTTTCTTTGTAAGCACTTCTCCTACCTCCATCCTTCAACAAGGGCACACTTTCCCTTCAATGGCTTCCAATTCATGGACAATCCCTAAGCCCAACTCTCCACTCCAGATTGATCACCTGAAAAACAGCTTCACGTATCCAATTCCCTTACCTGAACTCTGACCTGAATTTCACATCTGCCTTAAACATATCTATGTGCAATGACTGGGAGTACTGTCCCCTCTAGCTGTCTTGCCCATTGCCAGCGCTCTTTTCTTCCTCAAATACGGCTCTCGCAGACTGCACTGAAGCCAGTGAAGTCTGGGATTTGATTATCTGAGACTCTCTTCCTACCTTGTCCCTTACATTCATTTTCTTTATTCCTTCTGCCTTCTTAGTACTTCTCAAATCTGTTGTCTTTTTCTTTCTGCTCTTAAGCTCAACCACATGATGCAGTCACTTTTTAGGTCAAAATCAGTTGGATGTCTATTACTATGGTCCAAAACACTGATTTGCACCCCTGCCACCTCAGCCATCTACAAAGGGAACCAATTTCCTCTTGCTGAAGCATCAGTTCAAGTCTGTGAATGCAACATAAGGTACTCCATGGGGCCAACATTAAAAAAAAAACATTAAATCTCTTTTGTAGTCCATTTCACTTTGTTGTTCATATGGTCATTCCAGGCTAGGGGCTTAGAAATCAGTGGTCAGAGACCAAAACAACAGCTAAAAAGGGTATATCCCATGTGGGAGGCCCTAGTTCCCTACATTCGTGGCTCATAGAGCATCACTGGATATAGTTCTCATGGCACCCAAACCAAATGGGAATAGCCCTGGTAGCCCCTGAGCACCACTGGGAGTCCTGTGTAATCTCTCGTGCCACCCGGCTCAAGCGCTTAACAACATGTCTGGAACTGCTCTGCCAAGTGTTCCTGGGAAAAGCCTTTGGGTTCACAAGCACTACTGCAGAGACTGTGGGGCGGGGTTCCAACATATAGATATGAACAGGGTGACGAGGACAGCTCTTCGCTGAGTCAAAATGTGACTGCCTAGAGATCATGAAAAGTCTCTGGTAGTGACAATCATACCAAAAAGAGCATCTGGAACCAGCATGACATGACTCTGGAAGAGGAGTTTCTTAAGAGAGCAGGGTACCCAGAGACATTTACCAGATAAAACTATTCCAGGGGTAGAGGAAAGTGTGCAGAAATAGAAGTGTGGTAGCTGCTTTACCCTGCAACAGGAGAGGTCAACTGAGGACCTTTCTAGAAGGTCTGTGTGTCTAATTATGTTTTTTAATAATACAAAGGAAACCCAAAGCAAAGTCCAAAGGGGAAGAAAGGAATACAGAATGCATGTAGAGCAAAATTTTTGTAAAGAAATAGCATGAATGCATTCAAACTGTGAGATTAAAAAGTGACCAAAACAAGACAAGAAAGAATATAGAGTTCAGGTGCTTTGCCTTACACGTAGAGAACCTGGGTTTGATTCCCAGAACCCCATGTGGTCTCTCAAGCTCTGCCAGAAGTGATCAGAGTCAAGAGTAATCCCAGATCATAGCCAGGAGTAGTCCAGAAATTAAAAGAAAAGAGTAGGAAAAATGTTTAATAAATACAAATGGGTTAAAATAGAGAAAAGCACACCAAGAAGATAGTATGGGAGTTAGGTACATGCCCTGCATGGAGTGGGCCCTGGTTTGATCCCTGATAACATATAACATATTTGACCTTCAGGTCAAACACTGTCAGGTATGGACCAGTAGCCTACAAACGCCAAGATGACCAGGGTGTCCATCACTGCAAGGTCCAAACAAAAGCGCAGCCTCAGGCCCTCACACTGAATGTCCAATCCAGTTGTCAGCAACTTACTAGCAGAGAACACTTTCCCTGCTAAGAACTACTTGGTAGGTCCCCCACCAAGTAAAGTAAAAATAGAGCAAAGATCTCAGATTGTCTGAATAAGTTCTAATTACACGTTAGAAGATAAGCACCTACAACAGACTGACTCAGGAACCTTCAAAGTAACAAGCAGAACAAACACATAATAGAGAAATACAAATAAACAAAACAGCTGCTGCAAAACTAATGCCAAAGGATTTTAACCAAAAAAAGAAAAATACATATATTAAGTGGACTAAAAGTGGTTGATTTTAAATATATGAGTCAAAAGACCAGAGGAGAAAATTACAGAAAAATACTGAACCTGAAAATACTCTGAATGACTTAGACTCTGAACAAATTGAAAAAGTTATAGATACAAAGTAGGCATACAATCGAATAACTAACTTGCTAGATGTTATTAAGTAAAATTAGAATACAAAGTTTTTAGTCAAGTGCCTACTAATTATTTCTAATATTTTACATATTCAGTAATATAATAAAAAATGTGTGTTACAAGTCAAACTGAAGTTGGAAATTAGTGAAACTTAAAAATCAATTTGTTAAAGTTATAAAATCTTTCTTAATAACTATAACATCAAAGTAAGATTTGTTCAGTTACAAAAAGTGTGAAAGAAAAAACAAATAATCAAATCAACTGAGAACAATATTTGTAATTTATGTACCAGCCAAATAGTAAATATCCACTTTGGGGTTATAGGTTTCTTGAGATATGCAAAATAAATTCTCTGAAAGCGAAAAAATTAGCAAGTGATTTCAATAGAAGATTCATAAGAGATTAAATAATGTTAATAATGAATTCAATATATTTAACAATCAGGAGATGATAATGAATTATTTTTGGTTATATTCAAACCAAGGCATTTTATTAACTGTCTTTACATCTTAAATAATATCTTGGTTTCCAGTATAGTTACCACTAATTCCAAACTGCTGCTTTCTAAAGTTTATTTGTTGGAGGAAAAAACATTCTTATTCTCAACATAAAATATCTTTATTCAGCAAATCTTAGGAGTAATTAAAATTATTAAATACTAACTACCTCAACAAACCACTTTTGTTATTTTTTCTTTAAAGATTGCAGCATTTTAAAAACAAAACAGAAAGCTATAAATGTTTTTGTGATTTGGAAGTAGAGTTCATTTCATGATGATTCAATGTCTTCTGATACACAAATCTCAATAAATCCATTTAATGTATATTTCCTTTATATTTTCCAGTATTCCGAATTTTTTCTAGCTATATCCAAACTATTACAGATTTTAACAAAAATTAAGTATTTTGGGCTAGAGAGATAATACAATGGACAGAGCTCTTGCCATGTACACAGCCAACATGGATTCAGTCCCTGAAACCAAGATGGTCTCCAAGTACCTCCACGAGTGATCCTTGAAAAGAGCCAGGAGTAAACCCGAGCACTGCCAGACGTGACCCCCAAATATAAAAAAGATAAAGTGTTTAAAGGTACATTATGTTCTGTAAGTTCTTCATGTCACTTCATTATCACTTTACCATGAACTATCCAATTAGCTCCTCTCTAGCATGTATCAACTCATATTACAATTGGTTTGTTCAAGGATCAACATTCCCTGCACTCTGAATCCACTGAGAACAAAAAGTGTCTTTCGTCACTTCTACATACCCTCACCCAGTCAGTCACTCATTCACTCATGTATTCACTGAAACTCTCTGTACCAAACATTCCTCTGTACCAACACAAGCTGGGGCCAAATTAGTGAATAAGTTCATTAAAACCCTACCACTGCTAAACATCACAGTCTAGTAAAAGAAATTGGAAAGCCAACAAATCATGGGTAAATTTAAACTTGCTTTGTAATTGATACTAATGAGCAGAACGCTGTTATTCAAAGTAACTAAAAAGAGAGGGTCTAGTCACTTAGAGGGGTCAGAAGTGATAATAGAAAGGTGAAAATACAGGAAAGTGACATGATCTAATAGAGCTGAACCTAGCTAACCCAAGAGAGGGCCACCTAAGCAAGAATGAGACAACGAAACTAAAATAATTTATGACTATCATCACTTGTATCACTTGTATCCTTGTCTTCCCATTGTTCATCTATTTGCTCAAGCGGGAGCCAGTAATGTCTCCATTTGTTGGGAATGAGGTCCATTATTGTTACTGTTTTGGGCATATTGAATACACCATGGGTAGCTTGCCAGGCTCTGCTGTGGCTCTGGGTTCATCCCAGGGGGTCCAGTCTTTATCTATGTAAGACCGTCAACCATCCAGGGCGCACAAGGCAGAGCCCTGAGTGTAGGTAGACAAGCTTGTCTCCTGTCAGCCACCTGCTAACATAGCCAGGCACTGCAGCCACACCTGCAACACCTTGAGGGGAAGGTGTGGCTATCATAGTCCCATCAAAAATGATCATAGTCCCATCAAAACAAGGATGGTTTTCCTGAGGGAAAACTGTAAACTAGTTTGTGTAGCTACAAGCAATAAAACATGCTGATGAACTGGGAGATTCTTTGAAGTTAGATGTAAAAAGAAGTTATAGATCAAGACTGGAGCAGAGAAGGAAAGACTTAATTAAGACTTTGACTTGGGGATTAAGACAGCTTCTATGATTCCATTATCTTTCACTGACATAGAATAAGACGATAAATATATATGTAGGAGCATATGGGGAAAGATACCTAAAAAATTTCTTCTAGCCCATGTTAAATCTGAGATGATACTTAAACATCTTAATGAGTATAATGATTGAGAGGCTGGTCCTCTGGTTCTGAAACTCCCAAGTGATTCAGGATTGAGGAAGCAGCTTCAGTGGTTAGGGAGAGCTAGAGGACTCCAATGATGTCACTTGGAAAACAAAGACGATAGATCAGGGAAGACTTAAGACCAGATTTAAGTGCTAAAACCCCAGCAGGGAATAGTTTAGGATTGTAGAGATTAGAGTGTGGTTTTGGGGGTATGGGGGGACAAAAAGCAGACCAGGAAAGAGCATAAAATACAAGGGATCGAGGGATCAAAGGAACATGATTCTGGAGGGAGCAGGAGTCAGTTGGGTCAGGATGTCAGGGACGGATTAATATTGACCTTTAAGCAAAATTCACCAACCCAGACTGAGTGGTAATACAAATGGAGAAATACAGGTATATCAATAAAGGTCAACAACATCAACCTTTCATTGCATGGTCATGATCTAGCCAATTAAGTGCAAGATATGGGCTGGCAGAATTATCATAGGCCTAAAAAGGAAACACAAGGTGGATCAAGGATAAACCCCTGGTTTTCAGTAGAGCCGTGACCAAATCTGGACTTTGATTAAAAAAGCCTCTACTCCCATTCAATAAAACAACTAGAAAATCAGAATTCTTTTTTCAGTGAAAGTTTAATATAAATAAACTCCTCTAGAAAGTTGGCTGCATCTCCAATCATCTCCCAGTATCTAACCTCTAAGATCTAACCTAAGTGTCTAACCTAAGATCAAGTGGCCGCCCTACAAGATGTAGGTGGCTGACCTACAAGATGGTCAGACTTCTTCGCCAAGACCCTGAAGAACGGTTTGAGGCTCTTCATATTCCTGAAGCAATCAGATGCCACTGGGCTACACTGGCATGTGATAGGGTCCAATGGAAATGTTACTGGCGCCCACTCGAGCAAATCGATGAATAACGGGATGTCAAGTGATCAAGTGATCTAACCTGTATCATAATTAGTCTGTTTATATTTCATGAATGAGCAAAAGAAAGTGAGTTGCAAGAGAATGGGCACGTGACAATGAAACATACATTTGTTTGCTTTTTTCTCTTCTGTCTTTTGCAGCAATAAAATTTCTAAAATGAAATAGGGATCCTTTTCACCAGAATTCCTCTTGAGAGTTTTTTAGAAAGCACTGGGGTTGGAGAGCCTTGAGTTTCTCAACTGTGGGGGAGTAACATTCTGAAAGAAATAAGGGAAAGAATATTCTGGCTTTTCAGTAAATTTGGCAATCATAATAATAATAGTAACACTGACCAACATTTCACTGTCTGTCATGTAAGAAATTTATTTTCTAAAAATGTTATTGATTGAGATTCTGTGGCTCAAAATAAGATTAATATTGTAAACCAGAGAATCTCAATCAATAAAGAATTTTAATAAATCTGAAAAAACTTCTAATGTAAACTCATCTATTGGCCTTGTTCCAGAGACTCATAAATAAATCTCAAGAGATTTGTTTAACTAGGTGCTAAAACTTCTCAGACACCTGTTCTCAGTTGAGATATAAGGGCACACTCAGAGACAGTGGGCAGTGCCAACCCTGGACCACTTAAATAAGGCCCAGGCAGCTGCTAGCTCTCACACTCCAAAATCTCAGCCATGCCTCTGGTTGGACTCCACCACCTCAGGACTGAGCCTCACGAAGAACTTAACCTGCTAAAATACCTCCAGGTGACGGGTCTCTGTGACTGGAAACGTCAGGCTTTCTTGAAGTCAAGATGGGCTACCTCCCCACAACTTCCCTCTACTCTGGAAGCACAGCAGTCATGCCCACATCCCAAAGCTGATGCCCAGTTAAAAATTTAACTCCAGCTGGGCTTCCCAGTTAATAAGTTCTGGATTTCCTGGAGCATGGGTCTATAAAAGCAGCCATGCAACAAACTTTACAATACTGACAACCCAGTAGGAGCTTTGGCTAGGATGTAACATAGAAGACAAGCAATCTTTTTTTTTTTTTTTTTTATTTTTTTTATTTTTTATTATACCACAGTGAAACATACAATTACAAAGGTGATCATAATTGGTTCTTGGTAATACAGTATACCAGCACCCATCCCTCCACCAGTGCCCCATTTCCACCACCAATGTACCCCACCCCTCCTGCCCACCCCCATGCTGCCTTAATAGCAGGTACCCCAGTTTTCTCTCTTTCTCTCTCTGTCTCTCTCTCTGTCTCTGCATCTCTCAGCCTCTTATTTTACACATTGTGGCTAGCCCTGCAGGTATTTAGAGTTTATCACTTAAGTCTCTTTGTGTATATTCAATGGTGAGTCTTAATCTGCCATTACCATTTCCCACATTTAGTAAAACACTGGTATCTATTTATGTCGTATTAATGAATGCAGTCATTCTATATCTGTCCTTTTCCTTCTGACTAATTTCACTCAGCATGATAGTCTCCATGTCCCTCCATTTGCAGGTAAATTTCATAATGTCATCTTTTCTGACAGCCGCATAGTATTCCATAGTGTAGATGAACCACAGTTTCTTTAGCCAGTCCTCTGTTCTCGGGCATTTAGGTTGTTTCCAGATTCTAGCTATAGTGAATAGCGCAGAGATGAATAAAGAAGTACAGATAGTGTTTCTGCTATGTGTTTTTCGGTCTCTCGGGTATATTCCCAGGAGTGCTATTGCTGGATCAAATGGGAGCTCAATATCTAGTTTTCGGGGAATGCCCATATTGTTTTCCAAAAGGGCTGGACCAGTCGGCACTCCCACCAACAGTGGATCAGAGTCCTTTTTTCCCCACATCCACGCCAGCACTGGTTGTTCTTGCTGTTTTGGATGTGTGCCAGTCTCTGTGGTGTGAGATGGTACCTCATTGTTGTTTTGATTTGCATCTCCCTGATGATTAAAGATGAAGAACACTTTTTCATATGCCTTTTGGCCATTCGAATTTCTTCTTTTTGGAAGCTTCTGTTCATTTCTTCTCCCCCATTTTTTGATGGGGTTGGCTGTTTTTTTCTTGTGGAGTGCTACCAGTGCCTGATATATCCTGGATATTAACCCCTTGTCAGATGGGTATTGGGTGAATATCCTTTCCCACTCTGTGGATTGTCTTTGTATCTTGGTCACCGTTTCTTTTGAGGTGCAGAAGCTTTTTAGTTTTATATAATCCCATTTGTTTATCTTTGCTTCCATTTGCTTGGTCAGTGGTGTGTCATCTTTAAAGATACTTTTCGTTTCGATGTCGTAGAGCCGTTTCTCCTATGTTTTCTTCGATGTATCTTATAGATTCATGTCTGATGTTGAGATCTAGAATCCATTTTGATCTGACTTTTGTGCATGGCGTTAGAAGGAGGTCTAAGTTCATTTTTTTACATGTAGCTGCCCAGTTTTCCCAGCACCATTTGTTGAAGAGGCTTTCTTTGCTCCACTTAATATTTTTTGCCCCTTTATCAAAGATTAAGTGGTTGTATATTTGAGAATGTGTTTCAGGATACTCAGTTCTATTCCATGGGTCTACAGGTCGATCTCTATACCAATACCACACTGTCTTAATTACAACTGCTCTGTAGTAGAGCTTGAGGTTGGGGAAAGTGATACCTCCCATTTTCTTTTTCCCAAGGATTGCTTTAGCTATTCGTGGAGTTTTATTATTCCATACAAATTTCAGGAGTGTTTGTTCAATTTCTTTGAAGAACATCATGGGTATCTTTATAGGGACCGCATTGAATCTGTATAAAGCTCTAGGGAGTATTACCATTTTGATAACGTTAATCCTTCCGATCCATGAGCAGGGAATATGTCTCCATTTCCTCAGGTCTTCTTTTATTTCCTGAAGTAACGTTTTGTAGTTTTCTTTGTAGAGATCCTTTACCTTCTTTGTCAAACTGATTCCTAGGTATTTGATTTTCTGCGGCGCAATTGTGAATGGGATAGTTTCTTTAATGTCCCTTTCTTCTCTTTCGCTGTTAGCATATAGGAAGTCCATTGACTTTTGGGTATTGATTTTGTACCCTGCTACTCTGCTATAGGAATGTATTATTTCTAGGAGCCTCTTGGTAGAGAGTTTCGGGTTTTCCAGGTATAATATCATGTCATCTGCAAATAGTGATAACTTGGCTTCTTCCCTTCCTATCTGGATGCCCTTAATGTCTTTTTTCTTCCCTGATTGCTATAGCAAGTACTTCCAGTACTATATTGAATAGAAGTGGTGAGAGTGGGCAGCCTTGTCTTGTCCCTGATCTTAAGGGGAAGGCTTTCAGTTTTTCCCCATTGAGAATGATGCTCGCTGTGGGCTTGTAGTAGATGGCCTGGATTATCTTGAGGAAGGGTCCTTCAATCCCCATTTTACAGAGAGCTTTCATCATGAACGGGTGTTGAATCTTGTCAAATGCCTTCTCTGCATCTATTGATATGATCATATGGTTTTTATTTTTCTTTTTGTTGATATGATGTATTATGTTGATTGACTTACGAATGTTGAACCATCCTTGCATTCCCGGGATGAATCCCACTTGGTCATGGTGTATAATCTTTTGATGACTCTTTGGATTCTATTTGCTAGTATTTTGTTGAAGATCTTAGCATCTGTATTCATCAGGAAGATTGGTCTGTAGTTTTCCTTTTTTGTGGCATCTTTGTCTGCTTTGGGAAGACAAGCAATCTTGACTAACAAAAACATAAACCCAGAAGGCTTAACTTGTAACAACATGTCAGCACTCTCTCAGACAAGGACATAATGTCCCCATGGTGAGATACAATAATTCTCACTAATTTACTTGTAAGGAAATATTTTTTATCATTTCTCTACAATTTATTAGTAATAAGCAATATGAAATAAATTATTTTGTGCCTGCTATGGGGGCAGGCATGAGGAGTGGTTGGGAAAATTGGAGACAACGGTGGAGGGAAGGTGACAGTGCTGATGGGATTTGTGTTGGAATATTGATCACCTGTAACAAATCATCATGAACAACTTTGTAAACCATGGTGTGGGGATTAAAACTTATTCGTGAACATTAGAGTTACGACTAATATTATCCATACTTTGGGGAGTGGTAAGGGAGATGAAGGGAAATGGAAATTCAGGGCACCAAACCTGAAGAGAAAGAGACATAACTTGACTTCCCGATTACCCTCTAGGACCCTCCACTCTGTTCCTATATCTTGCCAGTCATCTTTGATGTAAGAGCTGATTGGCAGAAACTGATACAGATGGCACCCTGGTCCGTGTGGGTGGAGACAGATGGAAAAGAAGAGGTACACGACATTGAAGAAGACAAAAGAGGCTGGAGGAAGTGGTAAGGATAGTACAGACTTGGGCTTTAGGATCAAGAGTTCACTTCCTGCTTACCCCCAAAGGGCAGGTCATGGGTATAGCTGTGCATCCACCATCTCCAGCACAGAACTGGAGAATGCTCTTCCTGTCCCCTGCTTGCTACCAGATTGCTAAGAGCAACACAGGAGCCAGGAGGAGCCTGCGCAGCGTATGCTTTTCCAGAATTAGATTCTGGGAGTCAGAGCTTCTACTGGCTACAAAGCTGTTGCATCAGAGACAGCACCTGGGAGTCTGTGATTCCGAGTCTTACTGCAGGTGGGAGGCAGAAGAGAAAGGACATAAGGCCACAGGCCAGCTGACTGTGATTGGATCTAGAAACAGAATTGTATGATGACACTGAGGTGATTAGAGTTAGTCACATAGGAGACACATGGGCCCAGACACCCAACTCACACTGCCACTCAGGCCTGCATCCACACTCCAGGGCTAGTTGTCTGCTTTCAGAAATAACATCCCAGGGCGGGGCGATGGTCCAGTGGGTAGGGCTTTTGCCTTGCGGCGGCCTGTGCCGGCCCGGGTTTGATCCCGGCATCCCATATGGTCCCCGAGCACCGCCAGGAGTAATTCCTGAGTGCAGAACCAGGAGTGACTCCTGAGCATTGCCGGGTGTGACCTAAAAAAAAAGCAAAAAAAAAAAAAAGAAATAACATCCCAGGGGCCGGAGCGATAGTACAGTGGGTAGGGCGTTTTCCTAGTATGCGGCCGACCTGAGTTCGATCCCCAGTGTCCTCACATGATCCCCTGAGCATGGCAAGGGAGTAATTCCTGCGGAGTGCAGAGACAGGAGTAACCCCTGAGCATTGCCAGGTATGACCCAACAGAAAAAAAAAGCAGAAGAAGCAATAGCCCAGCCTGTATAGGACATCACCAGGAGCTGTCCATGAGAAGCTTAAAGGGATGACTAGAATTTGTCCCTGAAAAATTACCGATGGCAAACCTTCATGTGGAGGAGCCAGGAAAATTTGGCAGCCATTGTCCTGAGAAATCCCTTTCCACCCAAAAGTTCCAGAAACCCAAAGATCCACCCCGCAGGTCAAACCATCCTAAACAGGCATTGGGCGCCACAAACCACCACTGGGGTTCAGGGTGCAGATGTCAGAAAATTCAGGAGCAACAAGCCAACATGGACAGGCTTTCACCACTTAGCCAGACAGTGGGGTGTGACGGAATAGACCTGGGGGAATCTGGAGGCGGCAGGGCGGCATTTGCAAGGACACTCAGACATCAGGCATGGCAGGTGTCCTGAATCTCGGTCACAGGCAAAGGAGGGAGGGAGCCTTCAAAGAAAGTAGGTGCTGAACTCATCGGAGCTGGTTCAGAAAAAGCGGATGGTAGAGCTGCACAGCAGCCTCCAGCCAGGCTTCCTAGCAGTGAAGCTCAGGAAAGGTGGATCACAGGAGTGATAGCAGAACCTTGGCTATGCCTGGCACCCTCACCACCATTTTACAAAATGGGCATCCAAATGGCCCTAAGACACAGCTCACATCCTGCACCCAGTGACAGAAAACTCTCAGAGTGCTGAACTGACTTTTCTAAAGATGGAACTAGCAGTCAGAGGAACCAGCAGGCTTCCGGAGACCCCAAAAATACAAAGAAGATTCCTGATTCTAGAGCCTAGAGCATGGTTCTTCCCCCTACAGACTTAGGGTCTTGGAATTAGGGTGTCTTGGTTCTGCTTTCCATTTGCTAATGGTAGAGACCCTATTCACTCTCAATGGAACAAACATCTCTGAATGCAGCAGTTATGTATACCTAGGTCAAGAAGTCAACATGATGAACGACCTAAAACCTGAGCTGCACAGGAGGAAGAGAACAGCATGGAATGCCTTCAAAGGCATCAAAGAAATAGCTAAAAAGATAAAGAACCTGGGGCTGGAGTGATAGCCCAGAGGGTAGGGGTGTCTGCCTTTCACGAGGCCGGCCTGTGCCGGCCGGGTTCAATCCCCAGCATCCCATATTGTTCCCTGAGCACCACCAGGAGTGATTTCTGAGTGCAGAGCCAGGAGTAACCCCTGAGCATTGCCGGGTGTGACCCAAAAAGCAAAAAAAAAAAAAAAAAAAGATAAAGTACCTCCGGCTCCGGGCACATCTCTTCAGTTCCACTGTTCACTGTTCTCCCTGCATTAACATATGCCTCAGAGACCTGGGCCCTACGAAAAGCAGGATGAGAACGCTATTCAGGTCTCCCAAAGAGGAATTGAAAGAGCTATGCTTGGAATATCATGCCTCACTCAAGTGAAAGAAGGAATCCAGAGCTCCGACCTCCATCGCTGTTCCAGAGTCAGGGATGCTATCTCGTTTGCCAAGGCATCAAAAAATCAGATGGGCTGGACATATAATGCAATTTGGAGACGACCACTGGACTAGAACCATTACCGACTGGATCTCACGGGATGTCAAAAGATCATGTGGCCGCCCACCTACAAGATGGTTAGACTTCTTCGTCAAGACCCTGAACGAACAGTTTGAGGCTCTTTGTATTCCTGAGGCAGCCAGATGGCATTGGACTACACTGGCATGTGATAGGGTCAAATGGAAATATTACTGGCGCCCACTCGAGCAAATTGACAAATAATGCGATGTCAAGTGATCAAGTGATCAAGTGATGTACATGTTCTTGCTCTTTACTGCAAACATTTGGAACTCAGCTTTCCCACCTCTCTAGGGGGCAGCCAGCTGTGACCTAGGGGCCACTTCTGGTCCACCACTTGCTCTGCACACAGTTTAATACAGCTGCCTTCAGACCCTCACAAGATATTGCTGCTTGTGTATCTAAATAAATAAGTCTTGGATGCTGAACTTCAGGGCGAACCAGCACTGGTTCTTGCCACCCTTGAACTTCTCTCCAACTTTGGATTACAGAAAACTGACTCCAAAAGGTTGGATCTGCCTCTCCTTGTACTTAAGAGCTTCAACAGTGAGTATAGGAATAAATAGCCCTCAAAGGTCTGACGAGGGTGGTGAAAACGTAAAACTAGGTGATGGTTGTACAGCTTTGAAATCTGCCAGATTTAAAACCCCATAGAATCTACGACATGGAAACATTGACTTAAAACTTTTGTTTATATACTGCAGTGGATAGGTCATTTGCCTTGCACACATTCAACCCAGATTTGATCTCTGGCACCTTCAAAGCCCTTCCAGGAGTGATCCCTGAGTACAGTGCCAGTAAAAAATAAATAAATAAAAAGCTCTGAGCACTTCCAAAATCAATTTATAAAAGCAAAACAAGCAAAAAGAAACCTTTGCTTTAGGGGTTAACTGGACAGAATCTGTAAGTTACACGTGCCATACCATGGACTTAATCCCTGACCCCACACTCTCCTGGGGAACTTGGGCACTTCTGCTATGTACCCAAACAATTAAAACAAAATATTCCTTTTAAAAACACAAATTACGATTTCATTACAATTTCAGCCCAAACCTCCCACTTGCTCCTCCAAGCCAGGGCATGTTCATCTAGTGAACGCATGAACACTTCTCCTTCCTTGTTTGGTCATGACTTACTTGTCCTTCTAAACATCATCTAGATGTCATCTGCTCTTCAGAAATGAGTTGTCTTCATTTTTTAAAATATAGCAGATTTTATTTGGAAGTTCTGAGGAAGGGAAAGCAAGCAACCGAGAAAGAGAGAGGGAAGAAGAGAGAGAGAAATAGAGAGAGCATGTGATTCTCTAGGGTGGAGAGAGAGAGGAATTGTCTTCCTCCACAACACTCTCTTTCTTGGAGGCTCTGCATCTCTCTAAAACTTCAATTTTCCTCCGTGCAAGAAGGTAGATAGTCCCCCTTTTCAGGTTGTGAAAAGCAATTACTTTTCTAAGCAAGATAGAATGTCTCTGTCCCTCAGCACCTTAGGTCATCCCCTACATCATGGCTTCTTGCTGGTACATCCACTTCCTCCAGACTAGGACCTCTGAGAGGCAGAGCCATGCAGATTTGCCCTTGCCAGGTCTATCTCAGAAGAAAAGTTGAGGAAACACAGGCTGACTTACGGAGTGCATCAATTAAGTCCTTCTCAATAAACCAACTCTAGCAGTGTCAGAGAAGTTCAGACCCATCCATGCTTTAAAGAAAACTTATGGGAAATGGCATACCTGGTAGAAATGTGGCCAGAAGGTGCTGATAGCAAGCTCTGCCTTCACCCAGCCCTCGGTGACAACCCCAGACACGTTCCACACAGGATTCCCCTGGGGTCCACCGTTGACCTTTACATAGACATTCAAGGCCCCAGGGCTGGACCTGTCACGGCTGGAGAAGTAGTAATGGAAGTCAATGCAGTGGGTGTCATTCTCCTTCAAGGTGGGCAGGAGAAGGTGGGCCTTCTGGCCGGAGGCCCTTCCAGAGCTGTTCACCATCATGAAGGAGCCTGGAAAGCCATGCACAGGAGCAGAAAGGAGAGAAAAAGAAAAAATCCCGTGAAAAATTAGTCACACTCACACAATAGCCAAAATCACAACCCTCAGGGAGGCTCCTGTTGGCCTGAAGGAAATGCTTTTCCAACCTAGGCCCAACAAGGAAACTCAAAACATCTACTCCAAAAGTGGGTGGGGACACTCAGGCAGCCCTAACATGCAGTGTTTCTACAGAGTGGCCAGCAACCTTACAGGAGAAATCTTTTAGTTCCTGAAGGAAGCAGGGAGTAAAACCCCAGGAACTGAGTTCATGGGGGGGAGAAGGGGGAAAAGAACTTTGGGCAATTTGTACTATCTCAATGCCTGCGACACAAGACACGGCGTTTCCACCAACACGGCTTAGAGCTGTGTATTCACCAAATATGGAAAACACAGACTCTATTCATTGAACAAGAAAGTCACATAAGCAATATGGGAACCAGGGGGAAAATGTTCAGCTGGAATAGGGAGCTTAGGCCAGAGAAGGAGCCTGCTGAAGGCAAGAGGAGGCCTGTATCAGTTCAGGAAATGTCCCTCCGTCAGAGCCTCTGTGGCATGGCTTCACCTCTCAGAGTCACAGGCATCCACTTGCCATCACTGCAAAGGGTGAACAAAGCCCAAAGCTCAGGAATGCCTAAGGAACATCTCCAGAACAAGGATAAGAGAGGTCCAAGGAAATTTCACAATCAACTGATTGTGAAATCAGCAAATGGATTAACATTGTAAACTAAGAGTTTTATGAGTCTATCAAGTTGACGGCCTCGTGTGTCACCATGGATAAACTCAGGTGGTTCTGGGAAGAATATTTCCACCTAAAAAAATCACTGTGACTCTGGAATCTTATTCTCAGCCCTAAAATCGCCAATTTAGAATGAAACCTTATGACTACTTATCTTCAACCAAAATGAGCCACTTCAGTAACTACAAGAAGTCTCATTATTTCACCTGAATATCAAAAGACTAACAGCTTCCAGCTAATAAGTGCTGCACAATTCATAGCTTGTTAGGGTTCGAGAGGGTACTAATCATTCACCGCCCATCAGTCATGGGAATCATTTTTAAAATAGATGCAGGAAAACGATGGAGCTAGAAAACTCTCCCTCATTGTTCATAATGCAGGATTAGAGAAAGTAACTTGGATTTGAAACCAAATTGGGTTTCTAGAACTTTCCTCTCTGAGCCAGCATGCAGAGCAACTGAATAATCATGGCCTCCCTCCACACTCCTTTAAGAGAGTACAGTGGGTAAGACACCTGTTTTGTATACAGCTGACCTGGATTCCATCCTCTACACCACATATGATCTCCTAATCACTGACAGGAGTGATCCCTGAGCACAGAGCCAGAGTTAGTCCTGAGCACCACTATGGACCCCAAAACAAATCAACTCATTTATAGCGAGCAGTGGAGCTGCTCTTAAGTGGATATAACCATTAAGGTCATTGGGAGGGGGAATTGGATAGGGGAGAGGGAGTCATCCTAACATGAATCAAGGTGTCAAAGATAGAAATCATGAATCAAGTTCTGTAGGACTTTTCCCAACTATAGCAGTAAGTAGATCTAAGGATATGCAAAGGAAGGTCTGATGTATACTGCCTTTAACAGATACATGGGGTCTTCTGGCAGACTGTCTCCCAATAGAGTTAGTATGTAGAAAACCCTAGTGAAACTGTTAATCAAGCTGCACTTACACAGACAAAGGCTATCCTAGGTCATTTTTCTGCACATTCCCTTGTTGGCTCTAATTAACCCTAGATGGAGTCTTATGAACAAGACCTCGTCTTCTGGGGCAATTTAGGAAGGCTAAGTTAACAAACTGTTGCATTCTCTGCTTATTTCACCTCACTGAGATAACACCACCTGCAGGCTTCTGGCTCCTGAGTGTCTCCTCCCTATCACCATAAATCCTATGGTAGAAATGTAAAATGTCCTTGCAGTGTCAATTATGTAAACTTAACTCTAAGTTTTACTGCCCTTTGTTGTGTTGGCTTATAAGGAAGTTGGGGTCTTTGTTAAGGGTCAGTCAGCTCTCGTCAGTCAGCTCTCGTAAGTGAACTCTAGTCAGTCAGCTCTCCTCAGTGAGCTGTGGTCAGTGAGCTCTGGTCAGTTAGCTCTGGTCAGTTAGCTGTGGCCAGTTAGCCACCAAGATGAGAACTGATGCCCCTCCGGCTGGTGATCATTAAAAATATTAATGGAAATACGTCTTGTGCCTGGAGTCTCATCTCTACGCCTCCGACCCGACGGGACATTCCTGCTTCACCCAACTATAAAATTCACTTACCACCCAATACTTGAGCCAATGAAAGTGAAGAGAGATGGCGATTTTCTCCGAGTTGAGTTGAGTGTTCTAGTTTATGGACTGGCAGTAACAAGGGCCCAGTGGAAGGATGTTCTCTGTCCTGTCACTCCCAGTGCCCACTGTCTCCCCCCTCCACTGTCTGGTGTCTCCCAGGGTGGTGCTTGGCCAGCAGCTCCACACAACCTGGGAGACACTGTAAGAAGTTCTCAGACTGTGCTCCAGGTACCTGCATTTTATCAATCCTAAACATGGGATTCTAGAAGGCATGGTGATAGCAGTACACAATAACAAAAGCCTGTTCTCTGAATGACCGGGACCCCAAGGAAAGCCGATCACTTGACAGGATCACTCATTTGGCTCTTAAGGAAATAAGGAACAAACTATTACTATGAAATTTTCAAGATCTTGTGTGTAGCTAGTATCCATGTTTAGCCTCTGCCAAGAAGCTCAACTTCCAACAAGTGACTTTCTTCCTTTCAGGGGGAAAGACAAGAAACAGTAGTTATTCCATCTATTCCTGGGAACAGAGAAGCAGACAGAAAAGGAGGAAAATAACAGCTTCTGAGAAAGATTCATTGATGAGTAAGGAACCAGCTCAAACTTCTTATGATCCTCTGCCAGAGAAGAGCCAGAGATGAGTTGGGTTAGGACCATACACTCCATTTCTCCTCCCCCATCACCGCTAGTTGGACCCTGAACATTTACCTGTGAGACTTGAAATGCAAGCTGTGGTCTTTCCACTAGAGAGAAAGTTAGGTGTTTTGGTTCAAGGCTCAGGAAGATGGTCAAAATAACGCTGCTGATGGGTGTGGCAGGGCAATTATGTCCATGAGAAACCACTACTGATAGCATTGTAAACCAAAATATAAAATAAAAATTTTAAAAGAAGAAATAAAAAGAACCCTTAAAGATGGAAACAACATGAAAGTCCGAACTCTAAAGCTCATGGAGGGCTTTGTTCAGAGTGACCTGGGGATCTTAACAAAAGCAAAATTAGTCATTGTGTTGTATTTTGCTTTAAGGTTTATTTTGCTTTAACGCTATGAGGAAATGTTACCCTAAGAACGTTTCCTTAGTTACCTGAAGATAATACAAGCAAAGCCAGTAACTTTAATAGGCTAAAAGATGGCATAAAAAGCAAAAGCCTCTAGTTATGTGTCATGTGTATATATGTACAAGGTTATCAATGAAATTTCAAGTTCTATAAAATTCTAGAGAGAGGGCTCACTGGTAGAATGCTCGCCTCTTATGTGAGACCCTGGGATCATCAACCATCACAGCACAAATAAATAAAAAGTCAAAGAAAACTGGACAAAATATATGGAAGCAATATGAGGAGAAAGCTAAGAAAGATGGTTCCCCCCACAATCCTACTCTCAGGATAGAAGGATATGAGTCAGAATGCTTCCATAGTCAGACCTGCTCACCTTGGTTTGGGGAGGCCAGGATATGGGGGTAAGAAGATGAGCAGAGGTGCTTTGGGGTCCAAGGGATGGGAAGTAAGAGCGTGCCCTCCAGGGATATCTGCACTAGCTAAAAAGATGAAGGAGGGCTGGAACGATAGTGCAGCTGGAAGAGCATTTGCCTTGCATATGGCCAACCTGGGTATGATCCCCAGCATCCCATCCCTCAGCACCACCAGGAGTAACTCCTCAGTGCAGAGCCAGGAGTAACCCCTGAGCATTTCGGGTGTGACCCAAAAAGCAATAAATAAATAGATAAATAATAGACAGACAGACAGACAGACAGACAGACAGACAGACAGACAGATAGATAGATAGATAGATGAATGAATGAATCAATGAATGAATGAATAGAAAAACAAACAAATAAATAAATAAATAGATGAATGAATGAATTAATGAATGAATGAATGAATGAAAAGAAGATGAAAGGGCTCTGACCAGTTAGGGGGGTGTGGTCTACAGCAGTAGCTAAGGAGAAAGGCACTGCCCATGGCCTGCAGTTTGGAACTGCCTCCAACCTTACATGCAGGAGCCCAAATGCCCCTGGAGACTTCTGACTGTCCCCAAGTGGCTCACTCCATGCAACCTGCCTGATACCAAGCCCCTTGCCCTTGCTGTTTCCCCACCAAAAGTCCCTGGAATGGTTGGGGTGTGGTATCTCTGCAACGGGGCAGACCTCAGGAGGGTCTTGTTCAGGGACACACTGGACGGGTGTACCCCCACAGTGCACAGGGTTCAGGAGGCTTCTCCTTTGGAGCCTGGGCACACACACACACACACACACACACACACAACTTCCCTCCTTCATTTGTATGTTTCACTCTTGGACCTCCTCAGTCCACTTCCATTTCTTCCGCCACACCCTCCGGGCTGTAGGACAGTGAATCTCTTCATTGCTAAGGACAATGGGCCCAATACTGGTCTCCTGATGCTCCTTCCCAGCACTATCCCGGCCAGCCCAGGATAGCATAAGTGAGCAGAAGCAGGTTGGCACTGGACAAATGCTGGTGGGACTGGGGGATCCCAGCTGAATTCCAGGACGCAGAGTGAGGTGGGAGAGCATTTCCCAGGACACAGAGGTGGGAAGTGGCAAACACAGTGTCAGGAGAGGCGGGATCCAGCAGCCTGTCACTCCGCCACACCCAGGCTCCATCCCAGCAGAGGCCCGGCAGCATGTGAGGAAGAGGAAGAGAGCCCTATCCCTGAGCAGAGCATCAGCTTCGGCTGCCAACCCCGCCCCCAATGGCAGCAGTTTGATGAGGATTGCTCTGATCAACAGGTTGTCTTAATTCATCTCATCCAGGACTCGCAGGTTCCTGGAGATGGAACATGAGCTGTTCATCAGGCCAAGACTAGTCAAAAACAAGAAGACAGTGTAAATAACATTCTGTCCCCATTTTCGCAGCCCCCAATCCACTAACATCCTAAGAAACATAAAACTGCATTAGTTTCATCATAGTTATTACACATCACACCAAAAATAGTGGAATGAAACCAGGAAGTACTCTCTGGCTGGCCATAAATGTGGCAATTTTCCCCTTCGTGCATAATAATACCTCAATAAGCACCCCAGTATTGATATGTCTGCAACGAGCATCCCCTTTTGGAAGCAAAATGCTTCTCCGTAGCAGATGGCGGCTATTGTGTTTACACATGAGCACCTCAGGATCGCATTTCCTCACGTCTGCAGTAAAAAGAAAGCCCTAATTGAGTTTCTAATGGCTTTGCACATTGTTCATTAAGATTACATGAGTGTGTTCTGTGGCTGGCAGCTGAGGGCCTGGGGCTGGCGGTGCTCAGAGCTGTCCCTGCAGGCAGGTGGTCCTTCCACTTCCCAGTGCCAGTGCCCAGGAGAAGGCAGCGGATGGCGGCAGGGCCACCGGCTGCCTAGAACCAAAGCAGCTGTGGCGGCGGGAGCAGCGGTGGGTTTGACAGCAGAAAAGTTGGTCTCCATCCCGCTTCCATCATTCTGGAGCTGTGCAGCTCTGAGCAAGTCCAGAACCCCCCTGGGCCTCGATGTCCTTGGCTGCAAAATGGGACTGTGGAGGAGCAAGGTGCTGCAAAGCTTTTTCTGTGTTCCGTGAAGGCGAAGTGGAAGGCGGGACCTGACTTGGTGAGCGTCATTTCACAGCAAACAGCCAACAGCCCAGTGCGATTTATTACAACATGAAAGTTTACTTAAGACTTAGTACGTCCCGGCTGATCTAAGCATCTGCTAGGAACCCACCGAGGGGCTGTCACCTCTCCTTGCTTCTTTCTTAAATTTTTTTTGTGGAGCACTTTGAGGTGTGCTCAGGGTTTACTCCTGCTCTGTGCTCAGGGATCACTCCTGGCAGGGCCTGGGACACCGTCAGAGGTGCCAAGAATTAAACTGGGCTCAGCAGCGGGACAGGAAAGTGCCTTAACCTCTGTAAGAACTCTCTGGCCCCTCTCCCTGCTTTCTTCTGCTTTGTTTGACTTTTATTCTCTTCTCTTTGATTTTTTATTTTATTTATTTATTTATTTATTTTGCTTTTTGGGTCACACCGGCGGTGCTCAGGGGATACTCCTGGCTCTGCCCTCAGGAATCACTCCTGGTGGTGCTCAGGGGACCATATGGGATGCCGGGATCGAACCCAGGCCGGTACAGGCTGGCAGCGTGCAAGGCAACGCCCTACCCGCTGGGCTATTGCTCCAGCCCATCTTCCCTTTGATTTTGATGCTGTGGTGTGATGAGCAGGGATTCACGTACAGTATGGGCTGGGTGCTTGCACATTTCAGTCCTGGTGACCTCAGAAGGTCACAGGTCAGGCTGCGATGCTCTCGCACTCTGCCAGGCAGCCTCCCGGGGGTTCCACTGACTTTGATGTGGGGCTTGCACACATGCTCAGCGCACCACCTGGCGCTGGTGTGCCAGCGTACCCTTTAGCGAGGACGCTTACCTAATGCACCTCTACCTACAGTGGTGTTCACACACATCTGGCTGTGTGTGCTCTTGCAAGTGGCTTGTGACAGTAGGGGTCACAGGCAGCAGAGCTGCCATTGTCCTGTATGTGTGACCTGGGAGGCTGGCGAGCTAAGCCACAGAGCTACTCTTCCAGGCCCCCACTAGCCCTGTTTGAAAGAAAAGAACACTCAGGAAGATAGAAGCAGAGTCACATCAGTGGGGCCAGAGAGATAGTACAGGGGGTAAAGCACTTGATTGCAGGGGGCTGACTAGGTCAATCCTCAGCACCCTGTATGGTCCCCCTGAGAACTGTCAGCAAGGATTCCTGAGCACATAGCTAGGGAGTATGCCCTGAACACTTCTGGTAGTGATGCCCCCGCCAAAGAATGTCACACCGGCAAGAATAGTAAATAGTAACTCATTTACCCTGGTTCAGTAAGCAAAGACTTGGGTGTGTATAATGGGAGTCTTCAATCCACCCGCCCATAAATAAAAGCATGGGCATATTTAAATTAATTAAGATCAAATTTTAAAAAGATATTTCTTTCATTAGACATACTAACTGTTGCAGGATACCTAAAAGCCTAGGTCCCTGCATCTGCTCTGAATTGCCGCCTGCAGGTCACTTCGTTGATAGGGGGTAGTCTGAATGTGGCAGTCTTATCTGACCATGTATTCTGTACTGGCTGGTATAAATAATATCTCATGCTACCACAATCATCGTGGGACTAGTTAGATCTTACCAGCATATTTGCCTGGCCACGTTGGATCTCTAAGTAATTAGACCAGAGAGAAATGCTGTTTGCCTCCAAGCAAGCAAGCATGGCTCCCTGAAAACTCAAAGGCAACTAAAATACAAAACTACCTTGAAGTAGATGAGACTCTTGTGAAGGCTTGGAGAAATATTTAACTGGCATTAATATTAGTCTTTGGTACAGAGACATGCCATCTCAGAAACCCCCTTCTCTACCCTATAAAGGCAATTCCAGGCAGATCTTGGCTCAAGATATTAGGTGAGGTGCTGGGAGAAATTACCTGAGGGGATTTGATCCTTCCTACCAGGGGAAGTTACATTTAGCTTATAGCTTCTCCCAGCTCTGCTAGGAGGCTTTAAATTAGCTCTGTGTCCTTGTAAACAGCCAGATGTGCTCCTGAAGTTGCTACATTCTACAGAGCTATTTTCCTGTTTTCATCTCTAGATAGCCCAGCCCAGAATGGGCTGGGCTGGGGAGTTTGGGCGGATTTCTAGCTATAAAATAAGCTGTAAGAAGAAAGAATCTCTCTTTTTTACCCCTTTTGCCATTTTGGCTTCCCTTGGTGTTTTGCTTCTCCGTCCTCTCCATTCTCTGTTGGGCCTCAACACCTGGTGGCAGCCATCTTAGCCTACACCTGGCTGGGGCCTAGCTGGGAACCCAGAGTCCAAAGGTTTTCCCTGCTCTTTGATTGTATATTGGAACCTGTGATAGTAAGTCCCTTTTAAAACTGCATCGGATTCCTGAGTCTTCATCCATTCCCGTCGGCTTCCGAGGTAGAAGGGAACTTCGCTTCCCGGCACTGTCAGGGACCCCGGCGGCGCTCCCGACAATCAGCTAGTGACTGTCCTACTGAAACAGACATTTTCAGTCTCATAAAATTCTGCTACAAAGTCTTGGCCTAGGAATGTGAGATTAATTATCAATGCATCATAGATGATATCCAGGTAAGAGAGAAAGCCTTAACTAACACAAATTACTCACGTTATAAATACCAGTGGGTGTGTGTCTGGACCTGGAGAGGAATCCAACTTTATGCAACACAACAAAAATAGAGGTTCTGATTTCCTGTCTTCTCAGTGAGCTTCTACTAAGAATGATCTGTCCCTCCTGCCTGAGTCGCACAGCTACAGAAGTGGCTCCCCAGAGAGCCACTTTAGTAGGGGGAAATATAATACACCACATTTTGGAGGTAGAGAGGTTTGACATATTCCAAATGCCAGCTTCCTCTTACAGTTGTGCACACACACAGTGAGACTCATTCCCTTAGTTCTGAAATGGGTTCAAAAATTATTGGCAGAGCCCCTAGACCTGAGTTGCAAGAACACAGCAGAAGAGCCTGGCCTGGATTTGAATCCAAGCTGAACCTCTGTTAGTTCTTCTTCTTCTGTCTTTCCCATGTGCCCCAAGATCTTCAAGATCCCAGAAGACTACATAGACTGAAGAAAACTACAAGGATTACACAAAGAGACAGTGCAGTCTGTTGACTTATTGCAACCTCTCAGTCCTGAAGTTCTGGGGATGATTCCAGCTGATACTTTTTGGATCACCACCTTCTCCACTCCTGTGGAGAAGCCTACTTTTAAAAAAATTTTATTATACCACTGTGAGATGTACAATTACAAAGATGTTCATGTTTGGATTTCAGTCACACAGTGTTCCAGCACCCACCCCTCCACCAGTGCCCGTTTCTCACCACCTATGTCCCCTGATTCCCTCCCCCAGCCTGTCTCTATGGCAGGCACTTCGCTCCTCTCTCTCTCTCTCTCTCTCTCTCTCTCTCTTCCCTTACATATTGTGGCTTGCAATACATACATACATTTAGAGCATTTGGAGGTTATCATGTATATCCCTTTGCCTACATTCAATGCTCAGTTCTAGGCTGGTATTAGTTTTCGTCTATGACACTGGTGTCACAAACTATCTAAATACTTATTTCCTGGCCTTTGGTAATGACCTCCTCACCTGTCTGGCCCATCATTCTTTTCCTGTCCTCTGGAAAAACAAGTTTGAGAGACACAAACTGACAAGGATGTGTCCTAACCCCCGGAAAGCCTCTGTAACAGAAACTGCCCATTTCCTAGAAACCCCACAGTTTCTCCCTGGCATGTTTCAATCCCCCTCTGCCCAGCTCCAACCACCCAGCCTAGAATACGAAGATTCTTTCCTAGCCCACTCTACTGAAAGTAAGTTAACGGCCTCCCCAGATGTCTTCGTTTTCAGTTACAGCCCATGAGCGGTTTTGGATTTGATCAAGAGAAATCCAGATTTCAGGTGCAATTGAAATGAGGAGATTACTCTCAGCAGAGAAGCCGAATCAGGGAAGATGGAACAATACTCTGCCTCCAGCGTCGGGGGAGGGGAAAGAGCCAAGGAATGCAGGTGGCATCCAGAAACTAGAAAAAGCCAAAAACCAGTTTCCTCCCTGAAGCTTCGGAACGGAGTACAGCTCTTCCTTCCCCTCGACTGCTGCTGAGAGACCCATTTTTCAGGACTTCTGAACTCCAGATCTACAAGACTTTAAAAATGCCTGATCTTGTCAGATGCAAACATTTCTGATAATACATTACAGCAGTAATAACACACAGCACACACTGCGGGCATCCCCACTTAAGGGCGTTTGTTTCAAGTCATCCTAAAATCCACTCTGGCCCAGCCCACCCAGCGTCCTTCACAGCACTCTTAAAAGTCACTTTCTGTGCCCCGGAGAATAATTATCCTGCATTTCTCATCCTCTACGTATTCCTATTGTAACTATTTTGGATAAGGCCTAACTGAAAAATCCATAAGGATGAAATTTCATTGTCTGGTTGAAATAAAAAAGAGGTACAAGAATAAAGCAAAGAATATATGTGGGGGCAAAGTATCAGGAAAGCTAATAATCATTAAGCATAATTTACCAATAATCAGAGTAATAAACATGTCATTCAATGTAATGCATTCTATCAAAAAATCATTTTCATGTCCAAAAAATTAATAGGCTTCTTTTCTAATATGGCCCAAAATTGGGGGGTAGGGATTAATTACAGCTTAATGAATATATAATATCTATTTTAAACAAGGAAAATACTTCCTGAAGTTTCAAAGGAACTTATCATTGTGAACACTTTGGCAGAATTAGTTTGTGTGAGCAAGTAATAACTATTTCTGTAACCATTCATTCAAACCAATAAGTTGGGGGTTAAGCATTTCATATGCAAATTTGTTAAGGCAATTTTCCAAGAAACAACTATCTGATAATCCATGTAGGTGTGAATAATGCTGGTTAAAAATGGAATAAAACCCAGGTGATTGGATTTGAAGGAGCCACTGAAAAGGGACCTATTTGTAAGGTTTCTTCCCCCCACCAAATACCCAATCACCTGGACGTCTGCCATTCATTCCTCGTTTCTGGGGTAGGAAATATGAAAGAGAAGGAAGGGAGAAAGTAGAGAAAAAGAAGGGAGGAAAGATCAAGGGGAAGAGGAATGTAGTACAGCAGGAAAAATGGTATTCAGGCAAAGATAAAAGACGCAAAGAGAAAGATGAAGAAAACAGAAGCCAGTGCAAGCCATGGGCAGCCCCTTTTCCCAAATGGAAATCAAAATCTTCTCATCCCAAGTGCTCTCTTTGGATATCAGAGTAACCCTGGGATGAAAACAGCCCTGGTACTTGGGGAGCACACAACCTGAATTCCCCCTTTCTATTTTTTGTTTTGTGGGCCACACCCCATTTTGCTCAAGGCTCATCCCTGGCTCTGTGCTCAGGCATTACTCCTGGTAGTGCTCGGAGGACCATATGCGGTGCCAAGGACTGAACTGAGGTTGGCCATCTGCAAGACAAGTGCCCTGTCCACTTCACTATTTACCCAGCTCTCGAGTTTTCCTGTTTTTTAACTTAAAAACTCTCTTCTCCCAACCATCATATCGCAACATCTCAGGATTAAAATCTGAATGTGATTGTCAGGAGAATAGAACCCCCCAGTGGTCAGAAGCCGAACTGAGAACTGGGCTGGTGAATGACAAATCACTCTGGTTCAAGATGCTCTTTAGTGTGAGTCAAGCACCTTGGAGGTGGACTTTAGCAGGGGCAAGTCAGAACTAAAGGAGGGGAGAGGTCACTTTCCCTGCAAACTCAAAGCCCTTCCTGCACATGTGGTTTGATTACACGGTGGCTCTGTGAGCAACAAATTCTCTCTGTGGATTTACCTATAAACAGGAAGGCAGAAATTTTCTCTAAAGTGCCTTCCAGCTTAGTGGAGAGTGAGATGCCAAGATTGGCTTTAATTTACTATCTATGGTCCTTCTGGAGAGAGGATGAGAGATGAGAGGGTTTTTTTTTTTTTTGGTCTTTGTTTTGTTTGTTGGTTTTTTAAAAATTTTTGTTTTGGGTCTTGTTTTCTGAAAAAGCAGTTGTCATGTTCTTGCAAGAATGCCTTTCTCCTCCTTAGTCACCTCAACACATAATTAATATCACGATCACGATCACGATCTTCCCGTTAATCATCTATTTGCTAGAGCGGGCACCAGTAATATCTAAATATGTCCTGTCACATGCTGTAGAGCCAAGGGCATCAGCTTGGTACAGGAACATAAAGAGCCTCAAACCATTATATTAGGTCATGAGAATGATCTAATATAATTGTTACTGGCATTTGGCATATAAAATACAACACGAGCAGCTTGCTAGGCTTGCCGTGCAGGAGGCATACTCTATAAACACCTCCATATAAAGCCTTTATTGATGAACCACGCGGCCGTTGCGCCGCTGCGAGGCGGGCTGTGATGGGCTGGTCGGCTGGGTGGAGTTCTGATGAGAGGGAAGTCCAATGTGGAAAATGGCGGCGCCCATGGAGTGGGTGGGGGTCGTCTGGCTTGTTGTGAGGTTCTGCCGGGGTGGTGGGCCAAGGCTGGAACCCACCATGCCTCCGGACTGCCTCATGAACGGCTGGGCACAGGGAGAGCAAGGAACCGCGCTGCCCCATGTCTGGGAGTCTCTGGACCAGCATACCTGGGCCGGATTGAGGAGGAAACTGCTCCAGGGTGGGTGTCGATGATCCGGGCTGTGATGGGCTGGTCGGCTGGGTGGAGTTCTGATGAGAGGGAAGTCCAATGTGGAAAATGGCGGCGCCATGGAGTGGGTGGGGGGTCGTCTGGCTTGTTGTGAGGTTCTGCCGGGGTGGTGGGCCAAGGCTGGAACCCACCATGCCTCCGGACTGCCTCATGAACGGCTGGGCACAGGGAGAGCAAGGAACCGCTCTGCCCCATGTCTGGGAGTTTCTGGACCAGCATACCTGGGCGGATTGAGGAAGAAACTGCTCCAGGGTGGGTGTCGATGATCCGGGCTGTGATGGGCTGGTCGGCTGGGTGGAGTTCTGATGAGAGGGAAGTCCAATGTGGAAAATGGCGGAGCCCATGGAGTGGGTGGGGGGGTCGTCTGGCTTGTTGTGAGGTTCTGCCGGGGTGGTGGGCCAAGGCTGGAACCCACCATGCCTCCAGACTGCCTCATGAACGGCTGGGCACAGGGAGAGCAAGGAACCGCTCTGCCCCATGTCTGGGAGTCTCTGGACCAGCATACCTGGGCCGGATTGAGGAGGAAACTGCTCCAGGGTGGGTGTCGATGATCCGGGCTGTGATGGGCTGGTCGGCTGGGTGGAGTTCTGATGAGAGGGAAGTCCAATGTGGAAAATGGCGGCGCCCATGGAGTGGGTGGGGGTCGTCTGGCTTGTTGTGAGGTTCTGCCGGGGTGGTGGGCCAAGGCTGGAACCCACCATGCCTCCGACTGCCTCATGAACGGCTGGGCACAGGGAGAGCAAGGAACCGCTCTGCCCCATGTCTGGGAGTCTCTGGACCAGCATACCTGGGCCGGATTGAGGAGGAAACTGCTCCAGGGTGGGTGTCGATGATCCGGGCTGTGATGGGCTGGTCGGCTGGGTGGAGTTCTGATGAGAGGGAAGTCCAATGTGGAAAATGGCGGCGCCCATGGAGTGGGTGGGGGTCGTCTGGCTTGTTGTGAGGTTCTGCCGGGGTGGTGGGCCAAGGCTGGAACCCACCATGCCTCCGGACTGCCTCATGAACGGCTGGGCACAGGGAGAGCAAGGAACCGCTCTGCCCCCATGTCTGGGAGTCTCCATAATTAATATAGTAATTACAAACTATTTTACTTACATAAGATCATTTGATTCTATCAACCTTAGACGGTAGTCACTATTTTCCTTTTTACCAATGAGAAAACCGCGGACCAGAGAGGTTAGGTAACTATCCCAAGGCCATTCAGCTAGAACAGAGCAAAGATTCAAAGTCAGGAATTTTTAATCATCATCTGGCTCATAGGGGGCCACACCACAAGTGTTTGTGCCTGTCTTTTGGTGACACGAAGCAACTGCACATTTCTTGGGGTCTGCTAGCTTGGCTTTTGGGGTCTGGTGCAGCAAGAGGGGTAAAGAGTGGGAGGAAAGACAAAAATGAAATCAGTTGTCAAGATGCTGCCATATTAATAGCAAAGAGAACAACAGGGCTGTCGGGAACATTGTCAGACCCCAAATTGTTCCTGACATTTGCTGGGATGAGCCCTTTGCTTCTGTAGCTCTGAATCTCTAAACTAAAATGACATGGAACTAAAATATATTTTTTAAATCTCCAAACTCTTCACACATCCGTTGGCATGATAATATTTTGATTAGTTACATTTATGCTCCAATTACACTCACAGAATGTTCAATTGTGTCTTATATATAGCATGTTTGCTATGCACCATGGAAAATACTGGATTATTACCTCGTATACTTGCAAAGGGTAAAAAAAAACAAACGAAATTTTGGAGGGGATAGAGAAAGCCCAATAAGATGACTAAGGCTGTTAAAATAGTGCTGCCTGGTTTGCCCATCACTCAACTGGGTCACTGCTATTAGTTTCCAAGCTTTCAGATGTCAGGGCTGGAAGAGACGTAAAGCATTCAAGTCTTCGCTGTCTTATCTGACACTTTTTCTTTTCCCCATCCCAAACATGGGCCTTCTAAGGAGCAGATTGACAGTGGGAGGTATGAGCTTTTATGCCTTTGTTCTAGGCAGGGTGTCCCATAAACAAACAAATAAATAGCAAATGTCTATAATAAATACATAGAAAGAAAGGTTAAGTGCTACCTGGAAGGGCCAGAATTGAAACGCAACAGAGACTGAGGCCCTTATCTTGCATGTGTCTAACCCTGGTTCAATTACAGGCACCCCAAGCACCACCAGGTATAGCCCCAGGTCTCAGAGTCAGGAGTAACTGTGGAGAAGTGCTGAGGGTGGCCAACAAATCCAACGCAGAAAAAGATCTTCTCTAAGTTTTCTGAGCAAATACTGAGTGGTATAAGGCCTGAGCATTGCTGAGTGACATGAGGCCTCTTCCCCAGAGTGCTGGGTAGAGACCACCAGCTTTTTCTTAATCCTGGGACATCACATCTTTGAACTACACAGGTCCACTTACAAGCAGAGTTTTGTGAAGAAATATAGCTGAACCTCTATCCCGGGGTTCCACATTCATGAATTCCACCAACAGTGAATAAGAATTAGTGAAATTCATGGAATTGGATACAAAGATGTGATTGGAAGGGATGTAAGCATCCATGGATTTTGGTACCCACAGTGGGTAATGGGGTTCTGGGGTGTTCTGAGAGCCAGAGTCTGCTCTAATTGTGCTTGGGAGCATCAGAATTTATGCCCAATTTTCAACTGCAAGAGTGTCAGTGCTCCAACTCCTCCATGTGGTTCAGGGTCAACTAAAACTTGTTCTTGAATAGAATCACCAGATTATATTGTAGTTGAGGTGGGGGGAAAGAATTGGGTCTGTCGCCCTCAGGGATGTGACTAAAGTTGTCAGCACCCCAGTTTTGTGTCTCCTTCTTTGAAATCTCAGTCTCTGGGACCAGCCTTCTCCATCTGTTCTCCCTGGCACAGTGTCCTAAAGTCAACAGGGAATGCAATTTTCCCTGTTGATTCTACTTACACTGTTCACTCTTGCACTTTTCCTTATAGAACTCCTAGAATCCAGCACTGGCACAACTGAATAAAACCACCCTGACTTCAAACAGGACTTCACCTTGACCCCAGCAGAGCCTTGCAACAAGCCAGACGAGACCCCACTCCATGAGGGCCACCATTTTCCACATCCGGACTTCCCTCTTGTCAGAACTCCACCCAGCAGACCAGCCTATCACAGCCCGGCTCATCGAGATCCACCCAGCAGCAGTCTGTTTTAAATCTGGCTCAAGTATGCTGATCCAGGGACTCACAGACATGGGGCAGAGCTGCTACCCGCTCTCCCTGTGCCCAGCTGCTCACAAGGCACCCAGGAGGGATGGCGGGTTCTAGCCCTGGCCTGCCACCCCAGCAGAGCCTTGCAATAAGCCAGACGAACCCCCACTCCATGAGGGCCACCATTTTCCACATCCAGACTTCCCTCTTGTCAGAACTCCACCCAGCAGACCAGCCTATTACAGCCCAGCTCATGCGGCCATAAGGGGCGCGCAGTTCATCAATAAATGCTGGATTTTGAGATGACCACAAGAGTATGCTACCCGCACGGCAGAGCCTGGCAAGCTACCCGTGTCGTATTTGATATGTCAAATACCAGTGACAATTATAGACCTCATTCCCATGACCTGATGGAATGGTTTGAGGCTCTTTATGTTCCTGGAGCAGCAGGTGCCCTTGAGGTCTACTAGCATGAGACAGGACATATGGAGATGCTACTGGTGCCCACTCGAGCCAATCGATGATGAACGGGAAGACAAGTGATACAGTGACTTCAAACATCCTTAATGCACCATGACTTGTCCGACACTCTGGGGACACTGAAGCCAGCTGGTGGAGATGTTATCAGGATGGAGATTACAAACATGTGAAGGGTATTCATGAGGATATTGAACCTTCTAATCATGGCATGATATACAGAGCTGTCTAAGCTAGACTTGATGGGGAGAAAAAATTATCAGATCATGGGGGGGGGATGTACAATGCTAAGGCCAAAAGTTAAACAGGTGTCACACGGTGGGAAGGGAGCAGAGAGAATGCTCCTGTCAAAGTAACTTGTCTGAAAGTGAAGAGGCAAGTTACCAACCTAGAGAGACCCTCGAAGGAGCAGTAACACAGAGCAAATGCTCCTCGATCCTCTCCACTCTCCTACCAGGCTTGGCAGACTAGGAACTTGGTACTTAAAGAGGGACTGTGACTTGTGACAGTCAGACATGATCCACATTCACTCCAAGACTGACTACAGCCCACACAATTTCCCTCCAAAACACTGACTTCTAGATGCCTGGGATGCCTTCGACCCATGTTTGAATATTTCTGAATTCCGTGCCCAGGAGGTTGAGGATGGGACTGCAGACATGGGGCTTTTGAATTATTTGGTTTGGGGTCAAACTTAGCAGTGCCCAAAAAATTAGTCCTGGCTCCGTGATCATTCTTGGTGGGGCTGGGGTAGAGGGTGGATGTGGGATGCTGGTATAGAACCTAGGATGGCTATGTGCAAGATAAGCACCCTAAGTACTCCACACACACACACACACATATTCCCTAAGTGCTGTACTATCTCTTCACACACACACCCTAAGTGCTGTACTATCTCTCACACACACACACACACACACACACACACACACTTTTTTTAGGTGCAGGTCATCTATCCTGGGCCTTGTAGATTCAAAGCAAGTGCTCTGCTGCTAAGCTAGATCCCTGGCCCAGGATTTGCACTTTGAACGAGTCTAAGTGAAACCGCAGACACTGATCAGAGGGTCACTGTGAGCAAACCACTAGATTCACCAGCTCCTCATCACCAACCTGAGAGGCTGGTGGTCCATGATGCTCCGGTGACTTATGGGTCCCCATCCCCGGAGCTGGACAGTCTGCTGCCCTGACTGAAGTTGGTCCCTCTACTCTGAGTCGCATCCTGGGTCCCTCTGCTACGCCACTTCCCAGAAAACGTGAGATGCCCTCTGGCCAACAGCAGCAAGGTGGCCCCTCTTGTCACTTCAATTACCAAGGGTGTCACTAGACACTGAAATTCCCCAAATATATCAGAAAACAGCATAATCATTAATCCATTTCACCATCCTTTAAAGAGTGACAAGAAGTTGACAGCTGTTATCCAATTAATCCTGACAGGATATTTTTCCTAGTGTATCTTTCATCTAAGATGGACAGCGCTATCTGTTGCTTTCAAGGCAAAATGGGAGCAGAAAGACGCCACCTGATGTGGCCAAATATCGCTTGTTTGCCCTGTGCCTCTGGTAAGGTCCTGGCGTTCAGCTCACTGGATCCAGTCACAGCTTTGTTAATCACTCACCATGAAGTTATTTGATAAGCTCTTGGAGCCAGGCCGGAGAGATAGTACAGGGATCAAGACACTTATCTAGTACAGAGCTGACCCAGGTTCAATCCCTAGAACCATGTACGGTCCCCTGAGAATTTCCAGGAGTGATCCCCGACCACAGAGCCAGAAAAAAAATCCCTGCGTGTGGTTCAAAAAGCTAAGCATGGTTCAAAAAGCAACAAAAACTGAACTTTCGGGGCTGGAGAAATATTGCAGCAGATAAAGCATTTGCCTTGCACACGCCAACTCTGGTTATATCTCCAGCATCTCATATCATATGGCCCCTTGAGCACTACCAGGAGTGATTCTTGACTGCAATGCCAGGAGTAACCCCTGAGTATTGCTGGGTGTAACCCCAAACCTAACTAACTAAACTCTCAGAATCTCCCCTTCCACCACCGACAATCTTTCTGTACATTTTTCTCTTGCAGCTATTCACCCCACCAAGTCCCATAACGTTTATATTTCATGCCACTGGGAGCTTCCTGTCTGCAATCCCCTACCACTCACGGCACCAACTACGGTTCCAGAACTCAGCACAAGAGCGGGAGAGGAAAAGGAAGTGGTGAAAAACTCTAAAGTAGACTGGAACGAGGGAGAGATGAGACAGAGACAGTATGGCACGGAGCCCCTTGCCCTACATGAGCCTGACTCAGGTTCAATCCTCCTCATAGGGCCCCCCAGTTCCGTTAGGAGTGATCTCACCTATGCACCACCAGGTGTGACCCCAAACCCCAAAATTAACAACAGAGACAGGATTGGGGAAGATGGAGAAGGTGAGCATGAGAGCAGGACAGCCACCCAAACGCCCCTAAGCATTTCATTTCAGCCACGTTTCCTGGCATGGCTGAGTGCTCACAATATTCAGGGCATTTATCGGAGTCTCAACTGGGGCCGAAGCATTTCCTGAAGGAGACACTTAACGAAGGGCTGCAGCTCCCAGTGATTCTGTCAGCCTGGACCCCAGGCATGTGCTCTTCCCTGAGCTGCCCTTCAGGGACGCCCGTATTTGTTCTAGAACAAATGTGTACGAAGAGGGGGTTTACCCCAGGTTCTACTGTAGGTCCTGGGGATCCAGCTGTGAATCAAACAAGACACTTCATCAGAGAGAGTGTGTAGAGATGAAAGCTCCCCTCATGAGCTCTGGAGCAAGTTGACTGGTTCTACAGCTGCCCTCTGAGAGGCCCCGTAGTCTATCAGCTTGCGTTTCCTCACTTTGTTTGATTTTCAGCTTACAATTTGAGTTTCTGAAGTACTTTTTCAGCAATCATTTTCCCCAGAAGGATCTATGAATGAGGTTTTTGCTGAGACCATATATGTCTGATGGTACATCATTTTCAGAGTCTAGATCAGGAGGCTGCAACCAAACGTTTGGAATATCAACCTATTCCCAGCCTCCTCAGACTTGGCTAAGAGAGCTAGTTGCTGTCAGATCTTACACAGACCCTCAGAAAGCAGGTAACAGAGACGGATGTCCTCCTTCCTACTTTCCAGAAGATTCCTGAACCTTAGGGGTACCCTTGGGAGCACAGCGTGCCCATAAGAATGTGAACTTGAAAGAACAGGTGCCTGTAGCCAAATTCGGCCTTGCCACTGCCCATACATGTCACTGGGCAATTACTTAGACTCTCCACAACTTTATTTCCCAGTGTGCAAAATGGCAGTAATAAAAACAACAGCCTCAGAGAATCATCATGAGAATTAGCTGAGTTTTCATCTGCAGTAGCTCAGACAAGTGCCTGACAAATTTTCCCCAAAGAGACCATGAAAAGTTTTAGGTTTTGCTGGTTATTTGGTCACGGTCAGAGTGACTCCGTTCCATTGCTGGAGCAAGACAGCAGTCATCAGCAATAGATAAATGAGTGACTGAAGCTGTTTGCCAATAAAGCTTTATAAAAACAGGAAGAGGTAGCCCAGGGGGGTCATAGTTTATAGACACCTGACTTATAGGTGTCTAGAAGAGTTCTCGGCAAATGCTAGACTCACAGTAAATGTTTGCTCTTATTAGTATTGACTATGATTAGATTCCAAGGGATAGCAGTTGGCTCTTTTCCTACGCTGATATCTGATTCTCTGACACTAGGAACAGCTGGCATGCATGAAAATCCACCATCTACAGAATCTTTCCTGCCAGCCTACCTACAGCACTACACTTTTGGGAAAACTACACCTTCCAAGATGCAATGTGCCTCCACAATCTCCCTGCTAATTTTTAATTTTTTTCCAGGTTGAATCTGTGAGTGTCGGTCTCCAGCAAAATGTAAAAAGAAAGGGTGGGAGATGACAATAGAACTGGGAGTGCTCCAGAAAGTCCTTCCAGTGTTCTAAAGGATTTCTGCCCTCCGCAGATCAGCACGAAGATTAAGATTCAAGTCACATCTTCCTTTAGTGGAAGGCACCACGCAGGGTCTGAGTTAATGTGTTTCTTGACCATTTGAGTTTTCTCCTACTGTCAGCATAAATGATAGCAAACTTAGTGATTTCAGATGACAGGATTTTTTTTTCTCTTACAGTTCTGGTGTTTTGTTCTGAGCCACACCTGCAGTACTCAGAGCTTACTCCTGGCTCTGCACTCTGGGATTACAGCGTGTGGGTTCGGAAACAAATTGGGTACCAGGGATTGAACCTGGTTCAGGTTCGTACAAGGCAAGCACCCTACCTGCTGTACTATCTCCCTGGCCTTTTCTCTTATACTTCTGGACCCTAAATCAATAATTGTCAATAGGGAAAGGAGGAAAATGTCTTGCCTTCTCTGCTTCTTCACCTGCATCCTGCAAACTATAATATTTTCATGTGACCTTCTTCTCTGCTTTGCTTTATTTCAGTTCTCTCCTTCCTCTGGCAAAGGTGTGAACTGCCAAGATTTAAACGTCCAAAAATCCAGGATGACCTCATCTTGAGATCTCGAATTGCAACTACAAAGACTTAAGCACTACTTGGAAGCTCTCTCCATCCCCAAGGAAAAAGTAAGACTATTGTTATTGTGAAAATTATGCACATTAATTTTGAAGAATTCAAGAAATGCAAAAAATACACAAATATCTAAGGTTCAAAAAAAACCCAAGTCTCAACACTGAGAAATAATAATCATTAACATATGGTGAAAATCATTGTAAATATCTTATTTGTACAAGATGAAAGAACGGCTGGCAGATGGTTGAATGGACAGAGTAGGTAGAAATGAATACTATCTAGCCTACTTAAAAGATCTTATATATTTATTTGTGTTGTGTGTATAAGCAGAAGAAAAGAAAATTTAAACAAAATGGAAGGAAACCCAGACCTTCAGACTTTTCTTCATGAACTATTTGCCAAAATATATTTGAGGTTAAATGTACACATTGTAGAAAAACTACAATGAGTTTGGAGTAATTGCATTATGGGTTTTTTTCTTAAATCTATTTATTTTAATTTTAGACACTATTTAATGTCTCCTTGCTGTGAAAGATGGCGTTATTACACTTATATTTCCTCTCCACTTGCCCCTCCCTCGATCTCCCAATTTCTCAGCTTTAATTGTTGGTGGCGGCTGTTCGGCTGCTGAGGTTTATGACCTTCACATCCTGATCTATAACCATAATTGCCAGCATGGTTTATAGTTAGTTCTATATTTATGTGGAGTCACTCACTCGTCATCAATCCTGATACCAATGAGTGCTGCCCTCATGAATCTTTTATTTTTATTCACCCTTAATTACTTGGATTTTGTGATTCAGTATTTTTTCAAAATTTCATGGATGTTACATGGCCGAATTCATTTTGCTCGTCAGCACAACGGCTAGCAGACTCCCAGGAGTCTGCTAGCCGGGCTTTCCACCCTCCCAGCCACTAGGTTTTATTCTGCTGGATTCCATTACCGTATGTTGCCATAGAGAAGTTAAGGTCAGTCTGGTTCCTTTCCTATTCCTGTCGAGAATGTCCATGTGTCTGGAAAACTGGTTAACTTCTTCTTGTATCCTAAGGTTTCAGAGCTTAATTGGGACATGTCCTGGTGCTCAGCGTCCTGTACCAAGTTTTACTAGAACATGTGTTCATGATTGCTGATATCATAAAATATATGTTTTATTTTATTATATGTTTAATGCATTAAGCATAGGTTTAAGTATATGTTTCAAGGGCATTAATAGTACTCTTAATATTGTGCGAGCAGTCCCACTATACATTTCAAGCCTGTCCCATGGAGAAATTCTGCAACCGTTAAGCAATGACGCTTCTTCTGCCCTGGTCCCAGTATTCTTTAATCCACTGGTTTCCAAGTCCCGAGCTATGGACAGAGGTGAGCCATGGGCTAAGGCTGAAACCCTCAGTGCTTTAACCTCGTTTCTATTTCTATGAATTTGCTTGCTTTACATATTTCTTCTCAGAGGAAACCTATCATCAAAACCAACCAACCTCAGACAGTCACAAGATTAGAGGAGATGTGGAGAAGCTGGAAGCCTTCTGCATGGCTGAGTAGGGGGTAAAAGAACGCTGCTGTTGGTAATGTGTTGTCCTTGGAACTGCAAATCTAGTGCTCGCTCACTTGGGGAAATGTTTCCTATTCAGAATCAGAGTCACATAATTCTGCTCTTTTGAATCCCAGCTCTGCTCTCTATATAAGGGGTGTGACCTTGAGCAAGTTACTTAACTAAGTATTAATTTCCTCATGCATGAACTGAAGATACTAATAGTATTGACCTCCTAGTTTTAGAGTAAAAATGAATACATGAAAACCTCTTTTTTAAAAAGTCTCATGCATAGTAAACTCAAAAAAGGATTTGTTCTTATTATGCAGCATTAAATTAAGCTATAGTGTGTTATATATTTGAACTCGCTGCAATATATGGATTTATATATATTTGAACAAATCTCCTTTTCTTTTTCAGCTCTCTCTATATTAATTTCCCTTTGAAGACTTTCATCACTCCATTTCATCTGCAATCATCTGCTTCTCAGGACTTTTTCCCCTACTCTCTTCCCCCCAGAAATGTAGATTCTAGTCTGTTTCTGTTTTGTTTCATTTTCTATAGTTCCTAATTTATTTGTGGGCCCTTTAATCCTATTAATGATACTGGGGTTCTCAATGTGTTTTCTTAGGTCTTTAATGATCTCATTATATTGCTTTATCCCCTCATCCTTGAACTCTCACCTGATTTCCTGTTCCTACCAAGTTGTTGTAGAGGCACTGTGAATAATTTAGTCCTGTTCTTTAAATTGCTATTTACAAATCTGTCCTTGAGTCTGCTATAATTTCATTTTGTTTCTAATGAAAATATTATACCTGCACACTAGAGTCCCTGCTTAATTTCTTTCTTCCTTCTCCCTTGCCCTCTTCTCCTCTCCCATCACCTTCCTTCAGCCCCACCCCACCCCTACCCCACTAGCAATTTGGTAGGATGCTCTACTAGGGTCCTGCCATTTTTTTTGCACATTGCTTTGCTTGGGTGGTTCTGTCTTGACATTCAGTTTGCTGTGATGTATAGCACAAGTGGAACCTGACTGTCTTCTTCCACAACAGAGCACAGAGAAGCCAAAGCAATGAGACAGGATGAAGGAAGCTTGCTAGGGTGAAACAGAGTCAAGGCTAGAATCCTGTCTCTAGGCTCTCTTCGGAGACCACACCGAAAGCCCTACAAGCAGCTTCACGACGTCTAGGAGACTGTCTATGCTGACAATTTTTCCATGTCGTGTCTAGTCCTGAAGTCTCTCTCCCATCAGACAGTTATCACATCATTACCTTTCCTTTTCCCGTTCTCAATCCACCCAGTGTCCCCAAACCCAGGCTAGTGTTCTCATTCCCAGGTCACACAAAGGAAAGGATAAAGTTACCCACTCAATCGTTTTCCTCCAGATATTTGGGCATTGGTGAGAAATCCGGGGATCTGCTTTCAGGTGGTTGGGGAAAAGGCAGTTCCTCTTCACAGCCTCTTTTCTTCCTCTTCATAGCATTTGTTTTTTCCTTATTGATTCACTTTAGTTATTGAAAATGTTCATTATAATTGAGGTAATATAGTTACAATCATGTTAAGTTTATATCATTG
Source organism: Cryptotis parvus (assembly GCA_021461705.1). Classification (NCBI taxonomy): domain Eukaryota; kingdom Metazoa; phylum Chordata; class Mammalia; order Eulipotyphla; family Soricidae; genus Cryptotis; species Cryptotis parvus. The sequence continues at coordinate 576,632 of JAJIBD010020980.1, forward strand.
ATGTACACAAAGTTACTGCAAATCATCACAGAGTACCCATGAGCCCCAGTACTGTCCTTAGGTCACCTTGGGTTCCAACTCGTTTCCTCCTACCAGTTCTCCACTGTTTGCTGACTGACAATTATGGTACTGGTACACACAGTTACCTCACTTTACCACTCCCGAAGTACCGTCCACTACCAGAGTACCCAAGACCCTCCACCAGAGCTGTGTTACTCCCAGCCCACTTCATCATTCCCCCACCTTGGTATGCTCAAGTCTGTAATACAGTGCCTGGGTTTATTATCAATTGATATTGTCCATCGCATTCATTTGTTTCTCTAAATACCATGGATATCTGAGATCATCCAATATTTGCCTTCCTCTGCTGGCTTACTTTGTTCAACATGATACCTTCCAAAGTCGGAGAGAAGGACAAATATTGGATGTTCCTATGCATCTGTAGTATACAGTCAAGGGAATGAAGAGTATAAAATAATGGCAAACCCTTGGTCCTGGATTACAGGAAATGAGAATGCCAATGAAGGAGCGAGTGGGGTGGGAATAACATAAGGGTCAAAGGGCGCAGACATTTCAATATAGAAGTAATAACTATGTACATTAAAAACTTTATAAGATGCCCTTAGGCTACACTAGCATGTGACAGGACGTTTGGAGATGTTACTGGTGCCGCTTGAGCAAATTAATGAATGGGAAGACAAGTGATACAAGTGATACAAGTGATCAAAAACTTAAGATTAAACACTAGTGTAAGCATGTGAGTCAAACTATAATAAGTAATTTTTTAAATGTTTTTATTATACCACCGTGAGATATACAATAACAAAGATGTTCATGTTTGGGTTTCAGTCATACAGTGTTCCAGCACCCACCCCCTCCACCAGTGCCCATTTCCCACTACCAATGTCCCTTTGATTCCCTCCCACCTCCTCTCTAAATTTTTTAAAATGAAGGTTATGGAGAAGGAGGGGATTGTGGGTCATTGGTAGAGGCATGCTGACACTGGTAGTGGGTCTGGAACTAAACGCTGAAAGTCTCAAGCTTACCAAGAGCTTTGTAAATCATGGTGTACATTTTTAAACTAATGATCAATTTTCATTTAAAAATAAAAACCTGATATCCTTCAGTTCCATCCAAGTTCCACAAACTACATTATTTCACTTTCTGTCACCACTGCATAATATTCCATTGTGCATATGTACCAAACCTTGTCTATCTCTCTATTACTGAACATCTGAGTTGTTTCCATATATTGATTCATTTTATTGATTCATTTTAAAAGGGGGCCGTTAAGATAGTATAGTGCATAAGGTGCTTTGCCTTACAGGAGCCTGGCCCACACCGAGCCCTGGCACCCAGAGGACACATTATCAAGCTCCACCAGGAGTGGTCTCTGAGCGCAGAGTGCAGAGCCTGGAAAGAGACCTGAGCAATGCCTGGTGGGGTCCAAAAACCAAAACAAACAAACTAATCAAAAGTAAAACAAAGTTAAATTAAAGGTATACAACATCTGGTTTTTATCTTATTAGAAATTGTGGTACAATTTCAATGTTTTTATTTTAATCATTTTTGTTTGCTCATTGTATTAGGTATTGGGCAGATAACTTCTGTCAGTAAACTTAACCAGACTATCTGAGTGATGCTTTCCATACATAAGTGGAGATAATAATAATTATTATTATAATGAATTCATGGAATTTTAGGATGACTAAATTAGATAATATAAAATAAGTGCTGTGTAGACTTTCAAACATATGAAGAGTAAGTTTTCAGTAACAATATCTGTGAATAAATGAGCTGTTACTTACTACTCTATGGACTTAGTTACTAAATCAAGATGTTAACAATAAATCATGTAGTCCATTTCATTTAGTTTAAGCACAGGAAATAAAAATTAGATTATTATGTTTAGTCCCAAATTTTCAAGAAGTGGGTGACGTGAGAATTCTGTTGCCTACGATCTTCATGCAAAACAGGAATTCTTTGTGTATAATAATTCTTCTTGAGCATGACCGTGTGTGTGAGATAAACGTTTTCACTTATTTTTCAGGAAGAAGTGCCTATCAGTCACAGCCACCCTTGACTTACTTAGCATCATAGTAACTCTAAGTATGCACGTTTAAAGGTAGAGACTGGGGCCGGAGCGATAGCTCAGCGGGTAGGGCGTTTGCCTTGCACGTGGCTGGCCTGTGCCAGCCCAGGTTCGATCCCTGTCATCCCATATGGTCCCCCAAGCACTGCCAGGAGTGATTCCTGAGTGCAGAGCCAGGAGTAACCCCTGAGCATTGCCGGGTGTGACACCCCCAAAAAATGCAAAAAAAATAAAATAAAATAAAATAAAGGTAGAGACTGGGAGAAAAACTTGAAGTGCTTTCCATACTTGAGAGGAGAAAAAAATACAATGGAAGAAGAAAAAGAAATACAGTAGTATTGTCATAATATTTGGTAACATAAAAAGTAAAATAAAATCAGCGAAAGTACAGAAGAAAATCAGAATAAAAAAGTTTCCTATTAATGTTTAGTTTCTTGCTCCAAAGTGTATATATTTCTGATATCTCCAACAAGAAGTGATTAGCAAGGTCTGCTGTACCTATTGATGTTGTTTTGTGGTAGGTTCTTTGGAAAATGAATTCATTCATTCATTTAGATCTAAGTTAAAAGCAAGCACATATAGCAGAGTCACTTATAGGAGATAAAATGCACATGTACCCACAGGATTATATATATTGTATTGTGTTTTGGGGTATTCAAACATAGTCCTAGTTGGGAGAGAAGTGTAGTCCCGGGGTAGCCCAAATGGGCTTAAGGTATGACAGATGAATGAATAGAGGTAAGTTTGAACTGGAAGTTAAAGGGGTTACCAATAACGGACAGGGGAAATTACAGGCAAAGTATGGAAAAATCAGAGCTTGCTACATGGTAGAGGTATAAACCTAGTTTATATCATTTACTATAACACAACAAAAACAGAATTTTTTCTGCTTGACCAAGCTTAGACATTGCTTCCCTAGAGTTGGTATATTCTAGGCATTTTTCAAAAGCCTGATACTAAGACCTAATAAAAGAAATGACAAATATTAAATATTTTCAGTTTAAAATAAACTGATCGTTGATAAACTACCAACGATCATTTCCCAATGACTCTTCTTGGGTCTCTGTGAAATAAATCTATCTTTAAGTGCTTAAATAAAACACAAGAAGGACAAACAAGGGCTAGTCCAATGGAATTTATCAACCACTTTAGAACCTAAGAAGAAATGTCACCACAGCAAAACATGTTTAAGAAAAGTTGCTTTCAGTCAAAATTTTTATACTGAGAAAAACTGTCAGTTAAATACAGTTCATATATTTGAGTTATATAAGGTCTCAATAAATTCACTCCCATATACTTCTTTAGAGTTATATAAATAGATAAATAAACAAATAAATAAACAAACCATCCTTTTGAATGTAACAGTCCAAGCAATGCATTTGGGCTAAAAACAGTAATTTAATTTGGGGATATCTTTCACTTTTGTTTATTAATTTGATTTTTAAGCCACACCCTGTGGAGTTCAGGGCTTTCTCCTGGTTCTGCACTCAGGGATCACTCCTAGCGCAGGTCATAGGACTGTATAAAATGCTAGGAATCAAATCTGGATTGGTCAAGTGCAAACCAAGTACCCTAAACACTGTACTATCTCTCTGGCCCCTCACTTTCATTTTATTTTTAATATATGTATGTGTTTATCTATCTATCTATCTATCTATCTATCTATCTTTCTATCTATCTATTTATTGACTTTTTGTGTTTAGTTTCTTGCTCCAAAGTGTATATACTTCAGAGTATATACACAGATTATATATGAGCAACCTGATGGTGCGCAGGGGTTCCTCCTGGCTCTGTGCTCAGGAAACACTCTGGATGGTGCTCGTGGGCCCATATGGGATGCCGGGGATCGAACCCGTGTCGGCTGCATGCAAGGCAAACACTCTACCCACTGGACTATCACTCCAGTCCCTCATTTTAATTCCAAGTTTAATAAAACCTCCTAACATATCTCTGAAAACCAATAAACCTTCATGTTTAGAAGAGGCAGCAAAAAGAGAAAAATCTTCCTTGGTGAACTGAAGTCAGTGATAAGAGGGAAGGATCTCTCTAATGATAGCCATGAAGAGCATTCAGCAATGATGTGACTGGTGAGCCCGGTGGCCCTGGAAGTGAATGAAATGTCTCACCAAACAAGAGAAGATGGTTTAGATTGTAAAAAAAAGGAAACAGCAGAAGGAAAACAAAAGAGAGAATGCACTCGACCTTGAAGCTAGAACAGTCTCCTTTGAGAGATGCATGAGATGTACCTGAGTGCAACAGAAAACAAAATACGATCCCAGCAAGCTAGCTCTGCCAGAAAACAATTAGCACAGTCATAAGAACATAAGTGCTACTTGTAAGTTTTTAACTTTTAGCACCATGAGAAAAGTCAATCATGAAAAAGCAATAGTACTTACAGAAAGAAAAAAAAATAGCCTGAAAAATTCCCAAGCTTGGCCACACGTTTAATAGGGTTAAACAACCGAAAGTGGTGTGAGCAGAAGAAGGAGAGAACAGCCAGGCCTCCGTGCCTCACCCAGGAGACATCTACCAACACAGCTCAAGACAGGTGGCAGAGACTGAACCTCGATTCTGTCTGAATCAGCGAAAATAACTTAGCAGATGGAAAGTCTAACTAGAATAGGCATAGAAGGTAAATTAGGGGAATAAATCCTTCTTTCTATCAACAGGCACGGCAGAGCCTGGCAAGCTGTCCGATGCATGTTCGATATGCCAAAACCAGTAACAGAAATGTTTATTTTCCTGACCCGATGGAAATGTTACTGGCGCCCGCTCGAGCAAATGATGAATAACGGGATTCAAGTGATTCAAGATTCAAGTGATTCTATCAACAGAAAGCCAACATAAGATGCCTGAAGTTGATAATTCAAGAGAAGCAATTTTAGCAAAGTATTTACACATATAGACATAACCACCAGAAGAAACAAAAATAGAAATGGACGCAAGTGAGAGCAGATACGGGAGGCAGAGGAGCTGAGCAGCATCACTTGATCACTTGATCACTTGAATCCCGTTATTCATCGATTTGCTCGAGCGGGCGCCAGTAACATTTCCATTGGACCCTATTACGTGCCAATGTAGCCCAATGGCAGCCTATGGTGGCTTTTCGGCATGAACTCATCTGAGCTACTAAACAACCTAATCGCACTTACTTTTCTGGTCTAACAACCTTAAAAAATGCTTTAGAAATTCAATATTGCAAAACTATGGCACAGTCTCACCTATACATGTCTATGCAGCACAATTCTAAGATGATCATAATTTACTGTTGTATGTAAAAGAAATTTATGCATTGTCAGGAACAATATGCTTATTCCAGGCATGGAAAAATTGTTTTACAATGTGAAATGCATTTATATGGTATTGTTTTAGCAAGGTGAGATAAGCCATCTTCAAGTTATTGTTGTTGGAGAGGCTCTGGGTAAACCTGCTTAACATTCATGGCTTTTAAGAATTCAGTTTTTTAGATATAGAAGAATAGTTTCTTAGAATAAGAGAGTGCCAATCTGAAATTGAAAGACAGTGTCATGTATCGGAATCAAACACTGAACTTATTCCCGTTATCTTCTGAAATGGAACAAGGTGTACCACTATTGTTCAACTCATCGTACATTTGAAAGTTCCAAGCAATGAATTTTAAAAGGCAGGAAGGAAACGAACAAGAAAGGAAAGGAGGAATACAAGATGGAAAGTTAAATAAAATAAATTACTATCATTTCCCTGATAATATGAGTGAACACCCGGAAATTCAAAACATTAACTCAGAGGCTCTATATAACTGATAAAAAGGTCTCAGTAAGTTGAGTGGTTAAAAATATAAACAGATAAAACACAACAGCTTTCTTATGTGGCAGCAATAACCTCTCAGAAACCCTAACGAAAAATAAATTAAATCACAGTAGGAGCAAATACCTAGGAATCAACTTCAACAGAAATGTGTGAGGGCAGATGAAGAATCCATAAACCTTTACTGAGGGCTATAAAAACTAACTTGAAAAAATAAAGACACAGGTAATGTCTCCAAATTGAAATATTCAATAAAATTGAGATGGAGAGTCTGACAAAAAATATAGTATTATCATATTTTCAATTCTAACAAAACACAAGACTTTCTTTTGGAATTTTGTCAAGTAATTCTAATGCTCATTTAATAAAGAACACAAAAGTTCACACATTCTTTAACTATAAAGAGAAACTAGACTACCAAACATCAAATGTCTTGTTAAGTTACAATAATCAGTGCTGTACTGTCATAAAAACAGATAAAATTATGGCACCAGGGAGAAAACAATATCAAGACACTCTGAAAAAAAAGTATGTTTGATAAGAAAGTTGCTAGTGCAAATCAGCAGGAAAGTTTAAATTATTAATTCAAGGTACTGGGGCACTAGTTACCTATTTGTCCATCCAAAGAGCATATGCAACAGAACACTACTAATTAATTACAAAAATGAATTTAAGATGTTAATACATAAGTGCAAAAAGTAAAGAACTAAACATGAAATATTTAAAACCCCAAATCATTAAAAGACCTAGAAAAGTACAGAAGCATACTTAGCTTGTCTGGGGATAAGAAAGTAATTTCTTTTGAAGAATAAAATCAAAAGAAGATATTAAGTTGTCTATAATTGACAGAATGAAAGACATAACCACTGTAAGAAATATTGAAAACTCTGAAAGTAAAGATAGTAAGAGAACAACACATGGGCAGTCATTGGAACAGAAGATTTTTGTCTCTAGGAGTGAGATTCCATGGGGGAGTGGTGGGTGGCGGCCTGGACACTGGTGGAAGTAAGCAGGCACTCTGGGAGTGTGTATGGTGCTGGAATGATGTATACATGGACAGTATCCCTAACAGTATTGTCAACTCAATAAAAATGGTTTAAAGATGTTCTGAAAGTAAATAAGAACTGTAAAGATACATTAAATATATGAAGCAGGTACAATTATTCCATAAAGATTAAATCCATATGAAAATATAAAAGTGTCCATGATCAGATAATTCACACAGAATAAAATCAATACATATTATCTGTACACATAATAAAAATCCAAGTCAATTTATACAATGTTATTTCCTCTACCCAATTAACAAAGATTTGAAAACAGTGATAATCCTAATTTCACAGGGTTTAGTTAATAATCACTTTACGCTTGAACTAACATTGAAACAACTTCTGGAGGAAAACTTAGCCAAATATATCACATCACGGTTCACATAGCACAATATGATACACATACCACACTCAAATGCGTGTATCATCCAAGAAAAATGTCAATCAGGAAGAAATAATCTGATATCTTAAGAATTACATGAAAATGTCAAAACCATTGACAAAGCAAAACACAAGAAGCACTTCAAAGTCCAAGAGCAAGGACATAATTTAAATAAAAAATAATATTTATATATAATTTAACTAACATAAGTTATATATAGTTTAATGTAAATTAAACATCATAAAAAGAATGTCCAATGACAAAAATGCAAATAATATAAATGTAAGAAAAATGCAACTTAAGAATAGTTAAATCTTTTCCAATTTTATAAAACATATGGTCATATTTAACAAATGTGCCTATATAGATAGCTAATAATTTATTTCTATAGGAAGACTTGAGAAAAAAATGTGTGTCTGACATAATAAATCATGATTTAACCTACATTTATTCCAAAAAATCTCACTAAACTGACTGTAAAATTTTTAAAGATAGAAACCCTCAAGAACCAAAGCAATGGGAATGAAAATTAGAGCAAATGAGAGAATTTAGCCCCATTCTGGAGGAAGAAAATCAGGTGAACAATTGAGAGGCAATTAAATTGAGTAGACCCAACTTACAGCATTTTGTACCCCAACTGAGAAGGAGTAACAGTCCAACAAAACCAGGAGGAAGTTAGGAAACCTTAACTCCTACCTGGAGCCAGTTTGAATGTACATGGCCCATTCACAAGAGGGAAAAGCTTACCTCTGGGGAAACTGGCCACAGAGTAGAAGACGACTTTGGTTGTGAATGTTCCAAGAGCCACCACTCAAGAGGTCACCTTACTGCCTTTCTCTACCCAGCCAAGCTCATTAGTTACCAACGCCATCACAACCAATACAAGTATTCAACAGTTTTGCCCCCTGCCTCGAGCTAAAAATGGACAGTGAAGGATCACCAGCAATTTAGGAAATCTCCAGCTCATGCAGGTTGCCAAAATGGAGTGGGAAAAGGAAAGACAGAGAACAAGAGGCAATTGCAAAGGTATTTTTAAGAAAGGCAAAGAGAATAAATTTCACATAAGACAAAATGCCATGAAAGTGAGCACTCAGAGAACCATGAAGAGAACGCCTTGTGTTCAAAAAATAACGAATGCTGAAATCAAAATTGCAAAAGATAGCTTAAAAGGTAAAGTTGAGGAAATTATCCACAAAGCAGAACAAACTGCCCATGAAATAGAACAACAAAAAAATTTTTCCACATAAGAGAAGAGCAAGGAAGGAAAACGAGAAGAAAAATTCAATTCCAATATTGGTTTAAGAGGTTCAAATTTCAAGTAATAGGATTTTAATGGGGGGAGGGACAAAGGGTGAAAGGGCATGGAGGGAAGGAAGGGAGGGGAGGGAGGGAGGGAGGGAGGGAGGGAGGGAGGGAGGGAGGGAGGAGGGAGGGAGGGAGGGAGGGAGGAAGGAAGGAAGGAAGGAAGGAAGGAAGGAAGGAAGGAAGGAAGGAAGGAAGGAAGGAAGGAAGGAAGGAAGGAAGGAAGGAAGGAAGGAAGGAAGGAAGGAAGGAAGGAAGGAAGGAAGGAAGGAAGGAAGGAAGGAAGGAAGGAAGGGAGATGAAATAAAACTGGGAATAAAATTGGGTCCCTTGGGATGAACCCAGAGCCACAGCAGAGCCTGGCAAGCTACCTGTGATATATTCGATATGCCAAAAGCAGTAACAATAATGGACCTCATTCCCAACGAATGGAGACGCTTACTGGCACTTGCTCGAGCAAATCGATGAACAACGAGAAGACAAGTGCCAAGTGACTGAGATAGAAATCATATTAGAAAACATGTACTAGAGGTCTGGAACAACAGTACACAAAAACACACAGGTTCTATCCCAGCACCCCATACGACCCCCTGAACCATCGCCCCAGGAGTGATCTCTGAGTGCAGAGCCAGAAGCCCTGAGAACTGCTGGGTGTTACTCAGAAACTAAAAAAGGGAGGAGGAGGAGAAGGAGGAGGAGAAAAATATCCTAGAACTGAAGATAATACAATTATAAATTTCAAAATTAACTAAATATTCCTAAATTGTTAACAAGAAAGACAACAAGGCAGCTTGAAATTCTCAAATAATGGATTTGGGGGAAAATGATTAGAGATTCACAGTGAGAAAAGGATTCTTAATAACCTACAAAGTATGCAGACAATTAAAAGAGAAAGGATCATCTTTATAACGAACAGTGATAGGACAATTGAACTATTAAATACGAAAAGAAACTTAAACCCACACTTATCACCAGATACAAACATTCATTTGAAATGGAATATAAATCTAAATGGAAAATCACAAAACAGAAAAAATATGTATTTTTAAGTATTAGAACGCTTATTTTATTCATCTATTTTGGGGAGAGTTGGGTGTTGTACCACAGGCCAGGCATTGAACCAGGGTAAGCCATACATAAGCAAAGGAATCACCTAAGCTCCTGCGCTATCTCTCCAGCCCAAATCTTTATCATGCTGAGTTGACTAAGTATTAGATGTGGGGTCAAAATAGCGTGCATGAAAGAAAACCTTACCAGTGTGGACCATCAAAATTAGGAGCTTTCTTTCTGTATTACTAGGATGAGAGTGAAAAGGCAGACAAGAGCAAGAAAACTGTGTATACGGGAGGAGGGGCAGCGTGGCACACTGGCTGTGCTCAGGATCACTCCTGATGATGCTCTGGGAAGCATGTGAGGTGCTGGAGATGGAACCCGAGTTAGGCACATGCAGGGCGATGCTTTACTCACTGTATTATCTGTCTCACTCCAGGAAAAATACTTTTCAAATCACATACCTAACAAATGCTTATTCTAAAACCATATTGTATAAAACTCCCAAAGCTCAATGTGATACCCACTATTAAAAAAAAAAAGACTTAAACAAACACATCACAAAAGCAGGTATATAGAAAGCAAAAACAACACAGGAAAAAATCTTCAATATCATGATTCATTCAGGGAATACAAATCTTTTAAAAATTAGATGTCACTACATTACATAGCAGAATGACTAAAATTAATGTGCTTAAAGATAATACCTCAAGCTGATGAAGATGTGAAGCAAACTTAACCTTCAAACATTGCTCAAACGCAAAGTGAAAACAGAATGGTGACTTCTTATCACATTTTATATGCATTTATTATAAAAGCCAAGCCACCCAATAATAATTTGGGTACATTTACCCAAAAGAAATTAAAATTCATATTGATATATAATCCTTATACCAAACATAATATATAATCTTTATATAGACATTATACCAATTATACTAATGTTTCGAACAGTTTGGTTTGTAATCACCAAAAACTGGAAACAAGGCTAAGGTCCTTCAAGTGAGGAATGAAAACAGATTCATCAACCCATACAATAGGGTCCTATTCATCAACAGAAACTGCATTGATGATATGAGTCAGAAACTGAATTGATGATAAGAGTCAGAAACTGCATTGATGATATAAGTCTAAAAAACAACTTTCTAAGTAAAACAATCAGTCTTGGGCAGGAGTGATATAGTACAACAGGTTCTCTCTCTCACCCTCCATCCCTACCCTAGACTCCCATCTCAACAGGTACCTACTAATGTTTCTTTAAGTTTCAGTCTCATGATTTCTGCATTGTTGACTCTTTGGTTTGGATATTTAGCTTCATCATTCCTTAACACCACCAATGTACACTGACCCCTGGCCCCTTGTTTCTTATCATCTATCTCATCCCTCCTTTCCTTCCATGTACTATACAAGATAATTTGAAATTTTACTTCTCATGAAGACATTCTCAAGAGGTTCCCATATTCTAATATGGGGATAAAGGGAACCACAGAAAGAACTCCTGGGATCAGTGAAAAGGAGAAATAAGAAATGCCCAGAAAACAGGTCAAATAAGGCGGTACAGGGGTGCAGGCAAATGACCACAAGAAAACCTGGTGCATTTAATCCACAACAATAAAATTGGTATTTCTGGGGTAGAGTAAGTAAAATATTGTGAAGGGCTAAAAGTAAACTAAGCAGTCCACTTTAAAAGGCATTTATTAATATTTTAGGCTAGAAGAATTAAAAATGAAAACAGGAATGCAATTGTAAGTTTTTGCATCTGTCTGATGCAAGTAATACTGATATCATTACAACAAAGCCAATTCAGAAAATAGACTTCCCTCCAAATGATATAATGCCACAGAAGCAAAAGGAGGACACACAGGATGTGTGAATGCATGTGGTAGGGAGGAAGCTTTCAGAGGAAGAAGAAGATAACATGTGAACATAATAAACAAGCAACAGCAGAGTTTGCATGGCACTCAAAAAATAGTGTTAAACACAAGGGGGAAACAACCGTTAATCAAAATATGTCTGGATGCCTCAGGGAGAAATGAAAAAGGGGGTAGAGGGCTGTACTTTTCAAGGTAAGTCTTGTAGAATATATTGCTTCAAAACTGTTCTACAGAAGAGTGATCATTTCCAGCCATCTTTGGCAGAGCACCTTTTGAGATGGCAGACTGGGGTGGGGGGTAGAGAGGGACCTGGAAACACTGGTAGAGGGGAGAGGAACCTGGTGGCAGGACAGGTGATGGAGCACTGTGTGTCTAAAACCCAACTATGAATAAAATGAAGGGAAGAAAAATAATAAGAGTTTGAACAGGAGGGCTCAAACTGACTTTTGTATAATGGCCAATTTCAGTAAGAGACCCTCCCTATAAACATTGTTCTGGGTGTGAAATTGGTTACTGGATATAGAGTACTACAGACAGAATCGAGAGATTGTCTGATTTTTGGAAAGAAACTGTCTTTAAAAAGACACTAGAGAGATTAGATAGCTAGATAGCTAGATAGCTAGATAGATGATAGATAGATAGATAGATAGATAGATAGATAGATAGATAGATAGATAGATAGATAGATAGATAGATAGATAGATAGATAGATAGATGATAGATAGATGGATGGATGGATGGATGGATGGATGGATGGATGGATGGATGGATGGATGGATGGATGGATGGACGGACGGACGGACGGATGGACGGACGGATGGATGGACGGATGGACAGACAGACAGAGAATGCCTAAGAAAAATGACTAACAAGAAGAAGATGATGAGATAATGTGAACTAAGGGCACAATGCAGGCATTTACGCCAATTACTTCCATCACTGGTTGCAAAATAAAGAAACTAAGGCACAGAAACAATGACTTATTTACATCATTCCTCAAAGAAGAGCCTATGCTAAGATTTGAATCTACCGAGCCAAGAGATAGTCCAGGTATTGAAGCATGTGCCTTGCATATAGCCAACTCTGGTTCAATATTTGACACCACATTGTCCCCAAAGTATTGCTGGGTGCAGCCCTGAAGCCCCTTAGCACTGTCAGGTATAAACCCCAAGTCTTTCTGAGGTGGCCCAGGTAATCCCAGCACCAAAGGGCCTGAGCAGCACCACATCCTCAGACCCACATAGCCACTCACCCATCTACTTGGTTGACAATCATGAAAGTCCCTTTGGTCTTCTGAGCACCACTTGGGAGACCACACCCCCAATCCCACCCATCCCAAAGCAAAACAACTTTATGCCCTGGCAGTCAATCGGGTTCATCTGCAGAGTCATGGCTTCCTTACTGAAGGCAAGTCTTTAAAAGTAGATGGTCCTGACCCTCATTACAACCCAAATTACAGATGGGGAAACTGAGGTTCAAAGCAAGAACATGGGTGTGTCTGTCACATGGGGGCCCACAGAGAGCCAGGATCCAGCTCCATTACTTTCCTCAGAAAGCAAGTTCAAGGCTTATCTAGGCCTTGCTAGATAAGACCTTGCTAGGTTCAAGTCTCACTGGATCCAGGCCTTGATGGATCCAGGCCTTGCTGGATCCACTCTGCTGTAAGTATCACTTATATCACTTGTATTCATATCTTCATAACTTCATGTCTTCATTAACTCATATCATTTGTCAATGTTGTTCATCGATTTTCTCGAGCAGGCACCAGTAACCTGCCAGTAACGTTCGCCACTCGTTGGGAATGGGGTCCATTATTGTTACTGTTTTTGTCATATCAGATACACCACGGGTAGCTTGCCAGGCTCTGCTGTGGCTCTGGGTTCATCCCAGGGGCCCAGTCTCTATGTCAAACCATCAATCATCCAGGGCCCATGAGGCAGAGCCCTGAGTAAGGAAAAGCCTGTCTCCTGTCTGCCACCTGCTAATGCAGCCGGGCACCACAATCACACCTGCAACACCTCGAGGGGCAGGCTGTTGCAAGTATACCTAGCATTTTGCTACCCATGACCTCAGACACCACCAGTTCACACTCTTGTTCCCAATATGTCGTTGGCTTCCAGTGAAGAGTAAGTGTGGGGCAGGAAGGCAGTTCGGGGCCCAGGCCTGACATGCACAGGGACATGAGTTCAAAGCCCAGCACCACATGTCCCTCAAGGCATGACAGGGTGTTCCCCTGGTGGCCACTGTGAACCACTGGGTGTGGCCCTATAGGCTACCAACACTAGAGCAAGTGGCACCACAGGGTTTGAGCCTGGCACTCAACCATCTTGCCAGCTATGCAAGTATCACCAGGAGTGGGACCTGGCTCTATGAGCACTGCTTAAGAGAGCAGAAGTTAAATAAAGGATAGGGGAGGGGGCAGCAGGCATTTGGTCTCTGCCACCCTCAGCCACACCTCACCTGCCCTTATCCTTTCCTACTCTCATCTCTCCTATCCTCATCTCCTCTCCTGTCCTCATCTACTCACTGGCCCTCGTCTCCTCACCTGTTCTCAAGCCCCTGCTGGCCCCGACAGCACCGACAGTGTCCACCAGAAGAGATAAGGGCATTCAGCCAGCACCCCTGGCTCCACCAGGCAGTGCCAGACAGCCTGGGCCATGACTGCAGGCTCCTGCTCACCGCAGCAAGAGACTCACTTCCCTCCTGACATTATCCCTAACTCAATTTGTATGATTTATTTGTGTGGGGACCCAAAAGTCAGCCTCCGTTGGCTCTTCGCAGCCTATTACGGTATCAGACAACAAATAGGAGTTCAATTAATATTGGTTAAGTGACAGAATAAACTGTGAGGTTCCACCCAACATCACTGACTTCACACTTAATAATCTAGAGAGAAGGATGATGCCTGCTCGTGCCGCCTGAATCGGGGCCGTTCCGCAGGGAAGCCAAAGCCAGGGTGGAACACAGATGAGCAACTGTGTGGGAGAATCTCACTTTGCCTGAATCTTGAATGGACCAGGCAGTCTGTCCTTCACAGATCCCTTTACAGGGAGGGAGCAATGCACCTCTTTACCCTGACATCCTTGTCACTAAACCCAAAAACCCTCCACGACAATCTCCGATCGCCAAAGTTAGAAGAGAGCAGTCAGGGTGTTCCAGAGAGAACTGTCAGTGTCTGTGCAAAAGACATTATATGGGGACAGTCCTCGGGACTCTAAAGAAGGTGACATTAGCGCTAATCTGTCAAGAACAGGCAGAAAACATTCAGAACTTTCTACCAAGTGGGGAAGCAGAAAAGACATTGGATGCATGTGGGAACAACTTGAATTGGTTTTTTGCGGGGGCTTGGGGAAAAGCACACCTGTCAGTGCTCAGGAGCTACTACTCAGTATGTGATCCACGGTTGCTCTGGGGTTGTTCTTGGCAGTACTCAGGGACCATGTGACACCATAGATCAAATCTGAGGCTCCCACATGCAAAGCACATGTTCCAGCCCTTTGGACTATCTCCCTGGCCTGTGAACCTGGATTTTAATTCCAACTTTATCACATGCAAACCATGAACTTGGAGAACACTTTATCTCACTGTGCCAAGGGTGATTCTTGGCCTAGTTTGTGACCTGAATGAATGGTTCACCTGTGTTCCCAGAGAAGTGGAACAAGCAAGTCTACTGAGGAAGTGAGGTCCTCATCTAAACTACTGGAAGAAGACCATAACTTGAAACACCGTGTCTCAGCGTTAGCCAGGCTAGCACTGGGGATCCGGGAAGCTGGAGACAGAGTTGGATACTTCTCTGAAATCAACAGAACACAGTGGCGAGCAGACAGTCGGCAGGGTAGAACCACCCGCTTCTCAGATTCTCTACTCATGTGTTGCCCTATGGCGCTGCTGCTGTTCTTGGCAGGGAAGTCAAAGCCTAACACAAAGGGTCTTGACCTTCCTCTACGACATCATTGCCACCTCAGACAGCGGCCAGTCTTGGCTGTCATTTGCCTTCATTCCTCTCCTCCCTGGGCATCATTCAGACCTCCCTGCTTTGTGGGGGTCTGGAAAATACGTCCTGGGCTAAACTAATTCACAATTCAGCCCGAAGATTGGGTCTAAGTCTCATCTTCCACAGATCTCCCAGTCCTTCCCAGGACCCAAACTCTTTAGTGACTCTGGGGAGCTCCCAGAGCCTCCGTATGTGAGGTATCTGCAGAGGCCTCGCCACCCAGACCTTCTGCCATAAGGTGCCTGAGCTCCATGAATCATCCAGCCTAAGTCTGTCTATATTTGGCCCCAGAGCCAAGTATAGACCGAAGCTGCTTAGCAAAGGCTACAGACAGTCACGAAGGCCCAAGTTCTCCTTCCATGACAATCATGTGCTCCTGTCCCCAGAAGTACCCCTGCTGGCTGGGCTCTCACCCCAAAGCTAACAGCCTATGGGCGTAGCACTTGTCTCCAATGGGTGCGACCCAGCTGGGAGGAGAGAGTCCCACCCCAGTCCTCCTAGAATCTGCATTGTGTGGAGAACAGTCGTGCTTCCACAAGATGAGAATCTTCTGGAGGGTCATAACCTCCCTGAGACAGTGCTCCCCTTACTTTAAAATGCAGGGTGTCCCCCCCATGACTGCACCCCTGATCCAAGACCTACAGGAGATTAACTTCAAAACCCAGACAGGGGTTCCACGTTTCAGAAGGCAACAAGGCCACCCATGAGTATGCCTAGTGGGATCAGGGAACTGTCAGTACTCATGAACCAAACATATTTCCACAAAGGTGCAGATAAGCCTTCACACAGGTGAGATTTAGCTGCAAACCGTTTCCCATCCGTGCCTGTCTGATTTGGCAGCCGAATAAACTGAACAGTAAACTTGCAACAACTTTCTACTATCAGAGCCTTCTGGGTTTGAGCCAGGTGGAAGAGCAGGAAAACATGAACGGGAGCTTGGAGAACATAAGGCTCCCTTGCAGAACAGCTCGTTTAGAGTCACTATCACTATCACTATCTTCCCGTTCATCATCTATTTGCTAGAGCGGGCACCAGTAATATCTCCATATGTCCTGTCTCATGCTAGTAGAACCCAAAGGCATCCGCTTGCTCCAGGAACATAAAGAGCTTCAAACCATTATATTAGGTCATGGGAATGACCTAATATAAATGTTACTGGTATTTGGCATATCAAATACGACACAAGCAGCTTGCCAGGCTTGCTGTGCGGGTGGCATACTCTTGTAGTCACTTCTGAATAAAGCATTACTTAGAAAACAGAAGAATAGCAAAGTTTCGATCCGCTCAAGCCAACAATTCCCACCCTGCCCCGAAAACACTATAATTTAGCCCAAGGTCTCCAACTTCTGTATCACCCATGGCGGCGGGTCCCCGCCCCAGCTGAGGGTTCAACATGCTACAGCAGCTGCTTTCCTCCCATCAGGGTAACTGTTGCTTTTTTTTTTCTTTTAAATGCCAGTCCAATTCGATCCCACAGCTCCAAATTTTTGGCACAATTCAATGCTATGACAAATCCCACTCCTAGAACAATTCTCAGAAGGAGAATCTCCTCAAGTTCTCCTCCTGGGAATAGCAGCCAACTCCCAATTCTCATGCTTGAAGCAGCTTCATGGAGCCTACTTGGAACACAGCTCCTCGCAAACTCCACAAAACAGCACATGGAAAAGTGGGTGTGTGTCAGAGCACAGAGACTTGGCCAAGCCGGGTGGGTAAGCGCCCTCTCCAGCAGTCACACCCCTGGCAAGGTGAGTGAGTCACATGACAAAGGAGCATGTGAATGACATTTCTTCCCAGGAGCCTTCTGATTCGGCCCTCTGCGATGGAAGGATCCCTCTCATGCCAGTAAAACTACGGTTCCCTAAAGAGATTTGGGAAATAAACTGCAGCTATTGCAAGCTTCCAACAGGCCCTCCCTGGTGGGAGGTAAATAAGCTATTACACCGTGCACACACCACGCCGCACACAGCCTGCACATAGCTAGGGCTGTGAATAGCCAGTCACATGACAAGACAAGAGAACGCTGCTACAGCCCCAAACCCTGGGGCTCTGCTTGCTGCGTCCCCAAGCCAGCAGCTCCCACCCTGACCCCTGTGGGTGCAGCTGTCACAAGCAGGAAGTTGTCAGCGTCAAGCCCGGGAATGACTTTGTCTTGGAAGCAGTAACTACAGACGAGGAGGTAACTCAGGTCGCTGTGGCAGATGGTCACATCTCAGCTTGTCATTTCTCTGAAGAGAGAAAGTTGGCAAAGGTGACCACCTCCGGTGGCCCAGATGCAAAAGAGAACTGTAAAGGATGTGGCGGGTGTGAGGGGGACTTCCTGGGGTGGGAGCTGTGTTCCCCAGTAGGGGGCAGGTGCATGGGGGAGCTCTTGAGCTGGGCTAACGTCTTGTCTCAGTTCTGACTGCCAAGTCCTTATCGGAAAGAACTAAGGGTGCAGGCACCCACCATTGTGTATCCTCACAAGACGGTGACCTTGGAGAGCTCATCTCCTTCGTGTGGGAGAAAATGCCATCCAGGCCAGAACAAAATAATGGGTGAGGGTGCCTGCACGTATAAACTCTTAGAAACTCAGCCCAGAAAATGAGATCAACACCCTGAATCCAGCCTGTCACAATGAGAGGAAATAATGAGGAAAAACATTCAACTTTAAAACTAATCGGTCAAGTTCAATATACATGTTGGGGAACATAACTAAGCAGCCTAAGTGTGTGTGTGTGTGTGTGTGTGTGTGTGTGTGTGTGAGTGTGTTTCTGCAGAGCACCAACTCTGAGGCTGGGCATGTTATATTCATTATTACACCTCGGTCTCATACAAAACAGAAGTGGCTCAACAGAACAGCAGTGATAATAGGAGAAACACTAGTAGCAACAGTGTTTTTAAAACCTTTGTGATGAAAACACAGAGTTTTGTAAAAGAGCATAGATTGATGGTAGAAGTCTAAATTTCGAGATAAAAATAGGAGAGAAAACAATTCTTCTAAATTCAACTTCAGAGATGAGCCTGATACCAGTGTTCTCGCCATTTCAATGTTCCACATTAGCTTTTCAGTGAAGAGACCCATCCTGACAGCGGGTATATGCATAAAAGATGAAGGAAAGAGAAGGAATGGTTCAGTAGATAGATGGGGAGATGGGTGGGTAGGTGGACAGAGGACAGAACACTGCTAAAGAAGCTCATATAGAGAATTCCCTGGAGCAGTATTTTGAGGTTTAGGTATTAATCCATCTATTTGGGCATAAATAAGGGAAGAACAGCCTGCATAGGAGGTAATGACTCTGGAATTTTTCAAGTTTTCTACTCTGGAGAAATCCCAAAACCTATGTGTTCACTCAAGACTGTCCACTCAGTCTCCTTGTCCAGGTCCCTTCTGCTAGTGTGTCAATAAAGTGTTGAATTTTTTTCCTTTTTACACTTTTTTGGGTCACATCCAGTGATGTTCAGGGGTTACTCCTGACTCTGCACTCAAGAATTATTCCTGGCATGGGGCGGAGCGATAGCCCAGCGGGTAGGGCGTTTGCCTTGCACACGGCCGCCCATGCCAGCCCGGGTTTGATCTTCGGCATCCCATATGGTCCCCGAGCACCGCCAGGAGTAATTCCTGAGTGCAGAGCCAGGGAGACAACCCTGAGCATCGCCAGGTGTGACCCAAAAAGGGAAAAAAAAAGAATTATTCCTGGCAGTGCTCAGGGACCATATGGGATGCCAGGGATCAAACCCGGGTTGGCCATGTGTAGGCAAACACCCTCCCTGCTGTACTATTGCTCTGTTCAAAAACTGCAGAGTTTGAAGACCCCAAGGTCTACCCCTCCAGCAATAAGGGCTTTGTTTGACCTTGAAACATCACACGTAGTTCCTAAATGCTTGTTAACATGCAGATAAGAGTGGAGCCCATGGGAAGGGGAGCTGCTATCTAAGGACCAAGAACATGACCTCAGTAAGAAGCCCCTGAGGGTGTGAATGGTCTCAGGTAAATCACAGCAGTCCAACAAATTCCAACTCTAAGGCACTTTCTCTGTTTAGTTTGTCTTCCCTCCTCTTCTACCATCACCACTAGTGGAAGGAAGTCCAGTGTGAAGAAAGTGAAAGGATCTAACTTGTTTAGAATCAGCCAAGTCACCACTGGATTTCAGCCGCCTCATCTGTCAAAGGAGAGAGCTGTATTGATTGCCCAAGGCGCTAAATCCATGTCTCATGTCTGGCTTTGTTTTTTATTTTATCTAAATCTATTTCACAGTCTATCCAAAATTGAAATGTGAGGCATGTATATTAATATATGTGGACATGGCGTCTGTGTTCCCCATGAAAACACTCATTTTCTTCTTCTTTTTATTTTGTTTGCTTTTTTGGGTCACATCCAGCAATGCTCAGGGATTTTTTCTGGCTCTGCACTCAGGAATTACCCCTGGCAGTGCTCAGGGGACCATATGGGATGCCGGGGATCCAACCCGGGCCGGCATTGGCCTGCCGCGTGCAAGGCAAACACCCTACCCGCTGGGCTATCGCTCCGGCCCCTCATTTTCTTCTTTTAAAGTCTGTAATCCCAGCAAGACTCTAGTTGTTGAGAACAAACAGGTGTATTGTGGCTGAAGGGGACACACACATCTGTACGTGACCCAGAGCCCTCATTGCAGGACTGATGAAAACCTTGATGGAAGCAGGTTGGAATTACGGACCAGATGCAGGAATGTAAGGCAAGTGGGAATAAGCTTGCAGCTGGTCTGGAAAAATGAAGAAGTATAGAGCCCATGCTTAAGGGTAATAAATAAGATTATTCCAGAATGTCTCAGAAGTCAGACACAGCCTCTAGGATCTCAGAAACAAGGACAGGAAAGAACTGGACAGAAAGACCAAATCTCTACCGATGCCAGCACTCAGAACCATATCTCTGAGCCACTCAGAACCAGGCTCCACCATCCCAGTAAGCAAACAACCTTTGGCCTGGATGTGTCCACCCTATCTGCTGGGTCCAGGTGGGTCTCGGTAAAGGCAGACCTTTCAGGATCTGCAGGGAGGCGGAGCAAGTCCCAAAGATGAGGGCTAACTGCTGAAGGAGTTCATACTCCCGTCCACCCCAACAACAGTTAACCTGCTGTGTCAGGCACGCCAAGGGCACAGCTCACTGTCGCCGGCTTCCCTTTTCTACTCCTGATAAGGTCACCCACCATATTCTCTCATGCAAAAATTAATATTCCTGCTGCCAATGCAAATTATGCCTGAAACATCCACCCTGCCCTACCACCTATGAAAGCAGCTTGTCAGGGGAGAGACGGGATAGGCTGCAGTGACTAAGGCCCTAATGAAACACCTTGCAGTGACCACCTCCTCCGAGGACAACACAGCAGAAGTCATCACACAGCAGATGGCAGGCGTGGGGCAAATGCTTCCAAAGCAAAAGCCAAAGAACTGCCACTGGGGCTGGCCTAGTCCCTGCCAGGTGTTTCCCAACTCTGGAGCTGAAGCACAGTTGTTGCCTCACATCTCTTAGTCTCTGGGGGACACGGGAGGCTCCTTCCCTTTGGATCCTGGGGCTGGGCTGTGGCACTTGTCAATCCTCAAAGACAACCTGAAAAGCAGTTTTAGCTTTAGTACGAAAGTTAAAAGCTCAGAAATGACCTCTTCGGGGTTCTCAAGACATGGCCCTTGAGGGTAATTTGTTCCTGCACTGGAGAATCCAGATAAAGACATGGATCTGGGACAGCTTCCATAAAGACTGACTCCCTTTGCCCCTGACTCTCCTGTCTTAGAAATGCTTGGAAGGCCAAATTGATACCACAGTGGGTAGGGACTTTGCCTTGCAAGCAGCAGACCTGGGTTCAATCCCCAGCATCCCATATGGTTCCCCAAGTACCGCCAGGAGTAATTCCTGAGTGTAGAGTCAGGAGGAACTCCTGAGCATTGCTGGTGTGACCCGAAAAGAAAAAAAATTGCTTGGGGAAGAGCAATGGAACTAGGTATCTTATGGGCAGCCTGGAGTTAACTCTGTCTTTGCCACTCACAAACACGGAATCTCTGGAAAAATGGCTGAACTGTGAGCATTCTTGCTTAAAAAACCAGGGTGGGGGACTGGAGTGATAGATAGTAATGATAGTGATAGTAGGTAGGACATTTTCCTCGTATACAACTAGCCCAAGTTCAATCCCTGTTATCCCACATGGTCCCCAAGCAATGCCAGCAGTGATTCCTGAGTGCAGAGCCAGGAGTAATCCCTGAGCATCACTGGATATAATCCAAAAAGAAAAAAAAGCCAGGGTGATGGTTATCATGGTGCCCATCTCCTCCAGTTTTTTATGCAAACTGAGGGCAACTACCAGGGGCACACTCGACCTGTTTACCAGGGCACTTCTCAACCAAAAGCAACTGTGCTTCTGGGCTTAAATAAGAACCCAGAAGGGGCAGGAGAATGTACAGAGGTTAGAGTGCAAGCCTAGGATATGCCTGACCTAGCTGGTCCCCAGCACCTCAAGGTCTCCCAAGCACCAGTGGGTGGCCCAGATAACCTCTGGGACTACAGGGCCTGAGCAGCACTCACATCCTCATACTGAACACCTGAGGATTGCTGATGGGGCTCCCGGCCTCCTGAGCACTGCGTGGTGGGCACCAAAATAAGCAGATTCATTAAATGTAAATAGATCAATTAAGTTAATGCAAATAGTCTTTATAAAGAATTCACTTACAAAAGTAGAGAAGGGGCAAGAGCAAGGTTAAGTTCAGCAGAGCTGTCGCCTATCACCAGCATAGGGACTGACTGGACAGGGTCCCTGAAGCCTACATCTGTCCCAAAGGCAGTCACACATCTTGCCATGGAAAGAAGATGGAATAGGAAGAGCAGTGACCAACCACAGCGCTCACTAACTGTGATCTAAACCCCAGTTCCAGAGTTCCAGCTTGTCCTAACACAAACATGGGTAGGTGATTTAGATTCCTGACCCCTGTGTTTCTCATCACACTCTTTCAGGGAAGGAAGGATCACACACAGGATCACTGTGAGGGTGAAAGGAGATGAGTCATCACTTAGAACAAAACCTGTCATGCAGAAGGGTCTCAGTAACTGTTAGCTCTTTGGGGAGGTGGGTTGTGGGGGCACACCTGCAATGCTCAAGGCTTACTCCTGACTCTGCACTCAGGGGATCACTCCTGGTGGGCTCCAGGAACCATAGAGGTTGCCGGGCTTTGAAACCTGTGTGAGCCACGTTCAAGTCAAGCCCCACTGTTCTATATCTCCAGCCTCAGGAGAGGTCAGTTTCTCCCCCTAGCCCCCCCAAACCTTGCCTTCTCCATTGTGTGGCTCAGGAAAGCCCTAGAAAAGAAAGACTTAAGAGTTGGCAACCCCAGTAATTTCTGAATCCTGCCCCTGGGGCTGTGATACCTTGTCCCATTTCTGTCTCAGTCTAAGGTTCACCATCTACAAACAAAGGACCAGATACATTTAGACCATGGTAGACCATGGCCACAACACCTGACTGTTCACCTTCTCTGTGAGAATCCTTTTTCTCAAATGCCATTTCTGCTACATCTCAAGCAGAAATGACCTCTTCCTCCTCTTCTCTTCATAGAGTCACCCAGGCCTGGGTTGCCAGTGGCTCTGAGCAGTGTGAGGTCACCAGCCTGGTTCATGTGGTCAGCTTCCTTTGAACTCTGACCTGTGTAGCTTGGACACATTAGCACGGGCACCTAAAGCCCCAAAAGCACTGCCATTCCTCCTTCCCAGATTCCCAGGAGCTCATGAAAGCCACTAGAACAGACAGTTCCTGCCAAGCTCTCTCTGTCTTTCTGAGATCCTAGCTGGAGTCATTCTGGAAGATCAGATCCAAGATGAAAAAGCCTGAGACTCAGTTGGCAA